>CM055114.1:33120685-33720685 GCA_029204225.1 Diphasiastrum complanatum
GCCTGGAGTTGCCTACTTTCCTTGGTACGTTTGAAATATGTTCTGATGGGTCTCTCTCTTGATCTAGGTTTTGACAATTTGCGAATAAACCAAAAAGAATAAATGCTCCATTTTTCATGTACAATACATTGCTTTAAAAACTTGATAAAATAAATGAAAATATTTTATTATTTCATCATCTCAACATAAGTTTAATAGCTAAGTCGTAGCCTCCATCTAGAACATACAATAAAAATGTTTACCAACGTCGATTTTATGATACCTATCATAGGCTTAGCTATTGTATTTCACGCGTGTGGATCTGAAAATAGCGTTTAATAAGCATTCTACACATAGAATTGCAAGATATCACAAGTATAGTGCACCAATGGATAGTAGAACCCAAGAGAATCATGTATAAGCATGAATGCGATAAAAGATAGAGAGTGATCTCTCTTCCCACGAATTACAACCTTTTATAGTACGTCCAAACCTAAGTTTAGACTTTGGTTTCCCTCCATAATGAAAAACAATATTTCTGCTACTCAAATTGAATCTCTCTCAAACTCATGTTCTAGACTTTCCAACACTTTCCAGGATTGTTTATTGAAATGCTTTTAAACTAATATAACTTTGAAAAGTCAAACTCAAAGTCTAGTATGAAATTGGCCTCAAATGCCATATAAATAAATGTAGCAATTTCGAATAAACTAGTTGAAATCTCTCACACTCCCAACTAGTTTTGGCATGGACTTTGATAACACTCCAGGTGATGTCCTATGCTTCATAAACAAGTCCTTTTCCAATGCTTTGGTGAAGATATCAGCTACACATTCCCTTGAAGAAACATATTGAAGCACCACCTCCTTTGCCATGACTTGCTTTCTCACAAAGTGATATGCCACTTCAATATGCTTGCTCCTAGCATGAAATATATGATTGGTTGCCCAATTTTGGGCTTATAGGTTGTCACAAAAGATGATTAGGCTCTCTGGAAAATCCAACAAGTGAAGATCCTTGATCATGCTCTGGATCCATACCATCTCCTTTGTGCAATGTGTAAGTGCTTTGTACTCGGCCTCACTAGATGACAATGAGATAGTGGCTTGTTTCTTTGACATCCACGATATAGCTCCATCACCTATGAAAATCCAATAAGCACTTATGGATTTCCTATCCATTTTATCTCCAGCATAGTCTGAATCTATAAATCCAAACAAGTTCGATGATGATCCCTCATACAATATGCCAAAATCTTGAGTTTCCATAATATACCTCAAAACTCATTTTCCTAGCTTCCAATGCTCCTCACTAGGATCTTGGATGAATTGACTCAATCTTCCAACACAATAGCTTGGATTGGGTCTTGTAATTGGTAGATAGATGAGTGAACAAACTAGCTTTCTATGGAAAGTAATGTCCTTGAAGGATCTTTCATTACCTCTGATAGTTGGCTTTACATGAGATTCCATTGGTGTATCACAAACTTTTGCATCTACCATATGAAATCTTTCTAGATAGAATTACCATACTTATCTTGAAAACAAAAAGTAGATTGAGAAGATCTAATCACTTCTATTCCTAAAATGTAAAAGTGACCAAGATCATGCACCTCAAATTTCTTTTTAAGAGCTCTTTGGATACGCTCCACATCTTGATTGTTTCCACCACTCAAGATGATATCATCCACATAGATTAGCAAGACGGTAACATCATTTCCAGCAAACCTATAATAAAGTGAATGATCATACTCACTCATAACAAATCCTTGAGAGAGTAAAAAAGTGTTAAGCATAGCATACCAACTCCTTGGTGCTTGCTTAAGGCCATACAATCTCTTTTGTAGCAAACACACATGCTTTGGCTTTGTAGAAGAAATGTAGCTCTCGGCTTGCTCCATTTACACTCCCTCCTCAAGATCAACATTCAAATTTATTTGTAATGTCCAATTGCCATAGATCCCATCCATAAAGATTAGCAAGAGCTTTCTAATCATGAAACATAACCAATACATAACACATAGATTATGATCCTGCAAATTAAAGTAACAGAAGTAAATTAAAATCCTACAACTTAGAGTAGCATGAACTAGTAAGCATGAAACATAAATCAAGATAATACGAATTAGAGTAGCATGAACTAGTAATCATGAAACATAAACAAGTGGCATCACACTTACACGCACATGCACACGCACACCCGAAACCCTAAAACTTAAACACACACAAAGAGAAAGAAAAGAAAGAACATAGTAGAGTGCTAATCAAAACTCCCGAACCATACAATTATATCCTATTCTAGAATGTAACTACATGCTCCCTCCCTACGGCAATTGGGCTTTCTTGTGGAACTTATCGTCCAACAAGTAACATTTGAACCACGTCTTTAACGGAAGAAAACAAGGGCTACACACCTTCTTAGAATTGGGAGTGTTGGTTACCTTTAACTCTTCCATGATCTCTCTCTCTCTCTGCCAGCATGAAACATAACTAATACATAACACATAAATTATGATCCTTCAAATTAAAGTAACAAGAGTAAATTAAGATCCTACAATTCAGAGTAGCATGAACTAGTAAGCATGAAACATAAATCAAGATAATATGAATTAGGATAGCATGAACTAGTAATCATGAAACATAAACAAGTGGCATCACACTTAAACGCACATGCACACGCACACATGAAACCCTAAAACCTAAACACACATGAAGAAAAAAAAAATAAAGAACATAGTAGAGTGCTAATCAAAAACTCCCGAACTGAACGATTATATCCTATTCTAGAATGTCACCACATGCTCTCACTACAACACCCACCGCGATTTGCGATGTGTTTTGCGACGTTAATCGTGAGCGTAACTTTTTTATAATTCGTCGTGGACATCGGAAAAACACGTCACTAGAAGGTCGTCGGAATCCGATGACTTTAAAACACGTCGCAATACGACCAGCACAACGTGCCGGATTCCGAAACAAAAAATCCCGATGACGGAAAGCCGTTACGACGTGGACGTCGCAAAAAAAGTGACGTGGACATCTATCCGACACGTTTGGACGTCGAATTCCGACATCCAAAATTAGGTAAAAAGAATAAAAAATACGTAAAACACAGCGCACGCATTTTTATCGGGCTGTTCTTGGAGTTGAGTTCTTGGAGAAGCGATGTTCGTGAATTGTTTTTAAAACACTATTTTTGAGTTGCATTCAACATTTGGATCAAACAACAAACTATGCATGAGGTACTTTTCATTCTTAAATTACTTTATTTTATATTTTATTGCATCACTTCATGTCCATTATGAATGACAATACTTTATTACATTGCTTTGTGCACATCATAAATTTCATTTAGATTTCTATATATGATATTGATTGTTGTTTTGAGATCCGACATTGCACATGGTTTTAATTTCTTAGTTGGTTATTACGTCAATCCACATCTTGAAATTCGACATTACAATTTTTGAAAAAAGAACATTTCACATATAAAAGCAATGGCAATATAGCACGATCATTTGCCATAATAATATTTTCATAATATGAATCAATGTATTACAAAATTGGTGCTTTAATGTCGCATGAGTCTTTCTAGATCTAACATCAACTAGAATATATAAACCTAATCTACTCGTCGTCATCGTGATGTCCAGTCTGCATGAACACAAGCAAACAAACTACATTAATATTTAATGCTTGATCATATTAAATTAAATAAAATTGACGTCAGAATACAAACCACATTAGTATGAATACAAAAACTAGTACTTACATTTGGAAGATGACCCTTAGTTTGTCGACTAATGCGTCGTACGATTCCTTGTAGGCAAATTCGTATTTCTCCTTAGTTGATAGATGTCCATAGTCTGTCAACTATCTATGCTTTCAATTTAAGTTGAAATTAATTTAGGGCTACATTGGAGCAACTAGTCATAATGCATATTAACAATCAAAAGCATATGAAATCAAAGATAAACTATAAGAGTAGTGTAACTTCACTTACCATGCTTGCTTGCAATCCTGCCTTTCCGCTCGAGCCCAACCTAGGATTGCCTATCCCATGCATCCTAGCGGCCGCAACATCTTTCTGAATCTTGTCTGGTGTTCGTTCATCCGCTTTTACACGGTTCCAATCATTTCTTGAACACCGTGAGAGCTTGGATTGCCCGTCTCTATAAGCTCGTCGTGCCATATCATGACGATGCCTAATCCATAAGCTCATATGCTTATGGATTTCCTTCTCCTCGAATTCCTCTTCTTGTTGGAATTCCTCACGAAGGGTACCAATAACCTGTCGTTTATCGGTGGCAGGTTGGTCGGACCATTTACTAAATAATTTGTCGCCAAAATGGCATTGGCATAAAGAATAGAGTCGGTGCAAAACCACCCTCCCTTTTCTATCGGCAATTATATTGCCTTGAGGATCCACGTCATAATAAGAATTTGTGGATGACTCTTCAGTGGGGGCGGGAGCCACGGCCGCTTGTGAGGGACCACCCTCATCTCGGCTAAGCATACTTTGTGGTTGTGTTTTTTGCTCAGGAGTTAATGATTCATATAAATTTTTTACATAGTCTCTCGAGTTTTCACCACTGTCTGACCCTGACATGATTACTACATTCATATACATACAATACATTACAATAAACCCTAATATATTGAAATGAAGTAGAAAAGAAAATCAATTACAGAACTTTAATGCATATTGGAGTGGCACTTTCATACATGTGTTAACAAAAGAAGAGAGATATGCGTGTAGAGCTCGAGCTTGCACCAAGATGCAAAAGAATCATATAAGGGACAATGTATAAGAATAATACTATCTAAAAACTAACACATCAAAATTATACAATAATTTTATGCTATTTGTGTTTTGTACGTGTGCATATATGCAATTTATCACAACAAGATGAATTATATTCAGATCAGTCTAGCAATGAAGACACTACTCAAGTTAACAGGGTATGTAATAAACATGCATGTTTTCTTGTTTATAAAAGCTTTGTAGAGGAAGGTCAACCATCGAATTTGGAAGACGTTGAGGTTTGTTAATTTTATATGATTGTTTTTTATTAAAATCGTCGTCAATCTATATATGTCACTTATGGAATTTGTTTCATGTGTGTAGCCTATACATCAAATGCCATTCCACAAAGTTGATCCATCTGTGTTTAGTTACAATCAACGTCAGGTTTTGATAGACATGAGAAAACAAAGAATGAAGCAAATTGAAGACACAAACACAATTGGAAAAAAGAATAATCAACTTGATTCTAATGATTATGATAATGAGGTGCAAAACGATGAAGCAATGCACAACATGTTTGAATCTTACTTTGAAACAAATGAGAATGATGATATGCATGCATCTTCCAATGAAAACGGGGATCACGAACAATTTGAGATGGATGAAGACGAGATTCTAGTGCGCAAGGAGGCAGACACTCCTCTATATCCTGGAGCATCCATTTCGAGACTAGCTACGTCAATTCTTAATCTAAACCTTCAAAGAACATACAAATGGAGTGATCATAGCGTAACATCTTTATTCGAGTACTTAACGCATAACACAACTATTATAATTTATAGCGTTTTCAGCTAAGGTATCAATAACGCGTCGCGGCACAAGAGAGGTGTTCTCTCTCATGAATAAAAAACTAGCTACTGCTAATTTCTTATGTCTAACTTTGGCACACAACCATTGTGCATCTGATGTGTGTATATATGTCACTGTCTGTGTTGATCCTGTATATAGGAATAAGGAGACAAGATTAATCCAAACTATATTGATTATGGTTGGCACAGATAGTCTGGTTCTTTCCTAAATATGCGAAAAGGCCGAAGGTAGGCCAAGACATACTCCAAGTCATTTTAGACTCAGTGTCGCATTTTCTCAAAAATGCACTTGATTTATGGAAGTCATGTCGGGTTTGTCGATGACTTCGGTTGAGCCGGGGACTTCGGTTGATTCGGTCGCTACCCGTGTAAATTTCACGTGTATTTGTGTAGGTAATGGGTCGCAGGCTAGAAGCGCTTTGTGGGTAGAAACTTCAAGTTTCTTCAGCTCCCTCTCAAAGCGGGGTACACTTGTGATTCCCAGTCTAGCTGTCTATTTTTCAAACATTGCATTATCTAAAGGCTTTGTGAAGATGTCCGCCACCATCTGCTTGGTTGGAATGAAAACGGTCTGCAACTCATTTCTTTCAACCAAATCTCTGATCAAATAATACTTAATGGCAATGTGTTGTTAGATTTCTTATGCTCAGGCTTAAACAAATCGTTCAAGTAATAAGCATCCTGAAAACCGAAGGCCAACTACATGTTTCGGACCTTCACATTTTTAACTTCCAAAAATAAAACATCAATATATCATAACACAAACACTCAAGACAAGATCGGTATGTCCACACTATATTTAAAACATTTTGAAAGATTATAGTCTCACGACACATAATATATTATGCTCGCAAGAAACATACGAGAACCATTTTGGAAAATATTTTCAATTGTGATTTCATACAATATCTTGCATTGGTAAATATGATTCATGTATATATTACTAAACCTCTTGCAAACTATACTCAAACAATTGTTACTACATGACTGTGAATTTATAAAAGAAAGATTCAACAAATGCAGAAGATGTTTTGTACATGCAAGAGCTCTATGTAGAAGAAGTACACAAACATCATAACTTTCTTACAAACATTACAAAGTTTGTTACAAACCTTACCTATCGACACTTCTACCATAATTCTACAAGACTTTAACATTAATAAATTTGATTTCATCAACTACTCACAAAGACTCACAAATTTTAAATAACATGAATCATAGAAGCAACATCTAGTTATGGAGTTCAAATAGAATTAAAACTCACCTTTGCATGCTTTTAAATCACACACAATTGAAACAAATTTCTCAAATCACCAACATACTTAGTTTTCATATTACCAAACATCATTCATATTTTTCCGTGTTGCAAGATCATAGTGTAATACTAATAGTTCAACACACAATGCCACTAATTTTTTCTCGTAAAACCCCTCTTGGTCACCATGTTATAGAATAGAATGCCCCCAACAAAAATACAAACTATACTCCACCCTATTACGAACTAGGTAGGGGGCCTGAGCAGCCTGCTACCCAGTGTAATTAGTGGTCTGCGGCGAGGTAAGTACGACCAACATTTACACTGGTAGCAAGCCCGCTCGCGCCCGTTACCGAATGTAATTTGTTACCAAATTTTTATTTTTAAAAAGTTTGCATGCCAGCATCTGTTTTTAGACAGAATGATATGTAATTATGGTAGACAACAGAATATGGTTGTGAACATGTGTGTTCAAGCCTGTAAAATTGTGACACGTGTCCTCTATCAAACAAATTAGGTTACCCAAGGTTACAAAATTTTTTTCACTAAGTTCATGCTCTGGGATAAAATATTTGAAAAGGAGATTGGAGGGAGTCCCGCGACGTAACTTCTCCGTATTTGAAAAGCAGATTGGAGGAGGCGCGCGACGTAACTTCTTCGTGCGGCAAGCTATTACCGCATTCACGTATAAATATATGTTCTATATATCTCTCTTTCTCTATCTTTTGCTAGCCTCTATAGATCGATCCCCGCTTCGTGTCAGCCGCCATCGTCGTCGTTACCTTTTCGCCCGCCTCTCTCTGTTTTACCTCCATCGTCACTACGAAAGTCTGAATATCTGATAGAGGTGTGTAACCTACGACACCGACGACACCGAAAGGTACGTGTATGGATAGCATGAATCGTCGACTATATATCTCTGGGTTTGTTGTCGCATTGTTAATGAGTCGAAGCAATTCAATTCTGGACACACTGCGGTGGTTAAGGTTTTCGAATCTTTCAGTCAATTTTTTGTTATGCAATATCATAACCTTTGAAATGCTATCCGTTTTTGCGCCTCCTGAAGCATGATGTTTACATCATTTATTACGCTTGCTCTTTTTTATGCGAATGAGGTTGCTTGTCGATATTGTCGTATGCGATGCCACTCAAGTAATCGCGCTTACACTGCAAAACACACACAGTTTACGGGTATGGACATCTGCGAAGCTGTTACAGTAAGTTTTTCATGCGCATTGGTGTGTCTGGAAATGCTTTGACTGAAACGTGAAGTTACAGCAATGTTGATTTCCATGCAAGGGCTTTGATAACGCGTTCACATTTTGTACCATACACAATCGGAAGCACATTCTATTTTCATTGCGCATCTTTATTTAAGGTGTCAAGTTTTTTTTTGCCTTCTGTCTTTTGTGGATTTTAGGAGTGTTGCCTCCTACGTATTTCTTCAGCAGAAGTGGGAGCAATCCCGGTGAACCATCAGGAATTGTTCTCAGCGCGGCAACATCCCTTTGGCTTCCAGTATCACCTCAACGTGTTTTCGAGTTTCTTCGAGATGAGCGTGTCCGCAGCAAGGTAACGATTTCCTTATGATCACAGTCTGGTTCTATGGAAGGTGCATTCCCTTCATCGCCGTCCGACATATGAATTGCACTTTGTGAAATCCTTCCGAGTCCCTTCGAATTCCCTCCCCATTCTTTGGCATGCTTCTTTGAAATCTAGAGCACCTACTGTGAGATCCACGGATTTCACCCTTCGTCTAGCTCAATAGCTTGAGATGGAGGCTTCCCGAGCGTGTCAGCTTGCAGCCTCTTGTTAGATTATATACCTGACAAGGAGTACTTCTAGCTAAGCTCGCTAACCTTCACGAGGTGGTCTGTACATGACTTCCATCAGCAGATGTAAAGGCCTTATGTACTAACGATCATTTTTGGCTTCATGTTATCAATCTCTTACTTTTTCTGCCTTCAGTTTCTTAGCTTCCATCTTTGCGTAAATCATAGGCTGATCTAATTAAAACATGCATATTGTTACAGTGGGACATTTTGTCAAATGGAGGAGTAGTGGAGGTGAACGCACATATCGCGAAAGGACAGGATTCTGGCAATAGCGTTTCTTTGCTCAAAGTCAATGTAAGCTATCTACCTTTCATAACATTTTGACTTGCCAACTTTTATACTATAGTCGTTTTGTTAACATCGATTGTGTGGACCTTTTCAGGCGATGAAACCCTCAAATTTTAACATGCTAATCCTACTGGAGACCTGCACAGACGTATCGGGCTCTCTTGTAATATATGCGCCAGTAGACATACCTGCCATGACTACTATTGTCATGCATGGCGGTGACCCCGGTTGCGTTTCTCTTCTTCCTTCAGGATTTGCCATTCTCCCAGATGGTCCAGAACGCCGCCCGCTTCTACGCGATAGCATTGGAATTGACTGTCCCCAGACTGGGGGATCGTTGCTAACAGTAGCTTTTCAAATACTTAGCAATACACCATCTGCAAAGCTGTCACTAGAATCAGTGGCCACAGTGAATAATCTTATCTCTTGGACTGTTCAAACGATCAAAGCCGCTCTTCAATGCGATACTTTATGATCGATAAGCTGCTAGGTAGCCACTGCTATCGGATTACCAAATAAAATTTCACGCAGCATAGTAAAATACAGTAGAAGTTAGCACCACTCTTTGTGACCCTTGTTGCAATGAGGGGATATCAACAGCTTTCGGCTACTAGTGATGGAGATGTTGATTCCTCCCTCAGCATGCAGGGCTCCATTTCTTCAGAACGCTTTTCAATTTGAGACGATTAGCATAAATGGTTGTAAGTGGCCGTAAATTCATCTATTCACAGATCTGTCATATGTGAAATCTTGCAAAAGGGAAGTCAAGAACGCACCACAGAATTTCCTTGCTTTGTCGTAAAGCACACAAAGGCATGAAGAATATGCACTCTAGTGTAGATGGATACCACCTCTTGTGGTTCATGTACACTTGCATGGTGCATGTGCTTCACCTCTCGGCAAGGGTAGTGGCTCGGGCATTGACTACTCCTTACACGAACTTTTCGTCTATTAACTCGTACGATTTGTACTTTCTTTGAATCAAAAGAGAATGAAAATGTCTTATTTTCGTGTTTGGAGGTTTTCACTCAGTCAAGCTTTGAATTTTTTATACAGAATCTTTCTTTTAAACATGTAGGCAGGTGACCTTTTTGTTCTTTGTGCCCTAACAGGAGATGTTGAATGAACTTTTGGAGTGAAGTACATCAACGTCTGGACCTACATGAGATAGTGGTTTATGTTGTGTATCTTTGTATACTTTCAGGTCTTTGTAGTACATGATAGGTCATTCCATTACTCAGCGATCGGACAGCATCTGCAACTGCAAGCTTGCACTAATGTAAATAGCCAATGCACGTGAGAACAAGAGCAAAATCAATGCCATGTGAATGTATAATAAAACCTAATTAATACTGTCAATTTGAAATTTGAATTGAGGTCTTTTGTACTGCACATGCAACAATGAACAATACCTTTCTCATCGCTGAAATGAATGGAGCACATGAACGCCGTAGATCTACCGAATATATTGCTGGCAGCTGAGCCGGTTGATCGGGTTGCCGTCTCCATCTCGTGAGATTAACAAAGCATTCTTCACTGAAGCCCATGCAATGGATATATACTTGGACGTGTTCCAATGAAAATGTTCGAACTTTTTCTATTTGGCGTTGCTTACAATGGTTGGTTCGTTTTGTGATAGGCCTGTTTAAGCTCTCTGCTCAGCTCAGGCCCAGGCTTCAGGCTCTCTTTTTTGCACGCCTGTTTATTTCCTGCAATGTTTAGCTTAGCTTTGCCCTCATAGAAGTAAAATCTCATAGCCTTGAAAGCTATTGTCACTATCTGCTAAATGAGATGTCACTCCTAAATTTGCATTTGAGAATTAAATCGACTTTTGTGGGGGAGGGAAAGCATACCGCGGGATCCCAATCCCAAGCAAGCGGAAGGCCCAAGGGGGGAGAGAAGCACACCGCCCTGAGGGTGGGATCCAAGCAAGCGGAAGGCCGAGGGTGAGTAGGTGTGAAGAGAGAGATCAATCTCAGTTTTGGAGAGAGAATGCCATTTTTTATACCTAGAACATAACATTGTTTTTAAACGATGGAGAGAGAAATCCAGGTGCATATTTTGTCTCTAAGGGTGCCTCTTGAATACAAAGGAAACCAGAACACACCTAAAATTACAAATTACAACGTTGTTATTTCTTCTCATGTAATCTGTTGTTTTTTTAAACATTTTTCAATTATTTTAAATGCCCTGCACCATAATGCAAGGCTTCTTATTGTATATGAATAACTCTTCATCATGGGCTTGGCATTTGGTGGTGCAATGCATAATGCAATGCTTCTTATTGTATATCAATCACTCCATCCTAGGCTTGGCATGGTGCAGTGCACATCAAAAGGCATATTTAGTTTTTGAAAGGCATATTTTGCAGCCTCTTGATGAAAAGCCCAATATTCGTGGAAGTGTCCGAGCCAAAGAAATGTGCCTTGCTTTAATATGTTCTAATATTTTAAAATTTTAAAATCATAAAACTCAAACATTTGTTTTGGTTTGAAATTGATCATATTCTATTGATCTCTGTTTGATTTATTTTTTGTGCTTTGAAACCTCAATGATAGATTAAGGGTTAGAAATTTGTATATATCATAAAAGTAATTGAACTAGCACATAATTTGAACAAAATCATTAAACTTACTATGTTTAATTAAGGTCAAAATTGTTTGTACATTAAACCTATGCACAATGGTCAAGAAAGGTCACAACAATCTAACATACAAGAAGATTTTTAATCATCTTCTCTAGGATGACAAGTTATTGGGGTTGAAAACTGCTCAACTAGCACGATTTTTTTTTAGTTAGGGCCCTAAGTTTCTTCAAACACGTGATAGACATCGAGGTTTTTGATGAGTTTGAAAAAACATTCAAAACGGTTTAAATATAATAATAATCTAAAAGGAGAATAAATATATTAACTTTTATACAAGAAGGTCCATTTTTGAAGATCTTCACCTTAGATTAAAACAATAAATCTAGGAAGGATGAATCCTTGGTATATGTTTATAATTGTAGGTAGTATCGGATCATACATTTCTTATCAGAGTTTAAAATACAAAAGGCCTTAAATTGGAAAGGTTGATATGCATCACTGTTAGGTGGATAGAACATACGTTTGGCTATGATTGATGGGTAACAATCAATAGTGTGGGAAATTATCGTACCGCCACGTGATTTAGAGAAAGAAAAAAGGATTGAGCTCTATCACAGAAAAAAGGAGCAAGCAAGACTAAAGTACAATGAACAACTATTGACTGGTTCATATCCAAGCTCTTTCATCAATCGACGTAGACCGCCTATTGATCCATTACATGTATATATATTGATTTATGTCATAATTTTTTTATTTGTAATAGTGATGTAATCCGATTTGCTCTTTGGATATAGTATATTGCTGTTTGGAAAGCCAAGACACCACTCCATCACAAATGAAGGTTGAAAATGCACGAAATGTACAAAGACTATTTTGTCATTTTTTGCCACATGTTACAATTCGTCACATGTTAGAATTTGTCAATTTTCACTTGAATGACAAAGAAAGAATTTGTGCAATTTGCAATTGGATTATTGGACCAATTTCAACCAAAATATGATGAGAAGATACCATGTACATGGACACAATGCAAAGGCCTTAGGCTTCGGACAAGGAGGATTGTCAACGATCATATTTGGGCCAATGGAGTGCACACAGAGAATCCAAGAGTACGAGAGGTAAACTCTTTAAAGTGTTTTTCGAAAATGCTTTAATCTTTGAGCCTTATGACACTTCGAGTATAGTTTGGCCAATAAATATTGAGCGATAGGATGAGTGTCACGATACTTTGAAGTCAATCTCTCACTTGCTTCTAAAAGGAAAAATCCAAACAGAATATTTAGATGAAGTTAATTGCTCACTTGCTTCTAAAAGGAAAAATCCAAATAGAATGATTAGATGAAGTTAATCTCTCACTTGATTCTAAAAGAGTAAATCCAAATATAATGATTAGATGTAGTTAATCTTGATTTCCATATTCAATCACCCATAATAGCCTCTCATTCACGTGAGAGAGAGAGAGAGAGAGAGAGAGAGATCATGAAAGAGTTAAAGGTAATCAACACTCCCAATTCTAGGAAGGTGTGTAGCTCTTATTTTCTTTCGTTAAAGGCGTGGTTCAAATGTTTTTTGTTGGAAGATGAGTTCCACAAAAAAGCCCAAACGCCGCAAGGAGGGACCATGTGGTGACATTATGGAGTAGGATATAATCGTGTGGTTCGGGAGTTTTGATTAGCACTCTATAATGTTCTCTCTATTTTTCTCTTCGTGTGTTTAGGGTCGGTGTGCGTGCGTGTGTTTGTGTGTGTTTGTGTGTGTGTTTCATGCTACTGGTTTACGGTCTGTGTTACATATTAATTTATGTTTCATGCTTGAGAGAGAGAGAGAGAGAGAGAGAGAGAGAAAAAACAAACAAACTGATACATCTAACATTTTTAACTTTTGCAGAAGAATGACCATAAGTTGGTTTCAAGAAAAAGAGTTGTAAGAGAGATCGAGAATATTATTGATAGGATAAATCACATGAATATCATCATTGGCCCTAGATGATGCTCTTGTTGATGATGACCCCTTGCATAATATAATTAGTTCATCAATGCCCTGTGATTCAATCCATGTCTCCAAATCTCTAGAACGTTCTTACCACCCAACCACACCTATCCTAGATGTTGCATAGGAGTCCTCCACGATACCCCATGTGGATTCCACAAACATGACCACTCCTTTAAAAAAGAGAACACATCTTGGACGTATTATGACTAGTTTGAAAGATAATTACAAATTACTACACACTGTTGATGTGTCAAAAGACATTCTAGGTCCTTTATCTGACCTTCCTCTTCCACCTAGCTTGCAACCATTAGTAAACTTTTATTAGAAGTAGATATTCATGTTGGCCAATCCAATCACCATTACCATTAAATGGAATACCATTTACATATTGGGGTCGAATGTACATGATCATGCCTAGTGAACAGTTTCATGAGGCTGGTTTGGGCCTTTTTGCATTGAGTAGTATTGAGGTCCCTTCAAATAATGTTGTGACATTGATGCCATATGCAAGACCTCAATACAATTGGGGTGATTGGCATGCTCTGTGCCGTCACCAATGGAGGATGCAAGTATATGGCTTAAATTCAAATGCTTATTCTTTAGAGGAGCAACGCATGCAAGGAGGCGACATCTCAAGGGCAAATCGTACATACATTGATAAACGTCCAGATGTGCATGGAAACATTGCTGCATATATAAATAGTTCCATTGGCCACCATCTATTGACAAATTGTGATTTTGAAGAACGTACCAATGGAAAAGAAGAATATTTTACTAGGAATGTAAAGGGCACTTATGTAATCGTCTATGCCACTAGATCTATCAGGTTTGGGGAGTAATTGTTCATCAAGTATAGTTTCAACCGTCCTCTACCCAAATGTTTGCAAAAGACAATAAGTCAAATGTGAAGATTTAACTTTTGTTGATCTCTAGAGATGTATAATCCATGCATCTTGATTGTATTTGGTTGGTGTCATTAAATATGTCAAATGTTAGGAGCTTTATTCGTCATTTGCCTAGATTAAATGTTAGGAGCATTATGTGTCTTTGAGTTCATTGAATGTTAACAAGTTGAAAAGACAAATCTATCTAATAGATACATTGGGATGTTCATACTTGTTAAACTAAGAGGTAATATATATTCATATGCAATATTTCGATCTACCAAGTATTGGGAGGAAATGTTTATCAAGCATTGTTTCAACCTACTCCTTGTTATTTTGATATATAGGATTCTTCATCCTCATTTAGTGTTGGAGACGATAATCCTTGTAATGGTCGACGTAGACGACGAATGCAATACAACGGTCCACATATAAAGCAATTACCCCATCGTCTACATCAAGGCTTAAAAGAGATGATGGAATTTGATGAGCGCATTAATCAAGAGAGTAATGCATCTGAATCTAGCTCATCTAGATCTACTTTTTCACAAACAAGTTCGAACGATGAAAATGAGCTTCCAAATGAATGCTGAATTTAAAGTCATGGGAGACATGTTGGATGATATGTACTAGAACAATATTGCAGCTAGACACGATAAACAAGATGAGGAGGCACTTTTGTCTAAAGAAGAAAAGAAATTTCAAGAAGAAATCAATGACCGCATTGTATCCTGGAGCAAAGACATCTTGTTTGGCGACTTCTCTACTTCTATTAAATCTTCAAGCCAAATATAGATGGAGTGACCAAAGCCTCACATCATTGTTTGAGTAAATCTTTTTTCATCTACTTGTCATTTTTGCTTTGAAACAAAATTTACAATTTGGACATCGAGTGATAACTTCTTTTACAATGACTTCTTTTGTAATGTACAGACTACTGAAAAACAAAATACTCCCAGAAGGGAATGTCATGCCTGAGACAAGAGATGAAGCACAAAAGATGTTGTCTAACATCGGGATGGACTACAAGCAATATCATGCATGTCCAAAAGATTGTATTTTATATCGAGGAAGGTATGAATCACTCAAAAAATGTCCCATTTGTGATACTTCTCGATATAGAGATGATTTGCAAGGGGCAACCAATCCGTGCAAAGTTTTACGACATTTTCCAATAATTCCACGATTGCAATGTTTATTTCGTTGTAAATCTCTTGCACAACTTATGGACTGGCATGCACACCATACCTCTATGGATGGGATGATGAGGGTACCTTCAGATTCACCTGCATGGAAACACATCAACAAAGACTATCCGAGCTTTGCCAACGAGTCAAGAAATGTGAGATTTGGTCTTGCAACAGATGGTGTGAACCCCTTTGGTGTACGAGCAACTACGTGGTCCATTTGGCCTGTTTGCTTGGTAAACTATAATATTCCTCCTTGGTTGAGTACAGAAAAGGGACACATTATGTTGGCACTTTTAATTTCTGGCCAACGCAATGTTAAGGACATAGATGTGTATCTTGAGCCACTTATTGACGAGTTGGAAGATTTGTAGAAGGGGATAAAAGCATATGACATTTCGCGCCCCTTACATGAGATGGAATTTACACTACATGTCATTGTAATGTGGACAATGCATGACTATCCAGGATTAGGTGAATGCTCAGGTAATCATTCAAAAAATGTCTATCTTGTGTACATAGGAGTTTGTTTATAGTTACATACAACTAGTAATCTTGACATTTACATGATATACTACAATGGCTATAATTATTCTTTGACATATACTTTTTTTAATCGTGATTGATAATATCCATTTGTTGGGTAGGCTTTCAAACGGCTAGAAAAAATGCTTATTTTTTGTGCGGGCCAAATCTTGTGGGAAGGTAAAAAGTGGTTTATGAAAATCATCGTAAATACTTGCATGAAGGCCATCTATTCAGAGATACTCCTAGAAGAGGTTTTGGAGGAAGAGTTGAGAGAGAGATGCCTTCAAAGAGGATGTCCATGAAAGATTGGCGAATATTGTGGGAGGAATCTCAAGCAAATCCAATCGATGGTATGAAAAGATTATCTATACTTCATCGTTTGGAATATTGGAATAATCTTTTGATTAATCACCTACTTGATCCCATGCACATATTTAAAAATGTGGGTGAATCTATTTGGAAGCACTTGATTGATGAAAAAGATACCATTGCTGCAAGGCACAATCTAAAAGAATCAAACACCAAAAAAGAATATTGGATAAAGGAAGGTAAAGATCATGCTCCAAAAGTACCTTGGACATTCACTAAGGAGGAGCTTAACCATGTGTGCTCCATTATTCATGACATTAGAACACCAACTGGTTTTGCCCATTCTCTACGGTCATCATTCACAGTGGATGGAAAGTTGCAAGGTCTCAAATCTCATGATTGGCTAAAGATCATTCAATTCATCTATCCATTGTCAATTCGTGGGTGCTTGTCAAAAGATATTTGTGAGACCATATACAAACTATAATCATTGTCAGGTATTTACATGTACATGGTGCATTCTTTTATTTAGTATTTATTGATTGGAAATTCAAATAGACATAAAATGGATAGAATATGTTGCAGATGGATGTGTTCAAAAGAGATCCATGAGCTGGACCTTCGCAAGAGACATGAGGATATGGTGGAGATTGTGTGCATGTTTGAGAGATATTTTCCAACTTCCATCATGGACTCACAAGTGCATTTATTGGTGCACTTGGTTGAAGAAGTTTCTATTGCTGGTCCAGTGCACACTAGGTGTAAGTGCATAAATGATCTTTTGCATGTGTATTTAAACTAAATCAATTCATACATGAACTCATTAAATAAAACACTTATTTTTAACATTTGTGACTTTTTAGGTGGATGTTCTTTATGGAAAGGTACATGAAAGTCTTAAAAGATTTTGTGCATCAAAAGGCAAGGCCTGAAGGTAGCATGTCAAAGGGATGGTTAGTACATGAATATCTCTTTTATGTTACAAATTTTGCACCAACTACATCCATCTGCTATTGTGGCGTGATGAGTAAGCCGAAGAGGTAACTAGTCAAAAACCTCAAGGGATGGGAAAGGTCCATAGGTTGGTACCCTTCCAATGAGAAAAAATTTCTACATTCAAATAGTTAGACCTATATGAAGAGAAAAAAAGAAAAAAGGGCCTTGTCTAGAAAGCGCCAACGACATAATAGATGTAGACACATGGCCTCAAGTTCACGTGATCTTGAGCCATTGCCCAAGCAATGCACTATAGAGTGGATGCATGACACACTACATTAGAGGGACAAAAAATATCAAACGCAAAATGGGACTTTGCAAGAGGATGCGAATGGAAAGTATTATTATTTAGATACTTTATTATTAGAACATTCTTGTTTATAGCAATATTTGTTTAATCATTTTGAAACACTATGTTCATTCACAATGATTATTTATGAGATTCATGTTTGTCATGTGGCAATGCAAAATGTATAATGCTATATGGGCTTTTGGTTTCCAGTTTCGTGTTGAAAGGATTGATAACAAGAGACGCACACACGATTGTGGTGTAATAGCATCTTTCCAACAAGAAAGTCAAAGCAGTGCACGAGATCGGAATCCCATCTCAGGAGATATAGAATACGTAGGAACTATACAAAATATTTATGATGTGTCATTTGGTGAAAGTGGACACTATTTTTTATTTGATGTGAAATGGTTCAACATAGTTTGTAGAGGGCCAAATGCAACCGTAAAATCGGATCCAATGGATTTTTTGTGATTGATTCATCAAAAACATTAAGCATGGAGTCCTTTGACACATTGGTGTTGCCTCGTCACTGTGAGCATCTGCACATGCTATGCTATAATGTTTTTCATTTTATGGCAAGTGACTTCAGTATTTGAGTTTTCGATATGTTCTAAAATAGTGATTTTTGCAGGTGTTTTTTCAACCAGATCGACTAAACAAGATATGGTGGTTTGTAGCTCAAGTTGAACCACATTCACGACGAGTATTTGAGGGTGCAAATGTTGAGAATGAAATGGAAAACTTTCATTTTAACTATGAGATTGAGCTACCTAGAGATGTAATAAATCGTCAAACCATACTTGAAGCACCCACTTCCATAGATGTTGAGAAGAGAAATTCTAATAGTCAGGATGATGAAATAATTTTCGAAAGTGAGAGTGATGATGAAAATCATCTAAGAGGAGATGAATTGTAAGATGATGTCGCTGATGAAATTGATTCTTGTAATTCTAAATAAAAATTGATTATTGCAATTCTGAATGAAATTTCATTGGACCCCCTATGCCTTATGCCCTACAGTGTGCAAATAACATGAGTGGAACACATAAATGTCCTTTCTATGAATGTGGAGTATCTTGCCTCTTGAGATGCAACAATAATGGAAAGTTGTAATAGACATGTCCCAATTTTCCTCTACTACACCCTAAACAGAAACGAATATAGTGGATTTCAAAAAGAAAGTTCAAAAGTGTCTTTGAGATGCTCAATATCTAAATGGCCGCTTGCGATTAGTAGGATTTACTGTAATGTTGAATGAACTTAGTAGCATTGTTGTGTTTGAAAGACTCCAAAAAGAAGAGTTTGTTCAGAAGTGGAAACTAGCTTGTCAAGGGACAATAGCTCATGTTGTAGTCATGCCAAGTGTGATAGTTGAGAAACTGGATGACTTTGTTGAGGAGTTGATTAAAAGTCATGCTTGTTGCTTTTTTTATGGTCATGTTTTGGTGCCTTGTGTGTCAAACCAAGATGGTGAGGAAAATTGTTCTTGTCTAGAACATAAGCATTTATGAAGGACAAGGGGCCAAATTACTGAAGGTAAGTTTCTTTTAAGATGTATCACATAGTCATGTGAGGGCTTACAATAGTACTCTTTATCTACAACCAGCTCTCCATTCCCATTAGGTAAATTATTTTCTACTTCTTCATGAAACTGCCTGCAATCAATGTGGTTTGACAAAGAGGTGTGGAAAGGAACCGAGCTATATGTATACAAGAGTTGATTAAGAACTTAGCTCCAAGGAATGTAGATTCTTCGGCTTTTCAATCTATTAAAAGCAATTCTGGATTCAAATCTCCATGCTAAGATGCAAAATTTAGGTTTTTTTTAATCAATTGGCATAAGCTTGATTCAAACTTCTAGATTGTTTTATGAACCAAATTGAAATTATTCAAATATTTGTTGACATCTCCTTGATTTGATTTACCTGGGATCTATGATAACTTTTGTGATTATATTTCATCTTGTTTCAAGTAGTCCATCTCACTGGCAAGAACACATGTGTGGCTCAAACTCTCATACTAGTTGACACTTATGTGGCATTCTATCTACAGTTGTTTTTATGAACCCCCACATTGCTTCCTTTGTTGTAGTAATACGTCCATGTTCTCTATGATTTTTCTCATTACCATGCATCCCTTTCACTGCATCCCTTTTTCAAAAATATTTGTATCTAAAAAATGAAGCTCTAGTGTTACGGCCATATTCAGCTAAGGACATGGAATAGGTCTAATATGGTAGACCGGGCCCAGTGTTCGAGATTATTGGTCATGCCTAGATTTAATTCCACATCGAGGCCTGTTGGTGACTAGTGACGTTGAGAGGACCCAGACACTCTAATTGAGACATATGGAATAGTGCATGTACGTGAGATTGATATAGGCAAGAGGTATGCATGAAGAGTTGTGACCTATTTATAGTTGACTTGCATGGGGATTGCATGGGCTCATGCACAAGATCCTACTCTCTATATATTGAGGTAGTGACTTTGGTCTAGGTCATCACTTGAGCTCTTCTCCTTTGGCTATCACATGGCATGACTTGGGGGCTAGATCTAGGAGGATTCTCCAGGAGAGATCTAGGTTTGTTTGGGTGGTTTCTCTCCATAGTCTCTCTTGTGTGTTCCTATCCTCATCTTAGGGGTTTTCCCTAGTGGTCATTATATCTAGACATACCGTGAATAATCCACCAAGATTTCTCACAAATACCTCTTTCGTTATACATCATTTTTCTAGTTTCCAATGATATTCATGATAATGAATCAAACACAAATGTTAGTTAATCTTTATGTCATTGCCCATAATAGTTCACTCGAGACTCAAAAACTTATGTGCAGCCTGCTATCTGGCAACATTGCTTTTTGCAACAATCAATTGTGGAGACTGCCATGACACTAGAAACATATGGTTATTTTCTTTGATTTTATTGCCATGTAGTGAGTTCATAATGTGCATAGGAGAGTCCATCTGGTTACAAAGCAATTACCCCATCGTCTATGTCAAGGTTTAAAAGAGATGATGGAAATTGATGAGCGCATTAATCAAGAGAGTAATGCATCTGAATGTAGCTCATCTAGATCTACTTCTTCAAAACAAGTTCCAACGATGAAAATGAGCTTCCAAATGAATGCTGAATTTAAAGTCATGGGAGACATGTTGGATGATATGTACGAGAACAATATTGCAGCTAGACACAATGAACAAGATGAGGAGGCACTTCTGTCTAAAGAAGAAAAGAAATTTCGAGAAGAAATCAATGACCGCATTGTATCCTGGAGCAATTACATCTTGTTTGGCGACTTCTCTACTTCTATTGAATCTTCAAGCCAAATATAGATGGAGTGACCAAAGCCTCACATCGTTGTTTGAGTAAATCTTTTTTCATCTACTTGTCATTTTTGCTTTGAAACAAAATTTACAATTTGGACATCGAGTGATATTTTTTTTACAAAGACATCTTTTGTAATGTACAGACTATTGAAAAACAAAATACTCCCAGAAGGGAATGTCATGCCTGAGACAAGAGATGAAGCACAAAAGATGTTGTCTAACATCCATATGGACTACAAGCAATATCATGCATGTCCAAAAGAGTGTATTTTATATCGAGGAAGGTACGAATCACTCAAGAAATGTCCCATTTGTGATACACCTCGATATAGAGACGATTTGCAAGGGGCAACCAGTCTGTGCAAAGTTTTACGACATTTTCCAATAATTCCACGATTGCAACGTTTATTTCGTTGTAAATCTCTTGCACAACTTATGGACTGGCATGCACACCATACCTCTATGGATGGGATGATGAGGGTACCTTCAGATTCAACCGCATGGAAACACATCAACAAAGAGTATCCAAGCTTTGCCAACGAGTCAAGAAATGTGAGATTTGGTCTTGCAACTGATGGTGTGAACCCCTTTGGTGTATGAGCAACTACGTGGTCCATTTGGCGTGTTTTCTTGGTAAATTATAATATTCCTCCTTGGTTGAGTACAGAAAAGGGACACATTATGTTGGCACTTTTAATTCCTGGCCAACGCAATGTTAAAAACATGGATGTGTATCTTGAGCCACTTATTGACGAGTTGGAAGATTTTTGGAAGGGGATAAAAGCATATGACATTTCGCGCCCCTAAAATGAGATGGAGTTTACACTACATGTCATTGTAATGTGGACAATGCATGACTATCCAGGATTAGGTGAATGCTCAGGTAATCATTCAAACAATGTCTATCTTGTGTACATAGGAGTTTGTTTATAGTTACATACAACTAGTAATTCTTGACATTTACATGATATACTACAATGGCTATAATTATTTTTTGACATATACTTTTTTTAATAGTGATTGATAGTAGCCATTTGTTGGGTAGGCTTTCAAACGGCTGGAAAAAATGCTTATTTTTTGTGCGGGCCAAATCTTGTGGGAAGATAAAAAGTGGTTTATGAAAATCATCGTAAATACTTGCATGAAGCCCATCTATTCAGAGATACTCCTAGAAGAGGTTTTGGAGGAAGAGTTGAGAGAGAGATGCCTCCAAAGAGGATGTCCGTGAAAGATTGGCGAATATTGTGGGAGGAATCTCAAGCAAATCCAATCGATGGTATGAAAAGATTATCTATACTTCATCGTTTGGAATATTGGAATAACCTTTTGATTAATCACCTACTTGATCCCATGCACATATTTAAAAATGTGGGTGAATCTATTTGGAAACACTTGATTGATGAAAAAGATACCATTGTTGCAAGGCACGATCTAAAAGAATCAAACACCAAAAAAGAATATTGGATAAAGGAAGGTGAAGATCATGCTCCGAAAGTACCTTGGACATTCACTAAGGAGGAGCTCAACCATGTGTGCTCCATTATTCATGACATTAGAACACTAACTGGTTTTGCCCATTCTCTACGGTCGTCATTCACGGTGGATGGAAAGTTGCAAGGTCTCAAATCTCATGATTGGCTAAAGATCATTTAATTCATCTATCCATTGTCAATTCGTGGGTGCTTGTCAAAAGATATTTGTGAGACCATATACAAACTATCAATCATTGTCAGGTATTTATATGTACTTGGTGCATTTTTTTATTTAGTATTTATTGATTGGAAATTCAAATAGACATAAAATGGATTGAATATGTTGCAGATGGATGTGCTCAAAAGAGATCCATGAGCTGGATCTTCGCAAGAGACATGAGGATATGGTGGAGATTGTGTGCATGTTTGAGAGATATTTTTCGACTTCCATCATGGACTCACAAGTGCATTTATTGGTGCACTTGGTTGAAGAAGTTTCTATTGCTGGTCCAGTGCACACTAGGTGTAAGTGCATAAATGATCTTTTGCATATGTATTTAAACTAAATCAATTGATACATGAACTCATTAAATAAAACACTTATTTTTAACTTTGTGACTTTTTAGGTGGATGTTCTTTATGGAAAGGTACATAAAAGTCTTAAAAGATTTTGTGCATCAAAAGGCAAGCCCTAAAGGTAGCATGTCAGAGGGATGGTTAGTACATGAATATCTCTTTTATGTTACAAATTTTGCACCAACTACATCCATCTGCTATTGTGGCGTGATAAGTAAGTCGAAGAGGTAACTAGTGAAAAACCTCAAGGGATGGGAAAGGTCCATAGGTTGGCACCCTTCCAACGAGAAAAAATTTCTACATTCATGCTTTATAATTGTGGAGTTATGGATAAATAGTTAGACCTATATGAAAAAAAAAAAAAAAAAGGGCCTTGTCTAGAAAGCGCCAACGACATAATAGAGGTAGACACATGGCCTCAAGTTCCCCAAGCAATGCACTATAAAGTGGATGCATGACACACTACAAAAGAGGGACAAAAAATATCAAACGCAAAATGGGATTTTGCAAGAGGATGCGAATGGAAGGTATTATTCTTTAGATACGTTATTATTAGAACATTCTTGTCTATAGCAATATTTGTTTAATCATTTTGAAACACTATGTTCATTCACAATGATTATTTATGAGATTCATGTTTGTCATGTGGCAATGCAAAATGTATAATGCTATATGGGCTTTTGCTTTCCACTTTCGTGTTGAAAGGATTGATAACAAGAGACGCACACACGATTGTGGTGTAATAGCATCTTTCCAACAAGAAAGTCAAAGCAGTGCACGTGATCGGAATCCCATCTCAAGAGATATAGAATACGTAGGAACTATACAAAATATTTATGATGTGTCATTTGGTGAAAGTGGACATTATTTTTTATTTGATGTGAAATGGTTCAAGGTAGTTTGTAGAGGGCCAAATGCAACTGTAAAATCGGATCCAATGGATTTTTTGGGATTGATTCATCAAAAACATTAAGCATGGAGTCCTTTGACACATTGGTGTTGCCTCGTCACTGTGAGCATCTGCACATGCTATGCTATAATATTTTTCATTTTATTGCAAGTGACTTCAGTATTTGAGTTTTCGATATGTTCTAAAATAGTGATTTTTGCAGGTGTTTTTTCAACCAGATCGACTAAACAAGATATGTTGGTTTGTAGCTCAAGTTGAACCGCGTTCACGACGAGTATTTGAGGGTGCAAATGTTGAGAATGAAATGGAAAACTTTCATTTTAACTATGAGATTGAGCTACCTAGAGATGTAATAAATCGTCAAACCATACTTGAAGCACCCACTTCCATAGATGTTGAGAAGAGAAATTCTAATACCAAATTGAAATTATTCAAATCTTTCTTGACATCTCCTTGATTTGATTTATCTGGGATCTATGATAACTTTTGTGATTATATTTCATCTTGCTTCAAGTAGTCCATCTCACTGGCAAGAACACATGTGTGGCTCAAACTCCCATACTAGTTGACACTTCTGTGGCATTCTATCTACAGTTGTTTTTATGAACCCCCACATTGCTTCCTTTGTTGTAGTAATACGTCCATGTTCTCTATGATTTTTCTCATTACCATGCATCCCTTTTTCAAAAATATTTGTATCTAAAAAATGAAGCTCTAGTGTTATGGCCATATTCAGCTAAGGACATGGAATAGGTCTAATATGGTAGACCGGGCCCAGTGTTCGAGATTATTGGTCATGCCTAGATTTAATTCCACATCGAGGCCTGTTGGTGACTAATGATGTTGAGAGGACCCAGACACTCTAATTGAGACATATGGAATAGTGCATGTACGTGCGATTGATATAGGCAAGAGGTATGCATGAAGAGTTGTGACCTATTTATAGTTGACTTGCATGGGGATTGCATGGGCTCATGCACAAGATCCTACTCTCTATATATTGAGGTAGTGACTATTCCGTCAACAACTTTGGTCTAGGTCATCAGTTGAGCTCTTCTCCTTTGGCTATTACATGGCATGGCTTGGGGGCTAGATCTAGGAGGATTCTCCAGGAGAGATCTAGGTTTGTTGGGGTGGTTTCGCTCCATAGTCTCTCTTGTGTGTTCCTATCCTCATCTTAGGGGTTTTCCCTAGTGGTCATTATATCTAGACATACCGTGAATAATCCACCAAGATTTCTCACAAATACCTCTTTCGTTATACATCATTTTTCCAGTTTCCAATGGTATTCATGAAAATGAATCAAACACAAATGTTAGTTAATCTTTATGTCATTGCCCATAATAGTTCACTTGAGACTCAAAAACTTATGTGCAGCCTGCTATCTGGCAACATTGCTTTTTGCAACAATCAATTGTGGAGACTGCCATGACACTAGAAACATATGGTTATTTTCTTTGATTTTATTGCCATGTAGTGAGTTCATAATGTGCATAGGAGAGTCCATCTGGTTACAAACTACCAATAGAGTGAAAGAATGGTAAATGAATGTATGAACATTGCTAATTTTCAGAATTTGATTGTGTATGCCCCTTTCCTTGAAAACCATTATCCAATAGCTATACTATTATGCCTAATGCAAGGTGAGAGATGCATAAGGAGAATCTATATGTAACCAAGTTGCAATTTGGGCAGGTTTCCAACAACACTTAGTGCACCTTTTTCTAGCGACTATTTTCAAGCACTTTATAGATGAGTTCTAGCCAAAATGCTTACCCACCAGCCAGTCAAATCCACACCAGGGTCAGTAGGGATCTATGCCTTGTCTGAGACTATTTCCTGGCTATTTCAACTACTCTAAACTCTAGCAACATGCTATTGGCTTATGGACACCTTGCTCCACATGTCAAATCAATATTGGACTTCTTTTCGCAATAGTTATCTAGGCTTTTTTCAGTCATACAAGTTTTGTTTTTTATTGCAAATCCAAACTCTCCATTTCTAAGGCATTCAGACAATAGCATTCTAAGTTGCAAGAAATAGATTAGTTGTAGTATTTTCATAGAGCACTTTTGCTTCTCTTATTTCTCTGTAAACTAGAGTCGCAATGCAAGTGTTGTACTTCTCTGGAGATCCATGTTGCATTGCAAATTTGTATTGAGTGTTATCAATTGCTATTTATTTATCGATAAAGATTTACTCTTCTATCTCACCTTGTTTCTCACTTTGTTTCTTTGTTAATGAATGGCAATCTACTTGTGTTTATTAGTAACAGTATTTTAGTGTCATTTGTTTGAGTATCTATTCATGTTGTCATGGTTGTTCTTTCTCTAAATTTCAATTACACTTGCCAAGTTTTCGCAAAAAAAATGCAAAGACATATTCTTTTCTATGAGTGAGTGAGCTAGTGAGGGTTATTCTTTTGCTTATGATCTTTGTAATGGAATAGGCACTTGAGTTTGGGTTGAACTAGTCAAAGCATTGTTGTATAGTGACGATTCACTATTGTCTAGCCTAATATTAAAAGTTGATCCTCCGCAATAGAATCAGTGGTTAGAAAAAGAGTATTCCTATCTCTTTTTAACTTTGACAATTAGAGACTTTAACACAAGTTAGATACCTTCAGGACTTGACTTGGGTTGTTCTAGATTTAAGCTACCATTTATAGGTTGTACTAGCTGCCTCGCTAATAAAACATCTGTCAATGACCAAATTAGAAAAGGTATGGAGGTGCCAAAAAACAAGCACCAACACGCAAACAATTCTCAAATGTTGTGAGTCAAGATGGTCGCTCTAGTGTAAATTTTGGAATGCTTACATATATTCTTCACAAGAATAAATCCGCATAATTTTCTAGCTCATGCACCTATTCTGCTTTTTGTTCAGATCGAGATTTCTCCTTAGGTTCATAGTGCAGAAAATTCTCTTTCTGTGTTTGACAGGAACAAGAAATTATCGAAGCAAGTAGTGTAGATGGCTGACATGGTATTTTTGTAATGTGTTCTTCACAGGATTTAAAATCTAAAACAATAATTTGGCAGTTGATCGAATACAAACTTACACGAAACAATAAATTATTATATCAAATTCCTCTTGTTGTGTACTTTCTTTTCAACTTACTGTTACATCACATTGATTATTTCATGCATAAAAAATAAACCTTTTGTCAACTTAAGATTAGTCTACTTAAGACCAGAAATAGGCTTCTATAGTTTACAATTAGTCTACATTTTAAGGGCTATAGTTTGCTAGCCATGAAACTCAGCTGCAAGCTTTTGGAGGACAAGGAACAATCAGTCATTCCCAGACATTGAATCCTCAAGCTGGAGCTCCAAGACTTCAGCTCTGAGCACGACAGAGTTCAAGGCACAGATCCTCATCTGAACATGTAAATGAAAACCTCACCCTCCCATATGAATTAACATCTTGTAATTCATCTTTCTTTTAGTTGTTCCCTCCATCATTGTGAGCATTGACTTCTGCAGCTAGACATACTGCATTTAATTTTGGAACTCGTGGCTTTGATTTTGAAGCTGGTTGCTTCAAATTGCAAGAAATTTTTTGCAAAAATGACAGCTTAAAATTGTCATCATTTAGGCCGATTTAAATGAGACGTTTTTTGGTTGCCATTTAGAGTGGTTAAAATGAGGATTTTTGGCAACAATTTATTTTTTGTTGGCCAAATAAAAAGATGCCTTTTTATAACTATAATCTACATCGGCTTAAATGATGGTTTTTGGCTGTCATTTTTGGCTGATGCGAAATCTACGGCCAAGTTTCTCTATGAAAATGTTATAATCAGATTTGGATGTCCGATCGAGATTGTCAGTGACCGGGGTACACACTTCGCTAATCAAATAATAAAGTGTTTACTGGAAGATTTTTTTGTGATATACAGATTTAGTACTCCTTACTATCCTAGAGCAAATGGCCAAGCTGAATCTTCCAATAAGATTCTTTCCACTATTATGAAAAAGATAGTTAAAGCAAGTCGGTCTGATTGGGAACATGAAGCGTTGCACAAATTATGTGAAACACGATTGATGGCAGTTTATGTATTAGCAGCAGAGAAAGTCTGCCGAAAGGCATAGCACGATCGTCGATTGCACAAAAAGGATCTAAAAGCAGGAGATCTTGCATTGATGTACAAAACCAAGCTCATCAAGAGATCTTGCATTGTGATTGGGGTACACACTTTGTTAATCAAACAATAAAGTGTTTACTGGAAGATTTTTTTGTTATACACAGATTTAGTACTCCCTATTATTCCAGAGGGAATGGCCAAGCTGAATCTTCCAATAAGATTCTCTGCACCATTATAACAAAGACAGTTGAAGCGAGTCGGTCTGATTGGGAACATAAACTGTATGCAACATTATGGGCATTCAGAATCGCTTACAAAAATAGTACAAATCAAACACCTTTTCAACTGGTTTATGGTCAAGATGTTGTTATGCCAATTGA
Organism: Diphasiastrum complanatum; assembly: GCA_029204225.1. Taxonomy (NCBI): domain Eukaryota; kingdom Viridiplantae; phylum Streptophyta; class Lycopodiopsida; order Lycopodiales; family Lycopodiaceae; genus Diphasiastrum; species Diphasiastrum complanatum. The sequence goes on from CM055114.1 coordinate 33,149,182, forward strand.
ATTTTTAATCCCATCTTTACGCATAGCAGCAACGGAACGATTAAATCATGATGAGTCTTTACAACTTTGCCACAATGCGTTGCACAAATAATGTGAAACCCGATTGATGGTAGTTCATGCCTTAGCAGCAGAGAAAGCCCGCCGCAAGGCATGGCACGATCGACGATTGCATAAGAAAGATCTGGAAGCAGGAAATCTTGCATTGATGTACAAAACCAAGCTGATCAATGGTAAGTTGAAGTTTACTGGGGAAGGCCCGTATAAAGTAAAGGAAATCCTGAATTATGGCGCAATAATTCTTGAGCACTTGGATGGAAAATGATTTACTACTTCAATGAATGGCAGCCGATTATGCAAGTCTTGGCAGCCTGCTCCACCAGATCAGCAAGCCTGATCTCTATATCAAACATGTCAAAGATGAGATTATTATTCTAGTTGTTTATGTTTATGATACTCTAATTTTCTCAAGAAAAGATGAGTTGCTTTCAAATGTCAAAAGAAACATTTATGAAATATTCGAGATCGCTGACCTAGGAGAAGCAAGAATCTCATTAGAGGAGTTCTCAGTATCAAAAAGACCCTTTAAGGAATGCCATGTAGGATATAGAAAAATATCAAAATACAAAAAACAATATTGTTTATTTGCTTGCCCCCACCACTCCCGAGGCCAATGTTGCAACATCAGCCATTGATAAGTTAGGCTCACCCATAGAAACCTTAGAGAGAACGATGAAGGCTTTCACAAAAAGCCCATTAGTACTAGGCTTCTTCACTATTTTTCATGCTCTATTCAAGTATAATCGCATGGCACTTCCAACAAGCTTGACAACGGTTTCTTTAGCAGCATAAAAAGCCTGCACAAAATATAGCAAGATAATAATATACATAATAAATACTCATCAGAAGATTTTTTTGGAAAAAAATTCAGATGGATCTCTACCCCCCGCGGTGGGCGGAGATCGATCAGAACATTTTTTTTTTGGAAAAAGTGCTGATGGGTCTCTACCCACCGCGGCTGGCGGAGACCCATCAAACATGGAGATAAAAATATTTGCTCTGACAGCATAAACTTGCCCATATTTAACGTGAGGAGAGCTGATAATTGAAGGTGATCGAAAAATCGCAATTCGCTCCCAAAATCGTAGATTGTAATAGAAAGCAAGAGGGAAATCGAAATCACGTGAATCTATTGTGGAGACCACCTCTACTTATAAGGGATTTGGAGAGTAGAAGTAAAATATCGCTTATGGGATTAATTGGTTGACACGTGTCGTTTACAGACCCATCAGACATTTCTTTTTTATATTTGTGTTTTTGATGGGTGGAGACACATCGGAACACTTCATTTTGTTTTTATTTCATGATGGTCTTGTAATGGTTAGATAGATGAGTGAACAAACTAGCTTTCTATGAAAAGTAATGTCCTTGAAGGATATTTCATTACCTCTGATAGTTAGCTTTACATGAGATTCCATTGTTGTATCACAAACTTTTGCATCTACCATATGTAATCTTTCTATATAGAATTACCATACTTCTCTTGAAAACATAAAGTAGATTGAGAAGATCTAATCACTTCTATTCCTAAAATGTAAAAGTGACCAAGATCATGCACCTCAAATTCCTTTTTAAGAGCACTCTGGATACCATCCACATCTTGATTGTTTCCACCACTCAAGATGATATCATCCACATAGATTAGCAAGACGGTAACATCATTTCCAGCAAACCTATAATAAAGTGAATGATCATACTCACTCATAACAAATCCTTGAGAGAGTAAAAAAGTGTTAAGCTTAGCATACCAACTCCTTGGTGCTTGCTTAAGGCCATACAAACTCTTTTGTAGTAAACACACATGCTTTGGCTTTGTAGAAGAAATGTAGCTCTCGGCTTGTTCCATTTACACTCCCTCCTCAAGATCAACATTCAAATTTATTTGTAATGTCCAATTGCCATAGATCCCATCCATAAAGATTAGCAAGACCTCTGTAATCATGAAACATAACCAATACATAACACATAAATTATGATCCTGCAAATTAAAGTAACAGAAGTAAATTAAAATCCTACAACTTAGAGTAGCATGAACTAGTAAGCATGAAACATAAATCAAGATAATACGAATTAGAGTAGCATGAACTAGTAATCATGAAACATAAACAAGTGGCATCACACTTACACGCACATGCACACGCACACCCGAAACCCTAAAACTTAAACACACACAAAGAGAAAAAAAAGAAAGAACATAGTAGAGTGCTAATCAAAACTCCCGAACCATACAATTATATCCTATTCTAGAATGTAACCACATGCTCCCTCCCTACGACAGTTGGGCTTTCTTGTGGAACTTATCGTCCAACAAGAAACATTTGAACCACGTCTTTAACGGAAGAAAACAAGGGCTACACACCTTCTTATAATTGGGAGTGTTGGTTACCTTTAACTCTTCCATGATCTCTCTCTCTCTCTCTCTCTCTCTCTCTCTCTCTCTCCCAGCATGAAACATAACTAATACATAACACATAAATTATGATCCTTCAAATTAAAGTAACAAGAGTAAATTAAGATTATACAATTCAGAGTAGCATGAAACATAAATCAAGATAATATGAATTAGGATAGCATGAACTAGTAATCATGAAACATAAACAAGTGGCATCACACTTAAACGCACACGCACGCGCACACGCACACACGAAACCCTAAAACCTAAACACACACAAAGAAAAAAAAAATAAAGAACATAATAGAGTGCTAATCAAAAACTCCCGAACCGAACGAAAATATTCTATTCTAGGATGTCACCACATGCTCTCACTACAACACCCGCCGCGATTTGCGTGTGTTTTGTGGCGTGAAATGCAAGCGTAACTTTTTTTTAATTCGTCGTGGACGTTGGAAAAACACGTCGCTAGAAGGTCATCGGAATCCGATGACTTTAAAACACGTCGCAATACGACAAGCACAACGTGCCAGATTTCGAAACAAAAAATCCCGATGACAGAAAGTCGTTCCGACGTGGACGTCGGAATTCATCACGAAGGGTACCAATAACCTGTCGTTTATTGGTGGCAGGTTGTTCGGACCATTTACTAAATAGTTTGTCGCCAAAATGGCATTGGCATAAAGAATAGAGTCGATGCAAAACCACCCTCCCTTTTCTATCGGCAATTATATTGCCTTGAGGATCCACGTCATAATAAGGATTTGTGGATGACTCTTCGGTGGGGGCGGGAGCCACGGCCGCTTGTGAGGGACCACCCTCATCTCGGCTAAGCATACTTTGTGGTTGTGTGTTTTGCTCAGGACTTAATGATTCATATAAATTTTTTACATAGTCTCTCGAGCTTTCACCACTGCCTGACCCCGACATGATTACTACATTCATAAACATACAATACATTACTATAAATCCTAATATATTGAAATGAAGTAGAAAAGAAAATCAATTATAGAACTTTAATGCATATTCGAGTGGGACTTTCATACATGTGTTAACAAAAGAAGAGAGATATGCGTGTAGAGCTCGAGCTTGCACCAAGATGCAAAAGAATCATATAAGTGAAAATGTATAAGAATAGTACTATCTAGAAATTAAAACATTAGAATTATACAATAATTTTATGCTATTTGTGTTTTGTACTTGTGCATATATGCAGTTTATCACAACTAGCAATGAAGACACTACTCAAGTTAACAGGGTAAGTAATAAACATGCATGTTTTCTTGTTCATAAAAGCTTTGTAGAGGAAGGCCAACCATCGAATTTGGAAGACGTTGAGGTTTGTTAATTTTACATGATTGTTTTTTATTATAATCTTCGTCAATCTATATATGTCTCCTATCAAATGCCATTCCACAGAGTTGATCCATCTGTGTTCAGTTACAATCAACGTCAATTTTTGATAGACATGAGAAAACAAAGAATGAAGCAAATTGAAGAGACAAACACAATTGGGAAAAAGAATAATCAACTTGATTCTAATGATTATGATAATGAGGTGCAAAACGATGAAGCAATGCACAACATGTTTGAATCTTACTTTGAAACAAATGAGAATGATGATATGCATGCATCTTCTAATGAAAACGGGGATCACGAACAATTTGAGATGGATGAAGACGAGATTCTAGTGCGCAAGGAGGCAGACACTCCTCTATATCCTGGAGCATCCATTTCGAGACTAGCTACGTCAATTCGTAATCTAAACCTTCAAAGAACATACAAATGGAGTGATCGTAACGTGACATCTTTATTCGAGTACTTAACGCATAACACAACTATTATACTTTATAGCGTTTTTAGCTAAGGTATCGACAACGCGTCGTGGCACAAGAGAGGTGTTCTCTCTCATGAATAAAAAACAAGCTACTGCTAATTTCTTATGTCTAACTTTGGCACACAACCATTGTGCATCTGATGTGTGTATATATGTCACTGTCTGTGTTGATCCTGTATATAGAAATAAGGAGACAAGATTAATCCAAACTATATTGATTATGGTTGGCACAGATAGTCTGGTTCTTTTCGAAAAATGTGAAAAGGCCGAAGGTAGGCCAAAACATACTCTAAGTCATTTTAGACTCAGTGTCGCATTTTCTCAAAAATGCACTTGATTTATGGCGGTCACGTCGGGTTTGTTGATGACTTCGGTTGAGCCGAGGACTTCGGTTGATTCGGTCACTACCCGTGTAAATTTCACGTGTATTTGTGTAGGTAATGGGTCGGAGGCTAAAAGCGCTTTGTGGGTAGAGACTTCAAGTTCCTTCAGCTCCCTCTCAAAGCGGGGTAGACTTGTGATTCCCAGGCTAGCTCTCTATTTTTCAAACATTGCATTATCTAAAGGCTTTGTGAAGATGTCCGCCACCATCTGCTTGGTTGGAATGAAAACGGTGTGCAACTCATTTATTTCAACCAAATCTCTGATCAAATGATACTTAATGGCAATGTGTTGTTAGATTTCTTATGCTCAAGCTTAAAGAAATCGTTCAAGTAATGAGCATCCTGAAAACCGAAGGCCGACTACATGTTTCAGACCTTCACATTTTTAACTTCCAAAAATAAAACATCAACATATCATAACACAAACACTCAAGACAAGATCGGTATGTTCACACTATATTTAAAACATTTTGAAAGATTATAGTCTCACGACACATAATACATTATGCTCGCAAGAAACATACGAGAACCATTTTGGAAAATATTTCCAATTGTCATTTCATACAATATCTTGCATTGGTAAATATGATTCATGTATATATTACTAAACCTATTGCAAACTATACTCAAACAATTGTTACTACATGACTGTGAATTTATAAGAGAAAGATTCAACAAATGGAGAAGATGTTTTGTACATGCAAGAGCTCTACGTAAAAGAAGTACACAAACATCATAACTTTCTTACAAACATTACAAAGTTTGTTACAAACCTTACCTATTGACACTATTACCATAATTCTACAAGACTTTAACATTAATAACTTTGATTTACATCAACTACTCACAAAGACTCACAAATTTTACATAACACGAATCATAGAAGCAACATCTAGTTATGGAGTTCAAATAGACTTAAAACTCAACTTTGCATGCTTTTAAATCACACACAATTGAAACAAATTTGTCAAATCACCAACATACTTAGATTTCATATTACCAAACATCATTCATATTTTTCGTGTTGCAAGATCATAGTGTAACACTAATAGTTCAACACACAATGCCACTAATTTTTTTCTTGTAAAACCCCTCTTGGTCACCATGTTATAGAATAGAATGCCCCCAACAAAAATACAAACTATACTCCACCCTATTAAGAACTAGGTAGGGGCCGTGAGCAGCCTGCTACCCAGTGTAATTGGTGGTCTGCGGCGAGGTAAGTACGACCACCATTTACACTGGTAGCAGGCCCGCTCGCGCCCGTTACCGAGTGTAATTTGTTACCAAATTTTTATTTTTAAAAAGTTTGCATGCCATCGTCTGTTTTTAGACAGAATGATAGGTAATTATGGTAGACAACAGAATATGGTTGTGAACATGTGTGTTCAAGCCTATAAAATTGTGACACGTGTCCTCTATCACACAAATTAGGTTACCCAAGGTTACAAAATAATTTTCAGATAAATTATTTGAAAAGGAGATTGGAGGGAGTCCCGCGACGTAACTTCTCCGTATTTGAAAAGGAGATTGGAGGAGGCGCGCGACGTAACTTCTTCGTGCGGCAAGCTATTACCGCATTCACGTATAAATATATGTTCTATATATCTCTCCTTCTCTATCTTTTGCTAGCCTCTATAGATGGATCCCCGCTTCGTGTCAGCCGCCATCGTCGTCGCTACCATTTCGCCCGCCTCTCTCTGTTTTACCTCCACCGTCACTACGAAAGTCAATATCTGATAGAGGTGTATAATCTACGACACCGACGACACCGAAAGGTACGTGTATGGATAGCATGAATCGTCGACTATATATCTCTGGGTTTGTTGTCGCATTGTTAATGAGTCGAAGCAATTCATTTCTGGACACACTGCGGTGGTTAAGGTTTTCGTATCTTTCAGTCAATTTTTTGTTATGCAATATCATAACCTTTGAAATGCTATCCGTTTTTGCGCCTCCTGAAGCATGATGTTTACATCATTTATTACGCTTGCCCTTATTTATGCGAATGAGGTTGCTTGTCGATATTGTCGTATGCAATGCCACTCAAGTAATCGCGCTTACACTGCAAAACACACACAGTTTACGGGTATGGACATCTGCGAAGCTGTTACAGTAAGTTTTTCATGCGCATTGGTGTGTCTGGAAATGCTTTGACTGAAACGTAAAGTTACAGCAATGTTGATTATAACGCGTTCACATTTTGTACCATACACAATCGGAAGCACATTCTATTTTCATTGCGCATCTTTACTTAAGGTGTCAGGTTTTTTTTTTCCTTCTGTCTTTTGTGGATTTTAGGAGTGTTGCCTCCTACGTATTTCTTCAGCATCTTCTCCTTGCAATTTGTCCTTTTCTTTGCGTAGTTGTTTCTGTTAGAATCTGCAAAATCAGCTATTAGAATTTGGTCACATGGCTTGCTTAATCACTTAGTTATCATTTGTACATGATATTTGCTATGTGTACTTTATTTACATTGTACTAATCAATCCAAATCTTGAGGCTATCCACTGGTAGACGTGATTGCTAAAGTTTGGTAAATCAATGAGAGAGAGAGAGAGAGAGAGAGAGAGAGAGGTCGTTATAGTTTTGCATTGAGCGACGTTGCGAACTTTCTCACTGGAGCGATGGGTTGCGGTTAGTATGCGATGAGAGGGGGCGATAGCAACTTATTGATCATTGATGATTGATCATACTTGACTACAGTACTTCTCGTTGATGCACTTAACATTTTGTGTTTTGATTATGCATGAATTGAAGGACTGTTTCCTGATTATAGGCGATAAATATGATCTCCATCTGGCGTAATTGAAATTTTGTTACGGGGAAAGGCTGCTAATGCTTACATTAGATTGGATAATTGATGCGCTAGCACAGAAGATGCAAATTAGATTAGAGTAGGAAGATGCACTAACACGTGCCCATGTCTTTGTGAGTTTCAGGAAGTTCTGAACACATTCTGAACAGAGCTAGCAAAATTAATTGGCTGGGCATCCAAGTGACAGAAGCAGGCTCAATAATCACTTAGATGCTGCAGAATATTTCTGGAGTGGCAAAAATGCTGAATCCTGAGTTGCTGTATGAATTAGGACTGGTCAATGTCGAAGAGCCTTCGATGCATTGTTCAGCACAGCAAGTATTACTCAACATCCACGTGTTTTTGGCATAAGCTATTTGTGTCTGCATTTCTTGGCATTTTACATGATCTGCTGAAGTTATCGGGGCTTGAAAGTTGCTGAACTCCACTTGTTTGAATGAAGCTACATAGTCTCATCATTATAAATCTAATGAGATGTATTATGAACTGTTTGCTTAATTGGTAAAAGACACGACATATGCGTTTCCCTGTGTGCCTACAATAAGCACTCGTTGTAAGATAGTGGGAGAGTTTCTCTGTAAAGATTTTGCATTTATTGTGCTCCTTCCAGCTCTTTCAGCGTATTCTGCTCCCGGCTTGTCTCTGGGGTTGGTAAGTATTACTTTGCAAAGTTATTACGTTTCGTGACTAGCAGATTGAAATTAGGTTTTGGTTCCAGTATCTCATCATATTCCTCTCATAGTAGTACAACATCGTCACTAGTTCGAGTGGGCCAATGTCTTTCACTTCTTGTTTAGTTGCGTCTCTGTTCTCTGTAATGAAGTGTGTTAAGTGAGTGCTAGCACTATGGCAACTACGATAGCTAACAGATTAGCAGATAAAAACACTTTCCGTCCTGTGACTATTGTATTCGACATATAACCAGCTAATCAGTCCAGCTTTTTTCCGTACTTCACTTGAGCAGACGCAGCAGGAGCGTGCAGAAAACTCTAGGCTAAGGGTCAAGAATGAAGAATTAAGGGCAGAAAATGTCACCATTAGAGAAGCTTTAAAGAATGCTTCTTGCCCGGACTGTGGAAGCCCAGCCGTGTTGGGAGAGATGTTGCTTGATGAGCAGCAGTTGCGCATCGAGAATGCGCGATTAAAAGATGAAGTATTACGTTAAACTATCATCACTTCGAGTTGTAGATTCTCACTAAGGGCTCTTCTATTCTGATTGAGCTATACACGTATCGATCTAGTTACTTTCTCAGATTCCCTAATTGAAAGCTATTGTATTTGTGCAGTTGGGTCGAGTCTCTACGATTGCAGGAAAGTATCTGGGTCGGCCGATCATATCACTTGCACCCCATCAATCTCAACTTCCCAGCTCATCCCTGGACCTTGCAGTAGGTGAAAGTTTTGGAATGCATCCCGGATCAATTCAATCTCCGATGTCAGATCTTGTTCCCAGAACGACAGCCATATCGCATTCTGAGAAGCTGCTAGTAATGGAACTCGCACTGAGAGCTATGGAGGAGCTCATTCGGATGTGTCAGCCCGACGTGCCATCCTGGATACCAAGTCTAGAAGGGCCTAACGAAGTGTTGAACTACGAGGATTATATTCAACAATACCCACGACCGCTGGAAACGAGACAATACGGCATGAAGACAGAGGCTACACGCGAGACTGGGCTGGTTATGATGAATGCAGTGAGCTTAGTGGATAATCTCATGGATTCGGTGTGTGCTTTTGGCCCCCACCCTAAATTTCTAATCTCTGAAACATCATGTTCCACTTGTGTGGAGGTTTTCAGTAGATGAAAGTATGAGCTAATACACTGTATGTACAATTTTTAACCGAAATTATGATATTAGTGATATGCTAAATTATTGCCTTCATATCTGCAGGCTCGATGGATTGAGATGTTTCCATGTATTGTATCTCGATCCTTTACAATCGAAGCTCTGTCAACTGGTGTTACTGGCGATAGAAATGGTGGTCTACAACTGGTAGATTACTGCCTCTCCTTAATGATAGTCACGGAATAGCTTCCTTGTCTATGGTTTCCCTTGATCAACTCCTACTGTACCGTACAGTAAAATAATCCTTCATCCCCATGTCAATGATTTGATTTACACTTTGTATCAAGGGTAAAGAATAGAAGCCAGTAACGTTAATCTGCGTCGAAGTCGTATCTGCCAAGTGACTACGGAAAATTCACGTAAGGTTTTGGTTGTTTCAGATGTATGCTGAGCTGCAGGTGCTTTCACCTTTGGTACCCACACGAGAGATATACTTTCTGAGATATTGCAAGCATCAGGATGGTGTCTGGGCTGTGGTTGATGTTTCTGTTGATATGTTGCGTGACGTACCTTCACAATCATCTAGTAGTTGCCGAAGGCGTCCTTCAGGTTTCTTGATACAAGATATGCCCAATGGTTATTCGAAGGTAACAGTTCTATTCGCGTTGCGACGGGATCTTTGCTCGAGTAGTTGATCTCCGTGATAAAAGATGACCCCAGAAAATATGAACTTTTCAAGTATATCCCGAGAGCGCCATTATAAGCTGATTGCCATTTTTTGTACAAATGTGTTTATTTGCTTCCTCTGTAGATAGGCTTTTGCTGCGCAGAATAAGATGACAACGTAAGATCTTATGCTGCACAATGCAAGCTCTTTGAAAATAATTTGTCCTGGTAAGCACCACTGATGGAGTGAAATTTTTAAAAAAACAGGTTACTCTGTTACAGCATATGGAATACGACGATTGGGCTGTGAACCAGTTGTACAAAGCATTGGTCAATAGTGGCATGGCTTTTGGTTCTCAGCGGTGGCTTGCAACTTTACAATGCCAATGCGAGCGCCTAGCAATCCTTTTAGATGCTAATCTGTCTGCAAGAGAGCTAAGCTGTCAGCTTTCGCTCAAAAACTTTTCAATTTCTTGAACTTTTTTCTCCTATAGAAATTTATTCGCGTTTTTGCTTGGAACTTTTGCTTGTCGTGTCAAATGACTTGTGTTGCTAGAAGAGAAAAGAGATGAAGTATCAGCAGATATTTGATGAGACCTAGAGAGTGCACACTGCGATGTGGCATGAAGTACGTTCTCATTTTGTTGCCAACTACGCAGTCATTCCCAATACCGATGGAAGGCGGAACATGTTGAAGCAGGCTCAGAGAATGACCAACAACTTCTGTGCTGGCGTTAGTGCGTCCACAGTGCATACTTGGCCGACTTTGTCGAATAGTGGAGAAGATGACGTGCGGGTTATGACACGCAAGAGTGGGAGCAATCCCGGTGAACCATCAGGAATTGTTCTCAGCGCGGCAACATCCCTTTGGCTTCCAGTATCACCTCAACGTGTTTTCGAGTTTCTTCGAGATGAGCGTGTCCGCAGCAAGGTAACGATTTCCTTATGATCACAGTCTGGTTCTATGGAAGGTGCATTCCCTTCATCGCCGTCCGACATATGAATTGCACTTTGTGAAATCCTTCCGAGTCCCTTCGAATTCCCTCCCCATTCTTTGGCATGCTTCTTTGAAATCTAGAGCACCTACTGTGAGATCCACGGATTTCACCCTTCGTCTAGCTCAATAGCTTGAGATGGAGGCTTCCCGAGCGTGTCAGCTTGCAGCCTCTTGTTAGATTATATACCTGACAAGGAGTACTTCTAGCTAAGCTCGCTAACCTTCACGAGGTGGTCTGTACATGACTTCCATCAGCAGATGTAAAGGCCTTATGTACTAACGATCATTTTTGGCTTCATGTTATGAATCTCTTACTTTTTCTGCCTTCAGTTTCTTAGCTTCCATCTTTGCGTAAATCATAGGCTGATCTCACTAAAACCTGCATATTGTTACAGTGGGACATTTTGTCAAATGGAGGAGTAGTGGAGGTGAACGCACATATCGCGAAAGGACAGGATTCTGGCAATAGCGTTTCTTTGCTCAAAGTCAATGTAAGCTATCTACCTTTCATAACATTTTGACTTGCCAACTTTTATACTATAGTCCTTTTGTTAACATCGATTGTGTGGACCTTTCAGGCGATGAAACCCTAATCTAACATACAAGAAGATTTTTAATCATCTTCTGTAGGATGACAAGTTCCTGGGGTTGAAAACTGCTCAACTAGCACGATTTTTTTTTAGTTAGGGCCCTAAGTTTCTTCAAACACGTGACAGACATCGAGGTTTTTGATGAGTTTGAAAAAACATTCAAAAGGGTTTAAATATAATAATAATCTAAAAGGAGAATAAATATATTATTAACTTTTATACAAGAAGGTCCATTTTTGAAGATTTTCACCTTAGATTAAAACAATAAATCTAGGAAGGATGAATCCTTGGTGTATGTTTATAATTATAGGAAGTATTGGATCATACATTCTTATCAAAGTTTCAAATACAAAAGGCCTTCAATTGGAAAGGTTGATATGCATCACTGTTGGCTGGATAGAATATACGTTTGGCTATGATTGATGGGTAACAATCAATAGTTTGTGAAATTATCGTACCTCCACGTGATTTAGAGAAAGAAAAAAGAATTCAGCTCTATCACAAAAAAAAGGAGCAAGCAAGACTAAAGTACAATGAACAACTATTGACTGGTTCATCTTCAAGCTCTTCCATCAGTCGACGTAGACCGCGTATTGGTCCATCACATGTATATATATTGATTTATGTCATAAATTTTTTATTTGTAATAGTGATGTAATCCGATTTGCTCTTTGGATATAGTATATTGCTCTTTGGAAAGCCAAGACACCACTCCATCACAAATGAAGGTTGAAAATGCACTAAATGTACAAAGACTATTTTGTCATTTTTGTCACATGTTACAATTCGTCACATGTTAGAATTTGTCAATTTTCACTTGAATGACAAAGAAAGAATTTGTACAATTTGCAATTGGATTATTGGACCAGTTTCAACCAGAATATGATGAGAAGATACCATGTACATACACACAATGCAAAGGCCTTAGGCTTCGGACAAGGAGGATTGTCAACGATCATATTTGGGCCAATGGAGTGCACGCAGAGAATCCAAGAGTACGAGAGGTAAACTCTTTAAAGTGTTTTTCGAAAATGCTTTAATCTTTGACCCTTATGACACTTCAAATATAGTTTGGCCAATAAATATTGAGCGATAGGATGACTGCCACGATACTTTGAAGTTAATCTCTCACTTGCTTCTAAAAGGAAAAATCCAAATAGAATGTTTAGATGAAGTTAATCACTCACTTGCTTCTAAAAGGAAAAATCCAAATAGAATGATTAGATGAAGTTAATCTCTCACTTGCTTCTAAAAGAAAAAATCCAAATATAATGATTAGATGTAGTTAAATTTGATTTCCATATTCAATCACCCATAATAGCCTCTCATTCACGTCAGAGAGAGAGAGAGAGAGAGAGAGAGAGAGAGAGAGAGAGAGAGAGAGAGAGAGAGAGAGAGAGAGAGAGAGATCATGAAAGAGTTAAAGGTAACCAACACTCCCAATTCTAGTAAGGTGTGTAGCCCTTGTTTTCTTCCGTTAAAGGCGTGGTTCAAATGTTTTTTGTTGGAAGATGAGTTTCACAAAAAAGCCCAAACGCCGCAAGGAGGGACCATGTGGTGACATTATGGAGTAGGATATAATCGTGTGGCTCGGGAGTTTTGATTAGCACTCTATAATGTTCTCTCTGTTTTTCTCTTCGTGTGTTTAGGGTCGGTGTGCGTGCGTGTGTTTGTGTGTGTGTTTCATGCTACTGGTTTACGGTCTGTGTTATATATTAATTTATGGTTCATGCTTGAGAGAGAGAGAGAGAGAGAGAGAGAGAGAGAGAGAGAGAGAGAGAGAGAGAGAGAGAAACTGATAGATCTAACATTTTTAACTTTTGCAGAAGAAGGACCATAAGTTGGTTTCAAGAAAAAGAGTTGTAAGAGAGATCGAGAATATTATTGATAGGATAAATCACATGAATATCATCATTGGCCCTAGATGATGCTCTTGTTGATGATGACCCCTTGCATGATATAATTAGTTCATCAATGCCCTGTGATTCTATCCATGTCTCCAAATCTCTAGAACGTTCTTACCACCCAACCACACATATCCTAGATGTTGCACATGAGTCATCCACGATACCCCATGTGGATTCCACAAACATGACCACCCCTTTAAAAAAGAGAACACATCTTGGACGTATTATGACTAGTTTGAAAGATAATTGCAAATTACTACGCACTGTTGATGTGTCAAAAGACATTCTAGGTTCTTTATCTGACCTTCCTCTTCCACCTAGCTTGCAACCATTAGTAAAAACTTTTATTAGAAGTAGATATTCGTGTTGGCCAATCCAATCACCATTACCATTAAGTGGAACACCATTTACGTATTGGGGTCGAATGTACATGATCATGCCTAGTGAACACTTTCCTGAGGCTGGTTTGGGCCTTTTTGCATTGAGTAGTATTGAGGTCCCTTCAAATAATGTTGTGACATTGATGCCATATGCAGGACCTCAATACAATTGGGGTGATTGGCATGCTTTGTGTCGCAATGGAGGATGCAAGTATATGGCTTGAATTCAAATGCTTGTTCTTTAGAGGAGCAACGCATGCAAGGAGGCGACATCTCAAGGGCAAATCATACATATATTGATGGACGTCCAGATGTGCATGGAAACATTGCTGCATGTATAAATAGTTCAATTGGCCACCATCTATTGACGAATTGTGATTTTGAAGAACGCACCAATGGAAAAGAAGAATATTTTACTAGGAATGTAAAGGGCACTTATGTAATGGTCTATGCCACTAGATCTATCAGGTTTGGGGAGTAGTTGTTCATCAAGTATAGTTTCAACCGTCCTCTACCCAAATGTTTGCAAAAGACAATAAGTCAAATGTGAAGATTTAACTTTTGTTGATATGTAGAGATGTATAATCCATGCATCTTAATTGTATTTGGTTTGTGTCATTAAATATGTCAAATGTTAGGAGCATTATTTGTCATTTGTCTACATTAAATGTTAGGAGTATTATTCGTCTTTGAGTTTGTTGAATGTTAACAAGTTGAAAAGACAAATCTGTCTAATAGATACATTGGGATGTTCATACTTTTTAAACTAAGAGGTAATTTATATTCATATGCAATATTTAGATCTATAAGTATTGGGAGGAAATGTTTATCAAGCATTGTTTCAACCTACTTCTTGTTATTTTGATATATAGGAATCTTCATCCTCATTTAGTGTTGGAGACAATAATCCTTGTAATGGTCGACGTAGACGACGAATGCAATACAGCGGTCCACATATAAAGCCATTACCTCGTCGTCTACGTCAAGGCTTAAAAGAGATGATGAAAATTGATGAGCACATTAATCAAGAGAGTAATGCATCTGAATCTAGCTCATCTAGATCTACTTCTTCACAAACAAGTTCCAACGATGAAAATGAGCTTCCAATGAATGTTGAATTTGAAGTCATGGGAGACATCTTGGATGATATGTACGAGAACAATATTGCATCTAGACACAATGAACAAGATGAGGAGGCACTTTTGTCTAAAGAAGAAAAGAAATTGCGAGAAGAAATCAAAGACCGCATTGTATCCTAGAGCAAAGACATCTCGTTTGGCGACTTCTCTACTTCTATTAAATCTTCAAGCCAAATATAGATGGAGTGACCAAAGCCTCACATCGTTGTTTGAGTAAATCTTTTTCCATCTACTTGTCATTTTTTCTTTGAAACAAAATTTACAATTTGGACATTGAGTGATATTTTTTTTACAATGACTTCTTTTGTAATGTACAAACTATTGAAAAACAAAATATTCCCAGAAGGGAATGTCATGCCTGAGACAAGAGATGAGGCACCAAAGATGTTGTCTAACATCGGGATGGACTACAAGCAATATCATGCATGTCCAAAAGATTGTATTTTATATTGAGGAAGGTACTAATCACTCAAGAAATGTCTCATTTGTGATACTCCTCGATATAGAGATGATTTGCAAGGGGCAACCAGTCCGTGCAAAGTTTTATGACATTTTCCAGTAATTCCACGATTGCAACATTTATTTCGTTGTAAATCTCTTGCACAACTTATGGACTGGCATGCACACCATACCTCTATGGATGGGATGATGAGGGTACCTTCAGATTCACCTGCATGGAAACACATCAACAAAGACTATCCGAGCTTTGCCAACGAGTCAAGAAATGTGAGATTTGGTCTTGCAACAGATGGTGTGAACCCCTTTGGTGTACGAGCAACTACGTGGTCCATTTGGCCTGTTTGCTTGGTAAACTATAATATTCCTCCTTGGTTGAGTACAGAAAAGGGACACATTATGTTGGCACTTTTAATTTCTGGCCAACGCAATGTTAAGGACATGGATGTGTATCTTGAGCCGCTTATTGACGAGTTGGAAGATTTGTGGAAGGGGATAAAAGCATATGACATTTCGCGCCCCTTACATGAGAGGGAGTTTACACTACATGTCATTGTAATGTGGACAATGCATGACTATCCAGGATTAGGTGAATGCTCAAGTAATCATTCAAACAATATCTTGTGTACATAGGAGTTTGTTTATAGTTACATACAACTAGTAATTCTTGACATTTACATGATATACTACAATGGCTATAATTATTCTTTGACATATACTTTTTTTAATAGTGATTGATAGTATCCATTTGTCGGGTAGGCTTTCAAACGGCTGGAAAAAATGCTTATTTTTTGTGCGGGCCAAATCTTGTGGGAAGATAAAAAGTGGTTTATGAAAATCATCGTAAATACTTGCATGAAGGCCATCTATTTAGAGATACTCCTAGAAGAGGTTTTGGAGGAAGAGTTGAGAGAGAGATGCCTCCAAAGATGATGTTCGTGAAAGATTGCAAATCCAATCGATGGTATGAAAAGATTATCTATACTTCATTGTTTGGAATATTGGAATAACCTTTTGAGTAATCACCTACTTGATCCCATGCACATATTTAAAAATGTGGGTGAATCTATTTGGAAACACTTGATTGATGAAAAAGATACCATTGTTGCAAGGCACGATCTAAAAGAATCAAACACCAAAATAGAATATTGGATAAAGGAAGGTGAGGACCATGCTCCAAAAGTACCTTGGACATTCACTAAGGAGGAGCTTAACCATGTGTGCTTTGTTATTCATGACATTAGAACACCAACTGGTTTTGCCCATTCTCTACGGTCATCATTCACAGTGGATGGAAAGTTGCAAGGTCTCAAATCTCATGATTGGCTAAAGATGATTCAATTCATCTATCCATTGTCAATTCGTGGGTGCTTGTCAAAAGATATTTGTGAGACCATATACAAACTATCAGTCATTGTCAAGTATTTACATGTACTTGGTGCATTTTTTTATTTAGTATTTATTGATTGGAAATTCAAATAGACATAAAATGGATTGAATATGTTGCAGATGGATGTGTTCAAAAGAAATCCATGAGCTGGATCTTTGCAAGAGACATGAGGATATGGTGGAAATTGTGTGCATGTTTGAGAGATATTTTTCGACTTCCATCATGGACTCACAAGTACATTTACTGGAGCACTTGGTTGAAGAAGTTTCTATTGCTGGTCCAGTGCACACTAGGTGTAAGTGCATAAATGATCTTTTGCATGTGTATTTAAACTAAATCAATTGATACATGAAACACTTATTTTTAACCTTTGTGACTTTTTAGGTGGATGTTCTTTATGGAAAGGTACATGAAAGTCTTAAAAGATTTTGCGCATCAAAAGGCAAGGCCTGAAAGTAGCATGTCAGAGGGATGGTTAGTACATGAATATCTCTTTTATACTACTAAAATTTTGCACCAACTACATCCCTCTGCTATTGTGGCGTGATGAGGAAGTCGAAGAAATACTAGTGAAAAACCTCAAGGGATGGGAAAGGTCCATAGGTTGGCACCCTTCCAACGAGAAAAAATTTCTACATTCATGCTTTATAATTGTGGAGTTATGGATAAATGGTTAGACCTATATGAAGAAGAAAAAAAAGAGAGGGCCTTGTCTAGAAAGCGCCAACGACATAATAGAGTTAGAGACATGGCCTCAAGTTCACATGATCTTGAGCCATTGCCCAAGCAATGCACTATAGAGTGGATGCATGACACACTACAAAAAGCAACAAAAGAGGGACAAAAAAATATCAAACGCAGAATGGGACTTTGCAAGAGGATGCGAATGGAAGGTATTATTCTTTAGATACTTTATTATTAGAACACTCTTGTTTACAGCAATATTTGTTTAATTATTTCGAAACACTATGTTCATTCTTAATATTCATCTTTGTCATGTGGCATTGCAAAATGTATAATGCTATATGGGCTTTTGGTTTTCACTTTCGTGTTGAAAGGATTGATAACAAGAGATGCACACACGATTGTGGTGTAATAGCATTTTTGCAACAAGAAAGTCAAAGCAGTGCACGAGATCGGAATCTCATCTCAAGAGATATAGAATACGTAGGAACTATACAAAATATTTATGATGTGTCATTTGGTGAAAGTGGACACTATTTTTTATTTGATGTGAAATGGTTCAAGGTAGTTTGTAGAGGGCCAAATGCAACCGTAAAATCGGATCCAATGGATTTTTTGTGATTGATTCATCAAAAACATTAAGCATGGAGTCCTTTGACACATTGGTGTTGCCTCGTCACTGTGAGCATCTGCACATGCTATGCTATAATATTTTTCATTTTATTACAAGTGACTTCAGTATTTGAGTTTTCGATTTGTTCTAAAATAGTGACTTTTGCAGGTGTTTTTTCAACCATATCGACTAAACAAGATATGGTGGTTTGTAGCTCAAGTTGAACCACGTTCATGACGAGTATTTGAGGGTGCAAATGTTGAGACTAAAATGGAAAACCTTCATTTTAACTATGAGATTGAGCTACCTAGAAGCACCCACTTCCATAGATGTTGAGAATAGAAATTTTAATAGTCAGAATGATGAAATAATTTTTGAAAGTGAGAGTGATGATGAAAATCATTTAAGAGGAGATGAATTGTAAGATGATGTCGTTGATGAAATTGATTCTTGTAATTATGAATAAAAATTGATTATTGCAATTATGAATGAAATTGATTCAATGCTTTCAAATGATTGTTTTTTAGCCAAAATAGAGTCTCATTTATGGTCAAGTAAGTGAAAAGAATAGACATAGTTTGACTTCAATCCCATTTTTTTGGAGATAATGTCAGTGAAGATAGATGTACGGCTTTATGTTCCAAGAAAATTCTCATTTTTAAACAAATGTTGCAAAGACAGTAAATCACTAAAAGCATGTGAGTTAATGAAATCACCACCACAAACTATGACAAAATTTAGTGTTTCATCATAGTCGATCCCCTTGAATTGAGCATATCCCTTGGCAACTAGTCTTGTTTTATAATTGTTCATACTACCATCTTGATTAAGCTTGATCTTAAAGACCCATTTGCAAACAGTAGCATTTTGTATCTTTGATGGAGGATCAATAATTTTACAAGTATCTCAAACAATGCATCATATACTCACCTCACTTCTCATTACATCAAATCACTCTTTTGTTGCTACAGTTTCATTCACACTTGAAGGAACATCATCAAACTTAAGGTAGTAATAAGGGCAATAAACATTAAACAATCATCAACTTGTAATTGCTTCTCTCTTCCTTGTATTTGAGCCTTGATGGTTGCATTTGGGCTTTGATACCATGTTAAAATCAAAGGTTATGAACCTCATTTGGATACTAAAACCTTGAAAAAGCATCAAAGATTTCACTTATATCTAATAGATAGAAAACTAGCACACAATTCAGCCTATTTTGCATCTAGTTGGCAAGAGCTTTTGAACACCACAATAAAATTAGAAATAATTGATCTTCACATCATGTCACACACGTGGAAAGTATAATACTTTGTTCAGATTCAGGTCTATTCATTAGACACAAAAAATATCACATTCATCATTCATCAATTCCTAATTAAAGAGCAAATTTGCCAAAATCACCATCTCTTTATAATCTCTTGTATGTACAAAATGAGCTCTCAATCCATATCAAATGTGAAAAATACAGATCCTAAGTGGATCTAAACTCCAAGATCATTGGCTTGAATGCTTGCACTCCAAACTACATAAGCTAGGAATTGGCAACACATTCTATGCTACCTAGAATGCAAAGAACTTGATCAAAAAGCATTTATCACAAATGGAAACTTCCATAAACATCAAGTGCGGCCCAAAATAGCATTATACAGTCATAATACATCAGCCTACCACTTTTGGAAAGCACCTAAGATCATACACACAAAGCTTGAACTCAATCACTACACAATGCCAACAATGGAAGGAGAACCCAATAGAAAAATCTCTCATTAAGCAAATGAATACAATGGATCTGCTCGAACCTGTTTCTCCACGGCCTACCTGCTATATATAGCTGAGAGAGATGACTCTCTCTCCTCTCTCTAGACCCTCCTTACCTAAAATATGCCCTATATAGGTAAAATTGGCATATATGTCCAAAATACATGAAAATGGACTCATTTCGAAGGTCTTGAAGTTTGACACTTCTTCATAC
The DNA here is from genome assembly GCA_029204225.1 of Diphasiastrum complanatum. NCBI lineage: Eukaryota > Viridiplantae > Streptophyta > Lycopodiopsida > Lycopodiales > Lycopodiaceae > Diphasiastrum > Diphasiastrum complanatum. Next base: position 33,169,253 of record CM055114.1, read on the forward strand.
TGAAAAAATACACTTACTAAAAATATCTAGACCTGTTTCACACGTGTGAAAAGTCAGATCCTAAACTATGTGCCATTTTTAGCAATTTTGGCCTAAAACTAGACAAGGAAATGTTGACAATTTTCACACTCCCTCTTCAACTTAACTTGCTAGTTTTACAACACTACTTTGTTCCAACTTAAGAATGATCTCCATCATCAGAATAGATCTCTTCTCAAGGATCCTAATATGTACAAAATAGGACACAACATAATTGATATAGATAATAGTGTCCATATAGGATGCTTCACTATTTCTTACATCAATTTTACATAGAATCATAAAAATGGTACATGTAAAAGAACATAGAATCTCAATTAATGAATTCCTCCATGTATCCATCTCTGGTTTCTCTGTAAAATAGCAGCAAACAAGTTGTAAATGAAAGTGATCAACAAGTGTTTGCATGCCTCCTCCACATTTCTTTATACATATAGTGAATGCAACATGTATCTCCATGAATGAACTTCAATCACCACCTTGCCTTTGTAGATCTTCAATACATGAAAGCCTTTGAGTGAATGAATGCCAAAAAGATGTGTTCCCTACTCCATTTGAATGACCAAAACCTGAACTTGAAATACTTGAAGTACCTCCACAAGATTTGCACACAACGCTTGATCCTACAATGTCAACAAGTTGCCAATTTGCCAACACTAGAATACTAGATCTTGAACTTTGTTCAAAAGAAAACATATTGACCACTTCAATACCTTTCAAGATCTGAATGAATTCATGTACTTGATAATACAAACCAGCAATGATAACTATTCCATCTCCAAGATCCAAAGGATGCAAAACTATGGAACTAGTTTTATTGAAATTTGACAATTTCAACACATTGACATAACAATGTTCATACATGAGATTAGGCAAGTGAGGTAGAGTAAGAAGACACTTCCTTGCAGCTCCAAAGACCTTACTTGAACCTTCAAGAACCTGTAAAAACAGATCCAAAATGCCTTGACCATTTGTCTCTTCTTTGATGCTTTTCACTAGCTTCGAATTGCCACTTGTCTCTTGGTGTTGATGAAGCAATCCAAGATCAACCTCTTGATCTTCCAATAAGACATCAAAGATCTTGCATATGTGAACATCTTCAGATCTGAAACTCTGAAGATACTCCCTCTCAAACACATGATTAAGATCCCACAAGATCTCATCAATGCTCAAATTTGACCCTTCACTATAGTTAGTGAAAACAATGCCACCATCATAAACCAAAAGATAGATTCCAACATTTCCATTTAACATGAAGTAGAGTAGGTGAAGATGAGTATCAAACCTAATCAAAACAGCCCTCTTGAGTTCATAACAAACCTCAATAAGCTCACCAATGATATCTCCCTTGCCTTGAAGAAGTTGCCACTTGAGTTGCTCCATGTAGTCTTCTTCAACCAACCTTTTGCCATCTTGACCATGAATGAACAATCCACCACAATCATAGAATGCTTTGAGTTGATGAAGAGATGTTAGATCCATGCTTTGCATCTTCCCAAGAACCACTCTTCCATTGCCCTTTCCTTCACAAGACTCCCTCTTAATGCTATCACCACAAAAGTTAGAAACCTCCCTCTTGATAGTTGCACCATAAGAAGTAGAAGACTCTTGAATATTAGAAGCCAAGAAAAGAATCCTTAGTACCTTCAACATAAGAGTGATTGAAGTACTCTCTCTTTTCAAACATGAACTTCTACTCAATGATTTAGGTAATGAGTCATATGATAATGATTCTTCCTCACTATCGTTCATAAAAACATCATTCAAAGTACATCCTACTTTGAACACTTCACATACTTCTCTTCCTTTTGACTTGTGATCTCCCTCACCAAGTCTCATGATATAAACCTTTGATCTACTCTTTTTATGAAGAAATGTGACACCACTTGTTGCACAAATGACTTTATCACAAAAAGATGTAAAAGAACCATTTCCTTCAAGCATGCTCAAAGCACCATCATCTTTTCCCACATGATTACATACATCAATATGAAAAGAATTAGAAGAACAACCATCTTCTTGCAAAGAATGACACTTAGCATCTCCATCTTTTTCCATATGAACAAACAAGTCATTAGCAACAATCACTTCCAAAGAAGAATCTTCATCAACTCCATTGATGAAGTTAGCTCCTTCCTTACCTTTTCCATTTTTGCACTTGCCATCTAGCACCATTGAAGAACCACCAAGCCTTGGAAGTCCATGAGTAGAAGAGTACAAACATGATGCTAATTTAGCTCCACATGACTCCATATGACTAGTAGGTAACACTAGTGCATCTTCAAGATCCAATGGATCCAAAAAATTGACCATAGATTCACCAAAGCTTGCCAAGTTAGCACAACAATTATCATCTCCAAGAAGTACATTAGATCTCAACCTAGATCTAGCATTTTGTTTCTTATGGCATTCATTTGCAAAATGTCCTTTTATCCCACAATAAAAGCACTTGAACTTTGACTTATTGTTCTTAGTAGAAGAGGAAGAGGAAGAGTGATCATCATGATCAAAGTTACCACCTTTGGACCATTTCCCTTTGCCTTTACCTTTGCCCTTGAATTTGCCTTTTGTGAAGAAAGCCTCTTCACCTCCACCTTGCAAGGATGCACCATCAAGCTTTGATTGCAACCTATGTTCTTCAGCCAATAAGATTTCTTGCAAGTCAACCACACTTGGCAAGACTCTTTGAATGGCAAAACTTTGCACAAGGTTAGCATGTTCATTTAGCAAACCATTCAACATAACTTGGACTATTTCACCATCTTTTATGTTCTCATCAATGCATGCTAAATCATCACTTAGGGACTTAACTGTCAAGATAAATGCATGAGCACTTTCACCCTCTCTTTGCCTACTAGAAAATATTTGTCTCCTTAGGGTCAATACCCTAGATGTGGACTTTGATTCAAAGAGCTTCTTTAAGGCATTCCATGCCTCACTTGCACTTTGACACTTTCCAACTTCCTTGAGAAGTTCATTTGTAACATTCATTTTAATGATATGAAGAGCCCTTTTTGCCTTCTTATCAAACCTTTGTTGCTCTTGAAGTGTGAGAGGTCTCTCTTCAATTTCTGCAACTATGTCCATGAGTTCATTCAACTCAAGTAAGGACTCCATCCTCACTTTCCAAGTAGAGTAGTTTGATGAACTCAACCTTTCACTAGACTCTAGCATGATCTCACCATTGGAAGCCATGATTCTAATGTTTCTTCAACTTTTAGGTTTTTTCCTAAAGCACTTAGCACTCACTTTTCTCTCAACAAATGATAGATAAAGAGATCTATGAAGATTTAGGACCCTAAAACACTTCTATCTTGAACCTAGATGGTTTCCAAGCATAGAAAGGAAGATTGAAACACATGCAACACTTTGCACACACTAAGAATGGATTACAAAATCAAACCAACCTGAACACACTCTTGCTTAAGCTCTCAAACTTTCCAGCAAGTGACCAAATCAAGTTATGGTGTGAAGAGTTACTTGCATTCTTAGAAAATACCCAAAACTAGGATGCCAAGATTACCTAGTAATGAACAAACTTGATCAACATATGATCAACACACTAAGATATTGATTCAACCTGTAAAACCACATGTAAACCACACTTCTAAAAGTTTATAAACTCCAGCAAGTGATAAATACAAGATTTAGAGGTGAATGAATGAGCACACTTAGTGAATCACAAGACTAGCTTCACTATCTTGTCAAATCTTGGTGTTTAGATGTAGATCTAAGATCACTTCACATGAGAATGTTCCTCAACCTGTTAAGAACCTGAAAACACACTTGCATAATGGTTAACACCTTCCAGCAAATGCTCCAATCAAATTACATAAGGAGAGTTACTTACATGCTCAACAAAGTACACCAAAAATTATGCCAAAATTGATGACAATCTTTACAATATGCTCTTCACAATGGAGCTTGCAATATGTTCACCCAAAAAGGGGATCTTTCATCCAAATGGGAGCTTTGCTCAGCCTTTAGGAGAATTACAACTCACTCAAAAGAGCATTTGTCATCCACTTAAGGAGAAGTTTCATCCACTTAAGGAGAGTGTTCATCCAAGAATGGAGATTGTCAACAATAGGATTGAAAAGAACATTGTTAGTATTGAATATGCACAAGCCTCACAATCACAAATGATTAGGTGTTATGATCTGATCCAAAATAGTTTCTTTTCAGCCTCTGATCTTCAATAGACCTGAAATATGCTTTTGATCCACAAGTTCAACTCACAAAACAAAGGTTAGTAAGATTTGATCAACAAAGCAATGCAAAATCATGCTAGAACTTGATCAAACATCCAAATATCACCAACTGTAAATAGAAGCCAACCAGCTCTGATACCATGTGAAAAATACAGATCCTAAGTGGATCTAAACTCCAAGATCATTGGCTTGAATGCTTGCACTCCAAACTACATAAGCTAGGAATTGGCAACACATTCTTAGCTACCTAGAATGCAAAGAACTTGATCAAAAAGCATTTATCACAAATGAAACTTCCATAAACATCAAGTGCGGCCCAAAATAGCATTATACAGTCCATAATACATCAGCCTACCACTTTTGGAAAGCACCTAAGATCATACACACAAAGCTTGAACTCAATCACTACACAATGCCAACAATGGAAGGAGAACCCAATAGAAAAATCTCTCATTAAGCAAATGAATACAATGGATCTGCTCGAACCTGTTTCTCCACGGCCTACCTGCTATATATAGCTGAGAGAGATGACTCTCTCTCCTCTCTCTAGACCCTCCTTACCTAAAATATGCCCTATATAGGTAAAATTGGCATATATGTCCAAAATACATGAAAATGGACTCATTTCGAAGGTCTTGAAGTTTGACACTTCTTCATACTGAAAAAATACACTTACTAAAAATATCTAGACCTGTTTCACACGTGTGAAAAGTCATATCCTAAACTATGTGCCATTTTTAGCAATTTTGGCCTAAAACTAGACAAGGAAATGTTGACAATTTTCACATCAAATGATCTCAGATATGAGATTAGGTAGAGTGCCACTAGGGTAGACACTAAACCCATGGCTCTCAAAGCCTTAGATCATGCATAATTACCCTCTTGGTAGCTCGAGTCAACTGTCTTATAAAAGTAGGTGGCCGCCCTCATAAAAAATCCCAATCATCTAGGAACACCATGATATGATTCACTTTAGAAAAATATTTATTTAACTAATTCCATTTCATTATGAACATGCAAAAAAAAAAAAAAAAACCTCATCATAATATAATTCACTTAAGAAAAAAAAATATATAGCCTAATCATAATATAATTCACTTTAGAAATACATTTATTTAACTAATTCCATGTCATTATCAACATGCAAAAAACAAAAAAACAAAAAAAAAATGCATGGATAATCCGCACGTGGATATCTTTAACTTCCGGTCTGGTCCGATGAACAAACTGAAATTTGCGTGGATAATCCACACGTGGATTATCCACGCCAAAACTACTTTTCGGCGTCGCCAACCTTCCCTCCCAAACAGTTGTCAAAATTTTCAAATTAATTTTTGCGAGGATTATCCACGCGTGGATAATTCACACGCATAAATTTTTCGGCACCGTGTCACAAAAATGCCGGTGGACTTGCCGGAGGCATGTTCAAAATTTTTTTGGTCTAGATAATCCGCGCGTGGATGTTCTACGCAAACAAAATTTCGGAAAATTGACTAAGTGTCTGGTCTCGCGTGGATACTCCGCGTGGATACTCCGCGTGGATAAACACAGAGTTTTCTAGTTGTGTTCATTCATAATGCTATCAATAACTGAAGCCTTAATCTGTTTCATTTTGTCATTGTTTAACATTGATTTCATAGATCTAGAAGTCAAGATAGAACCTAGTGAGTTTCCAATGGAGCCAAGAAAGTGATACACATGGTAAGTGTGTGATTGAAAGTATTGGTTCAATTCATATTTGTCTCTCTACTAATAGGAAAGCAATACTTTATGGTGTTCTTCACATTCCTTCACTTTCAAAGAATCTGTTAAGGTTGATCAAATGATAGAGAAAGGATACGTGGTAAAGTTTGGTGGTGATGCTTGTTTCATTACAAAGGAAGAAATCTTGGTTGCTAGGGGCAATAGACAAGGTAGACTATTAAAGCTTGATGCTTTTGTTGTGGCTAACAAAAAGGATGGAATGGAAAAGGAGATTGCTCTCAACTTTCCAACGTTAATGTTTAGCATCAATACGATTGGTGGATCTTATGCAAAGTCTAAAAAGCTTCCTTATGCTAGATCTAGGTCAAGATCTAATATGCTTCTTGGAGATGTTCATTTTTGTGCTAACTTGGCTAGTTATGAGGATAATGATGGTTCTTCAATGGTTCTTCATGACAAGGGCAAGCATGCAAAAGGCAAGGAAAGAGCTAACTTCATCAATGGAGAAGGTGAAGGTTCTTCCTGGAAAGGGTTGTTGCTAATGATGTCTTTGATCATATGGAAAAAGATGTTGCTAGGCGCGTTCATGAAGGAGATGGTTCTTCTACATTTTTTTGTGATGAGTTCAAAAAAGTCATTTTTGTAGCATGTGGAGTCACATGTCTTCATAAAGAGAGTAGATCAAATGGTTCTATCATGAGACTTGGTGAGGGAGATAGTCACAAGTCAAGAAGAAGAGAAGTATGTGAAGAGTTCAAAGTAGGATGTACTTTGACGGATGTCATTATGCATGATAGTGAGGAAGAATCGTTATCATATGAGTCATTTCCTAAAACATTGAGTAGAAGTTTTTGTTTGAAAAAAGAGAAAACTTCAATAATCCTTATGTTGAAGGTACTATTCATTTTTTTCATGGCTTCTAATGTCTTTGAGGTTTCTACTTCTTATGATGCAATCATTAAGGGGGAGTCTTATGAAGGAAAGAGCAATGAAAGATTGGTTCTTGGGAAGATCCAAGGCATGGATCTCACGTCTCTTCCTCAAAGGATTCTATGATTTTGAATTGATCACTGATGATCGAGATGACAAAAGGTTGGTTGGAGAAGACGACATGGAGCAAATCGACAGGCACATTAGAGAAAATATGGGCCCAAAGAAGGCCCTATAAGAAATGCCATGTAGGAGAGAGAAAAATAACTATAAAGTAATTATAATATCATTTTCTAACTTCTTTACGCATATGCCTGCAATACTTTCCATGTAAATGAATGCACCTTAGTTTAGTCATATCAAACTTCACTGGTGCTTAACCATAGTTAAAATATAATTTTCAAAATGCTGAAATATTCCCCCAATAGTTGGAAACACTCAAAAATTTGAATTAGAAGCGACATTTCTGAAACAAAGCCTACGGTGACCAATGAAGTAAAGAACTCCTTGTGACTAGTCATGTGTGGACTAGCTCCACTATCAATCCACCATGAACCTTTGTCACCTTCACTTGATATTAGACTTGAAGAACACATCAAAAGAGAATCACAACCACCTAGATCCTCATGATTAGTAGTAAAGTTGATTTGCTTGCTACCTTCATCTCTTTGCTTCTTCAAACATTCATTAGCAAAATGCCCTTTGATTCCACAATAAAAGCATTTCAACTTAGACTTATCTTTCTTTTTGCCAAAGAGGAAGTCTCACCTTGATCTTGACCCTTTGACCACTTTCCTTTCTATTTTAAGGAACAACCATGAAAGGGACAGTTGATGACGTGGATCTGATCATCAGAACTTTGGAAGAGACGGGTTTCTCAAGTGACCACTTTTACATTCACTGTGATGGTGCTTTGTTTGGTTTGATTATGCCATTTGTTAAAAAGTATATATGCCTTTGCTTTTCATTTATCGTTTAGATTTGTACATAATGTATTTATTGTTTGGTTTATGCTGGAATCTACCACTCCTCTTCCAAATTTCTTTTTCATAGCTTAGTTTGTTCTAGCTCCAAGCAATGGCTTGTCAAAATTTTAAACTTGTTGATGCATAATAGATCGGTAAGGTATAGACAAGTGTTGCTTGCCAGTGAAGGAAAAAAAAACGTAGGGTGATGAATGATGTACATAATATTCTGATTCTAAAGTGGTTGTCTTTGTTGAAATTTAGCTTTGTTTCTATTTTGATTTGCACAACCTCCCAAAGTAACATTCAATAAGCCCATTCTAAGTGTGAGTGTATCTAGCCACAAGTTTGTTGGACCCCCTAGGCCTTATGCCCTACAATGTGCAAATAACATGAGTGGAACACATAAATGTCCTTTCTATGAATGTGGAGTATCTTGCCTCTTGAGATGCAACAATAATGGAAAGTCGTAATAGACATGTCCCAATTTTCCTCTACTACACCCTAAACAGAAACGAATATAGTGGATTTCAAAAAAAAAGTTCAAAAGTGTCTTTGAGATGCTCACTATCTAAAAGGCCGCTTGCGCTTAGTAGGATTTACTGTAATGTTGAATGAACTTAGTACCATTGTTGTGTTTGAAAGACCCCAAAAAGAAGAGTTTGTTCAGAAGTGGAAACTAGCTTGTCAAGGGACAATAGCTCATGTTGTAGTCATGCCAAGTTTGACAGTTGAGAAACTGGATGACTTTGTTGAGGAATTGATTAAAAGTCATGCTTGTTGCTTTTTTTATGGTCATGTTTTGGTGCCTTGTGTGTCAAACCAAGTTGGTGAGGAAAATTGTTCTTGTCTAGAACATAAGCATTTGTGAAGGACAAGGGACCAAATTACTGAAGCTAAATTTCTTTTAAGATGTATCACATAGTGATGTGAGGGCTCACAATAGTCCTCTTTCTCTAGAACCAGTTCTCCATTCCCATTAGGTCTATCATTTTCTACTTCTTCAGGAAATTGCCTGCAATCAATGTGGTTTGACAGAGAGGTGTGCAAAGGAACCGAGCTATATGTATACAAGAGTTGATTAAGAACTTAGCTCCAAGGAATCTAGATTCTTCGGATCAATCTATTAAAAGCAATTCCGGATTCAAATCTCCATGCTAAGATGCAAAATTTAGGTATTTTATTAATTAATTGGCAGAAGCTAGATTCGAACTTCTAGATTGTTTTATGAACCAAATTGAAATTATTCTCATCTTTGTTGACATCTCCTTGATCTAATTTACCTGGGATCTATGATAACTTTTGTGATTATATTTCATCTTGTTTCAAGTAGTCCATCTCACTGGCAAGAACACATGTGTGGCTCAAACTCCCATACTAATTGACACTTCTGTGGCATTCTATCTACAGTTGTTTTTATGAACCCCCACATTGCTTCCTTTGTTGTAGTCATACGTCCATGTTCTCTATGATTTTTCTCATTACCATGCATCCCTTTCACTGCATCCCTTTTTCAAAAATATTTGTATCTAAAAAATGAAGCTCTAGTGTTACGGTCATATTCAGCTAAGGACATGGAATAGGTCTAATATGGTAGACCGAGCCTCCAGTATTCGAGATTATTGGTCATGCCTAGATTTAGCTCCACATCAAGGCCTGTTGGTGACTAATGACCTTGAGAGGACCCAGACACTCTAATTGAGACATATGGAATAGTGCATGTACGTGTGATTGATACAGGCAGGAGGTATGCATGAAGAGTTGTGACCTTTTTATAGTTGACTTGCATGGGGATTGCATGGGCTCATGCACAGGATCCTACTCTTGATATATTGAGGTAGTGACTATTCCATCAACAACTTTGGTCTAGGTCACAGTTGAGCTCTTCTCCTTTGGCTATCACATGGCATGGCTTGGGGGCTAGATCTAGGAGGATTCTCCAGGAGAGATCTAGGTTTGGTTGGGTGGTTTTGACGATTCACTATTGTCTAGCCTAATATTACAAGTTGATCCTCCGCAATAGAATCAGTGGTTAAAAAAAGAGTATCCCTATCTCTTTTTAACTTTGACATTTAGAGACTTTAACACAAGTTAGATACCTTCACAACTTGTTTTGGGTTGTTCTAGATTTAAATTACCATTTATAGGTTGTACTAGCTGCCTCGCTAATAAAACATCTGTCGATGATCAAATTAGAAAAGGTATGGAGGTGCCAAAAAACAAGCACCAACATGCAAACAATTCTCAAATGTTGTGAGTCAAGATGGTCGCTCTAGTGTAAATTTTGGAGGGCTTACATATATTCTTCACAAGAATAAATCCGAATAATTTTCTAGCTCATGCACTTGTTCTGCTTTTTGTTCAGATCGAGATTTCTCCTTAGGTTCATAGTGTAGAAAATTCTCTTTCTGTGTTTGACTAGAACAAGAAATTATTGAAGCAAGTAGTGTAGATGGCTGACATGGTATTTTTTTGTAATGTGTTCTTCAAAGGATTTAAAATCTAAAACAATAATTTGGCAGTTGATCGAATACAAACTTACACGAAACAATAAATTATTATATCAAATTCCTCTTGTTGTGTACTTTCTTTTCAACTTACTGTTACATCACATTGATTATTTCATGCATCAAAAATAAACTTTTGTCAACTTAAGATTAGTCTACTTAAGACCAGAAATAGGCTTCTATAGTTTACAATTAGTCTACATTTTAAGGGCTATAGTTTGCTAGCCATGAAACTCCGCTGCAAGCTTTTGGAGGACAAGGAACAATTAGTCATTCCCAAACATTGAATCCTCAAGCTGGAGCTCCAAGACTTCAGCTCCGAGTACGACAGAGTTCAAGGCACATATCCTCATAGCATCACTGAACATGTAAATGAAAACCTCACCCTCCCATATAAATTAACGTCTTGTAATTCATCTTTCTTTGAGTTGTTCCCTCCATCATTGTGAGCATTGACTTCTGCAGCTAGACATATTGCATTTAATTTTGGAACTTGTGGCTTTGATTTTGAAGCTCGTTGCTTCGAGTTGCAAGAAAATTTTTGCAGTATGTTTTAAAATAAAATGACAACTTAAAATTGTCATCATTTAGGCCGATTTAAATGAGACATTTTTTGGTTGCCATTTAGAGCGGTTAAAATGAGGATTTTTGGCAACAATTTATTTTTTGTTGGCCAAATAAAAAGATGCTTTTTAATAACTATAATTTACATTGGCTTAAATGACGATTTTTGGCCGTCATTTTTTGCTGATGCGAAATCTACGGCCAAGTTTCTCTATGAAAATATTATAATCAGATTTGGATGTCCAATCGAGATTGTCAGTGACCGGGGTACACACTTTGTTAATCAAACAATAAAGTATTTCTTTGAATAATTTAAGATTGATTTGTTTCATTGTATATCTCAAGAGTGAGTGAGCTGGTGAGGGTTATTCTTTTGATTATGATCTTTGTAATGGAATAGGCACTTGGGCTTGGGTTGAACTAGTCAAAGCATTGTTGTATAGTGACGATTCACTATTGTCTAGCCTAATATTAAAAGTTGATCCTCCACAATAGAATCAGTGGTTAGAAAAAGAGTATCCCTATCTCTTTTTAACTTTGACATTTAGAGACTTTAACACAAGTTAGATACCTTCAGGACTTGTTTTGGGTTGTTCTAGATTTAAGCTACCATTTATAGGTTATACTAGCTGCCTCGCGAATAAAACATCTGTCAATGACCAAATTAGAAAAGGTATGGAGGTGCCAAAAAACAAGCACCAACACGCAAACAATTCTCAAATGTTGTGAGTCAAGATGGTCGCTCTAGTGTAAATTTTGGAAGGCTTACATATATTGTTCAAAAGAATAAATCCGAATAATTTTCTAGCTCATGCACTTGTTCTGCTTTTTGTTCAGATCGAGATTTCTCCTTAGGTTCATAGTGCAGAAAATTCTCTTTCTGTGTTTGACTAGAACAAGAAATTATCGAAGCAAGTAGTGTAGATGGCTGACATGGTATTTTTTTGTAATGTGTTCTTCAAAGGATTTAAAATCTAAAACAATAATTTGGCAGTTGATCGAATACAAACTTACACGAAACAATAAATTATTATATCAAATTCCTCTTGTTGTGTACTTTCTTTTCAACTTACTGTTACATCACATTGATTATTTCATGCATCAAAAATAAACTTTTGTCAACTTAAGATTAGTCTACTTAAGACCAGAAATAGGCTTCTATAGTTTACAATTAGTCTACATTTTAAGGGCTATAGTTTGCTAGCCATGAAACTCTGTTGCAAGCTTTTGCAGGACAAGAAACAATCATTCATTCCCAAACATTGAATCCTCAAGCTGGAGCTCCAAGACTTCAGCTCCGAGCACAACAGAGTTCAAGGCACAGATCCTCATAGCATCACTGAACATGTAAATGAAAACCTCACCCTCCCATATGAATTAACGTCTTGTAATTCATCTTTCTTTGAGTTGTTCCCTCCATCATTGTGAGCATTGACTTCTGCAGCTAGACATATTGCATTCAATTTTGGAACTTATGGCTTTGATTTTGAAGCTCGTTGCTTCGAGTTGCAAGAAAATTTTTGCAGTATGTTTTAAAATAAAATGACAAGTTAAAATTGTCATCATTTAGGCCGATTTAAATGAGACATTTTTTGGTTGCCATTTAGAGTGGTTCAAATGAGAATTTTCTGCAACGATTTATTTTTCATTGGCCAAATAAAAAGATGCTTTTTTATAGCTATAATTTACATCGGCTTAAATGATGGTTTTTGGCCGTCATTTTTTGCTGATGCGAAATCTACGGCCAAGTTTCTCTATGAAAATACTATAATCAGATTTGGATGTCCAATTGAGATTGTCAGTGACTGGGGCACACACTTTGTTAATCAAACAATAAAGTGTTTACTCGAAGATTTTTTTGTGATATACAGATTTAGTACTCCTTACTATCCTAGAGCAAATGGCCAAGCTGAATCTTCCAATAAGATTCTTTGCACTATTATGACAAAGATAGTTGAAGCAAGTCGGTCTGATTGGGAACATAAAGCCTTGCACAAATTATGTGAAACACGATTGATGGCAGTTTATGTGTTAGCAGCAGAAAAAGCCCGCCGAAAGGCATAGCACGATCGTCGATTGCACAAAAAGGATCTGAAAGCAGAAGATCTTGCATTGATGTACAAAACCAAGCTCATCAAGGGAAAATTGAAGTTTGCCGGTGAAGGCCCGTATAAAGTAAAGGAAATCCTAAACTATGGCGCAGTAATTCTTGAGCACTTGGATGGAAAATGATTTAATACTCCGGTGAATGGCAGCCGATTATGCAATTTTGGCAGCCTGCTCCACCAGATCAGCAAGCCTGATCTCAATGATTTTGTTATTTTACTTGTTTTTCAATATTTTATTGTTGAGTTTTTTGGAAAAAGACAAAAAAAAAAAATTTGAGAAAAGATTGAGAAAAAATTGAGAAAAAAGTGTTGGTTAAATTCAAAGATTGAATGCATTCATTGTCATAAACGAGGTCATGCAGCGATAGTCTGTTATCAGAATCCCAAAAACAAAAAGGAGCAGAATCGAAGTGAACCTTCAGATTCTAATTTCGTCGAAGGCAAAGCAGAATGTTCCAGAGCAGTGGAAGAGAGAATGAAAAGAAATTCAGCAGCATATGTTTCTGAAGATTTATGTTGTTCATCAAATTCGCAAATTCAAGAAGTAGTTTTTCATTCAGGAGCCACCTCACATTTTGCTTCCTCAAAACAAATATTGTCTGAATATAAGAAGAAGAATTATTCAAGATTTATTATACTTGTAGATGGTTCTAAACATATAGTCGATGAAACTGGTGTACTATGGCTAGACGCGAATCAGGGTGAAAAAAATTGGAGGAAGTTCTCTATGTTCCTACTCTTGATAAAGATCTTCTATCCGTAGCTAAGATAGTTGACACAAGAATGTCAGTAACCTTCACAAGGAGCTTTTGTAGATTGTTCGATGAAGATTCTGATGACCTGGTTGCCAAAGGCAATAGAAATGGTAATTTGTATCACTTGAGCATCCGAACTAGATTTGAACAAGCTAATCAAACTCAAGAATCAACAAATATTCTGTGGCACAAGAGGTTATGTCACATGAACATGGAAGCCATGTACCAAGCCAACAAAAGTCAGAAAATTGAAGGAGTCGAAATCAAAAGTCGAGACATTTGAACTACCTGCGAATCCTGTCTTAAAGGAAAAATGTCTCGAACACATTTTAGTAAAGATGTTTATAAAGCAACCAATGTACTGGAAATTGTGCATTCAGATATTTGTGGACCGTTTGGAGTGTTGTCATTGGGTGATGCAAAATACTTCATTACGTTTATCGATGACTTTAGCAAGTTTGTTGTAGTATACTTTATTCGTACAAAATCAGAAGCTTTCAAGAAATTCGTTGAGTATACGAATTGGGCTGAGAAGCAGGCAGACAACAAGTTGAAGCCAATTTGCACAGATGGTGGAGGTGAGTACATTTCCAACGAATTCAAAGCTTTCTGTACTGATCGAGGTATTATGCATAAAAAAACAGCATCATACACACCTCAGCACAATGGAATAGGTGAACGAAAAAATCGTACACTTATGGAAGCTGCAAGGTGTATGATGGCTCATGCAACAGCACCAAAGGAGTTATGGACGAAAGCAGTAGCTACGTCAGACTATCTTCAGAATCAAATTCTGAAATCAAGAATGCCGTATTAAACTCCTCATGAAGTATGGTGGAAGTCAAAGCCAAATTTGGCTCATGTTCGGACATTTGGATGTGTAGTTTATGTGCACATACTAGACAAATTGAGGAAGAAACTTGATGAAAAGGCAAAACAAGGTTTTCTGGTGGGATTCGAGTTGCATTCTTCATATCATCGAGTTTACATACCCGAAACTGGAAAAGTAAAAGTTGTACGAGATGTAAAATTTGATGAGTCAAGGTACATAGCAGACGGTGACTTAGTCGGCTATGACATTTTCAAGAGTTATTATGAATTACTATCTATAGAAGTAAAGCAAGCAGATGATGAAGAATAATTACCATCCGGACACAATAGTGATTCAGAGGGAATTCAATTTCAAGAACCTGAAAGAATCGAAAGACCAGATCAAATTCAAGTAGAACAGGTCAAACCTGAAGATGCATCTTTGAATTCAAGACCTATACAGACTGTGAGAAGATCTGAAAGGGATTGATTACACTGATACATTCTCACCAGTAGTCAAACACACATCAATTTGCTTGTTATTCGCCTATGCAGTGGCTCATGATCTCAAAATCCATGTACGGGATGAGAAAACTACTTTCTTACATGCAGAATTAGAGGATGACTTATTCATGGATCAATCACTTGGCTTTGTAAGCCAGGAATGTCCAAAATATGGATGTCACACGAATAAAAGTATCTATGGTTTGAAACAGGCAACAAGACAATGGTATAGAAAGAAGGACAAAGCACTACGTTCTTCAAGCTTCAAACCTTTATTCGTTGAATCGAATGTCTATATCAAACATGTCAAAGATGAAATTATTATTCTAGTTGTTTATGTTGACGATACTCTAATTTTCTCAAGAAAAGATGAGTTAATATCCAATGTCAAAAGAAACATTTATGAAATATTTGAGGTCGTTGACCTAGGAGAAGCAAGAATCTCATTAGAGGAGTTCTCAGTATCAAAAAGACCCTTTAAGGAATGCCATGTAGGATATAGAAAAATATCAAAATACAAAAAACAATATTGTTTATTAACTTGCCCCCACCACTCCCGAGGCCAAAGTCTCGACGTCAGCCATTGATAAGTTAGGCTCGCCCATAGAAACCTTAGAGAGAACGATGAAGGCTTTCATAAAAAGCCCATTAGTACTAGGCTTCTTCACTATTTTTCATGCTCTATTCATGGGTGGAGACACATCAGAACACTTCATTTTGTTTTTCTTTCCTGATGGGTCTCCACCCGTAGCGGCCTACGCAACCTTTTGTGACCTCAAAAGTTCCAGAATCTTTGGGACCTTTTGCGACCTTGAGTGGATATATATATATATATATATATATATACATATCTACATACATATATATATATATATAGAGAGAGAGAGAGAGAAGGAGAGAGAGAAATAGAGAGACCTATCAAAACATCTTTTTCCGGATGGGTCTCCACCTGCGGCAACCTTCAGGACCTCGAAATCACTCTCATCTTCGGGAATGCAACCTGGAATGCATAGAGAGAGAGAGAGAGAGAGAGAGAGGAGCCGTGATGGCCAAGAGAGAGAGGGAGGGATAGAGAGACCCATCAGAACATTTTTTTCCGGATGGGTCTCCACCTGTGGCGACCTTTGCTACCTTTCGCGACCTGAAAGTGCCAGAATCTTTGGGACCTTTTGCGACCTCAAAAGTTCCAAAATCTTCGCGACTTCGCGACCTCAAATGCTTGAGAGAGAGAACGCGACCTCGAATGGATATATATATATATATATATATATATATATATATATAGAGAGAGAGAGAGAGAGAGAGAGAGAGAGAGAGCGAGAGAGAGAGAGAGAGACAGGAGCAACGATGGCCGAGAGAGAGAGAGAGAGAGAGAGAGAGAGAGAGAGAGAGAGAGAGAGAGAGAGAGAGAGAGAGAGAGAGAGAGCATTTTTTTCCGGATAGGTCTCCACCCGTGGCGGCCTTCAAGACCTTCAGGACCCGGAGATTACTCTCATATTTGGGAACGCAACATCGAATAGATATAGAGAGAGAGGGAGAGGAACGGAAATGGCCAATATATGTAAGCTTCTCAATTGCACATTCTCAATTGGGCTTCCCCCTTTCTTCTTGATGGGTGACGCCTCACTTACTTGTCGTTCTGATCTCACCTTTTGGCATGTCTGCAGGTTAGTGGTTTTCTAGAAAATATGGATTGCTGGGAATCTACGGGTTGTTGAGGGCTCAGCCCCATCCGTTACTGCGCCCATGTGTGGAGTGTGCTATTGTATAGTCTGCCTTTTTGGGCAATGTATTGAACGGGCCTGGAGCTGCCTACTTTCCTTGGTACATTTGAAATATGTTCTGATGGGTCTCTCACTTGATCTAGGTTTTGACAATTTGCGAGTAAACCAAAAAGAAAAAATGCTCCATTTTTCATGTGCAATACATTGCTTTAAAAACTTGATAAAATAAATGAAAATATTTTATTATTTCATCATCTCAACATAAGTTTAATAGCTAAGTTGTAGCCTCCATCTAGAACATACAATAAAAATGTTTACCAACGTTGATTTTATGATACCTATCATAGGCTTGGCCACATACCATCACGTCTATTACTGTATGGTAGTACATCAATCCTTGGCAGTAGACACTTTAGCTTGATAAATGTAAAATTAAAGTGATTAAGTTTTCTGTGTTCTCAATGATATAACATACTATGGATAATTTGTAGACAACATGATTTACAGACATATCTTTTATCTAGTAAAAGAATTAAAAATATGATAATGAAGTACACAAATAGATTCTGTGAAAGATCTCAGATCAATTAAGATCTAAATCCATAAAATGATCTTGGGTTAGAAAGACAACAACTCACCAATCTTGCCAATAAAATCAGCATCTACTCTAAGAATGAGATGCAAACTCTAATAGATCTTGATCAAACATGAACCAAAACATAAAATAATGTTGTTGTCCGTACAATAATAGTAAGCTACTGTATTTCATGCGTGTGGATCTAAAAATAGCATTTAATAAGCATTCTACACATAGAATTGCAAGATATCACAAGTATAGTGCACCAATGGATAGTAGAACCCAAGAGAATCATGTATAAGCATGAATGCGATAAAAGATAGAGAGTGATCTCTCTTCCCACGAATTACAACCTTTTATAGTACGTCCAAACCTAAGTTTAGACTTTGGTTTCCCTCCATAATGAAAAACAATATTTCTACTACTCAAATTGAATCTCTCTAAAACTCATGTTCTTGACTTTCCCACACTTTCCAAGATTGTTTATTCAAATGCTTTTAAACTAATAAAACTTTGAAAAGTCAAACTCAAAGTCTAGTATGAAATTGGCCTCAAATGCCATATAAATAAATGTAGCAATTTCGACTAAACTAGTTGAAATCTCTCACACTCCCAACTAGTTTCAGCATGGACTTTGATAACACTCCAGGTGATGTCCTATGCTTCATAAACAAGTCCTTTTCCAATGCTTTGGTGAAGATATTAGCTACACATTCCCTTGAAGAAACATGTTGAAGCACCACCTCCTTTGCTATGACTTGCTCCCTCACAAAGTGATATGCCACTTCAATATGCTTGCTCCTAGCATGAAAGATATGATTGGTTGCAAAATTTTGGGCTTATAGGTTGTGACAAAAGATGATTGGGCTCTCTGGAAAATCTAGCAAGTGAAGATCCTTGATCATGCTCTTGATCCATACCATCTCCTTTGTGCAATGTGTAAGTGCTTTGTACTCGGCCTCACTAGATGACAATGCGATAGTGGTTTGCTTCTTTGACATCCACGATATAGCTCCATCACCTATGAAAATACAATAAGCACTTATAGATTTCCTATCCATTTTATCTCCAACATAGTCTGAATCTATAAATCCAAACAAGTTAGATGATGACCCCTAATACAATATGCCAAAGTCTTGAGATTCCATAATATACCTCAAAACTCATTTTCCTAGCTTCCAATGCTCCTCACTAGGATCTTAGATGAATTGACTCAATATTTCAACACAATAGCTTAGATTGGGTCTTGTAATTGGTAGATAGATGAGTGAACAAACTAGCTTTCTATGGAAAGTAATGTCCTTGAAGGATCTTTCATTACCTCTGATAGTTAGCTTTGCATGAGATTCCATTGGTGTATCACAAACTTTTGCATCTACCATATGAAATCTTTCTAGATAGGATTACCATACTTCTCTTGAAAACAGAAAGTAGATTGAGAAGATCTAATCACTTCTATTCCTAAAATGTAAAAGTGTCCAAGATCATGCACCTCAAATTCCTTTTTAAGAGCACTCTGGATACCCTCCACATCTTGATTGTTTCCACCACTCAAGATGATATCATCCACATAGATTAGCAAGACGGTAACATCATTTCCAGCAAACCTATAATAAAGTGAATGATCATACTCACTCATAACAAATCCTTGAGAGAGTGAAAAAGTGTTAAGCTTAGCATACCAACTCCTTGGTGCTTGCTTAAGGCCATACAAACTCTTTTGTAGTAAACACACATGCTTTGGCTTTGTAGAAGAAATGTAGCTCTCGGCTTGCTCCATTTACACTCCCTCCTCAAGATCAACATTCAAATGTATTTGTAATGTCCAATTGCCATAGATCCCATCCATAGATCCCATCCCATTAGCAAGAGCTCTCTAATCATGAAACATAACCAATACATGACACATAAATTATGATCCTGCAAATTAAAGTAACAGAAGTAAGTTTAAATCCTACAATTTAGAGTAGCATGAACTAGTAAGCATGGAACATAAATCAAGATAATACGAATTAGAGTAGCATGAACTAGTAATCATGAAACAGAAACAAGTGGCATCACACTTACACGCACATGCACCCGCACACCCGAAACCCTAAAACTTAAACACACACAAAGAGAAGAAAAAGAAAGAACATAGTAGAGTGCTAATCAAAACTCCCGAACCATACAATTATATCCTATTCTAGAATGTAACCACATGCTCCCTCCCTACGGCAATTGGGCTTTCTTGTGGAACTTATTGTGCAACAAGAAACATTTGAACCACGTCTTTAACGGAAGAAAACAAGGGCTACACACCTTCTTAGAATTGGGAGTGTTGGTTACCTTTAACTCTTCCATGATCTCTCTCTCTCTCTCTCTCTCTCTCTCTCTCTCTCTCTCTCTCTCTCTGCCAGCATGAAACATAACTAATACATAACACATAAATTATGATCCTTCAAATTAAAGTAACAGGAGTAAATTAAGATCCTACAATTCAGAGTAACATGAACTAGTAAGCATGAAACATAAACCAAGATAATATGAATTAGGATAGCATGAATTGGTAATCATGAAACATAAACAAGTGGCAGCCGATTATGAATGGCAGCCGATTATGCAAGTTTTGGCAGCCTGCTCCACCAGATCAGCAAGCCTGATCTCTATATCAAACATGTCAAAGATGAGATTATTATTCTAGTTGTTTATGTTGACGATACTCTAATTTTCTCAAGAAAATATGAGTTGCTTTCAAATGTCAAAAGAAACATTTATGAAATATTCGAGATCGCTGACCTAGGAGAAGCAAGAATCTCATTAGAGGAGTTCTCAGTATTAAAAAGACCCTTTAAGGAATGCCATGTAGGATATAGAAAAATATCAAAATACAAAAAACAATATTGTTTATTTGCTTGCCCCCACCACTCCCGAGGCCAAAGTCTCAACATCAGCCATTGATAAGTTAGGCTCGCCCATAGAAACCTTAGAGAGAACGATGAAGGCTTTCACAAAAAGCCCATTAGTACTAGGCTTCTTCACTATTTCTCATGCTCTATTCAAGTATAATCGCATGGCACTCCCAACAGGCTTGATAACGGTTTCTTTAGCAGCATAAAAAGCTTGCACAAAATATAACAAGATAATAATATACATAATAAATACTCATCAGAAGATTTTTTTGGAAAAAAATTCAGATGGATCTTTACCCCCCACAAAACAAATATTGTCTGAGTATAAGAAGACGAATTATTCAAGATTTATTATACTTGGAGATGGTTCTAAACATATAGTCGATGAAACTGTTGTACTATGGCTAGACACAAATCGGGGTGAAAAAAAACTGGAGGATTCTCTATGTTCCTACTCTTGATAAAGATCTTCTATCCGTAGCTAAGATATTTGACACAAGAATGTCAGTAACCTTCACAAGGAACTCTTGTAGATTGTTCGATGAAGATTCTGATGACCTGGTTGCCAAAGGCAATAGAAATGGTAATTTTTATCACTTGAGCATCCGAACTAGAGTTGAACAAGCTAATCAAACTCAAGAATCAACAAATATTCTGTGGCACAAGAGGTTATGTCACTTGAACATGGAAGCCATGTACCAAGCCAACAAAAGTCAGAGAATTGAAGGAGTCGAAATCAAAAGTCGAGACATTCGAGCTACCTGCGAATCCTGTCTTAAAGAAAAAATGTCTCAAACACATTTTAGTAAAGATGTTTATAAAGCAACCAAGGTACTAGAAATTGTGCATTCAGATATTTGTGGACCGTTTGGAGTGTTGTCATTGGGTGATGCAAAATACTTCATTACTTGTATCGATGACCTCAACAACTTTGCTATAGTATACTTTATTCGTACAAAATCAGAAGCTTTCGAGAAATTCGTTGAGTATACGAATTGGGCTGAGAAGCAGGCAGACAACAAGTTGAAGCAAATTTGCACAGATGGTGGAGGTGAAGACATTTCCAACGAATTCAAAGCTTTCTGTACTGATCGAGGTATTATGCATAAAAAAACAGCATCATACACACCTCAGCACAATGGAATAGGTGAACGAAAGAATCGTACACTTATGGAAGTTGCAAGGTGTATGATGGCTCATGCAACAGCACCAAAGGAGTTATGGACGAAAGCAGTGGCTACGTCAAACTATCTTCAGAATCAAATTCTGAAATCAAGAATGTCGGATAAAACTCCTCATGAAGTATGGTGGAAGTCGAAGCCAAATTTGGCTCATGTTCGGACATTTGGATGTGCAGTTTATATGCACATACTACACAAATTGAGGAAGAAACTTGATGAAAAGGCAAAACAAGGCTTTCTGGTAGGATTCGAGTTGCACTCTTCGTATTATCGAGTTTACATACCCGAAACTGGAAAAGTAAAAGTTGTACGAGATGTAAAATTTGATGAGTCAAGGTACATAGCAGGCAGTGACTTAGTCGGCTATGAAATTCTCAAGAGTTATTATGAATTACTATCTACAGAAGTAAAGCAAGCAGATGATGAAGAATAATTACCATCCGGACACAATAGTGATTCAGAGGGAATTCAATTTCAAGAACCTGAAAGAATCGAAAGACCAGATCAAATTCAAGCAGAACAGGTCAACCTTGAAGATGCATCTTTGAATTCAAGACCTATAGACTGTGAGAAGATCTGAAAGGGATTGATTTCATTGATACATTCTCACCAGTAGTCAAATACACATCAATTTGCTCGTTATTCGCTTATGCAGTGGCTCATGATCTCAAAATCCATGTAGTGGATGAGAAAACTACTTTCTTACATGCAGAATTAGAGGATGACTTATTCATGGATCAATCACTTGGCTTTGTAAGCCAGGAATGTCCAAAATATGGATGTCACACGAATAAAAGTATCTATGGTTTGAAACAGGCAGCAAGACAATGGTATAGAAAGAAGGACGAAGCACTACGTTCTTCAAGCTTCAAACCTTTATTCGTTGAATCGAATGTCTATATCAAACATGTCAAAGATGAAATTATTATTCTAGTTGTTTATGTTGACGATACTCTAATTTTCTCAAGAAAAGATGAGTTAATTTCCAATGTCAAAAGAAACATTTATGAAATATTTGAGGTCGTTGACCTAGGAGAAGCAAGAATCTCATTAGAGGAGTTCTCAGTATCAAAAAGACCCTTTAAGGAATGCCATGTAGGATATAGAAAAATATCAAAATACAAAAAACAATATTGTTTATTAACTTGCCCCCACCACTCCCGAGGCCAAAGTCTCGACGTCAGCCATTGATAAGTTAGGCTCGCCCATAGAAACCTTAGAGAGAACGATGAAGGCTTTCATAAAAAGCCCATTAGTACTAGGCTTCTTCACTATTTTTCATGCTCTATTCAAGTATAATCGCATGGCACTTCCAACAGGCTTGACAACGGTTTCTTCAGCAGCATAAAAAGCCTACACAAAATATAACAAGATAATAAGAAACATAATAAATACTCATCAGAAGATTTTTTTTGGAAAAAAATTCAGATGGATCTTTCCCCGCCGCGGTGCGTGGAGATCCATCAGAACATTTTTTTTTTTTAAAAAAGTTCTGATGATCTTCACCCACCACGGCTAGCGGAGACCCATCAAAGATGGAGACAAAAAGATTTGCTCTGACAGCATAAACTTTCCCATATTTAACGTGAGGAGATCTGATAATTGAAGGTGATCGAAAAATCGCAATTCGCTCCCAAAATCGTAGATTGTAATAGAAAGCAAGAGGGAAATCAAAATCACGTGAATCTATTGTGGAGACCACCTCTACTTATAAGGGATTTGGAGACTAGAAGTATAATATCCCTTATGGGATTAATTGGTTGACACGTGTCGTTTACAGACCCATCAGACTTTTTTTTTTTATATTTGTGTTTTTCATGGGTGGAGACACATCAGAACACTTCATTTTGTTTTTATTTCCTGATGGGTCTCCACCCGCAGCGGCTTACGCAACCTTTCGTGACCTTGAAAGTTCAAGAATCTTCAGGACCTTTTGCGAGCTCGAGTGGATATATGTGAAAAACTCAGATCCAAAAGATGCTAAAGTTTCATAAAGATCTTGGCCATGGAAGTTATGCACATCTAGATTGAAAAAATGATAGAAATTGTGATGTTAAGCATACTAAACATCAACTAAACATCAAAATCTGATCATAAGCTTCCACAAACAGAAACTTGCTGTCCCTGTCCGTACTTCAGAGCCTACAACCTGCATTTCACACGTGTGAAGCCATAGCAACAAAGAAATCACAATTCTAGTGGCTAGAATGCAAGATATGAACAAAAAAGTGAGAGAGAAGAAGATGGACCTTCAAAGAGCATAACATTCATTCAATAGAATGAAAATGAGATGTGTACATACTCGTGGAGATGGCTATTTATAGCAGCCATAGTGCCTCTTGGCCACTTGTCTTATGATAGGCTAAAATTGGGGTCCAATAGGATTCACCCATATACCTAGAAATTTGGTCAAATAGGAATGCACCAAATTATGAGCCAATAGAAGAGCTCCACACTCGACCTCCTCTAATTAATGTGACCTCAAAAGTAGTGTACACATACTTTGGGCCTCTACATACATGTATGAACCTATCTCTAACTTTTATTTGGCCATAGGCCTACAAAATCTCAAGTTAGGAAAATACTACTAGTTGACAATTTTTCACACTCCCTCTTCAACTAGTTTTAGCATAGATTTAGAAAGTACACCAAGACTTGTTCTATGCTTGAAAAATAAGTCCTTTCCCAATGCTTTGGTAAAGATATCAGCCACACATTCCTTTGATGGGACATGTTCAAGCTTGATCTCTTTTGCCAACACTTGTTCTCTCACAAAATGGTAAGCCACCTCGATATGTTTGCTCCTTGCATGGAAAACCGGATTGCTTGCTAGACTTTGGGCTGAAAGGTTGTCACAAAAGATGATTGGACTCTCTGAAAAATCCAGCAAATGAAGCTCCATAATCATCCTCTTGATCCACACCATCTCCTTTGTGCATGATGTCAAAGCTTTGTACTCGGCCTCACTAGAAGAAAGTGATATAGTTGCTTGTTTCTTCGACATCCATGAGATAGCTCCATCACCTATGAAAATAGCATGTGCATTTATGGATTTTCTATCCATAAGGTCTCCTGCAAAATCTGAATCTGAAAAACCAAATAAGTTAGGTGATGAGCCTCTATAAACAATGCCAAAATCTTTTGTTCCCGAGATGTATCTCAAGATCCTCTTTCCTAGTTTCCAATGTTCTATGCTAGGATCTTGCATGAATTGGCTTAATCTACCAACACAATAAGATAAATCAGGTCTTGTGATGGTTAGATATATAAGAGAACCTATTAGCTTCCTATAGAGAGTAATGTCCTCGAAGGATCTTTCATTACCTCTTATAGTTAGCTTTACATGTGATTCCATAGGTGTATCAATAGGATTTGCATCTACCATATGAAATCTATTGAGAATAGAAATAGCATACTTCTCTTGTGAAATAAAAGTGATTTGAGAAGTTCTAATTACTTCTATTCCTAAGATATAGCTCAAAAGACCAAGATCATGCACTTCAAATTCCTTTTTTAGTGCTTTCTTGATATCTTCTATATCTTCCTTGTTCCCTCCACTTAAAATAATGTCATCCACATAAATTAGAAGGATTGTAACATCATTAGCACTAATTCTAAAGTAAAGTGAATGATCATACTCACTCATAGTGAAGTTTTGAGAAAGTAGAAAAGAGTTAAGCCTAGCATACCAACTCCTTGGTGCTTGCTTAAGACCATACAAACTTTTTTGTAGAAAACACACATGATTAGGCTTGCTATGAGAAACATAGCTCTCGGGTTGCTCCATGTAGACTTCCTCTTCAAGATCACCATTCAAGAAAGCATTAGAAATGTCTAATTGCCAAAGATCCCATCCATAAAGAGTTGCAAGGGAAATGATTACTCTTATGCTCACCATCTTTGCCACGGGTGCAAAGGTTTCCTCATAGTCAATGCCATGCTCTTGAGCATAACCTTTAGCCACCAACCTTGCCTTCAACTTGTTGATAGATCCATCTTGATTTGTCTTTACCTTGAAGATCCATTTGCATCCAATTGCACTTTTGCCCTTTGGAAGCTCCACCAATCTCCATGTGTTGTTCTTCATAAGTGCTTCAAACTCAAGATCCATTGCTTGGATCCATTCCTCTTCTTGCCTTGCTTCATCTACACATGAAGGTACATCAAAAGAAGTTAGGAAAGCATAGTTGGATCCATCCACCACTTGCTTACCTTTGCCATCATAAGTGAGCCTTGAGGGTTTCACTTTATGCCTTGGAGTTCTCCTTGGAATTTGACTTGAAGAGGCTTCTTCAACATCCACATCCAATGTGTCATCAACTCCATTGTCATCAAGCACATTAGTTGCAACAACACCATCATCACTTGAAACAACTTTTGGAATGTTACCTTCATCAAAAATGACATCCCTACTTGTGAACACTTTCTTGATTGAAGGAACATAAATCCTATATGCTTTGCTTACTTCACTATAACCAACAAAAATGCCCTTTCTTGAAGATGGATCCTCCTTAGTTCTATCATCAAGAGTAATGTTGAAGTAGCAAATGCATCCAAAAGTTCTTAGAAACTTGACATTAGGCTTCGTACCAAACAAAGCTTCAAAAGGGGTTTTTCCTTCCAATACAACACTTGGCCATCTATTGCATAGGAAATTTGCACACAACAAAGCATCACTCCAAAAAGGTTTAGGAAGATTAGCATTCAATCTCATTGCCTTTGCACTCTCACACAAGGTTCTATTCTTCCTCTCGGCCACTCCATTTTGTTGTGGTGTTCTTGGACATGTGTACTCCCTCTTGATCCCATGCTCATCGCAAAAGGCTTTGAATTTGTTAGAAATGTATTCACCACCATTGTCGCTCCTCAAGCATTTGATTTTGGTTGTAAATTGAGTCTCAATAGCAACTTTGAACTTGACAAACACATCAAACACCTCATCCTTGCTCTTTAGTAGATAAACCCAACAAAATCTACTAAAATCATCAATGAAAGTTACATACATCTTAGCACCTCCATTGCTAATTGTAGTAACACCATGAATATCCGAATGCAAGAGAGAAAAAGGCATCTTAGATCTAGATATAGATCTAGTATATGGCAATCTATGTGATTTAGACAAAGCACATTCTTCACAAACATGATTCAAGCAAGTAAGAGACTTGGGAAGTCCCCTTACTACCTCCTTTTTGGCTATTACCTCCAAGGCCTTGTAGTTGAGATGTCCCATCCTTTTATGCCATACCTCTTGAATTGACATTTGTTCATTTGCCATGCATCCAACTTGGTTAGCAACAACACATGCATCAAGCTTGAACAATTTCCCTTGCCTTTTCCCTTTTGCAATGATACTACACCCCTTTTTGATCAAGCAAGCATCACCATCAAACTCAACTTTGAATCCTTTGTCAAGCATTTGGCTTACACTAAGTAAGTTCTTGGTAATGGATGGAATGAGCAAAACATCTTTCAATTCTATATTCCTATTTGTAGAAAGTGAAATAGGAATTGTGCCAATCCCCTTGATTGCACACTCACCATCATTTGCGGTATAGATTACCTTCCTATCACCATCAAATGCCATTAAAGATGAAAAATACTCTTTATGATATGTCATATGAGAAGTGGCTCCACTATCAATCCACCAAGGATCAATGTCTCCATGATTAGCCAACAAGCAAGATGACATAACAAAAGCATCATTTGAAAGAAGCTCATCCCCACCCTCATCAATAGTTAGATTGGTTTGCTTTTCCCCTTGATCCCTCTTTTTCTTAAAACAATCACTAGCAAAATGCCCTTTGACTCCACAATAGAAACATTTTAGCTTAGATCTATCCTTCTTTTTGCCAAAAGTAGAGTGCTCACCTTGGTCTTGCCCTTTAGACCAATTGCTTTTACCTTTGCCCTTGAACTTGCCTTTAGAGAACATTGCCTCCTCTTCTCCTCCTTGAGATGTAGAAGATGCTCCCACTCTTGCTTGCAACCTGAATTCTTCAGCCAACAAGACCTCTTGCAAGTCTCCAACACTTGGTAAACATTTTTGGATAGCATAACTTTGAACAAGATTAGCATGATCATCCAACAAGCCATTGAGAATCACTTGAACAAGCTCCTCATTATTTATGCCATCATTAATGCATGCTAACTCATCATTCAATGCTTTAACTCTCAAAACAAAAGCATGTCCATTCTCACTCTTCTTTTGCATACAAGAAAAGATTTGCCTTCTTAAAGTCAACACTCTAGAAGTAGACTTGGATTCATAAACCTTCTTCAAGGCTTCCCAAGCTTCACTAGATGATGTGCACTTACCAACCTCTTTGATAAGCTCATTTGTCACATTCATCTTGATCATGTGAAGGGCTTTCTTTGCCCTCTTGTCATACCTCAATTGTTCTTGAGGTGCCAAAGGTCTCTCCTCCACACCTACAACAATATCCATCAACTCATTCATCTCAAGCAAAGACTCCATCCTTACTTTCCAAGTAGAATAGTTGAGGGAGGTAAGCCTATCATTGCTTTCCAACATGTAGCCTCCATTTGTAGCCATGTTGCAATGATTGATCTCTGATCTTTGACCTGTTCCAATGCACTAAGCACTCTCTTGAATCAACAAATGAAACACAAGAAGAAATCACAAAGATTTGGAACCTAAAACCTTACTTTTTCTCTCTTTTCCTCACTTTTTCCTTAATTTTAGCCACTAGTTTTATGATTTCTTGATCAAACCAAGACCAAACCTCAATATACTTGCTTTTCCCTCACTCCTAAGATTGAAATACACTCTTGAATCATTCAGCAAACTGAAAATCAGAGGGTTACATCAATTTTGAAGTTTTTGACATGAAGAAGCAAGAAATTGAATCAAAAAACTATATGCTAGAATGGAAAACTAATAGGATCTTGTTGGATCTTGCATCTCCCTCTTTCCAAAACAATTTTTGTCTCCTTATTCTGATAAGTACAGAGGGAATTCGCCCTACTTCAATTGAAATGCATACAAATGATGTTTTGATCACAAAGATCCAATTTCTACACATAAATCAACAAGATTTTTAGCTAGAAACTTGATTGGAATGCTACAAAAGCAAACTCGCCCACAAATCTCTTCTAAATCTGGCAAAACCTGCACATTTGGCCGCCTAATGCTCTGATACCATGTGAAAAACTCAGATCCAAAAGATGCTAAAGTTTCATAAAGATCTTGGCCATGGAAGTTATGCACATCTAGATTGAAAAAATGATAGAAATTGTGATGTTAAGCATACTAAACATCAACTAAACATCAAAATCTGATCATAAGCTTCCACAAACAGAAACTTGCTGTCCCTGTCCGTACTTCAGAGCCTACAACCTGCATTTCACACGTGTGAAGCCATAGCAACAAAGAAATCACAATTCTAGTGGCTAGAATGCAAGATATGAACAAAAAAGTGAGAGAGAAGAAGATGGACCTTCAAAGAGCATAACATTCATTCAATAGAATGAAAATGAGATGTGTACATACTCGTGGAGATGGCTATTTATAGCAGCCATAGTGCCTCTTGGCCACTTGTCTTATGATAGGCTAAAATTGGGGTCCAATAGGATTCACCCATATACCTAGAAATTTGGTCAAATAGGAATGCACCAAATTATGAGCCAATAGAAGAGCTCCACACTCGACCTCCTCTAATTAATGTGACCTCAAAAGTAGTGTCCACATACTTTGGGCCTCTACATACATGTATGAACCTATCTCTAACTTTTATTTGGCCATAGGCCTACAAAATCTCAAGTTAGGAAAATACTACTAGTTGACAATTTTTCACAATATATATATATATATATATATATATATATATATATAGAGAGAGAGAGAGAGAGAGAGAGAAAGAGAAATAGAGAGACCTATCAAAACATCTTTTTCTGAATGGGTCTCCACCTGCGGCAACCTTAGGCACCTCGAAATTACTCTCATCTTCGGGAGTGCGACCAGGAATGGATAGAGAGAGAGAGAGAGAGAGAGAGGAGTCGTGATGGCCGAGAGAGTGAAAGAGAGATAGACAGACCCATCAGAATATTTTTTTCCGGACGGGTCTCCACTTGTGGCGACCTTCGTTACCTTTCGCGACCTGGAAGTGCCAAAATCTTTGGGACCTTTTGTGACCTCAAAAGTTCCAGAATCTTCGCGACTTCGCGACCTCAAATGCTTGAGAGAGAGGACGCGACCTCGAATGTATATATATATATATATATATATATATATAGAGAGAGAGAGAGAGAGAGAGAGAGAGAGAGAGAGAGAGAGAGAGAGAGAGAGAGAGAGAGAGAGAGAGAGAGAGAGAGAGAGAGAGAGAGAGAGAGAGAGAGAGAGAGAGAGAGAGAGAGAGAGAGAGAGAGGATTTTTTTCCGGATGGGTCACCACCCGTGGCGGCCTTCAAGACCTTCGGGACATCGAGATTACTCTCATCTTTGGGAAATGGGTGGAGACATATCAGAACACTTCATTTTTGTTTTTATTTCCTGATGGGTCTCCACCCGTAGCGGCCTACGCAACCTTTCGTGACCTCGAAAGTTCCAGAATCTTTGGGACCTTTTGCGACCTCGAGTGGATATATATATATATATATATATATATATATATATACATATATACATACATATATATATACATACATATAGACATATATATATATAAATATATATATATATATATATATATATATATATATATATAGAGAGAGAGAGAGAGAGAGAGAAATAGAGAGACCTATCAAAACATCTTTTTCCGTATGGGTCTCCACCTGCGGCAACCTTTGGGACCTCGAAATTACTCTCATCTTCGGATATGCAACCTGGAATGGAGAGAGAGAGAGAGAGAGAGAGAGAGAGAGAGAGAGAGAGAGAGAGAGAGAGAGAGAGAGAGAGAGAGAGAGAGAGAGAGAGAGAGAGACCCATCAGAACATTTTTTTTCGGATGGGTCTCCACCTGTGGCGACCTTCACTACCTTTCGCGACCTGAAAGTGCCAGAATCTTTGGGACCTTTTGTGACCTCGAAAGTTCCAGAATCTTCGCGACTTCGCGACCTCAAATGCTTGAGAGAGAGGACGCGACCTCGAATGTATATATATATATATATATATATATATATATATATATATATATATAGAGAGAGAGAGAGAGAGAGAGAGAGAGAGGATTTTTTTCCGGATGGGTCACCACCCGTGGCGGCCTTCAAGACCTTCGGGACATCGAGATTACTCTCATCTTTGGGAAATGGGTGGAGACATATCAGAACACTTCATTTTTGTTTTTATTTCCTGATGGGTCTCCACCCGTAGCGGCCTACGCAACCTTTCGTGACCTCGAAAGTTCCAGAATCTTTGGGACCTTTTGCGACCTCGAGTGGATATATATATATATATATATATATATATATATATATATACATATATACATACATATATATATACATACATATAGACATATATATATATAAATATATATATATATATATATATATATATATATATATATAGAGAGAGAGAGAGAGAGAGAGAGAGAGAAATAGAGAGACCTATCAAAACATCTTTTTCCGTATGGGTCTCCGCCTGTGGCAACCTTTGGGACCTCGAAATTACTCTCATCTTCGGGAATGCGACCTGGAATGGAGAGAGAGAGATAGAGAGAGAGAGTGAGAGAGAGAGAGAGAGAGAGAGAGATGGAGAGAGAGAGAGAGAGAGAGAGAGAGACCCATCAGAACATTTTTTTCCGGATGGGTCTCCACCTGTGGCGACCTTCACTACCTTTCGCGACCTGAAAGTGCCAGAATCTTTGGGACCTTTTGTGACCTCGAAAGTTCCAAAATCTTCGCGACTTCGCGGACTCAAATGCTTGAGAGAGAGAACGCGACCTCGAATGGACATATATATATATATATATATATATATATATATATATATATAGAGAGAGAGAGAGAGAGAGAGAGAGAGAGAGAATTTTTTTGCGGATGGGTCTCCACCCGTGGCAGCCTTCAAGACCTTCAGGACATCGAGATTACTCTCATCTTTGGGAACGCAACCTCGAATAGATATAGAGAGAGAGGGAGAGAAACGACAATGGCCGATATATATAACCTTCTCAATTGCACATTCTCAATTGGGCTTCCCCCTTCTTCTTGATGGGTGACACCTCACTTACTTGTCGTTCTGATCTCACCTTTTGGCATGTTTGCAGGTTAGCGGTTTTCTAGAAAATATGGATTGCTGGGAATCTACCGGTTGTTGAGGGCTCAGCCCCATCCGTTACTGCGACCATGTGTGCAGTGTGCTATTGTATAGTCTGCCATTTTGGGAAATGTATTGAACGGGCCTGGAGTTGCCTACTTTCCTTGGCACATTTGAAATATGTTCTGATGGGTCTCTCTCTTGATCTAGGTTTTGACAATTTGCGAATAAACCAAAAAGAAAAAATGCTCCATTTTTCATGTACAATACATTGCTTTAAAAACTTGATAAAATAAATGAAAATATTTTATTATTTCATCATCTCAACATAAGTTTAATAGCTAAGTCGTAGCCTCCATCTAGAACATACAATAAAAATGTTTACCAACGTCGATTTTATGATACCTATCATAGGCTTGGCCACATACCATCACGTCTATTACTGTATGGTCGTACATCAATCCTTGGCAGTAGACAAAAATGTTTTAGCTTGATAAATGTAAAATTAAAGTGATTAAGTTTTATGTGTTCTCAATGATATAACATACTATGTATAATTTGTAGACAACATGATTTACAGACATATCTTTTAGCTAGTAAAAAAATTAAAAATATGATAATGAAGTACACAAATAGATTTTGTGAAAGATTTCAGAACAATTAAGATCTAAATCCATAAAATGATCTTGGGTTAGAAAGACAACAACTCACCAATCTTGCCAATAAAATCAGCATCTACTCTAAGAATGAGATGCAAACTCTAATAGATATTGATTAAACATGAACCAAAACATAAAATAATGTTTCTGTCCGTACAATAATGGTAAGCTATTGTATTTCACGCGTGTGGATCTGAAAATAGCATTTAATAAGCATTCTACACATAGAATTGCAAGATATCACAAGTATAGTGCACCAATGGATAGTAGAACCCAAGAGAATCATGTATAAGCATGAATGCGATAAAAGATAGAGAGTGATCTCTCTTCCCACGAATTACAACCTTTTATAGTACGTCCAAACCTAAGTTTAGACTTTGGTTTCCCTCCATAATGAAAAACAATATTTCTACTACTCAAATTGAATCTCTCTAAAACTCATGTTCTAGACTTTCCAACACTTTCCAGGATTGTTTATTGAAATGCTTTTAAACTAATATAACTTTGAAAAGTCAAACTCAAAGTCTAGTATGAAATTGGCCTCAAATGCCATATAAATAAATGTAGCAATTTCGAATAAACTAGTTGAAATCTCTCACACTCCCAACTAGTTTTGGCATGGACTTTGATAACGCTCCAGGTGATGTCCTATGCTTCATAAACAAGTCCTTTTCCAATGCTTTGGTGAAGATATCAGCTACACATTCCCTTGAAGAAACATATTGAAGCACCACCTCCTTTGCCATGACTTGCTTTCTCACAAAGTGATATGCCACTTCAATATGCTTGCTCCTAGCATGAAATATATGATTGGTTGCCAGATTTTGGGCTTATAGGGTGTCACAAAAGATGATTGGGCTCTCTGGAAAATCCAGCAAGTGAAGATCCTTGATCATGCTCTGGATCCATACCATCTCCTTTGTGCAATGTGTAAGTGCTTTGTACTCGGCCTCACTAGATGACAATGAGATAGTGGCTTGTTTATTTGACATCCACGATATAGCTCCATCACCTATGAAAATCCAATAAGCACTTATGGATTTCCTATCCATTTTATCTCCAGCATAGTCTGAATCTATAAATCCAAACAAGTTAGATGATGATCCCTCATACAATATGCCAAAATCTTGAGTTTCCATAATATACCTCAAAACTCATTTTCCTAGCTTCCAATGCTCCTCACTAGGATCTTGGATGAATTGACTCAATCTTCCAACACAATAGCTTGGATTGGGTCTTGTAATTGGTAGATAGATGAGTGAACAAACTAGCTTTCTATGGAAAGTAATGTCCTTGAAGGATCTTTCATTACCTCTGATAGTTAGCTTTACATGAGATTCCATTGGTGTATCACAAACTTTTGCATCTACCATATGAAATCTTTCTGGATAGAATTACCATACTTATCTTGAAAACAAAAAGTAGATTGAGAAGATCTAATCACTTCTATTCCTAAAATGTAAAAGTGACCAAGATCATGCACCTCAAATTCCTTTTTAAGAGCTCTCTGGATACGCTCCACATCTTGATTGTTTCCACCACTCAAGATGATATCATCCACATAGATTAGCAAGACGGTAACATCATTTCCAGCAAACCTATAATAAAGTGAATGATCATACTTACTCATAACAAATCCTTGAGAGAGTAAAAAAGTGTTAAGCTTAGCATACCAACTCCTTGGTGCTTGCTTAAGGCCATACAAACTCTTTTGTAGTAAATACACATGCTTTGGCTTTGTAGAAGAAATGTAGCTCTCGGCTTGTTCCATTTACACTCCCTCTTCAAGATCAATATTCAAATGTATTTGTAATATACAATTTCCATAGATCCCATCCATAAAGATTAGCAAGAGCTCTCTAATCATGAAACATAACCAATACATAACACATAAATTATGATCCTGCAAATTAAAGTAACATAAGTAAATTAAAATCCTACAATTCAGAGTAGCATGAACTAGTAAGAATGGAACATAAATCAAGATAATACGAATTAGAGTAGCATGAACTAGTAATCATGAAACAGAAACAAGTGGCATCACACTTACATGCACATGCACACGCACACCCGAAACCCTAAAACTTAAACACACACAAAGAGAAAGAAAAGAAAGAACATAGTAGAGTGCTAATCAAAACTCCCGAACCATACAATTATATCCTATTCTAGAATGTAACCACATGCTCCCTCCCTACGGCAATTGGGCTTTCTTGTGGAACTTATCGTCCAACAAGAAACATTTGAACCACGTCTTTAACAGAAGAAAACAAGGGCTACACACCTTCTTAGAATTGGGAGTGTTGGTTACCTTTAACTCTTCCATGATCTCTCTCTCTCTCTGCCAGCATGAAACATAACTAATACATAACACATAAATTATGATCCTTCAAATTAAAGTAACAAGAGTAAATTAAGATCCTACAATTCAGAGTAGCATGAACTAGTAAGCATGAAACATAAATCAAGATAATATGAATTAGGATAGCATGAACTAGTAATTATGAAACATAAACAAGTGGCATCACACTTAAATGCACATGCACACGCACACACGAAACCCTAAAACCTAAACACGCATGAAGAAAAAAAAAATAAAGAACATAGTAGAGTGCTAATCAAAAACTCCCGAACCGAACGATTATATCCTATTCTAGAATGTCACCACATGCTCTCACTACAACACCCACCGCGATTTGCGATGTGTTTTGCGACGTGAATCGCGAGCGTAACTTTTTTATAATTCGTCGTGGACATCGGAAAAACACGTCGCTAGAATGTCATCGGAATCCGATGACTTTAAAACACGTCGCAATACGACCAGCACAATGTGCCGGATTCCGAAACAAAAAATCTCGATGACGGAAAGCCGTTCCGACGTGGACGTCGCAAAAAAAGTGACGTGGACATCTATCCGACACGTTTGGACGTCGAATTCCGACATCCAAAATTAGGTAAAAAAAATAAAAAATACGTAAAACACAGCGCACGCATTTTTATCGGGTTGTTCTTGGAGTTGAGTTCTTGGAGAAGCGATGTTCGTGAATTGTTTTTAAAACACTATTTTTGAGTTGCATTCAACATTTGGATCAAACAACAAACTATGCATGAGGTACTTTTCATTCTTAAATTACTTTATTTTATATTTTATTGCATCACTTCATGTCCATTATGAATGACAATACTTTATTGCATTGCTTTGTGCACATCATAAATTTCATTTAGATTTCTATATATGATATTGATTGTTGTTTTGAGATCCAACATTGCACATGGTTTTAATTTCTTAGTTGGTTATTACGTCAATCCACATCTTGAAATTCGACATTACAATTTTTGAAAAAAGAACATTTCACATATAAAAGCAATGGCAATATAGCACGATCATTTGCCATAATAATATTTTCATAATATGAATCAATGTATTACAAAATTGGTGCTTTAATGTCGCACGAGTCTTTCTAGATCTAACATCAACTAGAATTTATAAACCTAATCTACTCGTCGTCATCGTGATGTCCAGTCTGCATGAACACAAGCAAACAAACTACATTAATATTTAATGCTTGATCGTATTCAATTAAATAAAATTGACGTCAGAATACAAACCACATTAGTATGAATACAAAAACTAGTACTTACATTTGGAAGATGACCCTCGCTCTTTAGTTTGTCGACTAATGCGTCGTACGATTCCTTGTAGGCAAATTCATATTCCTCCTTAGTTGATAGATGTCCATAGTCTGTCAACTATCTATGCTTTCAATTTAAGTTGAAATTAATTTAGGGCTACATTGGAGCAACTAGTCATAATGCATATTAACAATCAAAAGCATATGAAATCAAAGATAAACTATAAGAGTAGTGTAACTTCACTTACCATGCTTGCTTGCAATCCTGCCTTTCCGCTCGAGCCCAACCTAGGATTGCCTATCCCATGCATCCTAGCGGCCGCAACATCTTTCTGAATCTTGTCTGGTGTTCGTTCATCCGCTTTTACATGGTTCCAATCATTTCTTGAACACCGTGAGAGCTTGGATTGCCCGTCTCTATAAGCTCGTCGTGCCATATCACGACGATGCCTAATCCATAAGCTCATATGCTTATGGATTTCCTTCTCCTCGAATTCCTCTTCTTATTGAATTTCCTCACGAAGGGTACCAATAACCTGTCGTTTATCGGTGGCAGGTTGGTCGGACCATTTACTAGATAATTTGTCGCCAAAATGGCATTGGCATAAAGAATAGAGTCGGTGCAAAACCACCCTCCCTTTTCTATCGGCAATTATATTGCCTTGAGGATCCACGTCATAATAAGGATTTGTGGATGACTCTTCAGTGGGGGCGGGAGCCACGGCCGCTTGTGAGGGACCACCCTCATCTCGGCTAAGCATACTTTGTGGTTGTGTTTTTTGCTCAGGAGTTAATGATTCATATAAATTTTTTACATAGTCTCTCGAGCTTTCACCACTG
Source organism: Diphasiastrum complanatum (assembly GCA_029204225.1). NCBI lineage: Eukaryota > Viridiplantae > Streptophyta > Lycopodiopsida > Lycopodiales > Lycopodiaceae > Diphasiastrum > Diphasiastrum complanatum. Next base: position 33,206,065 of record CM055114.1, read on the forward strand.
TCTGACCCTGACATGATTACTACATTCATATACATACAATACATTACAATAAACCCTAATATATTGAAATGAAGTAGAAAAGAAAATCAATTACAGAACTTTAATGCATATTGGAGTGGCACTTTCATACATGTGTTAACAAAAGAAGAGAGATATGCGTGTAGAGCTCAAGCTTGCACCAAGATGCAAAAGAATCATATAAGGGACAATGTATAAAAGTACTATCTAAAAACTAACACATCAGAATTATACAATAATTTAATGCTATTTGTGTTTTGTACGTGTGCATATATGCAATTTATCACAACAAGATGAATTATATTCAAATCAGTCTAGCAATGAAGACACTACTCAAATTAACAGGGTAAGTAATAAACATGCATGTTTTCTTGTTTATAAAAGCTTTGTAGAGGAAGGTCAACCATCGAATTTGGAAGACATTGAGGTTTGTTAATTTTATATGATTGTTTTTTATTAAAATCGTCGTCAATCTATATATGTCACTTATGGAATTTGTTTCATGTGTGTAGCCTATACATCAAATGCCATTCCACAAAGTTGATCCATCTGTGTTTAGTTACAATCAACGTCAGGTTTTGATAGACATGAGAAAACAAAGAATGAAGCAAATTGAAGAGACAAACACAATTGGAAAAAAGAATAATCAACTTGATTCTAATGATTATGATAATGAGGTGCAAAACGATGAAGCAATGCACAACATGTTTGAATCTTACTTTGAAACAAATGAGAATGATGATACACATGCATCTTCCAATGAAAACGGGGATCACGAACAATTTGAGATGGATGAAGACGAGATTCTAGTGCGCAAGGAGGCAGACACTCCTCTATATCCTGGAGCATCCATTTCGAGACTAGCTACGTCAATTCTTAATCTAAACCTTCAAAGAACATACAAATGGAGTGATCGTAGCGTAACATCTTTATTCGAGTACTTAACGCATAACACAACTATTATACTTTATAGCGTTTTCAGCTAAGGTATCAATAACGCGTCGCGGCACAAAAGAGGTGTTCTCTCTCATGGATAAAAAACTAGCTACTGCTAATTTCTTATGTCTAACTTTGGCACACAACCATTGTGCATCTGATGTGTGTATATATGTCACTGTCTGTGTTGATCCTGTATATAGGAATAAGGAGACAAGATTAATCCAAACTATATTGATTATGGTTGGCACAGATAGTCTGGTTCTTTCCTAAATATGCGAAAAGGCCGAAGGTAGGCCAAAACATACTCCAAGTCATTTTAGACTCAATGTCGCATTTTCTCAAAAATGCACTTGATTTATGGCAGTCATGTCGGGTTTGTCGATGACTTCGGTTGAGCCGGGGACTTCGGTTGATTCGGTCGCTACCCGTGTAAATTTCACGTGTATTTGTGTAGGTAATGGGTCGCAGGCTAGAAGCGCTTTGTGGGTAGAAACTTCAAGTTTCTTCAGCTCCCTCTCAAAGCGGGGTACACTTGTGATTCCCAGGCTAGCTGTCTATTTTTCAAACATTGCATTATCTAAAGGCTTTGTGAAGATGTCCGCCACCATCTGCTTGGTTGGAATGAAAACGGTCTGCAACTCATTTCTTTCAACCAAATCTCTGATCAAATAATACTTAATGGCAATGTGTTGTTAGATTTCTTATGCTCAGGCTTAAACAAATCGTTCAAGTAATGAGCATCCTGAAAACCGAAGGCCAACTACATGTTTCGGACCTTCACATTTTTAACTTCCAAAAATAAAACATCAATATATCATAACACAAACACTCAAGACAAGATCGGTATGTCCACACTATATTTAAAACATTTTGAAAGATTATAGTCTCACGACACATAATATATTATGCTCGCAAGAAACATACGAGAACCATTTTGGAAAATATTTTCAATTGTGATTTCATACAATATCTTGCATTGGTAAATATGATTCATGTATACTAAACCTCTTGCAAACTATACTCAAACAATTGTTACTACATGACTGTGAATTTATAAAAGAAAGATTCAACAAATGCAGAAGATGTTTTGTACATGCAAGAGCTCTATGTAGAAGAAGTACACAAACATCATAACTTTCTTACAAATATTACAAGGTTTGTTACAAACCTTACCTATCGACACTTCTACCATAATTCTACAAGACTTTAACATTAATAAATTTGATTTCATCAACTACTCACAAAGACTCACAAATTTTAAATAACGTGAATCATAGAAGCAACATCTAGTTATGGAGTTCAAATAGAATTAAAACTCACCTTTGCATGCTTTTAAATCACACACAATTGAAACAAATTTGTCAAATCACCAACATACTTAGTTTTCATATTACCAAACATCATTCATATTTTTCGTGTTGCAAGATCATAGTGTAATACTAATAGTTCAACACACAATGCCACTAATTTTTTCTCGTAAAACCCCTCTTGGTCACCATGTTATAGAATAGAATGCCCCCAACAAAAATACAAACTATACTCCACCCTATTACGAACTAGGTAGGGGCCTGAGCAGCCTGCTACCCAGTGTAATTAGTGGTCTGCGGCGAGGTAAGTACGACCAACATTTACACTGGTAGCAAGCCCGCTCGCGCCCGTTACCGAATGTAATTTGTTACCAAATTTTTATTTTTAAAAAGTTTGCATGCCAGCATCTGTTTTTAGACAGAATGATATGTAATTATGGTAGACAACAGAATATGGTTGTGAACATGTGTGTTCAAGCCTATATAATTGTGACACGTGTCCTCTATCAAACAAATTAGGTTACCCAAGGTTACAAATTTTTTTTCACTAAGTTCATGCTCTGGGATAAAATATTTGAAAAGGAGATTGGAGGGAGTCCCGCGACGTAACTTCTCCGTATTTGAAAAGGAGATTGGAGGAGGCGCGCGACGTAACTTCTTCGTGCGGCAAGCTATTACCGCATTCACGTATAAATATATGTTCTATATATCTCTCTTTCTCTATCTTTTGCTAGCCTCTATAGATCGATCCCCGCTTCGTGTCAGCCGCCATCGTCGTCGTTACCTTTTCGCCCGCCTCTCTCTGTTTTACCTCCATCGTCACTACGAAAGTCTGAATATCTGATAGAGGTGTGTAACCTACGACACCGACGACACCGAAAGGTACGTGTATGGATAGCATGAATCGTCGACTATATATCTCTGGGTTTGTTGTCGCATTGTTAATGAGTCGAAGCAATTCAATTCTGGACACACTGCGGTGGTTAAGGTTTTCGAATCTTTCAGTCAATTTTTTGTTATGCAATATCATAACCTTTGAAATGCTATCCGTTTTTGCGCCTCCTGAAGCATGATGTTTACATCATTTATTACGCTTGCTCTTTTTTATGCGAATGAGGTTGCTTGTCGATATTGTCGTATGCGATGCCACTCAAGTAATCGCGCTTACACTGCAAAACACACACAGTTTACGGGTATGGACATCTGCGAAGCTGTTACAGTAAGTTTTTCATGCGCATTGGTGTGTCTGGAAATGCTTTGACTGAAACGTGAAGTTACAGCAATGTTGATTTCCATGCAAGGGCTTTGATAACGCGTTCACATTTTGTACCATACACATCTAGTTACTTTCTCAGATTCCCTAATTGAAAGCTATTGTATTTGTGCAGTTGGGTCGAGTCTCTACGATTGCAGGAAAGTATCTGGGTCGGCCGATCATATCACTTGCACCCCATCAATCTCAACTTCCCAGCTCATCCCTGGACCTTGCAGTAGGTGAAAGTTTTGGAATGCATCCCGGATCAATTCAATCTCCGATGTCAGATCTTGTTCCCAGAACGACAGCCATATCGCATTCTGAGAAGCTGCTAGTAATGGAACTCGCACTGAGAGCTATGGAGGAGCTCATTCGGATGTGTCAGCCCGACGTGCCATCCTGGATACCAAGTCTAGAAGGGCCTAACGAAGTGTTGAACTACGAGAATTATATTCAACAATACCCACGACCGCTGGAAACGAGACAATACGGCATGAAGACAGAGGCTACACGCGAGACTGGGCTGGTTATGATGAATGCAGTGAGCTTAGTAGAAAATCTCATGGATTCGGTGTGTGCTTTTGGCCCCCACCCTAAATTTCTAATCTCTGAAACATCATGTTCCACTTGTGTGGAGGTTTTCAGTAGATGAAAGTATGAGCTTATACACTGTATGTACAATTTTTAACGGACATTATGATATTAGTGATATGCTAAATTATTGCCTTCATATCTGCAGGCTCGATGGATTGAGATGTTTCCAAGTATTGTATCTCGATCCTTTTTAATCGAAGCTCTGTCAACTGGTGTTACTGGCAATAGAAATGGTGGTCTACAACTGGTAGATTACTGCCTCTCCTTAATGATAGTCACGGAATAGCTTCCTTGTCTATGGTTTCCCTTGATCAACTCCTACTGTACCGTACAGTAAAATAATCCTTCATCCCCATGTCAATGATTTGATTTACACTTTGTATCAAGGGTAAAGAATAGAAGCCAGTAACGTTAATCTGCGTCGAAGTCGTATCTGCCAAGTGACTACGGAAAATTCACGTAAGGTTTTGGTTGTTTCAGATGTATGCTGAGCTGCAGGTGCTTTCACCTTTGGTACCCACACGAGAGATGTACTTTCTGAGATATTGCAAGCATCAGGATGGTGTCTGGGCTGTGGTTGATGTTTCTGTTGATATGTTGCGTGACGTACCTTCACAATCATCTAGTAGTTGCCGAAGGCGTCCTTCAGGTTTCTTGATACAAGATATGCCCAATGGTTATTCGAAGGTAACAGTTCTATTCGCGTTGCGACGGGATCTTTGCTCGAGTAGTTGATCTCCGTGATAGAAGATGACCTCAGAAAATATGAACTTTTCAAGTATATCCCGAGAGCGCCATTATAAGCTGATTGCCATTTTTTGTACAAATGTGTTTATTTGCTTCCTCTGTAGATAGGCTTTTGCTGCGCAGAATAAGATGACAACGTAAGATCTTATGCTGCACAATGCAAGCTCTTTGAAAATAATTTGTCCTGGTAAGCACCACTGATGGAGTGAAATTTTTAAAAAAATAGGTTACTCTGTTACAGCATATGGAATACGACGATTGGGCTGTGAACCAGTTGTACAAAGCATTGGTCAATAGTGGCATGGCTTTTGGTTCTCAGCGGTGGCTTGCAACTTTACAATGCCAATGCGAGCGCCTAGCAATCCTTTTAGCTGCTAATCTTTCTGCAAGAGAGCTAAGCTGTCAGCTTTCGCTCAAAAACTTTTCAATTTCTTGAACTTTTTTCTCCTATAGAAATTTATTCGCGTTTTTGCTTGGAACTTTTGCTTGTCGTGTCAAATGACTTGTGTTGCTAGAAGAGAAAAGAGATGAAGTATCAGCAGATATTTGATGAGACCTAGAGAGTGCACACTGCGATGTGGCATGAAGTACGTTCTCATTTTGTTGCCAACTACGCAGTCATTCCCAATACCGATGGAAGGCGGAGCATGTTGAAGCAGGCTCAGAGAATGACCAACAACTTCTGTGCTGGCGTTAGTGCGTCCACAGTGCATACTTGGACGACTTTGTCGAATAGTGGAGAAGATGACGTGCGGGTTATGACACGCAAGAGTGGGAGCAATCCCGGTGAACCATCAGAAATTGTTCTCAGCGCGGCAATATCCCTTTGGCTTCCAGTATCACCTCAACGTGTTTTCGAGTTTCTTCGAGATGAGCGTGTCCGCAGCATGGTAACGATTTCCTTACGATCACAGTCTGGTTCTATACAAGGTGCATTCCCTTCATCGCCGTCCGACATATGAATTGCACTTTGTGAAATCCTTCCGAGTCCCTTCGAATTCCCTCCCCATTCTTTGGCATGCTTCTTTGAAATCTAGAGCACCTACTGTGAGATCCACGGATTTCACCCTTCGTCTAGCTCAATAGCTTGAGATGGAGGCTTCCCGAGCGTGTCAGCTTGCAGCCTCTTGTTAGACTATATACCCGACAAGGAGTACTTCTAGCTAAGCTCGATAAACTTCACGAGGTGGTCTGTACATGACTTCCATCAGCAGATGTAAAGGCCTTATGTACTAACGATCATTTTTGGCTTCATGTTATGAATCTCTTACTTTTTCTGCCTTCGGTTTCTTAGCTTCCATCTATGCGTAAATCATAGGCTGATCTAACTAAAACCTGCATATTGTTACAGTGGGACATTTTGTCAAATGGAGGAGTAGTGGAGGTGAACGCACATATCGCGAAAGGACAGGATTCTGGCAATAGCGTTTCTTTGCTCAAAGTCAATGTAAGCTATCTACCTTTCATAACATTTTGACTTGCCAACTTTTATACTATCGTCGTTTTGTTAACATCGATTGTGTGGACCTTTCAGGCGATGAAACCCTCAAATTTTAACATGCTAATCCTACAGGAGACCTGCACAGACGTATCGGGCACTCTTGTAATATATGCGCCTGTAGACATACCTGCCATGACTACTATTGTCATGCATGGCGGTGACCCCGGTTGCGTTTCTCTTCTTCCTTCAGGATTTGCCATTCTCCCAGATGGTCCAGAATGCCGCCCGCTTCTACGTGATAGCATTGGAATTGACTGTCCCCAGACTGGGGGATCGTTGCTAACAGTAGCTTTTCAAATACTTAGCAATACACCATCTGCAAAGCTGTCACTAGAATCAGTGGCCACAGTGAATAATCTCATCTCTTGGACTTTTCAAAAGATCAAAGCCGCTCTTCAATGCGATACTTTATGATCGATAAGCTGCTAGGTAGCCACGGCTATCGGATTACCAAATAAAATTTGACGCAGCATAGTACAATACAGTAGAAGTTAGCACCACTCTTTGTGACCCTTGTTGCAATGAGGGGATATCAACAGCTTTCGGCTACTAGTGATGGAGATGTTGATTCCTCCCTCAGCATGCAGGGCCCCATTTCTTCAGAACGCTTTTCAATTTGAGATGATTAGCATAAATAGTTTTAAGTGGCCGTAAATTCATCTATTCACAGATCTGTCATATGTGAAATCTTGCAAAAGGGAAGTCAAGAACGCACCACAGAATTTCCTTGCTTTGTCGTAAAGCACACGAAGGCATGAAGAATATGCACTCTAGTGTAGATGGATACCACCTCTTGTGGTTCATGTACACTTGCATGGTGCATGTGCTTCACCACTCGGCAAGGGTAGTGGCTCGGGCATTGACTACTGCTTACACGAACTTTTCGTCTATTAACTCGTACGATATGTGCTTCCTTTGAATCAAAAGAGAATGAAAATGTCTTATTTTCGTGTTTGTAGGCTTTCACTCAGTCAAGCTTTGATTTTTTTACACAGAATCTTTCTTTTAAACATGTATGCAGGTGATCTTTTTGTTCTTTGTGCCCTAATAGGAGATGTTGAATGAACTTTTGGAGTGAAGTACATCAACGTCTGGACCTACATGAGATAGTGGTTTATGTTGTGTATCTTTGTATACTTTCAGATCTTTGTAGTACATGATAGGTCATTCCATTACTCAGCGATCGGACAGCATCTGCAACTGCAAGCCTGCACTAATGTAAATAGCCAATGCACGTGAGAACAAGAGCAAAATCGATGCCATGTGAATGTATAATAAAACCTAATTAATACTGTCAATTTGAAATTTGAATTGTGGTCTTTTGTACTGCACATGCAACAATGAACAATACCTTTCTCACCGCTGAAATGAATGGAGCACATGAATGCGTGCACGCATGATTAGGACGACGCCGTAGATCTACCGAATATATTGCTGGCAGCTGAGCCGGTTGATCGGGTTGCCGTCTCCATCTCGTGAGATTAACAAAGCATTCTTCACTGAAGCCCATGCAATGGATATATACTTGGACGTGTTCCAATGAAAATGTTCCAACTTTTTCTATTTGGCGTTGCTTACAATGGTTGCTTCGTTTTGTGATAGGCCTGCTTAAGCTCTCTGCTCAGCTCAGGCCCAGGCTTCAGGCTCTCTTTTTTGCACGCCTGTTTATTTCCTGCAATGTTTAGCCTAGCTTTGCCCTCATAGAAGTAAAATCTCATAGACTTAAAAGCTATTGTCACTATTTGCCAAATGAGATGTCACTCCTAAATTTGCATTTGAGCATTAAATCGACTTTTGTGGGGAGGGAAAGCATACCGCGGGATCCCAAATCCCAAGCAAGCGGAAGGCCCAAGGGGGGGAGAGAAGCACACCGCCCTGAGGGTGGGATCCAAGCAAGCGGAAGGCCGAGGGTGAGTAGGTGTGAAGAGAGATCAATCTCAGTTTTGGAGAGAGAATGTCATTTTTTAATACCTAGAACATAACATTGTTTTTAAACGATGGAGAGAGAAATCCAGGTGCATATTTTGTCTCTAAGGGTGCCTCTCGATTACAAAGGAAACCAGAACACACCTAAAATCACAAATTACAACGTTGTTATTTCTTCTCATGTAATATGTTGTTTTTTTAAACATTTTTCAATTATTTTAAATGCCCTGCACCATAATGCAAGGCTTCTTATTGTATATGAATAACTCTTCATCATGGGCTTGGCATTTGGTGGTGCAATGCATAATGCAATGCTTCTTATTGTATATCAATCACTCCATCCTAGGCTTGGCATGGTGCAGTGCACATCAAAAGGCATATTTAGTTTTTGAAAGGCATATTTTGCAGCCTCTTGATGAAAAGCCCAATATTCGTGGAAGTGTCCGAGCCAAAGAAATGTGCCTCGCTTTAATATGTTCTAATATTTCAAAATTTTAAATTCATAAAACTCAAACATTTGTTTTGGTTTGAAATTGATCATATTCTATTGACCTCTGTTTGATTTATTTTTTGTGCTTTGAAATCTCAATGATAGATTAAGGGTTAGAAATTTGTATATATCATAAAAGTAATTGAACTAGCACATAAATTGAACAAAATCATTAAACTTACTATGTTTAATTAAGGTCAAAATTGTTTGTACATTAAACCTATGCACAATGGTCAATAAAGGTCATAATCTAACATACAAGAAGATTTTTAATCATCTTCTGTAGGATGACAAGTTCCTGGGGTTGAAAACTGCTCAACTAGCACGATTTTTTTTTAGTTAGGGCCCTAAGTTTCTTCAAACACGTGACAGACATCGAGGTTTTTGATGAGTTTGAAAAAACATTCAAAAGGGTTTAAATATAATAATAATCTAAAAGGAGAATAAATATATTATTAACTTTTATACAAGAAGGTCCATTTTTGAAGATTTTCACCTTAGATTAAAACAATAAATCTAGGAAGGATGAATCCTTGGTGTATGTTTATAATTATAGGTAGTATTGGATCATACATTCTTATCAAAGTTTCAAATACAAAAGGCCTTCAATTGGAAAGGTTGATATGCATCACTGTTGGGTGGATAGAATATACGTTTGGCTATGATTGATGGGTAACAATCAATAGTTTGTGAAATTATCATACCTCCACGTGATTTAGAGAAAGAAAAAAGAATTCAGCTATATCACAGAAAAAAGGAGCAAGCAAGACTAAAGTACAATGAACAACTATTGACTGGTTCATCATCAAGCTCTTCCATCAGTCGACGTAGACCGCGTATTGATCCATCACATGTATATATATTGATTTATGTCATAATTTTTTTATTTGTAATAGTGATGTAATCCGATTTGCTCTTTGGATATAGTATATTGCTCTTTGGAAAGCCAAGACACCACTCCATCACAAATGAAGGTTGAAAATGCACTAAATGTACAAAGACTTTTTTGTCATTTTTTGTCACATGTTACAATTTGTCACATGTTAAAATTTGTCAATTTTCACTTGAATGACAAAGAAAGAATTTGTGCAATTTGCAATTGGATTATTGGACTAGTTTCAACCAGAATATGATGAGAAGATACCATGTACATACACACAATGCAAAGGCCTTAGGCTTCGGACAAGGAGGATTGTCAACGATCATATTTGGGCCAGTGGAGTGCACGTAGAGAATCCAAGAGTACGAGAGGTAAACTCTTTAAAGTGTTTTTCGAAAATGCTTTAATCTTTGACCCTTATGACACTTTAAATATAGTTTGGCCAATAAATATTGAGCGATAGGATGACTGCCACGATACTTTGAAGTTAATCTCTCACTTGCTTCTAAAAGGAAAAATCCAAATAGAATATTTAGATGAAGTTAATCTCTCACTTGCTTCTAAAAGGAAAAATCCAAATAGAATGATTAGATGAAGTTAATCTCTCACTTGCTTCTAAAACAAAAAATCCAAATATAATGATTAGATGTAGTTAAACTTGATTTCCATATTCAATCACCCATAATAGCCTCTCATTCACGTCAGAGAGAGAGAGAGAGAGAGAGAGAGATCACGAAAGAGTTAAAGGTAACCAACACTCCCAATTCTAGTAAGGTGTGTAGCCCTTGTTTTCTTCCGTTAAAGACGTGGTTCAAATGTTTTTTGTTGGAAGATGAGTTCCACAAAAAAAACCCAAACGCCGCAAGGAGGGACCATGTGGTGACATTATGGAGTAGGATATAATCGTGTGGTTCGGGAGTTTTGATTAGCACTCTATAATGTTCTCTCTGTTTTTCTCTTCGTGTGTTTAGGGTCGGTGTGCGTGCGTGTGTTTGTGTGTGTGTTTCATGCTATTGGTTTACGGTCTGTGTTATATATTAATTTATGTTTCATGCTTGAGAGAGAGAGAGAGAGAGAAAAAAAAACTGATACATCTAACATTTTCAACTTTTGCAGAAGAAGGACCATAAGTTGGTTTCAAGAAAAAGAGTTGTAAGAGAGATCGAGAATATTATTGATAGGATAAATCACATGAATATCATCATTGGCCCTAGATGATGCTCTTGTTGATGATGATCCCTTGCATGATATAATTAGTTCATCAATGCCCTGTGATTCAATCCATGTCTCCAAATCTCTAGAACGTTCTTACCACCCAACCACACCTATCCTAGATGTTGCACATGAGTCCTCCACGATACCCCATGTGGATTCCACAAACATGACCACCCCTTTAAAAAAGAGAACACATCTTGGACGTATTATGACTAGTTTGAAAGATAATTGCAAATTACTACACATTGTTGATGTGTCAAAAGACATTCTACGTTCTTTATCTGACCTTCCTCTTCCACCTAGCTTGCAACCATTAGTAAAAACTTTTATTAGAAGTAGATATTTGTGTTGGCCAATCCAATCACCATTACCATTAAATGGAACACCATTTACGTATTGGGGTCGAATGTACATGATCATGCCTAGTGAACAGTTTCCTGAGGCTGGTTTGGGCCTTTTTGCATTGAGTAGTATTGGGGTCCCTTCAAATAATGTTGTGACATTGATGCCATATGCAGGACCTCAATACAATTGGGGTGATTGGCATGCTCTGTGTCGTCACTAATGGAGGATGCAAGTATATGGCTTGAATTCAAATGCTTGTTCTTTAGAGGAGCAACGCATGCAAGTAGACGACATCTCAAGGGCAAATCGTACATACATTGATAAACGTCCAGATGTGCATGGAAACATTGTTGCATATATAAATAGTTCAATTGGCCACCATCTATTGACGAATTGTGATTTTGAAGAACGCACCAATGGAAAAGAAGAATATTTTACTAGAAATTTAAAGGGCACTTATGTAATGGTCTATGCCACTAGATCTATCAGGTTTGGGGAGTAGTTGTTCATCAAGTATAGTTTCAACCGTCCTCTACCCAAATGTTTGCAAAAGACAATAAGTCAAATGTGAAGATTTAACTTCTGTTGGTATGTAGAGATGTATAATCCATGCATCTTAATTGTATTTGGTTTGTGTCATTAAATATGTCAAATGTTAGGAGCATTATTTGTCATTTTTCTAGATTAAATGTTAGGAGTATTATTCGTCTTTGAGTTCGTTGAATGTTAACAAGTTGAAAAGACAAATCTGTCTAATAGATACATTGGGATGTTCATACTTTTTAAACTAAGAGGTAATTTATATTCATATGCAATATTTAGATCTATCAAGTATTGGGAGGAAATGTTTATCAAGCATTGTTTCAACCTACTTCTTGTCATTTTGATATATAGGAATCTTCATCCTCATTTAGTGTTGGAGACAATAATCCTTGTAATGGTCGACGTAGACGACGAATGCAATACAGCGGTCCACATATAAAGCAATTACCCCATCGTCTATGTCAAGTCTTAAAAGAGATGATGAAAATTGATGAGCGCATTAATCAAGAGAGTAATGCATCTGAATCTAGCTCATCTAGATCTACTTCTTCACAAACAAGTTCCAACGATGAAAATGAGCTTCCAATGAATGCCGAATTTGAAGTCATGGGAGACATGTTGGATGATATGTACGAGAACAATATTGCATCTAGACACAATGAACAAGATGAGGACGCACTTTTGTCTAAAGAAGAAAAGAAATTGCGAGACGAAATCAAAGACCGCATTGTATCCTGGAGCAAAGACATCTCGTTTGGCGACTTCTCTACTTCTATTAAATCTTCAAGCCAAATATAGATGGAGTGACCAAAGCCTCACATCGTTGTTTGAGTAAATCTTTTTCCATCTACTTGTCATTTCTTCTTTGAAACAAAATTTACAATTTGGACATTGAGTGATATTTTTTTTACAATGACTTCTTTTGTAATGTACAGACTATTGAAAAACAAAATACTCCCAGAAGGGAATGTCATGCCTGAGACAAGAGATGAGGCACCAAAGATGTTGTCGAACATCGGGATGGACTACAAGCAATATCATGCATGTCCAAAAGATTGTATTTTATATTGAGGAAGGTACGAATCACTCAAGAAATGTGTCATTTGTGATACTCCTCGATATAGAGATGATTTGCAAGGGGCAACCAGTCCGTGCAAAGTTTTATGACATTTTCCAGTAATTCCACGATTGCAACATTTATTTCGTTGTAAATCTCTTGCACAACTTATGGACTGACATGCACACCATACCTCTATGGATGGGATGATGAGGGTACCTTCAGTTTTACCTGCATGGAAACACATCAACAAAGAGTATCCAAGCTTTGCCAACAAGTCAAGAAATGTGAGATTTGGTCTTGCAACAGATGGTGGACCCCTTTGGTGTATGAGCAACTACGTGGTCCATTTGGCCTGTTTGCTTGGTAAATTATAATATTCCTCCTTGGTTGAGTACAAAAAAGGGACACATTATGTTGGCACTTTTAATTCCTGGCCAACGCAATGATAAGAACATGGATGTGTATCTTGAGCCACTTATTGACGAGTTGGATGATTTGTGGAAGGGGATAAAAGCATATGACATTTCGCACCCCTTACATGAGAGGGAGTTTACACTACATGTCATTGTAATGTGGACAATGCATGACTATCCAGGATTAGGTGAATGCTCAAGTAATCATTCAAACAATATCTTGTGTACATAGGAGTTTGTTTATAGTTACATACAACTAGTAATTTTTGACATGTACATGATATACTCCAATGGCTATAATTATTCTTTGACATATACTTTTTTTAATAGTGATTCATAGTATCCATTTGTCGGGTAGGCTTTCAAACGGCTGGAAAAAATGCTTATTTTTTGTGCGGGCCAAATCTTGTGGGAAGATAAAAAGTGGTTTATGAAAATCATCGTAAATACTTGCATGAAGGCCATCTATTTAGAGATACTCCTAGAAGAGGTTTTGGAGGAAGAGTTGAGAGAGAGATGCCTCCAAAGATGATGTCCGTGAAAGATTGCAAATCCAATCGATGGTATGAAAAGATTATCTATACTTCATTGTTTGGAATATTGGAATAACCTTTTGAGTAATCACCTACTTGATCCCGTGCACATATTTAAAAATGTGGGTGAATCTATTTGGAAACACTTGATTGATGAAAAAGATACCATTGTTGCAAGGGATGATCTAAAAGAATCAAACACCAAAAAAGAATATTGGATAAAGGAAGGTGAAGATCATGCTCCAAAAGTACCTTGGACATTCACTAAGGAGGAGCTTAACCATGTGTGCTTCATTATTCATGACATTAGAACACCAACTGGTTTTGCCCATTCTCTACGGTCATCATTCACAGTGGATGGAAAGTTGCAAGGTGTCAAATCTCATGATTGGCTAAAGATGATTCAATTCATCTATCCATTGTCAATTAGTGGGTGCTTGTCAAAAGCTATTTGTGAGACCATATACAAACTATCAGTCATTGTCAAGTATTTACATGTACTTGGTGCATTTTTTTATTTAGTATTTATTGATTGGAAATTCAAATAGACATAAAATGGATTGAATATGTTGCAGATGGATGTGTTCAAAAGAAATCCATGAGCTGGATCTTCGCAAGAGACATGAGGATATGGTAGAGATTGTGTGCATGTTTGAGAGATATTTTCCGACTTCCATCATGGACTCACAAGTACATTTACTGGTGCACTTGGTTGAAGAAGTTTCTATTGCTGGTCCAGTGCACACTAGGTGTAAGTGCATAAATGATCTTTTGCATGTGTATTTAAACTAAATCAATTGATACATGAAACACTTATTTTTAACCTTTGTGACTTTTTAGGTGGATGTTCTTTATGGAAAGGTACATGAAAGTCTTAAAAGATTTTGTGCATCAAAAGGCAAGGCCTGAAAGTAGCATGTCAGAGGGATGGTTAGTACATGAATATCTCTTTTATACTACTAAAATTTTGAACCAACTACATCCATCTGCTATTGTGGCGTGATGAGGAAGCCGAAGAGATAATTAGTGAAAAACCTCAAGGGATGGGAAAGGTCCATAGGTTGGCACCCTTCCAACGAGAAAAAATTTCTACATCCATGCTTTATAATTGTGGAGTTATGGATAAATGGTTAGACCTATATGGAGAAGAAAAAAAAGAGAGGGCCTTGTCTAGAAAGCACCAATGACATAATAGAGGTAGAGACATGGCCTCAAGTGCACATGATCTTGAGCCATTGCCCAATCAATGCACTATAGAGTGGATGCATGACACACTACAAAAAGCAACAAAAGAGGGACAAAAAAATATCAAACGCATAATGGGACTTTGCAAGAGGATGCGAATGGAAGGTATTATTCTTTAGATACTTTATTATTAGAACATTCTTGTTTATAGCAATATTTGTTTAATTATTTCGAAACACTATGTTCATTCTTAATATTCATGTTTGTCATGTGGCAGTGCAAAATGTATAATGCTATATGGGCTTTTGGTTTTCACTTTCGTGTTGAAAGGATTGATAACAAGAGATGCACACACGATTGTGGTGTAATAGCATTTTTCCAACAAGAAAGTCAAAGCAGTGCACGAGATCGGAATCCCATCTCAAGAGATATAGAATACGTAGGAACTATACGAAATATTTATGATGTGTCATTTGGTGAAAGTGGACACTATTTTTTATTTGATGTGAAATGGTTCAAGGTAGTTTGTAGAGGGCCAAATGCAACCGTAAAATCGGATCCAATGGATTTTTTGTGATTGATTCATCAAAAACATTAAGCATGGAGTCCTTTGACACATTGGTGTTGCCTCGTCACTGTGAGCATGTGCACATGCTATGCTATAATATTTTTCATTTTATTACAAGTGACTACAGTATTTGAGTTTTCGATATGTTCTAAAATAGTGACTTTTGCAGGTGTTTTTTCAACCAGATCGACTAAACAAGATATGGTGGTTTGTAGCTCAAGTTGAACCACATTCATGACGAGTGTTTGAGGGTGCAAATGTTGAGAATAAAATGGAAAACCTTCATTTTAACTATGAGATTGAGCTACCTAGAAGCACCCACTTCCATAGATGTTGAGAATAGAAATTCTAATAGTCAGAATGATGAAATAATTTTTGAAAGTGTGAGTGATGATGAAAATCATTAAGGGAAGATGAATTGTAAGATGATGTCGTTGATGAAATTGATTCTTGTAATTTAGAATAAAAATTGATTATTGCAATTATGAATGAAATTGATTCTTGCAATGCTTTCAAATGATGGTTATTTAGCCAGAATAGAGTCTCATTTATGGTCAAGTAAGTGAAAAGAATAGACATAGTTTGACTTCAATCCCATTTTTTTGGAGATAATGTCAGTGAAGATAGATGTACGGCTTCATGTTCCAAGAAAATTCTCATTTTTTAACAAATGTTGCAAAGACAGTAAATCACTAAAAGCATGTGAGTTAATGAAATCACCACCACAAACTATGACAAAATTTAGTGTTTCATCATAGTCAATCCCCTTGAATTGAGCATATCCCTTGGCAACTAGTCTTATCAATAATTTTACAAGTATCTCAAACAATGCATCATATACTCACCTCACTTCTCATTACATCAAATCACTCTTTTGTTGCTACAGTTTCATTCACACTTGAAGGAACATCATCAAACTTAAGGTAGTAATAAGGGCAATAAAAATTAAACAATCATCAACTTGTAATTGCTTCTCTCTTCCTTGTATTTGAGCCTTGATGGTTGCATTTGGGCTCTGATACCATGTTAAAATCAAAGGTTATGAACCTCATTTGGATACTAAAACCTTGAAAAAGCATCAAAGGTTTCACTTATATCTAATAGATAGAAAACTAGCACACAATTCAACCTATTTTGTATCTAGTTGGCAAGAGCTTTTGAACACCACAATAAAACTAGAAATAATTGATCTTCACATCATGTCACACACGTGGCAAGTATAATACTTTGTTCAAATTCATATCTATTCATTAGAAACAAAAAATATCACATTCATCATTCATCAATTCCTAATTAAAGAGCAAACATGCCAAAATCACCATCTCTTGATAATCTCTTGTATGTACAAAATGAGCTCTCAATCCATATCAAATGATCTCAGATATGAGATTAGGTAGAGTGCCATTAGGTTAGACCCTAAACCCATGGCTCTCAAAGCCTTAGAGCATGCATAATTACCCTCTTGGTAGCTAGAGTCAACTGTCTTATAAAAGTAGGTGGCCGCCCTCATAAAAAATCCCAATCATCTAGGAACACCATGATATAATTCACTTTAGAAAAATATTTATTTAACTAATTTCATTTCATTATGAACATGCAAAAAAAAAACAAAAAAAAAAAACCTCATCATAATATAATTCACTTTAGAAAAATATATATATAGCCTAATCATAATATAATTCACTTTAGAAATACATTTATTTAACTAATTCCATGTCATTATCAACATGCAAAAAATAAAAAAACAAAAAAAACATGCATGGATAATCCACGCATAAGATATCCGCGCGTGCATATCTTTAACTTCTGGTCTGGTTCGGTGAACAAACTGAAATTTGCGTGGATATCCACGCCAAAACTGCTTTCCGGCGTCGCCAACCTTCCCTCCCAAACAGTTGTCAAAATTTTCAACATTAATTTTTGCGCGGATTATCCACGCGTGGATAATTCACGCGCATAAATTTTTCGACGCCGTGTCACAAAAATGCCGGTGGATTGGCCGGAGGCATGTTCAAAAATTTTTTGGCGTGGATAATCCACGCGTGGATGTTCCACGCAAACAAAATTTCAGAAAATTGACTAAGTGTCGGGTCTCGCGTGGATACTTGCCTGGATAAACACAAAGTTTTCTAGTTGTGTTCATTCATAATGCTATCAATAACTGAAGCCTTAATCTGTTTCATTTTGTCAAGTCAAGATAGAACCTGGTGAGTTTCCAATGGAGCCAAGAAAGTGATACACATGGTAAGTGTGTGATTGAAAGTATTGGTTCAATTCATATTTGTCTTTCTACTAATAGGAAAGCAATACTTTATGGTGTTCTTCACATTCCTTCACTTTTAAAGAATCTGTTAAGGTTGATCAAATGATAGAGAAAGGATACGTGGTAAAGTTTGGTGGTGATTCTTGTTTCATTACAAAGGAAGAAATCTTGGTTGCTAGAGGCAATAGACAAGGTAGACTATTAAAGCTTGATGCTTTTGTTGTGGCTAACAAAAAGGATGGAATGGAAAAGGAGATTGCTCTCAACTTTCCAAAGTTACCGTTTAGCATCAATACGATTGGTGGATCTTATGCAAAGTCTAAAAAGCTTCCTTATGCTAGATCTAGGTCAAGATCTAATATGCTTCTTGGAGATGTTCATTTTTGTGCTAACTTGGCTAGTTATGAGGATAATGATGGTTCTTCAATGGTTCTTCATGGCAAGGGCAAGCATGCAAAAGGCAAGGAAAGAGCTAACTTCATCAATGGAGAAGGTGAAGGTTCTTCCTGGAAAGGGTTGTTGCTAATGATGTCTTTGATCATATGGAAAAAGATGTTGCTAGGCGCGTTCATGAAGGAGATGGTTCTTCTACATTTTTTTGTGATGAGTTCAAAAAAGTCATTTTTGTAGCATGTGGAGTCACATGTCTTCATAAAGAGAGTAGATCAAATGGTTCTATCATGAGACTTGGTGAGGGAGATAGTCACAAGTCAAGAAGAAGAGAAGTATGTGAAGAGTTCAAAGTAGGATGTACTTTGACGGATGTCATTATGCATGATAGTGAGGAAGAATCGTTATCATATGAGTCATTTCCTAAAACATTGAGTAGAAGTTTTTGTTTGAAAAAAGAGAAAACTTCAATAATCCTTATGTTGAAGGTACTATTCATTTTTTTCATGGCTTCTAATGTCTTTGAGGTTTCTACTTCTTATGATGCAATCATTAAGGGGGAGTCTTATGAAGGAAAGAGCAATGAAAGATTGGTTCTTGGGAAGATCCAAGGCATGGATCTCACATCTCTTCCTCAAAGGATTCTATGATTTTGAATTGATCACTGATGATCGAGATGACAAAAGGTTGGTTGGAGAAGACGACATGGAGCAAATCGACAGGCACATTAGAGAAAATATGGGCCCAAAGAAGGCCCTATAAGAAATGCCATGTAGGAGAGAGAAAAATAACTATAAAGTAATTATAATATCATTTTCTAACTTCTTTACGCATCTGCCTGCAATACTTTCCATGTAAATGAATGCACCTTAGTTTAGTCACATCAAACTTCACTGGTGCTTAACCGTAGTTAAAATATAATTTTCAAAATGCTGAAATATTCCCTCCCAATAGTTGGAAACACTCAAAAATTTGAATTAGAAGCGACATTTCTGAAACAAAGCCTACGGTGACCAACGAAGTAAAGAACTCCTTGTGACTAGTCATGTGTGAACTAGCTCCACTATCAATCCACCATGAACCTTTGTCACCTTCACTTGATATTAGACTTGAAGAACACATCAAAAGAGAATCACAACCACCTAGATCCTCATGATTAGTAGTAAAGTTGATTTGCTTGCTACCTTCATCTCTTTGCTTCTTCAAACATTCATTAGCAAAATGCCCTTTGATTCCACAATAAAAGCATTTCAACTTAGACTTATCTTTCTTTTTGCCAAAGAGGAAGTCTCACCTTGATCTTGACCCTTTGACCTCTTGCCTTTCTATTTTAAGGAACAACCATGAAAGGGACAATTGATGACATGGATCTGATCATCAGAACTTTGGAAGAGACAGGTTTCTCAAGTGATTGCTTTTACATTCACTGTGATGGTGCTTTGTTTGGTTTGATTATGCCATTTGTAAAAAGTATATATGCCTTTGCTTTTCATTTACCGTTCAGATTTGTACATAATGTATTTATTGTTTGGTTTATGCTGGAATCTGCCACTCCTCTTCCAAATTTCTTTTTCATAGCTTAGTTTGCCAGCTCCAAGCAATGGCTTGTCAGAATTTTAAACTTGTTGATGCATAATAGATCGGTAAGGTATAGACAAGTGTTGCTTGCCAGTGAAGGAAAAAAAAACGTAGGGTGACGAATGATGTACATAATATTTTGATTCTAAAGTGGTTGTCTTTGTTGAAATTTAGCTTTGTTTCTATTTTGATTTGAACAACCTCCCAAAGTAACATTCAATAAGCCCATTGTAAGTGTGAGTATATCTAGCCACAAGTTTGTTGGATCCCCTACGCCTTATGCCCTACAGTGTGCAAATAACATGAGTGGAACATATAAATGTCCATTCTATGAATGTGGAGTATCTTGCCTCTTCAGATGCAACAATAATGGAAAGTCGTAATAGACATGTCCCAATTTTCCTCTACTACACCCTAAACAGAAACGAATATAGTGGATTTCAAAAAAAAAGTTCAAAAGTGTCTTTGAGATGCTCACTATCTAAAAGGCCGCTTGCGCTTAGTAGGATTTACTGTAATGTTGAATGAACTTAGTAGCATTGTTGTGTTTGAAAGACCCCAAAAAGAAGAGTTTGTTCAGAAGTGGAAACTAGCTTGTCAAGGGACAATAGCTCATGTTGTAGTCATGCCAAGTGTGACAGTTGAGAAACTGGATGACTTTGTTGAGGAATTGATTAAAAGTCATGCTTGTTGCTTTTTTTATGGTCATGTTTTTGTGCCTTGTGTGTCAAACCAAGTTGGTGAGGAAAATTGTTCTTGTCTAGAACATAAGCATTTGTGAAGGACAAGGGACCAAATTACTGAATCTAAGTTTCTTTTAAGATGTATCACATAGTGACGTGAGGGCTCACAATAGTCCTCTTTCTCTACAACCAGTTCTCCATTCCCATTAGGACAATCATTTTCTACTTCTTCAAGAAATTGCCTGCAATCAATGTGGTTTGACAGAGAGGTGTGCAAAGGAACCGAGCTATATGTATACAAGAGTTGATTAAGAACTTAGCTCCAAGGAATCTAGATTCTTCGGATCAATCTATTAAAAGCAATTCTGGATTCAAATCTCCATGCTAAGATGCAAAATTTAGGTATTTTATTAATTAATTGGCAGAAGTTGGATTCGAACTTCTAGATTGTTTTATGAACCAAATTGAAATTATTCTCATCTTTGTTGACATCTCCTTGATCTAATTTACCTGGGATCTATGATAACTTTTGTGATTATATTTCATCTTGTTTCAAGTAGTCCATCTCACTGGCAAGAACACATGTGTGGCTCAAACTCCCATACTAGTTGACACTTCTGTGGCATTCTATCTACAGTTGTTTTTATGAACCCCCACATTGCTTCCTTTGTTGTAGTCATACGTCCATGTTCTCTATGATTTTTCTCATTACCATGCATCCCTTTCACTGCATCCCTTTTTCAAAAATATTTGTATCTAAAAAATGAAGCTCTAGTGTTACGGTCATATTCAGCTAAGGACATGGAATAGGTCTAATATGGTAGACCGGGCCTCCAGTATTCGAGATTATTGGTCATGCCTAGATTTAACTCCACATCAAGGCCTGTTGGTGACTAATGACCTTGAGAGGACGCAAACACTCTAATTGAGACATATGGAATAGTGCATGTACGTGTGATTGATACAGGCAGGAGGTATGCATGAAGAGTTGTGACCTATTTATAGTTGACTTGCATGGGGATTGCATGGGCTCATGCACAGGATCCTACTCTTGATATATTGAGGTAGTGACTATTCCGTCAACAACTTTGGTCTAGGTCACAGTTGAGCTCTTCTCCTTTGGCTATCACATGGCATGGCTTGGGGGCTAGATCTAGGAGGATTCCCCAGGAGAGATCTAGGTTTGGTTGGGTGGTTTTGCTCCATAGTCTCTCTTGTGTGTTCCTATCCTCATCTTAGGGGGTTTCCCTAGTGGTCATTATATCTAGACATACCATGAATAATCCACCAAGATTTCTCACAAATACCTCTTTCGTTATACATCATTTTTCCAGTTTCCAATGGTATTCATGAAAATGAATCAAACACAAATGTTAGTCGATCTTTATGTCATTGCCCATAATAGTTCACTCGAGACTCAAAAACTTATGTGCGGCCTGCTATCTGGCAACATTGCTTTTTGCAACAATCAATTGTGGAGACTGCCATGACACTAGAAACATATGGTTATTTTCTTTCATTTAATTGCCACGTAGTGAGTTCGTAATGTGCATAGGAGAGTCTATCTGGTTACAAACTACCAATAGAGTGAAAGAATGGTAAATGAGTGTATGAACATTGCTAATTTTCAGAATTTGATTGTGTATGCTACTTTCCTTGAAAACCATTATCCAATAGCTATACTATTATGCCTAATGCAAGTGAGAGATGCATATGGAGAATCTATATGTAACCAAGTTGCAATTTGGACAGATTTCCAACAACACTTAGTGCACCTCATTTTCTAGCGACTATGCCTTGTCTGAGACTATTTCTTGGCTATTTCAACTACTCTAAACTCTGGCAACATGCTATTGGCTTATGGACACCTTGCTCCACATGTCAAATCAATATTGGACTTCCTTTCGCAATAGTTATCTAGGCTTTTCTCAGTCATACAAGTTTTCTTTTTAATGCAAATCCAAACTCTCCATTTCTAAGGCATTCAGACAGTAGCATTCTAAGTTGCAAGAAATAGATTAGTTGTAGTATTTTCATAGAGCACTTTTGCTTCACTTATTTCTCTATAAACTAGAGTGACAATCCAAGTGTTGCACTTCTCTGGAGATCCATGTTGCATTGCAAATTTGTATTGAGTGTTATCAATTGCTATTTATTTATCAATAAAGATTTATTCTTTTGTCTCACCTTGTTTCTCACTTTGTTTATTTGTCAATGAATGGCAATCTACTTGTGTTTATTAGTAACAGTCTATGACCCAATTGAAGGATCCGACACAGTATTTTAGTGTCATTTGTTCGAGTATCTATTCATGTTGTCATGGTTGTTCTTTCTCTAAACTTCAATTACACTTGCCAAGTTTTCGCAAAAAAAATGCAAAGACATATGCTTTTCTATGAATAATTTAAGATTGATTTGTTTCATTGTATATCTCAAGAGTGAGTGAGCTCGTGAGGGTTATTCTTTTGCTTATGATCTTTGTAACGGAACATGCACTTGAGTTTGGGTTGAACTAGTCAAAGCATTGTTGTATAGTGACGATTCACTATTGTCTAGCCTAATATTAAAAGTTGATCCTCCGCAATAGAATCAGTGGTTAGAAAAAGAATATCCCTATTTCTTTTTAACTTTGACATTTAGAGACTTTAACACAAGTAAGATACCTTCACAACTTGTTTTGGGTTGTTCTAGATTTAAATTACCATTTATAGGTTGTACTAGCTGCCTCACTAATAAAACATCTGTTCATGACCAAATTAGAAAAGGTATGGAGGTGCCAAAAAACAAGCACCAACACGCAAACAATTCTCAAATATTGTGAGTCAAGATGGTCACTCTAGTGTAAATTTTGGAAGGCTTACATATATTCTTCACAAGAATAAATCCGAATAATTTTCTAGCTCATGCACTTGTTCTGCTTTTTGTTCAGATCAAGATTTCTCCTTAGGTTCATAGTGTAGAAAATTCTCTTTCTGTGTTTGACTGGAACAAGAAATTATCGAAGCAAGTAGTGTAGATGGCTGACATGGTATTTTTTTGTAATGTGTTCTTCACAGGATTTAAAATCTAAAACAATAATTTGGCAGTTGATCGAATACAAACTTACACGAAACAATAAATTATTATATCAAATTTCTCTTATTGTGTACTTTCTTTTCAACTTACTGTTACATCCATTGATTATTTCATGCATCAAAAATAAACTTTTGTCAACTTAAGATTATTCTACTTAAGACCAGAAATAGGCTTCTATAGTTTACAATTAGTCTACATTTTAAGGGCTATAGTTTGCTAGCCATGAAACTCCACTGCAAGCTTTTGGAGGACAAGGAACAATCAGTCATTCCCAAACATTGAATCCTGAAGCTGGAGCTCCAAGACTTCAGCTCCGAGCACGACAGAGTTCAAGGCACAGATCCTCATAGCATCACTGAACATGTAAATGAAAACCTCACCCTCCCATATAAATTAACATCTTGTAATTCATCTTTCTTTGAGTTGTTCCCTCCATCATTGTGAGCATTGACTTCTGTAGCTAGACATATTGCATTTAATTTTGGAACTTGTGGCTTTAATTTTGAAGCTCGTTGCTTCAAGTTGCAAGAAAATTTTTGCAGTATGTTTTAAAATAAAATGACAACTTAAAATTGTCATCATTTAGGCCGATTTAAATGAGACATTTTTTGGTTGCCATTTAGAGCGGTTAAAATGAGGATTTTCGGCAACAATTTATTTGTGGTTGGCCAAATAAAAAGATGCTTTTTAATAACTATAATTTACATTGGCTTAAATGACGATTTTTGGCCATCATTTTTTGCTGATGCAAAACCTACGGCCAAGTTTTTCTATGAAAATATTATAATCAGATTTGGATGTCCGATCGAGATTGTCAGTGACCGGGGTACACACTTTGTTAATCAAACAATAAAGTGTTTACTGGAAGATTTTTTTGTGATATACAGATTTAGTACTCCTTACTATCCTAGAGCAAATGGCCAAGCTGAATCTTCCAATAAGATTCTTTCCACTATTATGAAAAAGATAGTTAAAGCAAGTCGGTCTGATTGGGAACATGAAGCGTTGCACAAATTATGTGAAACACGATTGATGGCAGTTTATGTATTAGCAGCAGAGAAATTCTGCCGAAAGGCATAGCACGATCATCGATTGCACAAAAAGGATCTGAAAGCAGGAGATCTTGCATTGATGTACAAAACCAAGCTCATCAAGGAAAAATTGAAGTTTATCGGTGAAGGCCCGTATAAAGTAAAGGAAATCGTGAACTATGGCGCAGTAATTCTTGAGCACTTGGATGGAAAATGATTTAATACTCCGGTGAATGGCAGCCGATTATGCAAGTATTGGCAACCTGCTCCACCAGATCAACAAGCATGATCTTAATGATTTTTTCTATTTTACTTGTTTTTCAATTTTTTGTTTTCAATATTTAACTGTTGAGTTTTTTGGAAAAAGACAAAAAAAAAACAAAATTGAGAAAAGACTGATGAGCAAAAGTCATCAACATGGCAAAAAGGATGGACAATATTTTTTATGAAAAATGACTTGTGAAATCAGTGTTTCAGTCAGATGTGGCCTATACAATATCAGAAACCTTCGCTGAGCTCTCAGATTGTACATCCACTCCAGACATGTCTATATTGAGTTGGGCGAAGGTTCTTGGCCAAGAAAAGCCCATTTTTTGAGCTAGGTGAATGATCATCAATATGCCATTTTGGGAACCTTCGTTGAGCACCTTACCCTCATTATGAACCTTCGCTGACATGCTAGATGGTCTTAAAATGTCAAAATTAGGTTGTCCATAGCCTCAGATCTTGGAAAAATGCATTTATGACAGCACTTGGGCAAAGGATTCTCTTGGGCGAAGGTTCATCCTTCGCCAACCCTGGAAAACGTTCGCCTGATAGGTTCAGATCCCCAAAAACCTTCATCGAGATTTTTATAGACTATTTTCACAGTATTGTATATGCCTGCAAATTTTTGTTTAGAACTGATTAGCCAAACTAGTATGCAGTGTAATGGACCCTCCAAATTCACCTATAAGTTGGCTGAATTCGATTCATTTCTCACTTTTGCTAGCGAAGCTCTTGCCAATTTTTTCCACGACCAAAGCCTTTCAAACTTTCTGCACTGCTTTCTGATATACTTTCACGCATCTTACCTTCATTTCTGATCATCTTGTCTTCCAGAGATACTTCCCAGTCTCCTCGTTATACTATTCATCGTGGTGTCCCATTTGCAATGGACATCATGATACTTCATAGCACAAGCATGGTCACTCAGTGGATGACCCTTGCGGAGCCTCTGCTTACCGCAATGGGTATTCATGAGAGAGCCTTTTCTGGAAAATCAACATGGATTTTATCACTCTTGCCTTCAGTACGTGGAAGGAAGAGAAATCCAAATTTTACATCACCTTTCAGGGAGCCACACACAAGGTGCGCGTTAGAGAGGCCGCCCTTGCTGCTATAGGCATATCATCTAGTACACAAGCCTCACCCAACCATAAACAGGCCACATTGACCTAACCAATGATTTGCACTAGACCAACGACGGTTATCTTCTAGAAGCCATCACTGAGCCTGTCATACACGCTGATGCCTAGCTCCTGAATAACTTTCTGATGGTTGGCAACCTCAGAAAAGATCGCATCACTTCACAAATCCTACATAGGATAATTGAGTCTTATACAAAGTAAGCCAAAGCCCCTCTTAAACCATATAATTGGTTGTTGGAGGGTTTGGGGATCCCAAGGCAACCCTAACCCTAGTTAATAAGTGAGAGGGATTTGGCACCCTGCATGTGTAAGTCCAACCCAATGATCACATAGTTATTTGATTGATTAATTAGAAAGTCAATAAAAGGACTTTAGGCCTTTTTGCGGTACTTTTAATGCCGCAGGGCCTAAATGTCAAGTTAGTGAATAAAGTTGGGTTTCCCTCCAATTTTGATGGTTCCCACACTTTTTTAAATTTAAATAAAAGAGAGAGGCAAGATTGGACCAATAGGATTCAGAGGCCAAGGTTATCCTCTCTACTATAAAAAGTGACCAACTCGAGTTGCTCCTCATGTTCATTTCCTCATTTCAATAAAGCAGATTGGTTCTCTTTAGAAATGGATTGATGAATGTCCTTGATCTTCCTCTCTTTTCCTCCATTTCTCATGCTTTCTTTGGATTTTGCTAATTGTTGGATTTGATCATTATTGGGATTGTTATTTCTTATGCTTTTTGTAAGAGAGAAAAAGAGAGAGAGAAGAGTAAGTTTCTATCATTGTTGTGGATTTAGGGTTAATGGATGTAGTGCTAATGCTTAGTGTTAATGGATGTTAGTGTTAGATCCTCCATTCGTGTTGAAATTTGAACTATACTATCGCTCCCATGGGAACGAACCTACGCGTGACAACTAGCTCCATCTCTTTGATGCTAGATTGACTAGATCTTGGATTCACGTTAGGCAAAGAAAGAAACCCACTACAATTTTGGCGCCGTTGCCGGGGAGCTATGCCAATTTTTCAGTTTGTAGCATGTTTGGCTGATGGTTAGCTTGCATTAGGCATCTTGTCGTGGCATGAATAGTGTTAAAAATGCATTGTAGGGATAGTTTGGGATTGATTTTGCTAGATTTTGAGTGGACTTGCTTGTTTGAAATCTAATCTGATTAATAAACAGGGAAAGCTATTCAGATCACTAATCTTAAGATCCATTTGGATCTGAGATATCAGAGAAAATAACAAAAATTGGTCAAATCTGTCAAATTTGTCAAAAAGAGGCAAAAAGCGCCATTAGAGCCCAGAACTTTTTACCCTCTTTCAGGAAACCTTCGCCGAGTTGCAAACACCTTTGGTTTTGTTTACTTAACCTTCAGTTTGAAGGGCGAAGATTAATTCCAGTAGATTTCTAGAAACATCAGAAAAATCACCAAAAAACACCAAAAATTATCAAAATCCTAAAAAATATAGAAAAAGAAACTTCGTTCAATTCACTGTGCTTAGATGTGATGCAAATCTATCTGCTGCCAAGTCAGCAAAGAATAATACCAAAAATAGAAAGGTTCTCAAAGGATCAGTTGTCATATTGTCATATTTTTGCCAAAAAAGTCACTTTTTTTCAATATTACTCTTGATCATTTGCCAGAACCTTCGCCGAGTTTCTCAGAAACCTTTGCCCGGTTGTCCATAGTTTTATCTGTGTCAGATCTTCCATCTGAGAAATCGGCGAAGCTTATTTTCCAAGAAATTGCCAGAAAAGTGTTCAGAGAGTTTTTATCCCAAAATAGCACTGTTGAACCTTCGTCGAGCCAACCTTCGCCTAGATAACCTTCGCCAGTCCTATTTTTAGTTTTTGATTTTTTAAATCAAGTCTCTGTCAAAATTTGGATCAAATCTGATATATTCTGAATTGGACTCTGAGAGATTTATCATTTTTGAAAAGTATGGATTGATCAAATTTTGGGTAGTTTTTCATTATATAGAATCAGATTCTTGAAAAGTGGAATAGAGCTAGCAGATCTAATCTGAGATAGTTTCTGAGAAAATCTATATCCAATCACATTATCAATTTAATCTAAATGGCTGCCCTTGGAGCTGCTCGTAGAGGTGCTCCACAGGAGGTCAATCCAATTATTGTTAGAAGAGCACCCCGATTGGATCTACCCAAATATAATGGATTAACAGATCTAGTTCGATTTCTTCAGATCTATGCTGAATCCTGTGATGTCTATGCTGAGATTTATCCTCAAGATAAACTTAAGCTGTTTCCTATGGCCTTAACAGGCGTAGCAAGATTGGTACTATAACCAAGATGAAACTGAGCGTACGGATTGGGAGGTTGTTAAAAGAGCCCTTATCACACGATTCAAACCGCGGAAGTTTATGGAAGACCCTTTCCTACTTTTAAGTAAAATTAAAATGGGAAAGCGGGAAATGGTTCGAGATTACATTGAAAGGGTGAAATGCCTCATATCTGAGTGCGAACCTAAGCTGATTAACAAAAATGCCATGATTATGTGGTTTTTGCCAGGTCTACCCAAGCAGATCAGACATGAGCTGAAATGCCATAATGAGTATGCAATGTTGCAGAATATTATGGATGATGCAATTCGGGAGGAAAATGAAGATTCAGATAATGAGCCGAATATCAGTATGTTGCCTTATACAGTAGGGCAGACTACTATGACATCCACCACCATTGCATCCAGAAATGTCAATGCTACTGGAAAAATGATGCTCAATGAGTTCGAGAAACTTAGGAAGAACCAATATAAATAGATGGAAAAGTTGCAGTCGCAATTCGATGAGAAGATCAAAGCATTGAAAGATTTCCACGGAGAAGTGAACAAGGAACCTGAGAAGTTTGCAAAGACTTTTCCTACCAAGAAAAATGTCTGGTGTTCTATTTGTACATGAAACCACACAGTGAACGAGTGTCCTCAATTAAAAAAACGAATGAAAATCAGTGTTTGCCATATAAGTAATTCACCTGATCATGAGATTGTCATTTTCAATTTCAACCCTCGAATGATTCAGCAACGGTATGCCCAGATGGGATATCGAGATCCATAGTATGGAGGCAATCCAGCAGCAAGACTACGACAATCTACTCTTGGATACCCGAAGCGTCTAGCCTTGCCTGCCCACCAAAGCACTCCGCTCGTCCTGCCAATTTGATGGAACTTGAATCTTATGGAAGTGCTGAGCAATGGAGCTATGGTGATGATCAGGAAGGTGGATCTTCAAGCTGCCGCTCAACAACAAGCCTTGAGAAATTGGGCCAGAGCACCACTTGGATGCTTTGCATGTGGAGAAAATCACAGAGTTGCAGAATGCCCAAATAAAAAAAAATCTGTACCATTCTATCGTGACTGTGGATATGGGCATTGCTATAAAGACTGTCCAACAAGACCGAAGCCACCACCAGCTACAACACCTGTAAATTTGATAACAATCAAGCAAGGATCGGTAGCTCATAATAAACCAAGTGCACCCTTGATGGTGGTCACCAGAGCACAAAAGCAAAAAGAACTAGTAGTGGGTTCAATACCTATTGATTCTATACCATTGAACGATACACCAACAGCATCGGAAGTTTATCCAAATCTTAATACAAAAAAACGAAGATATCAGGATATGAGACAGTGGATTAAGCATCTGCAATAAGAAGAGGAACTTGAAGCTGCTAAAGTAACAGCTGAAGTTTGGTCCTCACCATTGCAGCCTCCAAGAAATTTACATACGGATATGAATGATCAATTACATCATCACGAAGAACCCTTCAAGATGACGGAACCGGAAGCACCGCATACAAAATTACTCATGAATATTTTGTCTAACAAGATCAATATTTCATTGGGAGAACTCCTAAAGTTGGTGCCAAAAGGAAAAGAAGTCTTAGCGCAAAAGTTAGCTCAAGAAGAATCGGAAGACCATCAGAAGTCGCTCTTTTGTGCTGGATTTGAAGAATCTAATGATGTACTACATGTTGGAGCAGCTTGGAAAAGTGAACAAAAGAATATCACTCTGCCAATACATTATAGACAATTTTCTAAAGAAGCAGCCGTGATAGACGGCGGTTCAGGAGTTAACCTAATTTTTACAAAGCTATGTACAAAATGGGGCCTTACAAAGACTAAGCCTGTTACTTTTGCTATTAAGCTAGCTGATCAAACAACGGTTCGTCCATGAGGAATGGTGGAAGATATACCTGTCAGGATTGTAGGAATACAGTTCGTCATTACTTCCATCGTGGTGGACTTACCAGAAGCACCAAATGTCTACCGAGTTCTCTTAGGACATCCATGGTTATGAGTTGCGCAAGTAATTCATAACTGGGGTACCGGCAAAATCACTTTTGAAAATCGTGAATGTGCAGTTAAAATTGATCCTACGACTTGGACTATCAAGCTAGTGGCTCAAAAAGCGGATGACAATTCATCAACAATGGATCACACTTGTGATCGACCAGAGAAAAAATTGGGAGTTCACTATGATTCTCAAACGGATATTGTCAATTTGGAACGAAGCTCTTGCAACAATTGATTGTACAGTAGGATATATGTGTCAACAAGATATTCAATCAGAGATGAGCGAGATTTCGTTGTTAGATCAAACTTTGGATATGCCAATCACGTTTCCACTAAATGTGCTGAATGTAGCCTGGATATCAACGGAACTTATACCAGATCCAATTGAGGATGATCTCATACCAATGAACCATACCTTAACTTATGATGGCAATGCAGAACTTATGGATGAATGGATTCTACATCATATGGATCTGACCATATTTGGAGTGCGTAATGTTCCTGATGAACTAACAATCAGATCGCCCAAAGCAGTTATATTGAAGGGAGACAGGATAACAGGTTTGATGATGAAGAAACAAGCAAAGCAACATTATAATACAGTCCTGAAATGGGAAAATTCCCCTCAAAATATTGATTTAAAGGAAGTGCCACCTCTATTGGATAAAGACAAAGGAAAAGTCAAGAATGATTCTTCAAGTCAGATCTCCAGCAAGACATCATCGTCTAGGAAGTCTTCACCTGAAAAAAAAGATTTACCATCCCAGAAGTCATCACCTCCACGATCAATTCCTACTAAGAAGACTAAACGAAGATCCAAGACAAGTCCTTTTGAAAAAGAACAAGCAAATGTAGTCCAACATGATATGCTAGAGCATTGTAAACGTTATACACTGGATGGTGTGGTTATCATGTTTCCTAAAGCACATCGTGAACCTGAAGAACACATGCCGGAATCCAAAGAGGTTTATGATGGCCCAGCTAGGACGCAACCAATGAATCTTGCAGAACCAGGAGAACTAGAAAAGATTGTACAAGTGGGATCACAACTTACTCCTGAACAGTATCAAACACTCCGTTTGCTACTTATTAAGTATCAAGATTGTTTTGCATGGACTTATCAAGATTTGAAGGGTATTCTGACATCAGTCATTGAACATACCATACCTTTAGTACCTGATGCAGTACCAAAGGTTACAAAGTTCTATCGTTGTAATCCTAATGTGGCAGATCTGATAAAGAAAGAACTTCAGAGATTGCTTGACGCCGATTTCATTTATGAGATCGAGCATACCGAGTGGATTTCACCGATTGTCATTGTTCCTAAGAAAAATGGGAAATTGCAAATCTGTGTGAATCTCAAAGCATTGAATAAAGTGACATGGAAGGATCACTTTCCGTTACCTTTTACTGAAAGAATTTTGGATCGCCTTGCTGGAGCGGAAGCTTATAGTTTTCTGGATGGATTTAGTGGTTACAACCAGGTGAAGATTGCATTTGCCGATCGCCACAAAACTACTTTTGCAACAGAATGGGGCACCTATGCTTACAAAGTAATGTCGTTTGGACTCTGTAATGCACCAAGTTCATTCCAAAGAGTAATGCAATTTCCCTTTAAAGATTATTTGTAGAAATTCCTTGAAATTTATTTGGACAACTTGGGAGTTCATAGTACAGATACCGACCACCTGGATCAATTGGAGAAAGTCTTTGAAAGATGCCGCAAATATCAGTTTTCTCTAAATCCAAAAAAATGCCAGATATGGGTTTCTCACGGAGTGGTGCTTGGACATGTGATATCAAGACATGGTGTTGCCACCGATTATTCTAAGATCAAAGTTATTGTGGAATTGCCACCGCCAGCAACAATTCGAGGAGTTTATGTGTTTATGAGTCATGCGAACTACTAGCAAATTTTTATTATCTTCTTTGCGGATTTATCACGACCTATATACAAATTAACTATTGTTCCTATTTGGACAGTAGAGGCATTAGAAGCCTTTGAAAAGTTAAAAAAAGCATTATCTTCAGCACCAATACTGTGTTCTCCAGATTGGACATTACAGTTTCATGTTCATACGGACGCCTCAAAATATGCCATTGGATCAGTTTTGATGTAGCCAAGTGACTATAAGAAAGATTATCCTATACAATTTGCAACCAGATAGCTTACAGATCCAGAGAAGAATTATTCAACAACAAAACGTGAAGCCCTAGCCATGATTTTTTCTGTTCGAAAATTTCGTCACTATCTCATGGAAACGCACTTTGCATTTTATACGGATCATTAACCGTTACTTTACTTGGTAAATAAGACATGTAATACTGGACGTATTGCAAGATGGTTATTGTTATTGACTGAATTTGACTTTCGAATTGTGGTCAGAAAGGGGAAGCAACATTACCTAGCCGATCACGTTTCACGAACTGAATCCGCACCAGTTAATACTGAAGTGGATGATGAACTGCCAAATGTTGCGTTGTTCTATGTTGAAGCAGTACCTGAGTGGGCGACAGATATTGTTGAGTACATGATGCTAGGACAACCGAATGACTCTTTGACAAAAGTACAGAAAAGACAATTGATTCATAAGGCTCAACCTTATCAATTAGTTGCAAGACAATTGTAACATCGTGGATTAGATAATATTTTACGAAGATGTGTTTTACCGCATGAAGTACCAGATCTAATCATGTTTTCACATGATGGCATGGGTCGAGGACACTTCTCTACATATATTACTGTTCGCAAATTTTTGCAATCTGATTGCTGGTGGCCTACACTTTATAAGGACACAGAGAATTTTATTCAGACATGTGATGTTTTCCAGCGAGCACGACGGCCTACTCGACAGAATTATGAACCCTTACATCCGGTTTTATCACAAGCATTGTTTGAAAAATGGGGACTGGATTATGTTGGTCCTATTCATCCCACTGCTCAAGGATCTTAGGCTCGCTACATTAGCATCGCAACTGATTATATGACCAAGTGGGTTGAAGCCAAAGCTGTCAAAGTAGCTGATGCGAAATCTACAGCTAAGTTTCTATATGAAAATATTATAATCAGATTTGGATGTCCGATCGAAATTGTCAGTGATCGGGGTACACACTTTGTTAATCAAACAATAAAGTGTTTACTGGAAGATTTTTTTGTTATACACAGATTTAGTACTCCCTATTATCCCAGAGGGAATGGCCAAGCTGAATCTTCCAATAAAATTCTCTGCACCATTATAGCAAAGACAGTTGAAGCGAGTCGGTCTGATTGGGAACATAAACTGTATGCAGCATTATGGGCATTCAGAACCACTTACAAAAATAGTACAAATCAAACACCTTTTCAACTAGTTTATGGTCAAGATGTTGTTATGCCAATTGAATTTTTAATCCCATCTTTACGCATAGCAACAACGGAACGATTAAATCATGACCAGTCTTTACAACTTTGCCACAATGCATTGCACAAATAATGTGAAACCCGATTGATGGCAGTTCATGCCTTAGCAGCAGAGAAAGCCCGCCGCAAGGCATGGCACGATAGACGATTGCATAAGAAAGATCTAGAAGCAGGAAATCTTGCATTGATGTACAAAACCAAGCTGATCAAAGGTAAGTTGAAGTTTACTGGGGAAGGCTCGTATAAAGTGAAGAAAATCCTAAACTATGGCATAGTAATCCTTGAGTACTTGGATGGGAAACGATTTGATACTCCGGTAAATGACAGCCGATTACGCAAGTTTCGGCAGCTTGCTCCACCAGTTCAGCAAGCTTGATCTCAGTATATTTTTTCATTTTATTTGTTTTCAATTTTTTGTTTTCAGTATTTAATTTGCTGACTTTTTTTGGAAAAAGACAGTTGAAAAAAAAAATAAGGAAAGACTGATGAGCAAAAGTCAAGAAGTCATCAGCATAAGGAAACGAAAGCACAGTGTTTTTATGGAAAATGACTTAGAAAACCACTGTTTTGGGCCGATTTGGCCAATACAGTATCAAAAACCTTCGCTGAGCTCTCAGACTATACATCCACCTTGATTTATCTAAATTGAGGTGGGCGAAGGTTTTTGACAAGAGAAAATTCAATTTTTGAGTCAGACGAATGTTCAGTGATATGCCATTTTGGGAACCTTCACCGAGCATCATAACGTCATTATGAACATTCGCCGACCTACTAGATGATCTTAAAATGTCAAAATTAGGTTGTCCATAGGTTCAAATTGTGAGAAAAAGCATTTATGACAGTACCTGGGTGAAGGACCCTCCTGGGCGAAGGTTCATCCTTTGCCAGCCCTGGAAAACGTTCCCTGATAGGTTCAGATCCCTAGAAACCTTCGCCGAGATTTTTATAGCCTATTTTTACAGTACTGTACATGCCTGCAAGTTTTTGTTCAGAACTGATCAGCCCAACTACTATTCAGTGTAATGGACCCACCAAATTCACCTATAAGTTGGCTGAATACGATTCATTCCTCACTTGTGCTAGCGAAGCTCTTGCAAATTTTTCTTGCGACCAAAGCCTACCATTTCCATCACAGCTGCCCAGGCCGCCTCACCCCCGCACACCGAAGCAACCTCACCCAACACACAGTTCTTCATGAATATGTTCGATGATTCCGACTCCCTTGGGGCCACCGAAATCTTTGAAATGCCCCAGAGCCCAGCACCCTTTGAACCCCAATCCCCTGGAAGAGGATTCGGTCATATCCATGAAGCTATTGTTGGCGTCGAAGATGCCAGTCAGCACCCACCCACACAGGGTAGCCCAGCCACACTTCGGGTCGACACAGCTGTCAAGTCACCAAAGCAGTTCGCCACCACGGTGCCTGAAGGGTTTGAAGATGAGGATATTTTTTAAGAAGAATAGACTTTGGCACCTACTCCACGCCTTCCACGAACAATACCATCAGGGTCTCTTGCTACTGCCACCTCCACGACTATCGATTCTGGTGATGCTCTCAGGTTAGTTTCAAACCTTGGGCAAGTGATCCAGTCTATGATGGATAAAAAAAAGAAATGGAACAGAGGGTCTCTGTTTTAGGATCCGAAAACACTCTGATCAGCCAAAAAATTATCCAGCTGGATCGAGAGGTGAAGATAGCCAAGCAACATGAAGAAAAGGCTGAAAGCGAAAAGACATTGGCCCAGTAACAAGCTGATCGCTTGGAAACCTACATCAGCTCCCTACAAAATGCCCTGACAACCGCACAAGATTAGGTAGATAAGGCAGTGCAAGATGCCAAGCAACAGGTGCAGCTGTTGAAGGGGCAATTACAAATGGCTGAATAAGATCGCACATGGCTTCAAGGTGAATTGGATGCGACCACCCTTGAGCATGATGCATATCTGCAAACACAAATACCCGATCATCCGGTCACACCGATGGAGATTACATATTTGTTCAAGAAAGTGGAAACATACAAAGTGGCCCTTCAAGGATTCCAAGGCCACTTTGATAGGTTCAAAGGAGCAACTTCAGCCGAGTTGGCAAAGGCAAAAGAGACCATCAACGTCTATGAAAAAGCTACCGCTCAAGTGTTGGAAGCTGGACCACAACTCCCCGTCCCGGTCATGCCGCAATTTTTTCCTTCGCGCCAAGAAGCTGTACAGATGGATACAGGGGTTGATTTGAGCATGGACCAGGGGGGAGCTCCAGATCTAGCAGGTCAACTGCCAACTATACCGGCAGTACAGGCGGGTCCATCCTTATCAAGGACAAGCCATTTATTCTGAAGGCCCATCAGCGTTGAGGACCAGATCTAGACCTTCTTAAAGCATCACCCACATGAGTCCTCGCGTGGTGGATGGGTTCTCAAATTTAAGACCTCCGAGATCGAGGCTGGCAAAGAATTGGACAAAATACCTGCACTCGGAGAGCAGCCGGCATGGAGAATCACGGTTTTTGAGACAACTCCGAAATCAATCAGGAGTTACGTCGCCAGCCCTCGCCAGTTGCGGGTAGATCCTTATTACGTGCCAATGCCGCAAAGACAAAAATGGAAAGATTTGGGATTGGCTATGGATAAAATCACCATCCATACACCCAATTGGCCAATCATCCACCAGTCTTACAGCTGAAATATTTCAGTGGATTTCCACCGGGCCTTACAGGCATATGAGAGAGAGTATGTCCACTCTTCGGATCCAACGGTGCGACAATCGACAATGTTTGCAAAAGATCTAACTCTGTTGACATCAGTGGCAACCAAATGGGACGATTGTCTTCTTACCCTAGCATTTGATCCAAATAAGCCGATGGCCTCAGAGCAAATCAAAGATCAGCTGCCGATTGCTTGGCTGTATTTTTGTGCGGCTATGATGGGAGGCTCTTGGGAATCCCGCTTCACCTCATGGACAATTTCCAAGTGGATTGTCGGAGCCCACCGTTGTTTCCTGCTGGATAATTTGGATTTCAATACTGCATGCCTTGACTTTATGGAGAAGGTGCAGTATCATTTAAATAAGATTCAGGACGAAGCCAATAAAAGTCTCCAATAACTGCATATTGCAAGTGTCGTGGGACCGCCACCAGTTTTGGTGGGGGATACTGTTGGAGGGTTTGCGGATCCCAAGGCAACCCTAACCCTAGTTAATAAGTGAGAGGGATTTGGCACCCTGCGTGTGTAAGTCCAACCCAATGATCGCATAGTTATTTGATTGATTAATTAGAAAGTCAATAAAAGGACTTAAGGCCTTTTTGCGGGACTTTTAATGTCGCAGGACCTAAATGTCAAGTTAGTGAATAAAGTTGGGTTTACCTCCAATTTTGATGGTTCCCACAATTTTTTAAATTTGAATAAAAAGAGAGGCAAGACTGGACCAATAGGATTCAGAGGCCAAGGCCTCCTCTCTACTATAAAAAGGGACCAACTCGAGCTGCTCCTCATGTTCATTTCCTCATTTCAATAGAGCAGATTGGTTCTCTTTAGAAATGGATTGATGAATGTCCTTGCTCTTCCTCTCTTTTCCTCCATTTCTCATGCTTTCTTTGGATTTTGCTAATTGTTGGATTTGATTATTATTGGGATTGTTATTTCTTATGCTTTTTGTGAGAGAGAAAGGGAGAGAGAGAAGAGTAAGTTTCTATCATTGTTGTGGATTTAGGGTTAATGGATGTAGTGTTATTGCTTAGTGTTAATGGATGTTAGTGTTAGATCCTCCATTCGTGTTGAAATCTGAACTATACTATCGCTCTCATGGGAAAAAACCTACGCGTGACAACTAACTCCGTCTCTTTGATGCTAGATTGACTAGATCTTGGATTCAGGTTAGGCAAGGAAAGAAACCCACTACATTGGTTCAAGACTGTTTCTGGAGAGCTCAAATGAGCTATTAAGAGCAATACTAAGCAGCAGTTCATTGTTGGCTCCTTGTGGATAACTTGGAATTTGTCTAAACCTGGGTTTGAAAAAATCTCTCATCCTTCTTGCTTGTATTATATTCACAAATAAATAGCTCTCTTGAATCCCTAAAGTGAAATTTTATCTTCGGCCCCTATCCAACATTTTCAGCCTTTTTTCCACCATAAAGCTTTTATTTATGGAGAATGCTAGGAGATGCCATGTAGAAATTATTAAGATCAAGCACAAGAATAGGTAATTGTATGTCAATATATGATGCTTCTAGTGTGATAAACTTGGGAATGATATTTCCTCATCTTCTCTCTCCAAGGTTATCCCTCCAAAGCTGAAGGATGAATGACCCATTACAACTCCAAGAACCTTTTGCTCAAGGAACATACATTGTGCACATTGATTTGGATATTGATAAGGATATAGATAGCTAAATGCATTATTCATAGTTGCATGCATCCAAATTTAAAGACATCATATTTTTATTACTACATGCAATTTTTACCTATAAAACGCTACGTAGTTAATGTCTATTGCTTTTAAATTAACAATGTGTGTAATATAAGTCAGCCAAAATATTTGTTAAGATTTTTGGTAATACATAAAATGTGATAACATGAATTGATCAAAAGCCTGTATTGCAATTCAAACACTACTTTCACATTTGAAATGGAAAAGTATAAATGGTTGTGTCTCCATCTACACTAGTAAAACAATACAAATCATAGCTTGATTGGACTATATTTTATTGTACATAATAGTGATTCTGCATGTGTTTTGGCATGTTCCCACACATGAGGATAGACCTAAGTAGGCTAGCACCAAATCTCATGGGTAGATAAGGCCATTTGGAATATAAGTTTGACTAGAAATTTTGGAAATGTGCAATTTGATTGAATGCTTCTAAATTAAGGAGACTTTAGGAGTAGGTTAAGGACTAATCACATAGCACCCTCACACGTCTGAGATCAACTCGGACCACCAACATGAGCTCCATTATTTTTTATATATGGTCTTTTTGAAACTCATTCTATACATTGGAAATTTGAGAGTTACAAATTTTTGAACATTTCTTATACAAGCTTGTGTAGACTTTTATTTGCGTGCATTTCTTTGAGTTCAATGCTTTTATAATCCTTTTTACTTTGCTCTCGACTCTATCCATACAATAGCCTATACTTCACACATGTAAAGCTATTTTGGCCATTCAACACTTGTTTTCTTTATTGTTCTTGCTTGCTAATCTACATTGTTTCAATAGTAGCTTTCAATATTGATGGAAATGAAAGTAGCAATGCACCTAGTCCCATTTGTGGATTGACTAGATCCAATTAAGGCTCAAAATTTTCAGTTCTTCACAGCACTGATTTTTATCACAAAACAACAATACAATCACCTATTCACTAAAGTGGCAACAATAAAATGAGTACTAAAATTAAATGTTTTGAACACTTAGAAATTAAAACAATAACCTTTCTCTATTAACTACATTAGTTACATAAATAGCATGCTTATTATGAGCTTGACAAAAAAATAAATAATAACATCTATATGACATTTTATGCTTAGATTCTTTGGTAATCGATGAAAAGTTTCACTAAAAGCAAACAAAGAAAGACTATGACTTCGCAATGAATATGTCTCAAACACAAACCTACAAACTCAAACAACATTTTCAAATAAAAAATATTCACCATGAAACACAATATTGAATATTAAACTTATTATTAAAAACAAAAACTAAAGCATGACGAAGGAAAGACAATACTTTTGATAATATAAGGTTCACTAACATGCCATCATAAGCAAATGGATATAGATATTATGGTACCAATTCATGAGAATAACAAATATGTTTCATCTATTAATCAGTGCCAAAATATCAAACATCATTTCCAATGAAGCTAGATTGATAATATCTCACAACTACAACTAATAATTTGTTATCAAGATTTCACCTCGAAAATAAAA
Organism: Diphasiastrum complanatum; assembly: GCA_029204225.1. Lineage (NCBI taxonomy): Eukaryota > Viridiplantae > Streptophyta > Lycopodiopsida > Lycopodiales > Lycopodiaceae > Diphasiastrum > Diphasiastrum complanatum. The sequence continues at coordinate 33,245,636 of CM055114.1, forward strand.
TGTGCAATTTGAAAATGAAAAGTTACAAAAACAATCCAACATTTTCTTTCAATTTTAACAAGCAGCAACTCTAACTAAATGATAAATAATGGAAGCTATGCAACAAAAAAGTAGAAAATTCATCTTAAAACAAAATTTCCCAATTGCATGCGTGCTATAGATTACTTGAATGACCTATATCACTATCAAAACAGCTTCTGAAAATAATCCTCACATGATGTTCACAAATTTGGACAAGGCAAAATACATTGAACTCAATATAATCAATTGGGATGGAATAAATCTTAAAATCAATAAATGCTTCTTTTCACAACTCTTCCAAAGATATTTATAAAAGTCCCAGCCACCAAAATAAAACAACTAAATGACACAGAGCAATACTGGTTGAAGATATTATCTGGATAGAGTCATTGAACAATTGCATAGCAATATGTGAATACCAACAAAAGTGCCAAATATTTAACATTAGAGTTGTTACTTAAAGATAAATATTTATAACAGATTCTGATTCTATTTGCAACAATATGAACCATCCAATGACTACAAGCATTAGAAATTCAAAAACTCACATGAAATCTCAACATAACGATGTCTAATCCATAAGCTCATATGCTTATGAATTTCCTTCTCATCGAACTCCTCTTCTTGCTGAAATTCGTCATGAAGGGTACCAATAACCTGTCGTTTATCAGTAGCAGGTTGTTCGGACCATTTATTAAACAATCTGCCGCCAAAATGGCGTTGGCATAAAGAATAGAGCAGATCCAAAACCACCCTCCCTTTTCTGTTGGCAATTATGTTACCTCGAGGATCCACGTCGTAATAAGGATTTGTGGATGACTCTTCGGTAGGGACGGGAGCCGCGGCCGCTTGTGAGGAACCACCCTCATCTTGGCTAAGCATACCTTGTAGTTGTGCTTTCTGCTCAGGAGTTAATGATGCATAAAAAGTTGAAACATAGTCTCTTGAGCTTTCACCACTGCCTAACCCCGACATGATTACTATATTCATAAACATACAATACATTACAATAAAACCTAATATATTGAAATGAAGTAGAAAAGAAAATCGACTACAGAACTTTAATGCATATTGGAGTGGAACTTTCATACCTGTGATAACAAAAGAAGAGATAGATATGCGTTTAGAGCCTGCACCAAGATGCAAAAGAATCATATAAGCGACAATGTATAAGAATAGTACTATCTAGAAATTAAAACATTAGAATCATACAATAATCGGAAGATAAAAACCATGCTATCTAAATATCAAAAGATAAGAATCATGTTATCTAAATATTGAAAGATAAGAACCAACATATTGTTTTTGAAAAATTGATTAATAATATGTTATTTGTGTTTTGTACTTGTGCATTTATCACAATGAGATGAATTACATTCAGATTAGTCTAGCGATGAAGACACTACTCAAGCTAATAGGGTAAGTAATAAATATGCATGTTTTCTTGTTCATAAAGACTTTGTTATTATAAGTTAAACTATTGTGCTATAGTGACATGTACTTGATTTTTGTTTCTCATAGAAAAATTATTTTCAAAATAAAATATGCTGCACATGCGTCAAGTGTGATGGGCAAAAGATGCATGAAAGACGTATTGTTGAAAATCATTTGTGGAAGTTTGGACGAAAAGAAGAAGGTCAGCCATCGAATTTGGAAGACGTTGAGGTTTGTTAACTTTATATAATATTTGTCAATCTATATACGTCACTTATGGAATTTGTTTCATGTGTGTAGCCAATAAAGCGAATGTCATTCCTTGGAGTTGATCCATCCATGTTTAGTTACAATCAACGTCAAGTTTTGATAGAAATGAGAAAACAAAGAACGAAACAAATTCAAGAGGCAAACACAATTGGAAAAAAAAAGTAATCAACTTGATTCTAATGATGATGATGATGAGGTGCAACACGGTGAAGCAATGCACAACATATTTGAATCTTACTTTGAAACAAATGAGCATGATGCTATGCACACATCTTCTAATGAAAATGGAGATCACGAACAATTTGAGATGGATGAAGATGGGATTCTATTGCGCAAGGAGGCAGACACTCATTTGTATCCTAGAGCATCCATTTCGAGACTAGCTGCTCAATTCTTATTCTAAACCTTCAAGCAACATACAAATGGAGTGACAGTAGCGTGACATCATTATTCGGGCATTTAACACGTAACACAACTATTGTAATTTATAGCGTATTTACATTAAGTTGATGTTTTTTTTTTCTAACAGCTCACATTGTTTTTTTTTTAGATTGTTGCATCGAATACTTTCAAAAGAAAATGTGATACCTAAAACACGAAAGATGATGACCGTGCTTGGAATGGATTACGACACAATACATGCATGTCTAGAAGAGCATGTTTCATATAGAGGTGAGCGTTCAGAAAAGCTTCAATGTCCAATGTGTAATGCTTCACGTTTTCGAGATAACGTACAAGGGGATAAAGTGCCACGAAAAGTGTTATGACATTTTTCAATTATCCCACGATTGCAACATTTATTTCGATGTAAATCTTTGGCACAACTAATGGATTGGCATGTCAAAAATTGGTCTACGGATGATGTCATGAGAGTACTAAGTGACTCACCTGCATGGAAACATATTGAAGACCAATGGCCCGAGTTAAAAAACGAACCTTGTAATTGGAGATTTGGCCTTGCTATAGATGGCGTAAATCCTTTTAGCGTTCAAGCGTCAACTTGGTCCACATGGCCGGTTGTGCTCGTTAATTATAACATACCTCCAAGGTTGAGTATTAAAATGGGACATTTGTTATTGGCTTTATTAATTTCAGGAAAGTACAAGGCCAAGAACATGGATGTGTATCTTGCACCTTTGGTCGATGAATTGTGCATTCTTTGGAATGGTATTCACGCTTGCGACATCACGAGACCTTTACAACAAAGGAACTTCATTGTTCGTGGGATTCTAATGCGGACGATACATGACTCCCCCGGTTTAACAAATGTTCAGGGATTGGTAAATTAAGTGGATTGAAATCGCATGATTGGCATAAGATGTTGCAATTCATACTTCCACTTTCTATTCGAGGTCTCTTCAACAATGATGTACGAAATACACTATACAATTTGTTGTCGATGAGTAGGTTTGTATATTTTCTTAAGCACTTGTATAAATATGTGTTATTTCAATATTTTTATGTGTTAAACAACCTAATGTACTATCAATCCTGCAGGTGAATTTTCTCAAAAGAAATAAAAAATAGTGAATTGGATTCCATGAAAATCCAAATGATCAAAATGGTATATTTGTTGGAAAGGGATTTTTCAACTTCTTTTTTGGATATACAAGTTCATCTTCTAATGCATTTGGTCGAAGAAGTATCAATTGCAAGACCTGTGCACACGATATGGATGTTCGACCTTGAGCACTTTATGAAAGTTTTGAAGAGCTTTGTGACACAAAAGGCAAGGCCAAAAGGTAGCATTGTAGAAAGTTGTCTTGTACAGAGATCTTTGTTTTATCACCGAAATAATCTCACAATTGCATCTTGCAAGTCCAAAAATGTGGTGTGAAGAAGAAGATGAATGTGTTAAGGGTGAAGTACCACAAGAAAATGGCGTGCAAAAGAGACTTTCATCTCAATTAAAAAAAATTAACACGTTCATATTATATAATTGTGGACAAATGGAAAAGTGGATTTCAAGGTATGAAGAAGCCAAAAAGGAAAGAAACATAACATTGAAACGAAAAAGAAATATCAATCGAAGAAGAAGAAGAGCATTGGAAAACGACAAACCTTTGGAGCCTTTACTTTCAAAATGCTCTCGTGAATGGGTTTTTGATACGATACTAAAAGCATCCAAAAACGGAAAAGAAGTGACCAAATTAGAATGGAAATTTGTTCGTGGATGTGGATGGAAGGTTAGTGTAGTATTGTTTTTGTGAAGTTTTGTTTTTGTACTACTCAATGTATAAATAGTATTGTTAATTACACACATTTGTTTCTTTTTGTGTTTTAGTATACATCATACACTGCCATGTGGGCATATGGACACCATTATCGTGTTGAGAGAGTTGACAACAAGCGACGTACATATGATTGTGGTATAATGGCCAACTTTCAACAAGAGAGTCGTTCTAGTGCGAGGGACCCTGATGTCATTTCGGACGACCTAGACTGGGGGATCGTTGCTAACAGTAGCTAGCAATACACCATCTGCAAAGCTATCACTAGAATCAGTGGCCACAGTGAATAATCTTATCTCTTGAACTGTTCAAAAGATCAAAGCTGCTCTTCAATGCGATACTTTATGATCGATAAGCTGCTAGGTAGCCACTGCTACCGGATTACCAAATAAAATTTGACGCAGCATAGTACAATAAAGTAGAAGTCAGCACCACTCTTTGTGACCCTTGTTGCAACGAGGGGATATCAACAGCTTTCGGCTACTAGAGATGGAAATGTTGATTCCTCCCTCAGCATGCAGGGCTCCATTTCTTCAGAACGCTTTTCAATTTGAGACGATTAGCATAAATAGTTGTAAGTGGCCATAAATTCATCTATTCACAGATCTGTCATATGTGAAATCTTGCAAAAGGGAAGTCAAGAATGCACCACAGAATTTCGTTGCTTTGTCATAAAGCACACAAAGGCATGAAGAATATGCACTCTAGTGTAGATGGATACCACCTCTTGTGGTTCATGTACACTTGCATGGTGCACGTGCTTCACCACTTGGCAAGGGTAGTGGCTCGGGCATTGACTACTCCTTACACGAACTTTTTGTCTATTAACTCGTACGATTTGTACTTTCTTTGAATCAAAAGAGAATGAAAATGTCTTATTTTCGTGTTTGTAGGCTTTCACTCAGTCAAGCTTTGAATTTTTTATACAGAATCTTTCTTTTAAACATGTATGCAGGTGATCTTTTTGTTCTTTGTGCCCTAATAAGAGATGTTGAATGAACTTTTGGAGTGAAGTACATCAACGTCTGGACCTACATGAGATAGTGGTTTATGTTGTGTATCTTTGTATACTTTTAGGTCTTTGTAGAACATGATATGTCATTCCATTACTCAGCAATCGGGTTGCATCTGCAACTGCAAGCCTGCACTAATGTAAATAGCCAATGCACGTGAGAACAAGAGCAGAATCAATGCCATGTGAATGTATAATAAAACCTAATTAATACTGTCAATTTGAAATTTGAATTGAGGCCTTTTGTACTGCACATGCAACATTGAACAATACCTTTCTCATCGCTGAAATGAATGGAGCACATGAATGCGTGCATGCATGATTAGGAGGACGCCGTAGATCTACCGAATATATTGCTGGCAGCTGAGCCGGTTGATCGGGTTGTCGTCTCCATCTCGTGAGATTAACAAAGCATTCTTCACTGAAGCCCATGCAATGGATATATACTTGGACGTGTTCCAATGAAAATGTTCCAACTTTTTCTATTTGGCGTTGCTGACAATGGTTGGTTCATTTTGTGATAGGCCTGTTTAAGCTCTCTACTCAGCTCAGGCCCAGGCTTCAGGCTCTCTTTTTTGCACGCCTGTTTATTTCCTGCAATGTTTAGCTTAGCTTTGCCCTCATAGAAGTAAAATCTCATAGACTTAAAAGCTATTGTCACTATTTGCAAAATGAGATGTCACTCCTAAACTTGCATTTAAGCATTAAATCGACTTTTGTGGGGGAGGGAAAGCATACCGTGGGATCCCAATCCCAAGCAAGCGGAAGGCCCAAGGGGGGGAGAGAAGCACACCGCCCTGAGGGTGGGATCCAAGCAAGCGGAAGGCCGAGGGTGAGTAGGTGTGAAGAGAGATCGATCTCAGTTTTGGAGAAAGAATGCCAGTCAAGAAAGGTCATAATCTAACATACAAGAAGATTTTTAATCATCTTCTTTAGGATGACAAGTTCTTGGGGTTGAAAACTGCTCAACTAACACAATTTTTTTTTAGTTAGGGCCCTAAGTTTCTTCAAACACGTGATAGACATCGAGGTTTTTGATGAGTTTGAAAAAACATTCAAAAGGGTTTAAACATAATAATTATCTAAAAGGAGAATAAATATATTAGCTTTTATAGAAGAAGGTCCATTTTTGAAGATTTTCACCTTAGATTAAAACAATAAATCTAGGAAGGATGAATTCTTGGTATATGTTTATTATTATAAGCAGTATCAGATCATACATTTCTTATCAAAGTTTAAAATACAAAAGGCCTTCAATTGGAAAGATTGATATGCATCACTGCTGGGTGGATAGAATATACGTTTGGCTATGATTGATGGGTAACAATCAATAGTGTGGGAAATTATCGTACCTCCACGTGATTTAGAAAAAGAAAAAAGAATTGAGCTCTATCACAAAAGAAAGGAGCAAGCAAGACTAAAGTACAATGAACAACTATTGACTGGTTCATCTTCAAGCTCTTCCATCAGTCGACGTAGAATGCCTATTGATCCATCACATGTATATATATTGATTTATGTCATAATTTTTTTATTTGTAATAGTGATGTAATCCGATTTGCTCTTTGGATATAGTATATTGCTCTTTGGAAAGCCAAAACACCACTCCATCACAAATGAAGGTTGAAAATGAACTAAATGTACAAAGACTATTTTGTCATTTTTTGTCACGTTACAATTTGTCACATGTTAGAATTTGTCAATTTTCACTTGAATGACAAAGAAAGAATTTGTGCAATTTGCAATTGGATTATTAAACCAGCATCAACCAGATTATGATGAGAAGATACCATGTACATGCACACAATGCAAATGCCTTAGGCTTCGGACAAGGAGGATTGTCAACGATCATATTTGGGCCAATGGAGTGCACACAGAGAATCCAAGAGTACGAGAGGTAAACTCTTTAAAGTGTTTTTCGAAAATGCTTTAATCTTTGACCCTTATGACACTTCAAGTATAGTTTGGCCAATAAATACTGAGCGATAGGATGAGTGCCACGATACTTTGAAGTTAATCTCTCACTTGCTTCTAAAACGAAAAATCCAAATAGAATATTTAGATGAAGTTAATCTCTCACTTGCTTCTAAAAGGAAAAATCCAAATAGAATGATTAGATAAAGTTAATCTTGATTTCCATATTCAATCACCCATAATAGCCTCTCATTCACGTCCGAGAGAGAGAGAAAGAGACAGAGAGAGAGAGAGAGAGAGAGAGAGAGAGAGATAGAGAGAGAGAGAGAGAGAGAGAGATCATGAAAGAGTTAAAGGTAACCAACACTCCCAATTCTAGTAAGGTGTGTAGCCCTTGTTTTCTTCCGTTAAAGGCGTGGTTCAAATGTTTTTTGTTGGAAGATGAGTTCCACAAAAAAGCCCAAACGCCGCAAGGAGGGACCATGTGGTGACATTATGGAGTAGGATAAAATCGTGTGGTTCGGGAGTTTTGATTAGCACTCTATAATGTTCTCTCTGTTTTTCTCTTCGTGTGTTTAGGGTCGGTGTGCGTGCGTGTGTTTGTGTGTGTTTGTGTGTGTGTTTCATGCTACTGGTTTACGGTCTGTGTTATATATTAATTTATGTTTCATGCTTGAGAGAGAGAGAGAGAGAGAGAGAGAGAGAGAGAGAGAGAGAGAGAGAGAGAGAAAAAAAAAACTGATACATCTAACATTTTCAACTTTTGCAGAAGAAGGACCATAAGTTGGTTTCAAGAAAAAGAGTTGTAAGAGAGATCGAGAATATTATTGATAGGATAAATCACATGAATATCATCATTGGTCCTAGATGATGCTCTTGTTGATGATGACCCCTTGCATGATATAATTAGTTCATCAATGCCCTGTGATTCAATCCATGTCTCCAAATCTCTAGAACGTTCTTACCACCCAACCACACCTATCCTAGATGTTGCACATGAGTCCTCCATGATATCCCATGTGCATTCCACAAACATGACCACCCCTTTAAAAAAGAGAACACATCTTGGACGTATTATGACTAGTTTGAAAGATAATTGCAAATTACTACGTATTGTTGATGTGTCAAAAGACATTCTAGGTTCTTTATCTGACCTTCCTCTTCCACCTAGCTTGCAACCATTAGTAAAAACTTTTATTAGAAGTAGATATTCGTGTTGGCCAATCCAATCACCATTACCATTAAATGGAACACCATTTACGTATTGGGGTCGAATGTACATGATCATGCCTAGTGAACACTTTCCTGAGGCTGGTTTGGGCGTTTTTGCATTGAGTAGTATTGAGGTCCCTTTAAATAGTGTTGTGACATTGATGCCATATGCAGGACCTCAATACAATTGGGGTGATTGGCATGCTTTGTGTCGTCACCAATGGAGGATGCAAGTATATGGCTTGAATTCAAATGCTTGTTCTTTAGAGGAGCAACGCATGCAAGGAGGCGACATCTCAAGGGCAAATCGTACATACATTGATGGACGTCCAGATGTGCATGGAAACATTGTTGCATATATAAATAGTTCCATTGGCCACCATCTATTGACGAATTGTGATTCTGAGAAACGCACCAATGGAAAAGAAGAATATTTTACTAGGAATGTAAAGGGCACTTATGTAATGGTATGTGCCACTAGATCTATCAGGTTTGGGGAGTAATTGCTCATCAAGTATAGTTTCAACTGTCCTCTACCCAAATGTTTGCAAAAGACAATAAGTCAAATGTAAAGATTTAACTTTTGTTGATATGTAGAGATGTATAATCCATGCATCTTGATTGTATTTGGTTTGTAACATTAAATATGTCAAATGTTAGGAGCATTATTTGTCATTTGCCTAGATTAAATGTTAGGAGTATTATTCGTCTTTGAGTTTGTTGAATGTTAACAAGTTGAAAAGACAAATCTGTCTAATAGATACATTGGGATGATCATACTTTTTAAACTAAGAGGTAATTTATATTCATATGCAATACTTAGATCTATCAAGTATTGGGAGGAAATGTGTATCAAGCATTGTTTCAACCTACTTCTTGTTATTTTGATATATAGGATTCTTCATCCTCATTTAGTGTTGGAGACAATAATCCTTCTAATGGTCGACGTAGATGACGAATGCAATATAGCGGTCCACATATAAAGCAATTACCGCGTCGTCTACGTCAAGGCTTAAAAGAGATGATGGAAATTGATGAGCGCATTAATCAAGAGAGTACTGCATCTGAATCTAGCTCATCTAGATCTACTTCTTCACAAACAAGTTCCAACGATGAAAACGAGCTTCCAATGAATGCCGAATTTGAAGTCATGGGAGACATGTTGGATAATATGTACGAGAACAATATTGCAGCTAGACACAATGAACAAGATGAGGAGGCACTTTTGTCTAAAGAAGAAAAGAAATTGCGAGAAGAAATCAAAGACCGCATTGTATCCTGGAGCAAAGACATCTCGTTTGGCAACTTCTCTACTTCTATTAAATCTTCAAGCCAAATATAGATGGAGTGACCAAAGCCTCACATCGTTGTTTGAGTAAATCTTTTTTCATCTACTTGTCATTTTTTCTTTGAAACAAAATTTACAATTTGGACATTGAGTGATATTTTTTTTACAATGACTTCTTTTGTAATGTACAGACTATTGAAAAACAAAATACTCCCAGAAGGGAATGTCATGCCTAAGACAAGAGATGATGCACCAAAGATGTTGTCTAACATCGGGATGGACTACAAGCAATATCATGCATGTCCAAAAGATTGTATTTTATATCGATGAAGGTACGAATCACTCAAGAAATGTCCCATTTGTGATACTCCTTGATATAGAGATGATTTGCAAGGGGCAACAGTCTGTGCAAAGTTTTATGACATTTTTCAGTAATTCCACGATTGCAAAGTTTATTTCGTTGTAAATCTCTTGCACAACTTATAAACTGGCATGCACACCATAACTCTACGGATGGGATAATGAGGGTACCTTCAGATTCACTTGCATGGAAACACATCAACAAAGAGTATCCAAGCTTTGCCAACGAGTCACGAAATGTGAGATTTGGTCTTGCAACAGATGGTGGACCCCTTTGGTGTACGAGCAACTACATGGTCCATTTGGCCTGTTTGCTTGGTAAATTATAATATTCCTCCTTGGTTGAGTGAGACACATTATGTTGGCACTTTTAATTCCTGGCCAATGCAACGATAAGAACATGGATGTGTATCTTGAGCCGCTTATTGACGAGTTGGATGATTTGTGGAAGGGGATAAAAGCATATGACATTTCATGCCCTTTACATGAGAGGGAGTTTACACTACATGTCATTGTAATGTGGACAATGCATGACTATCCAGGATTAGGTGAATGCTCAGGTAATCATTCAAACAATATCTTGTGTACATAGGAGTTTGTTTATAGTTACATACAACTAGTAATTCTTGACATTTACATGATATACTACAACGGCTATAATTATTCTTTGACATATACTTTTTTTAATAGTGATTGATAGTATCCATTTGTTGGTTAGGCTTTCAAACGGCTGGAAAAAATGCTTATTTTTTGTGCGGGCCAAATCTTGTGGGAAGATAAAAAGTGGTTTATGAAAATCATCGTAAATACTTGCATGAAGGCCATCTATTCAGAGATACTCCTAGAAGAGGTTTTGGAGGAAGAGTTGAGAGAGAGATGCCTCCAAAGATGATGTCCGTGAAAGATTGGCGAATATTATGGGAGGAATCTCAAGCAAATCCAATCAATGGTATGAAAAGATTATCTATACTTCCTTGTTTGGAATATTGGAATAACCTTTTGATTAATCACCTACTTGATCCCATGCATATATTTAAAAATGTGGGTGAATCTATTTGGAAACACTTGATTGATGAAAAAGATACCATTGTTGCAAGGCACGATCTAAGAGAATCAAACACCAAAAAAGAATATTGGATAAAGGAAGGTGAAGATCATGCTCCAAAAGTACCTTGGACATTCACTAAGGAGGAGCTTAACCATGTGTGCTCCATTATTCATGACATTAGTTTGCCCATTCTCTACGGTCATCATTCACAGTGGATGGAAAGTTGCAAGGTCTCAAATCTCATGATTGGCTAAAGATGATTCAATTCATCTATCCATTGTCAATTCTGGGTGCTTGTCAAAAGATATTTGTGAGACCATATACAAACTATCAGTCATTGTCAGGTATTTACATGTACTTGGTGCATTTTTTTATTTAGTATTTATTGATTGGAAATTCAAATAGACATAAAATGGATTGAATATATTGCAGATGAATGTGTTCAAAAGAAATCCATGAGCTGGATCTTCGCAAGAGACATGAGGATATGGTGGAGATTGTGTGCATGTTTGAGAGATATTTTCCGACTTCCATCATGGACTCACAAGTGCATTTATTGGTGCACTTGGTTGAAGAAGTTTCTATTGCTGGTCCAGTGCACACTAGGTGTAAGTGCATAAATGATCTTTTGCATGTGTATTTAAACTAAATCAATTGATACATGAACTCATTAAATAAAACACTTATTTTTAACCTTTGTGACTTTTTAGGTGGATGTTCTTTATGGAAAGGTACATGAAAGTCTTAAAAGATTTTGTGCATCAAAAGGCAAGGCCTGAAATTAGCATGTCAGAGGGATGGTTAGTACATGAATATCTCTTTTATGCTACTAAAATTTTGCACCAACTACATCCATCTGCTATTGTGGCGTGATGAGGAAGCCGAAGAGGTAACTAGTGAAAAACCTCAAGGGATGGGAAAGGTCCATAGGTTGGCACCCTTCCAACGAGAAAAAATTTCTACATTCATACTTTATAATTGTGGAGTTATGGATAAATGGTTAGACCTATATGGAGAAGAAAAAAAAGAGAGGGCCTTGTCTAGAAAGCGCCAATGACATAATAGAGGTAGACACATGGCCTCAAGTTCACATGATCTTGAGCCATTGCCCAAGCAATGCATTATAGAGTGGATGCATGACACACTACAAAAAGCAACAAAAGAGGGACAAAAAATATCAAACGCAGAATGGGACTTTGCAAGAGGATGCGAATGGAAGGTATTATTCTTTAGATACTTTATTATTAGAACATTCTTGTTTATAGCAATATTTGTTTAATCATTTTGAAACACCATGTTCATTCACAGTGATTATTTATGATATTCATGTTTGTCATGTGGCAGTGCAAAATGTATAACGCTATATGGGCTTTTGGTTTTCACTTTCGTATTGAAATGATTGATAACAAGAGATGCACACACGATTGTAGTGTAATAGCATCTTTCCAACAAGAAAGTCAAAGCAGTGCATGAGATCGGAATCCCATCTCAGGAGATATAGAATACGTAGGAACTATACAAAATATTTATGATGTGTCATTTGGTGAAAGTGGACACTATTTTTTTTTTGATGTGAAATGGTTCAAGGTAGTTTGTAGAGGGCCAAATGCAACCGTAAAATTGGATCCAATGGATTTTTTGCGATTGATTCATCAAAAACATTAAGCATGGAGTCCTTTGACACATTGGTGTTGCCTCGTCACTATGAGTATTTGAGTTTTCGATATGTTCTAAAATAGTGTTTTTTGCAGGTGTTTTTTCAACCAGATCGACTAAACAAGATATGGTGGTTTGTAGCTCAAGTTGAACCACGTTCACGACGAGTATTGGAGGGTCCAAATGTTGAGAATGAAATGGAAAACATTCATTTTAACTATGAGATTGAGCTACCTAGAGATGTAATAAATCATCAAACCATACTTGAAGCACCCACTTCCATAGATGTTGAGAATAGAAATTCTAATAGTCAGGATGATGAAATAATTTTTGAAAGTGAGAGTGATGATGAAAATCATTTAAGAGGAGATGAATTATAAGATGATTTCGCTGATGAAATTGATTCTTGTAATTATGAATAAAATTTGATTATTGCAATTCTGAATGAAATTGATTCTTGCAATGCTTTCAAATGATGGTTATTTAGCCAAAATAGAGTCTCATTTATGGTCAAGTAAGTGAGAAGAATAGACATAGTTTGACTTCAATCCCATTTTTTTGGAGATAATGTCGGTGAAGATAAATGTACGGCTTCATGTTCCAAGAAAATTCTCATTTTTTAACAAATGTTGCAAAGACAGTAAATCACTAAAAGCATGTGAGTTAATGAAATCATCACCACAAACTATGACAAAATCAAGTGTTTCATCATATTCAATCCCCTTGAATTGAGCATATCCCTTGGCAACTAGTCTTGTTTTATAATTGTTCACACTACCATCTTGATTAAGCTTGATTTTAAAGACCCATTTGCAAACAGTAATATTTTGTATCTTTGATGGAGGATCAATAATTTTACAAGTATCTCAAACAATGCATCATATACTCACCTCACTTTTCATCACATCGAATCACTCTTGTTGCTACAGTTTCAGTCACACTCGAAGGAACATCATCAAACTTAAGGTAGTAATAAGGGCAGTAAAAATTAAACAATCATCAACTTGTAATTGCTTCTCTCTTCCTTGTATTTGAGCCTTGATGGTCGCATTTGGGCTCTGATACCATGTTAAAATCAAAGGTTATGAACCTCATTTGGATACTAAAACCTTGAAAAAGCATTAAAGTTTTCACTTATATCTAATAGATAGAAAACTAGCACACAGTTCAACCTATTTTGCATCTAGTTGGCAAGAGCTTTTGAACACCACAATAAAACTAGAAATAATTGATCTTCACATCCTGTCACACATGTGGAAAGTATAATACTTTGTTCAGATTCAGATCTATTCATTAGACACAAAAAATATCACATTCATCATTCATCAATTCCTAATTAAAGAGCAAACTTGGCAAAATCACCATCTCTTGATAATCTCTCGTATGTACAAAATGAGCTCTCAATCCATATCAAATGATCTCGGATATGAGATTAGGTAGAGTGCCATTAGGGTAGACCCTAAACCCATGGCTCTCAAAGCCTTAGATCATGCATAATTACCCTCTTGGTAGCTCGAGTCAACTGTCTTATAAAAGTAGGTGGCCGCCCTCATCAAAAATCCCAATCATCTACGAACACCATGATATAATTCACTTTAGAAAAATATTCATTTAACTAATTCCATTTCATTATGAACATGCAAAAAAAAAAAAAAAACCTCATCATAATATAATTCACTTTAGAAAAAAAAATATATAGCCTAATCATAATATAATTCACTTTAGAAATATATTTATTTAACTAATTCCATGTCATTATCAACAAACAAAAGACAAAAAAACAAAAAAAAAATGCATGGATAATCCACGCAGAAGATATCCACGCATGGATATCTTTAACTTCCGGTTTGGTCCGATGAACAAACTGAAATTTGCGTGGATAATCCACACGTGGATTATCCACGCCAAAACTACTTTCCGGCGCCGCCAACCTTCCCTCCCAAACAATTGTCAAAATTTTCAAAATTCAATTTTGCGTGGATAATTCACGAGCATAACGTGTCAAAAAAACACCGGTGAACTGGCCGGAGGCATGTTCAAAAAAATTTTGGCGTGGATAATCCATGCGTGGATGTTCCACGCAAACAAAATTTCGGAAAATTGACTAAGTGTCGGGTCTCGCATGGATACTCTGCGTGGATAAACACAGAGTTTTCTAGTTGTGTTCATTCATAATGCTATCAGTAACTGAAGCCTTAATCTTTTTCATTTTGTTATTGTTTAACATTGATTTCATAGATTTAGAAGTCAAGATAGAACCTGGTGAGTTTCCAATGGAGCCAAGAAAGTGATACACATGGTAAGTGTGTGATTGAAAGTATTGGTTCAATTCATATTTGTCTTTCTACTAATAGGAAAGCAAGACTTGATGGTGTTCTTCACATTCCTTCACTTTCAAAGAATTTGTTAAGGTTGATCAAATGATAGAGAAAGAACACCTGGTAAAGTTTGGTGGTGATGCTTGTTTCATTACAAAGGAAGAAATCTTGGTTGCTAGGGGCAATAGACAAGGTAGACTTTTCAAGCTTGATGCTTTTGTTGTGGCTAACAAAAAGGATGGAATGGAAAAGGAGATTGCTCTCAACTTTCCAAAGTTACCTTTTAGCATCAATACGATTGGTGGATCTTATGCAAAGTCTAAAAAGCTTCCTTATGCTAGATCTAGGTCAAGATCTAATATGCTTCTTGGAGATGTTCATTTTTGTGCTAACTTGGCTAGTTATGAGGATAATGATGGTTCTTCAATGGTTCTTCATGGCAAGTGCAAGCATGCAAAAGGTAAGGAAAGAGCTAACTTCATCAATGGAGAAGGTGAAGGTTCTTCCTGGAAAGGGTTGTTGCTAATGATGTCTTTGATCATATGGAAAGAGATGTTGCTAGGCGCGTTCATGAAGGAGATGGTTCTTCTACATTTTTTTGTGATGAGTCCAAAAAAGTCATTTTTGTAGCATGTGGAGTCACATGTCTTCATAAAGAGAGTAGGTCAAATATTTCTATCATGAGACTTGGTGAGGGAGATAGTCACAAGTCAAGAAGAAGAGAAGTATGTGAAGAGTTCAAAGTAGGATGTACTTTGAAGGATGTCATTATGCATGATAGTGAGGAAGAATCATTATCATATGAGTCATTACCTAAAACATTGAGTAGAAGTTTTTGTTTGAAAAAAGAGAGAACTTCAATAATCCTTATGTTAAAGGTACTGATCATTTTTTTCATGGCTTCTAATGTCTTTGAGGTTTCTACTTCTTATGATGCAATCATCAAGAGTGAGTCTTATGAAGGAACGAGCAATGAAAGATTGGTTCTTGGGAAGATCCAAGGCATGGATCTCACATCTCTTCATCAACTCAAAGGATTCTATGATTTTGAATCGATCACTGATGATCGAGATGACAAAAGGTTGGTTGGAGAAGACTACATGGAGCAAATCGAGAGGCACACTTTGTTTGGTTTGATTATGCCATTTGTTAAAAAGTATATATGCCTTTGCTTTTCATTTACCGTTTAGATTTGTACATAATGTATTTATTGTTTGGTTTATGCTGGAATCTGCCACTCCTCTTCCAGATTTCTTTTTCATAGCTTAGTTTGTTCCAGCTCAAAGCAATGGCTTGTCAGAATTTTAAACTTGTTGATGCATAATAGATCGGTAAGGTGTAGACAAGTGTTGCTTGCCAGTGAAGGAAAAAAAAACGTAGGGTGATGAATGATGTACATAATATTTTGATTCTAAAGTGGTTGTCTTTGTTGAAATTTAGCTTTGTTTCTATTTTGATTTGCACAACCTCCCAAAGTAACATTCAATAAGCCCATTGTAAGTGTGAGTGTATCTAGCCACAAGTTTGTTGGACCCCCTACGCCTTATGCCCTACAGTATGCAAATAACATGAGTGGAACACATAAATGTCCTTTCTATGAATGTGGAGTATCTTGCCTCTTGAGATGCAACAATAATCGAAAGTCGTAATAGACATGTCCCAATTTTCCTCTACTACACCCTAAACAGAAACGAATATAGTGGATTTCAAAAAAAAAGTTCAAAAGTGTCTTTGAGATGCTCACTATCTAAAAGGCCGCTTGCATTTAGTAGGATTTATAGTAATGTTGAATGAACTTAGTAGCATTGTTGTGTTTGAAAGACCCCAAAAAGAAGAGTTTGTTCAGAAGTGGAGACTAGCTTGTCAAAGGACAATAGCTCATGTTGTAGTCATGCCAAGTGTGACAGTTGAGAAACTGGATGACTTTGTTGAGGAATTGATTAAAAGTCATGCGTGTTGCTTTTTTGATGGTCATGTTTTGGTGCCTTGTGTGTCAAACCAAGTTGGTGAGAAAAATTGTTCTTGTCTAGAACATAAGCATTTGTGAAGGACAAGGGACCAAATTACTGAAGCTAAGTTTCTTTTAAGATGTATCACATAGTGATGTGAGGGCTCACAATAGTCCTCTTTCTCTACAACAAGTTCTCCATTCCCATTAGGTCAATCATTTTCTACTTCTTCAGGAAATTGCCTGCAATCAATGTGGTTTGACAGAGAGGTGTGCCAAGGAACCCAGCTATATGTATACAAGAGTTGATTAAGAACTTAGCTCCAAGGAATCTAGATTCTTCGGCTTCTCAATCTATTAAAAGCAATTCTGGATTCAAATCTCCATGCTAAGATGCAAAATTTAGGTATTTTATTAATTAATTGGCAGAAGCTTGATTTAAACTTCTAGATTGTTTTATGAACCAAATTGAAATTATTCTCATCTTTGTTGACATCTCCTTGATCTAATTTACCTGGGATCTATGATAACTTTTGTGATTATATTTCATCTTGTTTCAAGTAGTCCATCTCACTGGCAAGAACACATGTGTGGCTCAAACTCCATACTACTTGACACTTCTGTGGCATTCTATCTACAGTTGTTTTTATGAAGCCCCACATTGCTTCCTTTGTTGTAGTAATACGTCCATGTTCTCTATGATTTTTCTCATTACCATGCATCCCTTTCACTGCATCCCTTTTTCAAAAATATTTGTATCTAAAAAATGAAGCTCTAGTGTTACGGCCATATTCAGCTAAGGACATGGAATAGGTCTAATATGGTATGCCAGGCCTCTAGTGTTCGAGATTATTGGTCATGCCTAGATTTAACTCCCAGACACTCTAATTGAGACATATGGAATAGTGCATGTACGTGTGATTGATACAGGCAGGAGGTATGCATGAAGAGTAATTATAGTTGACTTGCATGGGGATTGCATGGGCTCATGCACAGGATCCTACTCTTGATATATTGAGGTAGTGACTATTCCGTCAACAACTTTGGTCTAGTTCACCAGTTGAGCTCTTCTCCTTTGGCTATCACATGGCATGGCTTGGGGGCTAGATCTAGGAGGATTCCCCAGGAGAGATCTAGGTTTGGTTGGGTGGTTTTGCTCCATAGTCTCTCTTGTGTGTTCCTATCCTCATCTTAGGGGTTTTTCCTAGTGGTCATTATATCTAGACATACCGTGAATAATCCACCAAGATTTTTCACAAATACCTCTTTCGTTATACATCATTTTTCCAGTTTCCAATGGTATTCATGAAAATGAATCAAACACAAATGTTAGTCGATCTTTATGTCATTGCCCATAATAGTTCACTCGAGACTCAAAAACTTATGTGCGGCCTGCTATCTGGCAACATTGCTTTTTGCAACAATCAATTGTGGAGACTGCCATGACACTAGAAACATATGGTTATTTTCTTTGATTTTATTGCCACGTAGTGAGTTC
Source organism: Diphasiastrum complanatum (assembly GCA_029204225.1). Lineage (NCBI taxonomy): Eukaryota > Viridiplantae > Streptophyta > Lycopodiopsida > Lycopodiales > Lycopodiaceae > Diphasiastrum > Diphasiastrum complanatum. The sequence continues at coordinate 33,263,846 of CM055114.1, forward strand.
ATAATGTGCATAGGAGAGTCCATCTGGTTACAAACTACCAATAGAGTGAAAGAATGGTAAATGAGTGTATGAACATTGCTAATTTTCAGAATTTGATTGTGTATGCTACTTTCCTTGAAAACCATTATCCAATAGCTATACTATTATGCCTAATGCAAGTGAGAGATGCATATGGAGAATCTATATGTAACCAAGTTGCAATTTGGGGAGATTTCCAACAACACTTAGTGCACCTCATTTTCTAGCGACTATGCCTTGTCTGAGACTATTTCTTGGCTATTTCAACTACTCTAAACTCTGGCAACATGCTATTGGCTTATGGACATCTTGCTCCACATGTCAAATCAATATTGGACTTCCTTTCGCAATAGTTATCTAGGCTTTTCTCAGTCATACAAGTTTTGTTTTTTAATGCAAATCCAAACTCTCCATTTCTAAGGCATTCAGATAGTAGCATTCAAAGTTGCAAGAAATAGACTAGTTGTAGTATTTTCGTAGAGCACTTTTGCTTCTCTTATTTCTCTGTAAACTAGAGTGGCAATGCAAGTGTTGCACTTCTCTGGAGATCCATGTTGCATTGCAAATTTGTATTGAGTGTTATCAATTGCTATTTATTTATCAATAAAGATTTATTCTTTTGTCTCACCTTGTTTCTCACTTTGTTTCTTTGTCAATGAATGGCAATCTACTTGTGTTTATTAGTAACAGTCTATGACCCAATTTAAGGATCTGACACAGTATTTTAGTGTTATTTGTTCGAGTATCTATTCATGTTGTCATGGTTGTTCTTTCTCTAAACTTCAATTACACTTGCCAAGTTTTCGCAAAAAACATGCCAAGACATATGCTTTTCTATGAATAATTTAAGATTGATTTGTTTCATTGTATATCTCAAGAGTGAATGAGCTGGTGAGGGTTATTCTTTTGCTTATGATCTTTGTAACGGAACAGGCACTTGAGCTTGGGTTGAACTAGTCAAAGCATTGTTGTATAGTGACGATTCACTATTGTCTAGCCTAATATTAAAAGTTGATCTTCCGCAATAGAATCAGTGGTTAGAAAAAGAGTATCCCTACCTCTTTTTAACTTTGACATTTAGAGACTTTAACACAAGTTAGATACCTTCACAACTTGTTTTGGGTTGTTCTAGATTTAAATTACCATTTATAAGTTGTACTAGCTGCCTCGCTAATAAAACATCTGTTGATGACCAAATTAGAAAAGGTATGGAGGTGCCAAAAAACAAGCACCAACACGCAAACAATTCTCATATGTTGTGAGTCAAGATGGTCGCTCTAGTGTAAATTTTGGAAGGCTTACATATATTCTTCACAAGACTAAATCCAAATAATTTTCTAGCTCATGCACTTGTTCGGCTTTTTGTTCAGATCGAGATTTCTCCTTAGGTTCATAGTGTAGAAAATTCTCTTTCTGTGTTTGACTGGAACAAGAAATTATCGAAGCAAGTAGTGTAGATGGCTGACATGGTATTTTTTGTAATGTGTTCTTCACAGGATTTAAAATCTAAAATAATAATTTGGCAGTTGATCGAATACAAACTTACACGAAACAATAAATTATTATATCAAATTCCTCTTGTTGTGTACTTTCTTTTCAACTTACTGTTACATCACATTGATTATTTCATGCATCAAAAATAAACTTTTGTCAACTTAAGATTAGTCTACTTAAGACCAGAAATAGGGTTCTATAGTTTACAATTAGTCTACATTTTAAGGGCTATACTTTGCTAGCCATGAATCTCTGCTGCAAGCTTTTGGAGGACAAGTAACAATCAGTCATTCCCAAACATTAAATCCTCAAGCCGGAGCTCCAAGACTTCAGCTCCAAGCACGACAGAGTTCAAGGCACAGATCCTCATAGCATCACTGAACATGTAAATGAAAACCTCATCCTCCCATATGAATTAACATCTTGTAATTCATCTTTCTTTGAGTTGTTCCCTTCATCATTGTGAGCATTGACTTCTGCAGCTAGACATATTGCATTTAATTTTGGAACTCGTGGCTTTGATTTTGAAGCTTGTTTGCAGTATGTTTCAAAATAAAATGACAACTTAAAATTGTCATCATTTAGGCTGATTTAAATGAGACGTTTTTTGGTTGCCATTTAGAGTGGTTAAAATGAGGATTTCTGGCAACAATTTATTTTTCGTTGGCCAAATAAAAAGATGCTTTTTTATAACTATAATTTACATTGGCTTAAATGACGGCTTTTGGCCGTCATTTTTTGCTGATGCGAAATCTACGGCCAAGTTTCTCTATGAAAATATTATAATCAGATTTGGATGTTCGATCGAGATTGTCAGTGACCAGGGTACACACTTTGTTAATCAAATAATAAAGTGTTTAGTGGAAGATTTTTTTGTGATATATAGATTTAGTACTCCTTACTATCCTAGAGCAAATGGCCAAGCTGAATCTTCCAATAAGATTCTTTGCACTATTATGACAAAGATAGTTGAAGCAAGTCGGTCTAATTGGGAACATGAAGCGTTGCACAAATTATGTGAAACACGATTGATGGCAGTTTATGTGTTAGCAGCAGAGAAAGCCCATCGAAAGGCATAGCACGATCGTCGATTGCACAAAAAGGATCTGAAAGCAGGAGATCTTGCATTGATGTACAAAACCAAGCTCATCAAGGAAAAATTGAAGTTTACCGGTGAAGGCCCGTATAAAGTAAAGGAAATCCTAAACTATGGCGCAGTAATTCTTGAGCACTTGGATGGAAAATGATTTAATACTCCGGTGAATGGCAGCCGATTATGCAAGTTTTGGCAGCTTGCTCCACCAGATCAGCAAGTCTGATCTCAATGATTTTTTTATTTTACCTGTTTTTCAATTTTTTGTTTTCAATATTTAATTGTTGAGTTTTTTGGAAAAAGACAAAAAAAAAGAAAAAAATTGAGAAAATAGTGATGAGCAAAAGTCAGAAAAGTCATCAGCATGGCAAAAAGGAAGGACAGTATTTTTTATGAAAACTGACTTGTAAAATCATTGTTTCGGTCAGATGTGGCCTATACAATATCAGAAACCTTCGCTGAGCTCTCAGACTGTACATCCACTCGAGATATGTGTATATTGAGGTGGGTGAAGGTTCTTGGCCAGAAAAATCCATTTTTTGAGCTAGGTGAATGATCATCAATATGCCATTTTGGGAACCTTCATTGAGCACCTTACCCTCATTATGAACCTTCGCTGACATGCTAGATGGTCTTTAAATGTCAAAATTAGGTTGTCCATAGCCTCAGATCTTGGAAAAGTGCATTTATGATAGCACTTGGGCAAAGGATCCTCCTGGGCGAAGGTTCATCCTTCGCCAACCCTGGAAAACATTCGCCTGATAGGTTCAGATCCCCAAAAACCTTCATCGAGATTTTTATAGACTATTTTCACAGTATTGTATATGCTTGTAGTGGATGAGAAAACTACTTTCTTGCATGCAGAATTAGAGGTGGACTTATTCATGGATCAACCATTTGTAGAACAGGTCAAACCTGAAGATGCATCTTTGAATTCAAGACCTATACAGACTATGAGAAGATCTGAAAGGGATTGATTACACTGATACATTCTCTCCAGTAGTCAAAAACATATCAATTTGCTTGTTATTAACTTATGCAGTGGCTCATGATCTCAAAATCCATGTAGTGGATGAGAAAACTACCTTCTTACATGCAGAATTAGAGGATAACTTATTCATGGATCAACCACTTGGCTTTGTAAGCCAAGAATGTCCAAAATATGGATGTCACACGAATAAAAATATCTATGGTCTGAAACAGGCAGCAAGACAATGGTATAGAAAGAAGGACGAAGCACTACGTTCTTCAGGCTTCAAACCTTTATTCGATGAACAAAGATGAAATTATTATTCTAGCTGTTTATGTTGACGATACTCTAATTTTCTCAAAAAAAGATGAGTTAATTTCAAATGTCAAAAGAAACATTTCTGAAATATTCGAGATCGCTGACCTAGGAGAAGCAAGAATCTCATTACAGGAGTTCTCAGTATCAAAAAGACCCTTTAGGGAATGCCATGTAGGATATAAAAAAATATCAAAATACAAAAAACAATATTATTTATTTGCTTGCCCCCACCACTCCCGAGGCCAAAGTCTCGACGTCAGCCATTGATAAGTTAGGCTAGCCCATAGAAACCTTAGAGAGAACGATGAAGGCTTTCACAAAATGCCAGTTAGTACTAGGCTTCTTCACTATTTTCCATGCTCTATTCAAGTATAATCACATGGCACTTCCAACAAGCTTGACAACGGTGTCTTCAGCAGCATAAAAAGCCTACACAAAATATAACAAGATAATAAGATACATAATAAATACTCATCAGAAGATTTTTTTGGAAAAAAATTCAGATGGATCTTTACCCGCCGCGGTGGGTGGAGATCCATCAGAACATTCTTTTTTTGGAAAAAGTTCTAATGGGTCTCCACCCACCGCGGCTGGCGGAGACCCTTCAAACATGGAGATAAAAAGATTTGCTCTAACAACATAAACTTTCCCATATTTAACATGAGGAGAGCTGATAATTGAAGATGATCGAAAAATCGCAATTCGCTCCCAAAATCGTAGATTTAATAGAAAGCAAGAGGGAAATCGAAATCACGTGAATCTATTGTGGAGACCACCTCTACTTATAAGGGATTTGGAGAGTAGAAGTAAAATATCGCTTATGGGATTAATTGGTTGACATGTGTTGTTTACAGACCCATCAGACTTTTCTTTTTTATATTTGTGTTTTTGATGGGCGGAGACACATTAGAACACTTCATTTTGTTTTTATTTCCTGATGGGTCTCCACCCGCAGTGGCCTACGCAACCTTTCGTGACCTCGAAAGTTCCAGAATCTTCGAGACCTTTTGCAACCTCGAGTGGATATATATATATATATATATATATATATATATATAGAGAGAGAGAGAGAGAGAGAAAATAGAGAGACCTATCAAAAAATCTTTTTCCGGATGGGTCTCCACCTGCTGCAACCTTCGGGACCTCAAAATTACTCTCATCTTCGGGAATGCGACCTGGAATGGATAGAGAGAGAGAGAGAGAGAGAGAGAGAGAGAGAGAGAGAGGAACCGTGATGGCGGAGAGAGAGAGAGAGATAGAGAGATAGAGAGACCCATCAGAACATTTTTTTTCCAGATGGGTCTCCACCTGTGGCGACCTTCGCTACCTTTCGCGACCTGAAAGTGCCAGAATCTTTGGGACCTTTTGTGACCTCGGAAGTTTCAGAATCTTCGCGACTTCAAATGCTTGAGAGAGAGAACACGACCTCGAATGGATATATATATAGAGAGAGAGAGAGAGAGGAGCAACGATGGCAGAGAGAGAGAGAGAGAGAGAGAGAGAGAGAGAGAGAGCATTTTTTTCCGGATGGGTCTCCACCCGTGGCGGCCTTCAAGACCTTCAGGACCCCGAGATTACTCTCATCTTTGGGAACGCAACCTCGAATAGATAGAGAGAGAGAGAGGGAGAGGAACGGCAATGGCCGATATATATAAGCTTCTCAATTGCACATTCTCAATTGGGCTTCCCCCTTCTTCTTGATGGGTGGCACCTCACTTACTTGTCGTTCTGATCTCACCTTTTGGCATGTTTGTAGGTTAGCGATTTTCTAGAAAATATGGATTTTTGGGAATCTACGGGTTGTTGAGGGCTCAGCCCCATCCGTTACTGCAACCATGTGTGGAGTGTGCTATTGTATAGTCTGCCTTTTTGAGCAATGTATTGAACGGGCCTGGAGTTCCCTACTTTCCTTGGTACATTTGAAATATGTTCTGATGGGTCTCTCTCTTGATCTAGGTTTTGACAATTTGCGAGTAAACCAAAATAAAAAAATGCTCCATTTTTCATGTACAATACATTGCTTTAAAAACTTGATAAAATAAATGAAAATATTTTATTATTTCATCATCTCAACATAAGTTTAATAGTTAAGTTGTAGCCTCCATCTAGAACATACAATAAAACTGTTTACCAACGTTGATTTTATGATACCTATCATAGGCTTGGCCACATACCATCACGTCTATTACTGTATGGTCGTACAACAATCCTTGGCAGTAGACAAAAATGTTTTAGCTTGATAAATGTAAAATTAAAGTGATTAAGTTTTCTGTGTTCTCAATGATATAACATACTATGTATAATTTGTAGACAACATGATTTACAAACATATCTTTTAGCTAGTAATAAAATTAAAAATATGATAATGAAGTACAAAAATAGATTTTGTGAAACATTTCAGATCAATTAAGATCTAAATCCATAAAATGATCATGGGTTAGAAAGACAACAACTCACCAATCTTGCCAATAAAATCAGCATCTACTCTAAGAATGAGATGCAAACTCTAATAGATCTTGATCAAACATGAACCAACACATGCATTTTTTATAGGGCCTTCTTTGGGCCCATATTTTCTCTAATGTGCCTCTCGATTTTCTCCATGTAGTCTTCTCCAACCAACCTTTTGTCATCTTGATCATCAGTGATCAATTCAAAATCATAGAATCCTTTGAGTTGATGAAGAGATGTGAGATCCATGCCTTGGATCTTCCCAAGAACCAATCTTTCATTGCTCGTTCCTTCATAAGACTCCCTCTTGATGATTGCATCATAAGAAGTAGAGACCTCAAAGACATTAGAAGCCATGAAAAAAATGATCAGTACCTTCAACATAAGGATTATTGAAGTTCTCTCTTTTTTCAAACAAAAACTTCTACTCAATGTTTTAGGTAATGACTCATATGATAATGATTCTTCCTCACTATCATGCATAATGACATCCTTCAAAGTACATCCTACTTTGAACTCTTCACATACTTCTCTTCTTCTTGACTTGTGACTATCTCCCTCACCAAGTCTCATGATAGAACCATTTGATCTACTCGCTTTATGAAGACATGTGACTCCACATGCTACAAAAATGACTTTTTTGGACTCATCACAAAAAAATGTAGAAGAACCATCTCCTTCATGAACGCGCCTAGCAACATCTTTTTCCATATGATCAAAGACATCATTAGCAACAACCCTTTCTAGGAAGAACCTTCACCTTCTCCATTGATGAAGTTAGCTCTTTCCTTGCCTTTTGCATGCTTGCACTTGCCATGAAGAACCATTGAAGAACCATCATTATCCTCATAACTAGCCAAGTTAGCACAAAAATGAACATCTGCAAGAAGCATATTAGATCTTGACCTAGATCTAGCATAAGGAAGTTTTTTAGACTTTGCATAAGATCCACCAATCGTATTGATGCTAAACGGTAACTTTGGAAAGTTGAGAGCAATCTCCTTTTCCATTCCATCCTTTTTGTTAGCCACAACAAAAGCAAGCTTGAAAATTCTACCTTGTCTATTGCCCCTAGCAACCAAGATTTCTTCCTTTGTAATGAAACAAGCATCACCACCAAACTTTACCACGTATCCTTTCTCTATCATTTGATCAACCTTAACAGATTCTTTGAAAGTGAAGGAATGTGAAGAACACCATCAAGTATTGCTTTCCTATTAGTAGAAAGACAAATATGAATTGAACCAATACTTTCAATCACACACTTACCATGTGTATCACTTTCTTGGCTCCATTGGAAACTCACTAGGTTCTATCTTGACTTCTAAATCTATGAAATCAATGTTAAACAATGACAAAATGAAAAAGATTAAGGCTTCAGTTACTGATAGCATTATGAATGAACACAACTAGAAAACTATATGTTTATCCACGCAGAGTATCCACGCGAGACCCGACACTTATTCAATTTTCCGAAATTTTGTTTGCGTGGAACATCCACGCGTGGATTATCCAAGACAAAATTTTTTTGAACATGCCTCTGGCCAGTCCACAGGCATTTTTTTGACACGGCGCCGAAAAATTTATGCGCGTGAATTATCCACGTGTGGATAATCCACACAAAAATTAATTTTGAAAATTTTGACAACTGTTTGGGAGGGAAGGTTGGCGACGCCGGAAAGCAGTTTTGGCGTGGATAATCCACGTGTGGATTATCCACGCATATTTTAGTTTGTTCACCGGACCAGACCGGAAGTTAAAGATATCTACGCGAGGATATCTTCTGCGTGGATTATCCATGCATTTTTTTTTTGTTTTTTAGTTTTTTGCATGTTGATAATGACATGGAATTAGTTAAATAAATATATTTCTAAAGTGAATCATATTATGATTAGGCTATATATATTTTTTTCTAAAGTGAATTGTATTATGATGAGGTTTTTGTTTTTTTTTTTTGCATGTTCATAATGAAATGGAATTAGTTAAATAAATATTTTTCTAAAGTGAATTATATCATGGTGTTCCTAGATGATTGGGATTTTTTATGAGGGCGGCCACCTACTTTTATAAGACAGTTGACTCGAGCTACCAAGAGGGTAATTATCCATGATCTAAGGCTTTGAGAGCCAGGGGTTTAGGGTCTACCCTAATGGCACTCTACCTAATCTCATATCTGAGATCATTTGATATGGATTGAGAGCTCATTTTGTACATACTTCGATAAATTATCAAGAGATGGTGATTTTGGCAAGTTTTCTCTTTAATGAGGAATTGATGAATGATGAATGTGATATTTTTTGTGTCTAATGAATAGATCTGAATCTGAACAAAGTGTTATACTTTCCACGTGTGTGACATGATGTGAAGATCAATTATTTCTAGTTTTATTGTGGTGTTCAAAAGCTCTTACCAACTAGATGCAAAATAGGTTGAATTGTGTGCTAGTTTTCTATCTATTAGATATAAGTGAAACCTTTTATGCTTTTTCAAGGTTTTAGTATCCAAATGAGGTTCATAACCTTTGATTTTAACATGGTATCAGAGCCCAAATGCAACCATCAAGGCTCAAATACAAGGAAGAGAGAAGCAATTACAAGTTGACGATTCTTTAATTTTTATTGCCCTTATTACTACCTTAAGTTTGATGATGTTCCTTCAAGTGTGAATGAAACTGTAGCAACAAAAGAGTGATTTGATGTAATGAAAAGTGAGGTGAGTATATATGATGCATTGTTTGAGATACTTGTAAAATTATTGATCCTCCATCAAAGATACAAAATGTTACTGTTTGCAAATGGGTCTTTAAGATCAAGCTTAATCAAGATGGCAGTGTGAACAATTATAAAACAAGACTAGTTGCCAAGGGATATGCTCAATTCAAGGAGATTGACTATGATGAAACACTTGATTTTGTTATAGTTTGTGGTGGTGATTTCATTAACTCACATGCTTTTAGTGATTTGCTATCTTTGCAACATTTGTTAAAAAATGAGAATTTTCTTGGAACATGAAGCCGTACATCTATCTTCACCGACATTATCTCCAAAAAAATGGGATTGAAGTCAAACTATGTCTATATTCTTCTCACTTACTTGACCATAAATGAGACTCTATTTTGGCTAAATAACAATCATTTGAAAGCATTGCAAGAATCAATTTCATTCAGAATTGCAATAATCAGTTTTTATTCATAATTACAAGAATCAATTTCATCAGTGACATCATCTTACAATTCATCTCCTCTTAAATGATTTTCATCATCACTCTCACTTTCAAAAATTATTTCATCATCGTGACTATTAGAATTTCTATTCTCAACATCTATGGAAGTGGGTGCTTCTAGGTAGCTCAATCTCATAGTTAAAATGAAGGTTTTCCATTTTATTCTCAACATTTGCACCCTCAAATACTCGTCATGAACGTGGTTCAACTTGAGCTACAAACTACCATATCTTGTTTAGTCGATCTGGTTGAAAAAACACCTGCAAAAATCACTATTTTAGAACATATCAAAAACTCAAATACTGAAGTCACTTGTAATAAAATGAAAAATATTATAGCATAGCATGTGCACATGCTCACAGTGACGAGGCAACACCAATGTGTCAAAGGACTCCATGCTTAATGTTTTTGATGAATCAATCACAAAAAATCCATTGGATCCGATTTTACGGTTGCATTTGGCCCTCTACAAACTATGTTGAACCATTTCACATCAAATAAAAAATAGTGTCCACTTTCACCAAATGACACATCATAAATATTTTGTATAGTTCCTACGTATTCTATATCTCCTGAGATGGGATTCCGATCTCGTGCACTGCTTTGACTTTCTTGTTGGAAAGATGCTATTACGCCACGTGTGTGCATCTCTTGTTATCAATCCTTTCAACACGAAAGTGAAAACCAAAAGCCCATATAGCATTATACATTTTGCACCGCCGCATGACAAACATGAATATCATAAATAATCACTGTGTTTTATTTAATAAGTTCATGTATCAATTGATTTAGTTTAAATACACATGCAAAAGATCATTTATGCACTTACACCTAGTGTGCACTGGACCAGCAATAGAAACTTCTTCAACTAAGTGCACCAGTAAATGTACTTGTGAGTCCATGATGGAAGTCGGAAAATATCTCTCAAACATGCACACAATCTCCACCATATCCTCATGTCTCTTGCGAAGATCCAGCTCATGGATTTCTTTTGAACACATCCATCTGCAACATATTCAATCCATTTTATGTCTATTTGAATTTCCAATCAATAAATACTAAATAAAAAAATGCACCAAGTACATGTAAATACCTGACAATGACTGATAGTTTGTATATGGTCTCACAAATATCTTTTGACAAGCACCCACGAATTGACAATGGATAGATGAATTGAATCATCTTTAGCCAATCATGAGATTTGAGACCTTGCAACTTTCCATCCATTGTGAATGATGACCGTAGAGAATGGGCAAAACCAGTTGGTGTTCTAGTGTCATGAATAATGGAGCACACATGGTTAAGCTCCTCCTTAGTGAATGTCCAAGGTACTTTTGGAGCATGATCTTCACCTTCCTTTATCCAATATTCTTTTTTGGTGTTTGATTCTTTTAGATCGTGCCTTGCAACAATGGTATTTGTTTCATCAATCAAGTGTTTCCAAATAGATTCACTCACATTTTTAAATATGTGCACGGGATCAAGTAGGTGATTACTCAAAAGGTTATTCCAATATTCCAAACAATGAAGTATAGATAATCTTTTCATACCATCGATTGGATTTGCTTGAGATTCCTCCCATAATATTCGCCAATCTTTCACGGACATCATCTTTGGAGGCATCTCTCTCTCAACTCTTCCTCCAAAACCTCTTCTAGGAGTCGTCTACGTCGACCATTACAAGGATTATTGTCTCCAACACTAAATGAGGATGAAGAGTCCTATATATCAAAATAACAAGAAGTAGGTTGAAACAATGCTTGATAAACATTTCCTCCCAATACTTGATAGATCTAAATACTTGATAGATCATAAGCAATGTTGCCAGATAGCAGGCCGCACATAAGTTTTTGAGTCTCGAGTGAACTATTATGGGCAATGACATAAAGATCGACTAACATTTGTGTTTGATTCATTTTCATGAATACCATTGGAAACTGGAAAATTGATGTATAACGAAAGAGGTATTTGTGATAAATCTTGGTGGATTATTCACGGTATGTCTATATATAATGACCACTAGAGAAAACCCCTAAGATGAGGATAGGAACACACAAGAGAGACTATGGAGCAAAACCACCCAACCAAACCTAGATCTCTCCTGGAGAATCCTCCTAGATCTAGCCCCCAAGCCATGCCATGTGATAGCCAAAGGAGAAGAGCTCAACTGGTGAACTAGACCAAAGTTGTTGACGGAATAGTCACTACCTCAATATATCAAGAGTAGGATCCTGTGCATGAGCCCATGCAATCCCCATGCAAGTCAACTATATAACAGGTCACAACTCTTCATGCATACCTCCTACATGTATCAATCACACGTACATGCACTATTCCATATGTCTCAATTAGAGTGTCTGGGTCATCTCAAGGTCATTAGTCACCAACAGGCCTTGATGTGGAGTTAAATCTAGGCATGACCAATAATCTCGAATATTGGAGGCCCGGTCTACCATAATAGACCTATTCCATGTCCTTAGCTGAATATGGCCATAACACTAGAGCTTCATTTTTTAGATACAAATATTTTTAAAAAAAGAATGCAGTGAAAGGGATGCATGGTAATGAGAAAAATCACAGAGAACATGGACGTATGACTACAACAAAGGAAGCAATGTGGGGGTTCATAAAAACAACTGTAGATAGAATGCCACAGAAGTATCAACTAGTATGGGAGTTTGAGCCACACATGTGTTCTTGCCAGTGAGATGGACTACTTGAAACAAGATGGAATATAATCACAAAAGTTATCATAGATCCCAGGTAAATTAGATCAAGGAGATCTCAACAAAGATGAGAATAATTTCAATTCGGTTCATAAAACAATCTAGAAGTTCGAATCAAGCTTCTGCCAATTCATTAATAAAATACCTAAATTTTGCATCTTAGCATGGAGATTTGAATTCAGAATTGCTTTTAATAGATTGAAAAGCCGAAGAATCTAGATTCCTTGGAGCTAAGTTCTTAATCAACTCTTGTATACATATAGCTCGGTTCCTTTGCACACCTCTCTGTCAAACCACATTGATTGCAGGCAATTTCCTGAAGAAGTAGAAAATGATTGACCTAATGGGAATGGAGAACTGGTTGCAGAGAAAGAGGACTATTGTGAGCCCTCACGTCACTATGTGATACATCTTAAAAGAAACTTAGTCTCAGTAATATGGTCCCTTGTCCTTCACAAATGCTTATGTTCTAGACAAGAACAATTTTCCTCACCCACTTGGTTTGACACACAAGGCACCAAAACATGACCATCAAAAAAGCAACACGCATGACTTTTAATCAATTCCTCAACAAAGTCATCCAGTTTCTCAACTGTCACACTTGGCATGACTACAACATGAGTTATTGTCCTTTGACAAGCTAGTTTCCACTTCTGAACAAACTCTTCTTTTTGGGGTCTTTCAAACACAACAATGCTACTAAGTTCATTCAACATTACTATAAATCCTACTAAGTGCAAGCGGCCTTTTAGATAGTGAGCATCTCAAAGACACTTTTGAACTTTTTTTTTTAAATCCACTATATTCGTTTCTGTTTAGGGTGCAGTAGAGAAAAATTGGGACATGTCTATTACGACTTTCCATTATTGTTGCATCTCAAGAGGCAAGATACTCCACATTCATAGAAAGGACATTTATGTGTTCCACTCATGTTATTTGCACACTGTAGGGCATAAGGCGTAGGGGGTCCAGCAAACTTGTGGCTAGATACACTCACACTTACAATGGGCTTATTGAATGTTACTTTGGGAGGTTGTGCAAATCAAAATAGAAACAAAGCTAAATTTCAACAAAGACAACCAATTTAGAATCAAAATATTATGTACATCATTCATCACCCTACGTTTTTTTTTCCTTCACTGGCAAGCAACACTTGTCTATACCTTACCGATCTATTATGCATCAACAAGTTTAAAATTCTGTGCATCAACAAGTTTAAAATTCTGACAAGCCATTGCTTGGAGCTGGAACAAACTAAGCTATGAAAAAGAAATTTGGAAGAGGAGTGGCAGATTCCAGCATAAACCAAACAATAAATACATTATGTACAAATCTAAACGGTAAATGAAAAGCAAAGGCATATATACTTTTTAACAAATGGCATAATCAAACCAAACAAAGCACCATCACAGTGAATGTAAAAGCGGTCACTTGAGAAACCCGTCTCTTCCAAAGTTCTGATGATCAGATCCACGTCATCAACTGTCCCTTTCATGGTTGTTCCTTAAAATAGAAAGGCAAGTGGTCAAAGGGTCAAGATCAAGGTGAAACTTCCTCTTTGGCAAAAAGAAAGATAAGTCTAAGCTGAAATGCTTTTATTGTGGAATCAAAGGGCATTTTGCTAATGAATGTTTGAAGAAGCAAAGAGATGAAGGTAGCAAGCAAATCAACTTTACTACTAATCATGAGGATCTAGGTGGTTGTGATTCTCTTTTGATGTGTTCTTCAAGTCTAATATCAAGTGAAGGTGGATTGATAGTGGAGCTAGTTCACACATGACTAGTCACAAGGAGTTCTTTACTTCGTTGGTCACCGTAGGCTTTGTTTCAGAAATGTCGCTTCTAATTCAAATTTTTGAGTGTTTCCAACTATTGGGAGGGAATATTTCAGCATTTTGAAAATTATATTTTAACTATGGTTAAGCACCAGTGAAGTTTGACGTGACTAAACTAAGGTGCATTCATTTACATGGAAAATATTGCAGGCAGATGCGTAAAGAAGTTAGAAAATGATATTATAATTACTTTATAGTTATTTTTCTCTCTCCTACATGGCATTTCTTGTAGGGCCTTCTTTGGGCCCATATTTTCTCTAGTGTGCCTCTCGATCTACTCCATGTCGTCTTCTCCAATCAACCTTTTGTCATCTCGATCATCAGTGATCAATTCAAAATCATAGAATCCTTTGAGGAAGAGATGTGAGATCCATGCCTTGGATCTTCCCAAGAACCAATCTTTCATTGCTCTTTCCTTCATAAGACTCCCTCTTAATGATTGCATCATAAGAAGTAGAAACCTCAAAGACATTAGAAGCCATGAAAAAAATGAATAGTACCTTCAACATAAGGATTATTGAAGTTCTCTCTTTTTTCAAACAAACACTGCTACTCAATGTTTTAGGTAATGACTCATATGATAATGATTCTTCCTCACTATCATGCATAATGACATCCTTCAAAGTACATCCTACTTTGAACTCTTCACATACTTCTCTTCTTCTTGACTTGTGACTATCTCCCTCACCAAGTCTCATGATAGAACCATTTGATCTACTCTCTTTATGAAGACATGTGACTCCACATGCTACAAAAATGACTTTTTTGGACTCATCACAAAAAAATGTAGAAGAACCATCTCCTTCATGAACGCGCCTAGCAACATCTTTTTCCATATGATCAAAGACATCACTACCAACAACCCTTTCCAGAAAGAACCTTCACCTTCTCCATTGACGAAGTTAGCTCTTTCCTTGCCTTTTGCATGCTTGCACTTGCCATGAAGAACCATTGAAGAACCATCATTATCCTCATAACTAGCCAAGTTATCACAAAAATGAACATCTGCAAGAAGCATATTAGATCTTGACCTAGATCTAGCATAAGGAAGCTTTTTAGACTTTGCATAAGATCCACCAATCGTATTGATGCTAAACGGCAACTCTGGAAAGTTGAGAGCAATCTCCTTTTCCATTCCATCCTTTTTGTTAGCCACAACAAAAGCATCAAGCTTGAAAAGTCTACCTTGTCTATTGCCCCTAGCAACCAAGATTTTTTCCTTTGTAATGAAACAAGCATCACCACCAAACTTTACCACGTATCCTTTCTCTATCATTTGATCAACCTTAACAGATTCTTTGAAAGTGAAGGAATGTGAAGAACACCATCAAATATTGCTTTCCTATTAGTAGAAAGACAAATATGAATTGAACCAATACTTTCAATCACACACTTACCATGTGTATCACTTTCTTGGCTCCATTGGAAACTCACTAGGTTCTATCTTGACTTCTAAATCTATGAAATCAATGTTAAACAATGATATAATGAAACAGATTAAGGCTTCAATTATTGATAGCATTATGAATGAACACAACTAGAAAACTCTGTGTTTATCCACACGAGACCCGACACTTAGTCAATTTTCCGAAATTTTGTTTGCGTGGAACATCCACGTGTGGATTATCCACGCCAAATTTTTTTGAACATGCCTCCGGCCAGTCCACCGGCATTTTTTTGACACGGCGCCGAAAAATTTATGCGCGTGAATTTATGCGCGTGAATCTTTTATTACGGAGATCAAATACTCGAGCAAAGATCCCGTCGCAACGCGAATAGAACTGTTACCTTCGAATAACCATTGGGCATATCTTGTATCAAGAAACCTGAAGGACGCCTTCGGCACCTAATAGATGATTGTGAAGGTACGTCACGCAACATATCAACAGAAACATCAACCACAGCCCAGACACCATCCTGATGCTTGCAATATCTCAGAAAGTATATCTCTCGTGTGGGTACCAAAGGTGAAAGCACCTGCAGCTCAGCATACATCTGAAACAACCAAAACCTTCCGTGAATTTTCCGTTGTCACTTGGCAGATACGACTTCGACGCAGATTAACGTTACTGGCTTCTATTCTTTACCCTTGATACAAAGTGTAAATCAAATCATTGACATGGGGATGAAGGATTATTTTACTGTAGGGTACAGTAGGAGTTGATCAAGGGAAACCATAGACAAGGAAGCTATTCCGTGACTATCATTAAAGAGAGGCAGTAATCTACCAGTTGTAGACCACCATTTCTATTGCCAGTAACACCAGTTGACAGAGCTTCGATTGTAAAGGATCGAGATACAATACTTGGAAACATCTCAATCCATCGAGCCTGCAGATATGAAGGCAATAATTTAGCATATCAATAATATCATAATGTCCGTTAAAAATTGTACATACAGTGTATAAGCTCATACTTTCATCTACTGAAAACCTCCACACAAGTGGAACATGATGTTTCAGAGATTAGAAATTTAGGGTGGGGGCCAAAAGCACACACCGAATCCATGAGATTCTCCACTAAGCTCACTGCATTCATCATAACCAGCCCAGTCTCGCGTGTAGCCTCTGTCTTCATGCCGTATTGTCTCGTTTCCAGCGGTCGTGGGTATTGTTGAATATAATCCTCGTAGTTCAACACTTCGTTAGGCCCTTCTAGACTTGGTATCCAGGATGGCTCGTCGGGCTGACACATCCGAATGAGCTCCTCCATAGCTCTCAGTGCGAGTTCCATTACTAGCAGCTTCTCAGAATGCGATATCGCTGTCGTTCTGGGAACAAGATCTGACATCAGAGATTGAATTGATCCGGGATGCATTCCAAAACTTTCACCTACTGCAAGGTCCAGGGATGAGCTGGGAAGTTGAGATTGATGGGGTGCAAGTGATATGATCGGCCGACCCAGATACTTTCCTGCAATCGTAGAGACTCGACCCAACTGCACAAATACAATAGCTTTCAATCAGGGAATCTGAGAAAGTGGTTACATCGACACGTGTATAGCTCAATCAGAATAGAAGAGAGTTAACGTAATACTTCATCTTTTAATCGCGCATTCTCGATGCGCAACTGCTGCTCATCAAGCAACATCTCTCCCAACACGGCTGGGCTTCCACAGTCCGGGCAAGAAGCATTCTTTAAAGCTTCTCTAATGGTGACATTTTCTGCCCTTAATTCTTCATTCTTGACCCTTATCCTAGAGATTTCTGCACGCTCCTGCTGCGTCTGCTCAAGTGAAGTACGGAAAAAAGCTGGACTGATTAGCTGGTTATATGTCGAATACAATAGTCACAGGACGGAAAGTGTTTTTATCTGCTAATCTGTTAGCGACTTGCTCTTGATGAAATTGTTTTTAAAACATATTAACAATGCTCGTCAGAGTGGTTTGCACTAGCTAAAACTGAAACAGAATGAATTAAACCTTGAGCTGTGTACGACGGTTTTGAAACCAGAATTTGACTTGTCTAGGCTCGAGGGCCAACTCCTTGCTAAGCTCTTGCCTTTACTTGTCATCCGGATGTGGGCATTTGTTGAATAACCTGAAACCAAAATACCTCGAAAGCCTGTAATACGCAAGTGACATCTCTAAACCGTCGAGAGGATTCTAGGAAAGTTAAAAACTGGTTATTGACAGAAAAGTGCTATCATTCAAACCAAATACATTGCAAACTGCTATTCTTAATACCTCGATGTTTATTCCGAAATCAATATACTATGCGCTGCTTATCCTATTTAATTTAGAAGCACTTGACGCACTGGGAAATGCCAGTCTCAAAGCAACCCTTATAGATTTGTCCCAATGCGGAAAGATATTCGTTAGACAGGATTGCGCACAGTAGCATAATCTTAGCAAAATAGACAGCCATGTAAACGATGCTGAAACAAATCTATATACCACAATAATTTGAAATCTTTCATGAGAAAATAGATTTCCATCTCCTGAATCTGGCGCGGAGTGTGCCGATGATAACGCTCCTTCCGAGGTGGTCCTGCATCTTGGTCATCTCCAGAACCTCCATCCATGTTGTCGCTTCCAGACCTACTCGGGCCTCTTCCTTACTTTTGCTCTTTGTTCGTTCACTTTCTACGGTTTCACGCTGACCTTCCAGCCCAGGTGCCTGCATGATTCAAGACTAACCTCCATTCTCAGTGGATAAATGCAGCACAGCTTTAAGTAGCATAGCTATCGTAGTTGCCATAGTGCTAGCACTCGCTTAACACACTTCATTACAGAGAACAGAGACGCAACTAAACAAGAAGTGAAATACATTTGCCCACTCGAACTAGTGACGATGTTGTACTACTATGAGAGGAATATGATGAGATACTGGAACCAAAACCTAATTTCAAGCTGCTAGTCACGAAACGTAATAACTTTGCAAAGTAATACTTACCAACCCCAGAGACAAGCCGGGAGCAGAATACACACTTTTCATCGATCGAGGCAAGGAAGGTGGCAGAACCAGACGAGGGGCAGTCAGTATCCCTGCGGGCATATTTGATATGTCCACTAAACGCCTATCTGCTGTGCTGTTGGAATTCGTGTCACCGTCAGACATCCAAGCTTTATAATTTAGAGCAAGTTTGCATGATTCAGAGCTGATAGTTCGACGCAGCTTGAATTGTTATTTTTTGGACCTTCCGGAATGCAAGCATATATATGGGTTCTACTTCAATAGTTTCGGTAAATCATGAAGCCGCACTTGGTTAATGCGCATTGATCGACTATTGTTCTTAGATCAACTATCTGAATGCGATACATAGTATGCCAAAAGGTGGGGGGGGGGGGGGGAAGGCCCTCCCTAGAGGGTCGTCCACCTTGGGAGGGCACACCACCCGAGGGAGGAGCCCGAGGCCGTGTGCCAGAGCAGGAGGAAGGCCCGAAGTGCCCTCTTCCCTTGCGTATTGAGCACGTTCAAGGGTAGGTGCGAGGAGAGAGAATGCTAGTTTCAAACAGATAACATAATGTCTTGAAACGGTGAAGAGGCAAATGCAACTGTATATTTTGCCTCTGAAGGTGTCTCTTGATTACAAAGGAAATTAGGGCACCTGGCATTACATTTGTAGATGAACTTCACAATCATTAAAACCTTTTTTGCTTTTGTATTTGTTATGAATCTGTTTTAAGCACACCTTTTGAGTGAAAAGTGTGTGTATAAATAGGGTGAAATATTTACAACACCTTTCACTTTGAGTGAAAAGTGTGCGTATAAATAGGTGAATTATTTACATGCACCTTCCAATGCCCAAAAGGTGCATGTACAAAAATTGAATAAAAAATGATCACATGATTTGTGTGCCTAAGGAAGCACCTTCATTTTCTTGGAAAAAAAAAGAAAAGAATGATTATACGTAAACTATATTTATTCCAAGAGCTTTTATACTTCTTTAGAGCGTGCCAAGGAGCTCACTGGAATAAGGCCCTCACAACAAAGAGTTATCCTCTACGAAAACCTAAGCTGAGAGAGGCACTTACATCTATTCCAAGCCTATGAGCATGATACTCCTAGTGGTATGGAGATTTACTTTTTGATCTCTACAATCTCTTTTAGGATTTGCTTTACAAAGATCATATTAAGGTTCAAGCCCCAATAAGTAAGATTTTGTTTTTGTAAATGGTGGATAGAGGTTTGGGGCTAACCCCTAAGTGAGAATGGCTTTCAATCTCCTTTAAGAGGGGTTGTGCTAATATGGGTCCATGCGTGACTTGGCAACTTTCACAAAACGTGAGCATTAAGTGTGCAAGAGACCACGGTCCTTAAACCTCTATATATTCTCACATGAATTTTGTAAATAACACATTTTCATATTTTGAAGCTATTTGTGCTCCTTATGTAGGCTCAACATAAGTAATGTGTGTGAAAAACAAGCAAGAGACACAACGGTATATGCAACCTCCAAATCACCTACATTAAGTGATCCCCTTGGCCTTTCCATAGTGCCACAAGGTTGGGTAAAATGGCATGAGAAAATATGGGAAGGTGTTTAATGAGTAGGCAAGTGCATAAATCTTTATGTGGATATAGATTCTTCAAAAAATATCTCTCAAGCCTAGATTCCTTTTGCATCGATGAAAAGAGTGTCCACATATGCCCTCATTCTTTTTGGAAAATCCAAAATAGATAGCTACTTAACGCCCCTCATTTGGCAATCTTAAACTAAATCCATCATTTCTACCAACTTAAAATGATCATGGCCATTGAAAACCTCATTGTTTTTGGAAATTTTTAAAAAATGACGACGGAAAACCCTAATTTAGGGCACTTTGAATGATGACCAAAAGTCATCATTTACAATATTGAAGGCCATAAAAGCTATCATTGTTTCTGGAATTCCAACGAGAAAAGATGATGACTAACCCACCCACCCCCGCCTTTGAACGAAGTTAAATGATGTCCAAAATCCATCACCTATACCAGCTTAAATGACGGCCACAAAAGCCCTCTTGTTTTTGGAAACCCAAATACAAAAATAGCAACTAAAAAGCCATCATTCAAACCAACTCAATTGATGATCATAACAGCCTTCATTGTTTTCTCAAATCCAAAAAAGAGCGATTGTCAAAAACTCTTATTCAAATCAACTTTCATGAGGGTTTTCGTATAATATCATATAATTAGCTCCAAACGCAATTAGTGCATCTTTAATGACATTATACTTCGTAGTCATTGTTTTTTTGGTATCTTTTTGATTAGTTTGTGGGTGCTAATAATCACAAGTCCAACTTTTGTGGAGGACCTTCGTCTAATTATTAAATGTAGCAAGCTCAATAGAAGACTAAAGGAGAGTACCTCTTAACACAACTTAGAGAACAAGCACTCACACGGTACACCATTATTGACATGAAAGCGTTAGGTATTTTGAAGTTGGGATTACTAAGCAAGAGATCTAGAAGACAGTCATGCAAATTGTGAAATTAGTCTCAAAATTATGAATGAAAAACATAGCATTGTAACGTAAAGCTCAGACAGATCTCAAACTTCAAATCTCATAAAGTTTTGGGTGAATGGTCGTGCTATACCTAGAAGAAGAATGCTAATCTTCCTAAACCTTTTTGGGGTGAAGCCTTGATTTGTGCTAATTTTCTTTGCTATAGGTCACTAAGTGGACCATTGGATGTTAAGACTCCTTATAAGGTTCTTTTGGGTAAGAGATTGACTCTCAGTTATTTGAAGATCTTTGGTTCTACTTTCTATACATCAACGTAACTCTTGATGATAGGACTTAAGAAGATCATGTAAGAAGGGCATATTTGTTGGCTATAATGAAGTAAGTAAAGGCTATCAAATTATCCATTCTTTTAATAAATAAAGGTGATCATAAGTAGACATGCTATCTTTGATGAAAGAAATGTGCGAAAGCTTGATGTTGATTATGTAGTTCCTAGCATTGTTAATGATGATGGTAGGTCTTTGGATGTTGATGATAGAGATCCTCCTCCAAGTTAAAACTTGAGAAGGACATCAAGGTAAAGGGCAAAACCATCAAGACTCACCTATGATGAGAAGGGTAAGCAAATTCTGGAAGATGCAAACTTTGTTTTTCTCACTTCTTTTGATGAACCTTCATGTGTAGAAGATGCAATGCAAAAGATGCAATGCAAAAGGAGGAATGGATCCAAGCAATAGATCATGAGTATCAATTTCTAATCAAGAACAACACTTGGAGGTTGGTGAAGCTGCTAAAGGACCAAACGGAAATTGGATGGAAATCGATCTTCAAGGTGAAGACAAAACATATTAGATCAATCAATAAGTTTAAAGCAAAGTTGGTGAAAAAATGATGATGTCATTTGTTCGAATAAGAGACATATCTTTCCCTCTAGGATGTAACCAAAAGGAGGAGGTGTGAAGCAAATGACAAGAACTTCTTGGGAAGAACCAAGGTTTGGATCTTAACTCTCTTACTAAAGGATCTACAAGCTTGCCCAAGGTGGCAACATCAACAAATTGGTGGAAGAAGACTAAATGGAGCAACTTGAGGTGCACCTGCAAATAAAGGAGAATTTATTTTTTTAGCATAATGAAGATTTGAATGGACTCAAGATGGCATCGAGGAGTTGGTTGTACCCTAATCTTCACCACTTATACTTTAAGTTTGATAGATATCATGTTACCTTTCTTGTTCATTTATGCTTATGACATTGTATTCACTATAAATAGTGAATGGATATTGATAAAATCTATTGTAATTTTAGTAAACTAAATATTATGTTATTTTTATGATATGTTAAGGATAGAATTTTCAAAAGATTAAAACACTACTTTTCCTCTTGGTATAGTCAAGATTGGCTTGACAAGAATACTATGGTGTCACATATTGGGAGCTAGAGACATCTGCATTGAGCATGGAGGATAACCATTCACTCTAACATATGTTTCAGGTTCAAAGAATGCACGGGAAGCACGTGAAAGAATATGGTTTTGGTGTACTCATCTAGTTTGAGGTACAAAGAGACAAAGCCAAGTATGAATCTTGTGAAAATGGAGGATCATAAAGGATTAAGAGTACATTTTGTGAATAAGCTACAGTTATGAGATTTGACAACCCTCTTCAGTTGTATATTTGGGGTGAAGCTATCTTGTGCTAACTACACTATCTAGGAAGCTAGTGAATGGTAAGACTTTTTCTCAAGTTTTTTATGTGATCAATCTAAAACTCTCTCTTCTGATGATGTGATTTAGTCCTTATGTACTACTAGATCTAACGAATCGACAATAATGAGCTAATTGCTAAATCAATAGCAAAGTTTCATGTAATCTCTATCACTAACCACTATCACTAATTGTGCAATATTAGAAATGGGGGATTGTCCACTACTGTCAGAGATAGTCAATATGAGTGTTAAAGAGAATAATTTACCTACCACTTTTACTACATCTTAAATATCACTTATTGAAAGTATTTTTAAATGTTTATTTGAGGCATTAGGACTTTCATACAAGGGCACACCATTTGTAATCATTGTTGAGATAGTGGTCTAGGCCTCCTATATGAGGCATGCTACAATCACAACACTTAGTATGTCATATCCTGCATCAATTCATGGTGTATGTCATTAATTACTAAGTGTATGTATATATCAGATCAATTGATCTTATTGATTCAAAAAAAAATGCTCAATCACAATTGGAGCACAAGATAAAGCTGCAACAACTAAAATATGGTGCTAATGTACAACTACTAGTTTATTCAGCACTTCTTGTGCTTCCTAGAGTCTTTGAAGAGGCTAGTCCTAATATTCTATAGGATTTTTATAAAAATGATGGTATAACTAACAGTATAACTAACAGAAAAAACAATGCAAAAAGCACAAGGAAGAATTTAGAGGAAGCTAAAAAGCCCTAGGATAGATGATCTTTAAAAAACAAGGGGTGAGAGAGAGAGAGAGAGAGATCTTCATTTAAGTCCAAAAAACAACAAAATAATAGACCAGCTTCTTGTTTGAAAGTAGAATGAGATACATGTCCACTCCAAAAGCTACAATGCCAAACTAATATTCATGAAATTGGTTAAAATGCTATCGACAATGTGGTGTGCAAGATCAATAGAATAAAATACACACCATAGCTTCATTCTAAAAGATTTAGATCAATTTAGCGCTGATAGTTTTCAAGAAGCCTGAACAAGCTAGTAATGGTTGGCAATGATTTAAGCTGTTTTAGTTTTCAAAATAAGTAATTGATCAAAGTGAGTTGTGAATACAAAAGACTCAGAACGGGGAAGATTTACCTGCAGATCTTCCGTAGAGCCATTTGTTCTTAGCCATGGTTTGAAAGATGCAGAGTTAATCTCGAGTAGACCACTTGGAAAACCTGGGTCTGGTTGTGATGTCATTGAATGATCAGTTAAGGCAATTTCTGGCAGTTGTTGTATGTCCCCAGCTAAGATAGCCATCATGGCTTGGACTTGTTCAGGAGGTAGCTGTGCGTCTTCCTCAGATAACAACCACGCCGACAGGTCATCTAGTGCAGCCTCATGAGAAGCTTCCTCAACAGCTTTCTTCTCATCTGATTTATCTGTATACCTTACCGTGATTGCAGAATTGGATACTGGCTCATCATGATTGACAAAAAAGTCCGTATTACTTCTGCCAGTACTCTGTTCATGGAATTTTGCAAGTTTCATGGTATAGGTTAAGATTTTATATGTTTTATGAGATGAAGCTAGAAGTCAAGCTGAAACAGCTGGAAGGAGCACAATAAATGCAAAAGCTTTACAGAGAAACTCTCCCACTATCTTACAACGAGTGCCTATTGTAGGCACACAGGGAAACGCATATGTCGTGTCTTTTACCAATTAAGCAAACAGTTCATAATACATCTCATTAGATTTATAATGATGAGACTATGTAGCTTCATTCAAACAAGTGGAGTTCAGCAACTTTCAAGCCCCGAAAACTTCAGCAGATCATGTAAAATGCCAAGAAATGCAGACACAAATAGCTTATGCCAAAAACACGTGGATGTTGAGTAATACTTGCTGTGCTGAACAATGCATCGAAGGCTCTTCGACATTGACCAGTCCTGATTCATACAGCAACTCAGGATTCAGCATTTTTGCCACTCCAGAAATATTCTGCAGCATCTAAGTGATTATTGAGCCTGCTTCTGTCACTTGGATGCCCAGCCAATTAATTTTGCTAGCTCTGTTCAGAATGTGTTCAGAATTTCCTGAAACTCCAAAGACATGGGCACGTGTTAGTGCATCTTCCTACTCTAATCTAATTTGCATCTTCTGTGCTAGCGCATCAATTATCCAATGTAATGTAAGCATTAGCAGCCTTTCCCCGTAACAAAATTTCAATAACGCCAGATGGAGATCATATTTTCATCGCATACTAACCGCAACCCATCGCTCCAGTGAGAAAGTTCGCAACGTCGCTCGATGCAAAACTATAACGACCTCTCTCTCTCTCTCTCTCTCTCATTGATTTACCAAATTTTTGCAATCACGTCTACCAGTGGATAGCCTCAAGATTTGGATTGATTAGTACAATGTAAATAAAGTACACATAGCAAATATCATGTACAAATGATAACTAAGTGATTAAGCAAGCCATGTGACCAAATTCTAATAGCTGATTTTGCAAATTCTAACAGAAACAACTACACAAAGACAAGGACAAATTGCAAGGAGAGGATGCTGAAGAAATACGTAGGAGGCAACACTCCTAAAATCCACAAAAGACAGAAGGAAAAAAAAAACTTGACACCTTAAGTAAAGATGCGCAATGAAAATAGAATGTGCTTCCGATTGTGTATGGTACAAAATGTGAACGCGTTATCAAAGCCCTTGCATGGAAATCAACATTGCTGTAACTTCACGTTTCAGTCAAAGCATTTCCAGACACACCAATGCGCATGAGAAACTTACTGTAACAGCTTCGCAGATGTCCATACCCGTAAACTGTGTGTGTTTTGCAGTGTAAGCGCGATTACTTAAGTGGCATCGCATACGACAATATCGACAAGCAACCTCATTCGCATAAAAAAGAGCAAGCGTAATAAATGATGTAAACATCATGCTTCAGGAGGCGCAGAAACGGATAGCATTTCAAAGGTTATGATATTGCATAACGAAAAATTGACTAAAAGATACGAAAACCTTAACCACCGCAGTGTGTCCAGAATTGAATTGCTTCGACTCATTAACAATGCGACAACAAACCCAGAGATATATAGTCGACGATTCATGCTATCCATACACGTACCTTTCGGTGTCGTCGGTGTCGTAGGTTATACACCTCTATCAGATATTCAGACTTTCGTAGTGACGATGCAGGTAAAACAGAGAGAGGCGGGCGAAAAGGTAGCGACGACGATCGCGGCTGACACGAAGCGGGGATCGATCTATAGAGGCTAGCAAAAGATAGAGAAAGAGAGATATATAGAACATAATTTATACGTGAATGCGGTAATAGCTTGCCGCACGAAGAAGTTACGTCGCGCGCCTCCTCCAATCTCCTTTTCAAATACGGAGAAGTTACGTCGCGGGACTCCCTCCAATCTCCTTTTCAAATATTTTATCCCAGAGCATGAACTTCATGAAAATTATTTTGTAACCTTGCGTAACCTAATTTGTCCGATAGAGGACACGTGTCACAATTTTATAGGCTTGAACACACATGTTCACAACCATATTCTGTTGTCTACCATAATCACCTATCATTCTGTCTAAAAACAGATGCTGGCATGCAAACATTTTAAAAATAAAAATTTGGTAACAAATAACATTCGGTAACGGCGCGAGCGGGCCTGCTACCAGTGTAAATGGTGGTCGTACTTACCTCGCCGCAGACCACCAATTACACTGGGTAGCAGGCTGCTCACAGCCCCTACCTAGTTCGTAATAGGGTGGAGTATAGTTTGTATTTTTGTTGGGGGCATTCTATTCTTTAACATGGTGACCAAGAGGGGTTTTACAAGAAAAAAAGCTGAACTATTAGTATTACACTATGATCTTGCAACACTAAAAATATGAATGATGTTTGGTAATATGAAATCTAAGTATGTTGGTGATTTGACAAATTTGTTTCAATTGTGTGTGATTTAAAAGCATGCAAAGGTGAGTTTTAAGTCTATTTGAACTCCATAACTAGATGTTGCTTCTATGATTCATGCTATTTAAAATTTGTGAGTCTTTGTGAGTAGTTGATGTAAATCAAATTTATTAATGTTAAAGTCTTGTAGAATTATGGTAGAAGTGTCAATAGGTAAGGTTTGTAACAAACTTTGTAATGTTTGTAAGAAAGTTATGATGTTTGTGATCTTCTTTTACATAGAGCTCTTGCATGTACAAAACATCTTCTGCATTTGTTGGATCTTTCTTTTATAAATTCACAGTCATGTAGTAACAATTGTTTGAGTGTAGTTTGCAAGAGGTTTAGTAATATATACATGAATCATATTTACCAGTGCAAGATATTGTATGAAATGACAATTGAAAATATTTTCCAAAATGGTTCTCGTATGTTTCTTGCGAGCATAATATATTATGTGTCGTGAGACTATAATCTTTCAAAATGTTTTAAATATAGTGTGGACAAACCGATCTTGTCTTGAGTGTTTGCGTTATGATATGTTGATATTTTATTTTTGGAAGTTAAAAATGTGAAGGTCTGAAACATGTAGTCGGCCTTCAGTTTTCAGGATGCTCATTACTTGAACGATTTGTTTAAGCCTGAGCATAAGAAATCTAACCACACATTGCCATTAAGTATCATTTGATCAGAGATTTGGTTGAAAGAAATGAGTTGCAAACCGTTTTCATTCCAACCAAGCAGATGGTGGCGGACATCTTCACAAAGCCTTTAGATAATGCAATGTTTGAAAAATAGAGAGCTAGCCTGGGAATCACAAGTCTACCCCGCTTTGAGAGGGAGCTGAAGAAACTTGAAGTTTCTACCCACAAAGCGCTTCTAGCCTGCGACCCATTATCTACCCAAATACACGTGAAATTTACACGGGTAGTGACCGAATCAACCGAAGTCCCTGGCTCAACCGAAGTCATCGACAAACCCGACGTGACCGCCATAAATTTATCTTTGATTTCATATGCTTTTATGTTTTAATATGCATTATGACTAGTTGCTCCAACGTAGCCCTAAATTAATTTCAACTTAAATTGAATGCATGGATAGTTGGCGGACTATGCACATCTGTCAACTAAGGAGGAATACGAATTTGCCTACAAGGAATCGTACGACGCATTAGTCGACAAACTAAAGAGCGAGGGTCATTCTCCAAATGTAAGTACTAGTTTTTGTATTCATACTAATGTGGTTTGTATTCTGACGTCAATTTTATTTAATTTAATATGATCAAGTATTAAATATTAATGTAGTTTGTTTGCTTGTGTTCATGTAGACTGGACATCACGATGAGGACGAGTAGATTAGGTTTATAAATTTTAGTTGATGTTAGATCTAGAAAGACTCGTGCGACATTAAAGCACCAATTTTGTAATAAATTGATTCATATTATGAAAATATTATTATTGCAAATGATCGTGCTATATTGCCATTGCTTTTATATGTGCAATGTTCTTTTTTCAAAAATTGTAATGTCGACTTTCAAGATGTGGATTGACGTAATAACCAACTAAGAGATTAAAACCATGTGCAATGTCGGATCTCAAAACAACAATCAATATCATATATAGAATTCTAAATGAAATTTATGATGTGCACAAAGCAATGCAATAAAGTATTGTCATTCATAATGGACATGAAGTAATGCAGTAAAATATAAAATAAAGTAATTTAAGAATGAAAAGTACCTCATGCATAGTTTGTTGTTTGATCCAAATGTTGAATGCAACTCAAAAATAGTGTTTTAAAAACAATTCACGAACATCGCTTCTCCAAGAACTCAAATCCAAGAACAGCACGATAAAAATGTGTGCGCTGTTTTTACGTATTTTTTATTTTTTTTACCTAATTTTGGACGTCGGAATCCGACGTCCAAACGTGTCGGATAGATGTCCACGTCAATTTTTTTGCGACGTCCACGTCGGAACGACTTTCCGTCATCGGAATTTTTTGTTTCGGAATCCGGCACGTTGTGCTTGTCGTATTGCGACGTGTTTTAAAGTCATCGGATTCCGACGCAGGGCCTAAATGTCAAGTTAGTGAATAAAGTTGGGTTTCCCTCCAATTTTGATGGTTCCCACACTTTTTTAAATTTGAATAAAAGAGAGAGACAAGACTGGACCAATAGGATTCAGAGGCCAGGGTTATCCTCTCTACTATAAAAAGTGACCAACTCGAGTTGCTCCTTATGTTCATTTCCTCATTTCAATAAAGCAGATTAGTTCTCTTTAGAAATGGATTGATGAATGTCCTTGCTCTTCCTCTCTTTTCCTCCATTTCTCATACTTTCTTTGGATTTTGCTAATTGTTGGATTTGATCATTAATGGGATTGTTATTTCTTATATTTTTTGTGAGAGAGAAAAAGAGAGAGAGAAGAGTAAGTTTCTATCATTGTTGTGGATTTAGGGTTAATGGATGTAGTGTTAATGCTTAGTGTTAATGGATGTTAGTGTTAGATCTTCCATTCGTGTTGAAATTTGAACTATACTATCGCTCTCATGGGAACGAACCTACGTGTGACAACTAACTCCATCTCTTTGATGCTAGATTGACTAGATCTTGGATTCAGGTTAGGCAAAGAAAGAAACCCACTACAATTTTGGCGCCGTTGCCAGGGAGCTACGCCAATTTTTCAGTTTGCAGCATGTTTGGCTGAAGGGTAGCTTGCATTAGGCATCTTGTTGTGGCATGAATAGTGTTAAAAATGCATTGTAGGGATAGTTTGGGATTGATTTTGCTAGATTTTGAGTGGATTTGCTTGTTTGAAATCTAATCTAATTATTAAACAGGAAAAGCTATTCATATCACTAATCTTAAGATCCATTTGGATCTGAGATATCAGAGAAAATAACAAAAATCGGTCAAATCTGTCAAATTTGTCAAAAAGAGGCAAAAAGCGCCATTAGAGCCCAGAACTTTTTACCCTCTTTCAGGAAACCTTCGCCGAGTTGCAAACACCTTTGGTTTTGTTTATTTAACCTTCAGTTTGAAGGGCGAAGATTAACTCCAGCAGATTTCTAGAAACATCAGAAAAACCACTAAAAAACACCAAAAATTATCAAAATCCTAAAAAATATAGAAAAAGAACCTTCGTTCAATTCACCGTGCTTAGATGTGATGCAGATCTATCTACTGCCAAGTCGGCAAAGAATAATACCAAAAATAGAAAGGTTCTCAGAGGATCAGTTGTCATATTGTCATATTTTTGCCAAAAAAGTCACTTTTTTTCAATATTACTCTTGATCCTTTGCCAGAACCTTCGCCGAGTTTCTCAGAAACCTTCGCCCGGTTGTCCATAGTTTTATCTGTGTCAGATCTTCCATCTGAGAAATCGGTGAAGCTTATTTCCCAAGAAATTGCCAGAAAAGTGTTCAGAGAGTTTTTATCCCAAAATAGCACTGTTGAACCTTCGTCGAGCCAACCTTCGTCTAAATAACCTTCGCCAGTCCTATTTTTAGTTTTTGATTTTTCAAATCAAGTCTCTGTCAAAATTTGGATCAAATCTGATATATTCTGAATTGGACTCTGAGAGATTTATTATTTTTGAAAAGTATTGATTGATCGAATTTTGGGTAGTTTTTCATCATATAGAATCAGATTCTTGAAAAGTGAAATAGAGCTAGCAGATCTAATCTGAGATAGTTTCTGAAAAAATCTATATCCAATCACATTATCAATTTGATATAAATGGCTGCCCTTGGAGCTGCTCCTGGAGGTGCTCCACAGGAGGTCAATCCAGTTATTGTTAGAAGAGCACCCCAATTGGATCTACCCAAATATAATGGATTAACAAATCCAGTTCGATTTCTTCAGATCTATGCTGAATCCTGTGATGTCTACGGTGAGGTTTATCCTCAAGATAAACTTAAGCTGTTTCCTATGGCCTTAACAAGCGCAGCAAGATTGGTACTATAACCAAGATGAAACTGAGCGTACAGATTGGGAGGTTGTTAAAAGAGACCTTATCACACGATTCAAACCGCGGAAGTTTATGGAAGACCCTTTCCTACTTTTAAGTAAAATTAAAATGGGAAAGCGGGAAATGGTTCGAGATTACATTGAAAGGGTGAAACGCCTCATATCTGAGTGCGAACCTAAGCTGATTAACAAAAATGCCATGATTATGTGGTTTTTTCCAGGTCTACCCAAGCAGATCAGACATGAGCTGAAATGCCATAATGAGTATGCGATGTTGCAGAATGTTATGGATGATGCAATTCGGGAGGAAAATGAAGATTCAGATAATGAGCCGAATATCAGTATGTTGCCTTATATAGTAGGGCAGACTACTATGACATCCACCACCATTGCATCCAGAAATGTCAACGCTACTGCAAAAATGATGCTCAATGAGTTCGAGAAACTTGGGAAGAACCAGTATAAATAGATGGAAAAGTTGCAGCCGCAATTTGATGAGAAGATCAAAGCATTGGAAGATTTCCACGGAGAAGCGAACAAGGAACCTGAGAAGTTTGCAAAGACTTTTCCTACCAGGAAAAATGTCTGGTGTTCTATTTGTACATGAAATCACACAGTGAACGAGTGTCCTCAATTGAAAAAACGAATGAAAATCAGTGTTTGCCATCTGTGTAATTCACCTGACCATGAGATTGTCATTTGCAACTTCAACCCTCGAATGATTCAGCAACGGTATGCCCAGATGGGATATCGAGATCCATAGTATGGAGGCAATCTAGCAGCAAGACTACGACAATCTACTCTTGGATACCCGAAGCGTCTAGCCTTGCCTGCCCCACCAAAGCACTCCGCTCCTCCTGCCAATTTGATGGAACTTGAACCTTACGGAAGTGCTGAGCAATGGAGCTATGGTAATGATTAGGAAGGTGGATCTTCAAGCTGCCACTCAACAACAAGCCTTGAGTAATTGGGCCAGAGGACCACTTGGATGCTTTGCATGTGGAGAAAATCACAGAGTTGCAGAATGCCCAAATAAAGAAAAATTTGTACCATTCTATCGTGACTGTGGATATGGGCATTGCTATAAAGACTGTCCAACAAGACCGAAGCCACCACCAGCTACTACACCTGTAAATTTGATAACAATCAAGCAAGGATCGGTAGCTCATAATAAACCAAGTGCACCCTTGATGGTGGTCACCAGAGCACAAAAGCAAAAAGAATTAGTAGTGGGTTCAATACCTGCTGAATCTATACCATTGAACGATACACCAACAGCATCGGAAGTTTATCCAAATCTTAATGTAGAAAAACGAAGATATCAGGATATGAGACAGTGGATTAAGCATCTGCAAGAAGAAGAGGAACTTAAAGCTGCTAAAGTAACAGCTGAAGTTCGGTCCTCACCATTGCAGCCTCCAAGAAATTTACATATGGATATGAATGATCAATTACATCATCACGAAGAACCCTTCAAGATGACGGAACCCGAAGCAACGCATACAGAATTACTCATGAATATTTTGTCTAACAAGATCAATATTTCATTGGGAGAACTCCTAAAGTTGGTGCCAAAAGCAAAAGAAGTCTTAGCGCAAAAGTTAGCTCAAGAAGAATCAGAAGACCATTAGAAGTCGCTCTTTTGTGCTGGATTTAAAGAATCTAACGATGTACTACATGTTGGAGCAGCTTGGGAAAGTGAACAAAAGAATATCACTCTGCCAATACAACATAGACAATTTTCTAAAGAAGCAGCCGTGATTAGACGGCGGTTCAGGAGTTAACCTGATTTTCAGAAAGCTATGTACAAAATGGGGCCTTACAAAGATTAAGCCTGCTACTTTTGCTATTAAGCTAGCTGATCAAACGACGGTTCGTCCACGATGAATGGTGGAAGATATACCTGTCAGGATTGCAAGAATACAGTTCGTCATTACTTCCATCGTGGTGGACTTACCAGAAGCACCAAATGTCTACCGAGTTCTCTTAGGACATCCACGGTGATGAGTTGCGCAAGTAATTCATAACTGGGGTACTGGCAGAATCACTTTTGAAAATCGTGAATGTGCAGTTAAAATTGATCCTACGACTTGGACTATCAAGCCAGTGGCTCAAAAAGCGGATGACGATTCATCAACAACGGATCACACTTGTGATCGACCAGAGAAAAAATTGGGATTTCACTACGATTCTCAAACGGATATTGTCAATTGGAACGAAGCTCTTGCAACAATTGATTGTACAGCAGGATATATGTGTCAACAAGATATTCAATCAAAGATGAGTGAGATTTCCTTCTTAGATCGAACTTTGGATACGCCAATCACGTTTCCACTAAATGTGCTGAATGTAGCCTGGATATCAATAGAACTTATACCAGATCCAATTGAGGATGATATCATACCAATGAACCATGCCTTAACTTATGATGGCAATGCAGAACTTACAGATGAATGGATTCTACATCATATGGATCTGACCAGATTTGGAGTGCGTAATGTTCCTGATGAACCAACAATCAAATCGCCCAAAGCAGTTATATTGAAGGGAGACAGGGGATAACAGGTTTGATGACGAAGAAACAAGCAAAGCAACATTATAATATAGTCCTGAAATGGGAAAATCCCCCTCAAAAGATTGATTTATAGGAAGTGCCACCTCTATTGGATAAAGACAAAGGAAAAGTCAAGAATGATTCTTCAAGTCAGATCTCCAGCAAGACATCATCGTCTAGGAAGTCTTCACATGAGAAGAAAGATTTACCATCCCATAAGTCATCACCTCCACGATCAATTCCTACTAAGAAGACTAAACGAAGATCCAAGACAAGTCCTTTTGAAAAAGAACAAGCAAATGTAGTCCAACATGATATGCCAGAGCATTTTAAGCGTTATACACTGGATGGTGTGGTTATCATGTTACCTAAAGCACATCGTGAACCTGAAGAACACATGCCAGAATCTAAAGAGGTTTATGATGGCCCAGCTAGGACGCAGCCAATGAATCTTGCAGGACCAGGAGAACCAAAAAAGATTGTACAAGTGGGATCACAACTTACTCCTGAATAGTATCAAGCACTATGTTTGCTACTTATTAAGTATCAAGATTATTTTGCATGGACTTATCAAGATTTGAAGGGTATTCTGACATCAGTCATTGAACATTCCATACCTTTAGTACCTGATGCAGTACCAAAGGTTACAAAGTTCTATCGCTGTAATCCTAATGTGGCAGATCTGATAAAGAAATAACTTCAGAGATTGCTTGACGCCAATTTCATTTATGAGATCGAGCATACTGAATGGATTTCACCGATTGTCATTGTTCCTAAGAAAAATGGGAAATTGCAATTCTGTGTGAATCTCAAAGCATTGAATAAAGTGACATGGAAGGATCACTTTCCGTTACCTTTTACTGAAAGAATTTTGGATCGCCTTGCTGGAGCGGAAGCTTATAGTTTTCTGGATGGATTTAGTGGTTACAACCAGGTGAAGATTGCATCTGCCGATTGCCACAAACTGCTTTTGCAACAGAATGGGGCACCTATGCTTACAAAGTAATGTTGTTTGGACTCTGTAAAGTACCAAGTTCATTCCAAAGAGTAATGCAATTTCCCTTTAAAGATTATCTGTAGAAATTCCTTGAAATTTATTTGGACGACTTGGGAGTTCATAGTACAGATACCGACCACCTGGATCGATTGGAAAAAGTCTTTGAAAGATGCCGCAAATATCAGTTTTCTCTAAATCCAAAAAGATTCTAGATATGGGTTTCTCACGGAGTGGTGCTTGGACATGTGATATCAAGACATGGTGTTGCCACCAATTATTCTAAGATCAAAGTTATTGTGGAATTGCCACCGCCAACAACAATTTGAGGAGTTTATGTGTTTATGGGTCATGCAAACTACTAGCAAATTTTTATTATCTTCTTTGCGGATTTATCACGACCTATATAAAAATTAACTATTGTTCCTATTTGGACAGTAGAGGCAATAGAAGTCTTTGAAAAGTTAAAAAAAAAGCATTATCTTCAGCACCAATACTGTGTTCTCCAGATTGGACATTAGAGTTTCATGTTCATACGGACGCCTCAAAATACGCCATTGGATCAATTTTGACGTAGCCAGGTGACTATAAGGAGGATTATCCTATACGATTTGCAAGCAGACAACTTACAGATCCAGAGAAGAATTATTCAACAACAAAACGTGAAGCCCTAGCCATGATTTTTTCTATTCGAAAATTTCGTCACTATCTCATGGAAACGCACTTTGCATTTTATACGGATCATCAACCGTTACTTTACTTGTTAAATAAGACGTGTAATACTAGACGTATTGCAAGATGGTATTATTATTGACTAAATTTGACTTTCGAATTGTGGTCAGAAAGGGGAAGCAACATTACCTAGCCGATCACGTTTCACGAACTGAATCCGCACCAGTTAATACTGAAGTGGATGATGAACTGCCAGATGTTGCGTTGTTCTATGTTGAAGCAGTACCTGAGTGGGCGACAGATATTGTTGAGTACCTAATGCTAGGACAACCGAATGACTCTTTGACAAAAGTACAGAAAAGACAATTGATTCATAAGGCTCAACCTTATCAATTAATTGCAAGACAATTGTAACATCGTGGATTAGATAATATTTTACGAAGATGTGTTTTACCGCATGAAGTACCAGATCTAATCATGTTTTCACATGATGGCATGGGTGGAGGACATTTCTCTACATATATTACTGTTCGCAAACTTTTGCAATCTGATTGTTGGTGGCCTACACTTCATAAGGACACAGAGAATTTTATTCAGACGTGTGATGTTTCCCAGCAAGCACGACGGCCTACTCTACAGAATTATGAACCCTTACATCCGGTTTTATCACAAGCATTGTCTGAAAGATGGGGACTGGATTATGTTGGTCCTATTCATCCCGCTGCTCAAGGATCTCAGGCTCGCTACATTATCGTCTGATTATATGACCAAGTGGGTTGAAGCCAAAGCTATCAAAGTAGCTGATGCGAAATCTATAGCTAAGTTTCTATATGAAAATATTATAATCAGATTTGGATGTCCGATCGAAATTGTCAGTGATCGAGGTACACACTTTGTTAATTAAACAATAAAGTGTTTACTGGAAGATTTTTTTGTTATACACAGATTTAGTACTCCCTATTATCCCAGAGGGAATGGCCAAGCTGAATCTTCCAATAAGATTCTCTGCACCATTATAGCAAAGACAGTTGAAGCGAGTTGGTCTGATTGGGAACATAAACTGTATGCAGCATTATGGGCATTCTGAACTGCTTACAAAATTAGTACAAATCAAACTGGTTTATGGTCAAGATGTTGTTATGCCAATTGAATTTTTGATCCCATCTTTACGCATACCAGCAACGGAACGATTAAATCATGA
Organism: Diphasiastrum complanatum; assembly: GCA_029204225.1. Classification (NCBI taxonomy): domain Eukaryota; kingdom Viridiplantae; phylum Streptophyta; class Lycopodiopsida; order Lycopodiales; family Lycopodiaceae; genus Diphasiastrum; species Diphasiastrum complanatum. Next base: position 33,299,902 of record CM055114.1, read on the forward strand.
TCAGTCTTTACAACTTTGCCACAATGCGTTGCACAAATAATGTGAAACCCGATTGATTGCAGTTCATGCCTTAGCAGCGGAGAAAGCCCGCCGCAAGGCATGGCACGATCGACGATTGCATAAGAAATATCTGGAAGCAGGAAATCTTGCATTGATGTACAAAACCAAGCTGATCAAAGGTAAGTTGAAGTTTACTGGGGAAGGCTCGTATAAAGTGAAGGAAATCCTAAACTATGATGCAGTAATCCTTGAGTACTTGGATGGGAAACGATTTGATACTCCGGTAAATGACAGCCGATTATGCAAGTTTCGGCAGCCTGCTCCGCCAGTTCAGCAGGCTTGATCTCAATATATTTTTTCATTTTATTTGTTTTCAATTTTTTGTTTTCAGTATTTAATTTGCTGACTTTTTTTGGAAAAAGATAGTTGAAAAAAAAAATAAGGAAAGACTGATGAGCAAAAGTCAAGAAGTCATTAGCATAAGGAAACGAAAGCATAGTGTTTTTATGGAAAATGACTTAGAAAACCACTGTTTTGGGCTGATTTGGCCAATACAGTATCAGAAACCTTCGCTGAGCTCTCAGACTGTACATCTACCTTCATTTATCTAAATTGAGGTGGGCGAAGGTTTTACACAAGAGAAAATCCAATTTTTGAGTCAGACGAATGTTCAGTGATATGCCATTTTGGGAACCTTCACCGAGCATCGTAACATCATTATGAACCTTCGCCGACCTACTAGATGATCTTAAAATGTCAAAATTAGATTGTCCATAGGTTCAAATTGTGAAAAAAAGCATTTATGACAGTACTTGGAGGAAGGACCCTCCTGGGCGAAGGTTCATCCTTCGCCAGCCCTGGAAAACGTTCGCCTGATAGGTTTAGATCCCTAAAAACCTTCGCCGAGATTTTTATAGCCTATTTTTACAGTATTGTACATGCTTGCAAGTTTTTGTTCAGAAATGATCAGCCCAACTACTGTTCAGTGTAATGGACCCACCAAATTCACCTATAAGTTGGCTGAATTTGATTCATTCCTCACTTGTGCTAGCGAAGCTCTTGCGAATTTTTCTTGCGACCAAGGCCTTCCAAATTTTCTGCATTGCCTTCTGATACATTCTCACGTGGTTATAATTCCTTTCTGATCATCATGTCTTCTACCGATACTTCCTAGTCTTTGTGCTATGCTATCCATCGTGATGTCCCATCTGCAACAGACATCATGATTCTTCCTAGCACAAGCATGGTCACTCAGTGAATGACCCTTGCGGAGCCTCTACTTATTGCAATGGGTATTCATGAGAGAGCCTTTTTGGGATGCATCAATATGGATTTCATCACTCTTGCCTTCAGTACGTGGAAGGAAGAGAAATCCAAGTTTTACATCACCTTCCAAGGAGCCACAAAGGTGCGCGTCACTGAGGCTGCACTTGCAGCTATAGAAATCTCATCCGGTATGCACTCGTCACCCAATCACAAGCACACCAAACAGGGCATCAAGCCATACATTGACCTCACCAACGATCCACATTGGACTAATGATGGTTACCTTCTGGAAGCCATCACTGAGCCTTCCATCCACGTCGCTGTCCAATTGTTGAATCATTTCCTGATGGTTGGCAACCTCAAGAAAGACCGCATCACATCTCAAATCCTTCACATGATAGTTGAGTAGTTATTAAGGCCAATACAAAGCAGCAGTTTGTCGTTGGCTCTCTATTGTCCCTCTTAGCCGGTTCTCACTTAGAAAACAGATTCCATGGCTTCCACCTAGATTCTGTGCTTTCGGTTTATGAAGAAGCACCAGCCGAGTCATCTCACCAGGCCTCAAGTTCTCATAGTCGTCGTGGTCCACGCAGCGACATCGTAATTCCTGACTCGCCTTCCGCGTCACGACGTCGTACTAGGCATACCTCGTCAGCTGCGCTTTCACCCCCTGCTGCTGTTCGCAATGAGCTTCCCATTCCCCTCGCCTCTGATGCTTCCCTCGCCTCTGCTCCCATACAAGGACAGTCTGTGACCATTGGGCCTACCATTCTTATCACAGCTGCCCATGCCGCCTCACCCCCGCACACCGAAGCAACCTCACCCAACACACATTTCTTCATGAATATGTTCGATGATTCCGACTCCCTTGGGGCCACCGAAATCTTTGAAATGCCCCAGAGCCCAGCACCCTTTGAACCCCAATCCCCTGGAAGAGGATTCGGGCATATCCATGAAGCTATTGTTGGCGTCGAAGATGCCAGTCAGCAACCACCCACACAGGGTAGCCCAGCCACACTTTGGATCAACACAGCTGTCAAGTCACCAAAGCAGTTCGACGCCGTCCATCCCGATGTTAGACAACATCTTTGGTGCCTCATCTCTTGTCTCAGACATGACATTCCCTTTTGGGAGTATTTTGTTTTTCAATAGTTTGTACATTACAAAAGAAGTCATTGTAAAAAAAATATCACTCAATGTCCAAATTGTAAATTTTGTTTCAAAGAAAAAATGACAAGTAGATGAAAAAAGATTTACTCAAACAACGATGTGAGGCTTTGGTCACTCCATCTATATTTGGCTTGAAGATTTAATAGAAGTAGAGAAGTCGTCGAACGAGATGTCTTTGCTCCAGGATACAATGCGGTCTTTGATTTTTTCTCGCAATTTCTTTTCTTCTTTAGACAAAAGTGCCTCCTCATCTTGTTCATTGTGTCTAGATGCAATATTGTTCTCGTACATATCATCCAACATGTCTCCCATGACTTCAAATTCAGCATTCATTGGAAGCTCATTTTCATCATTGGAACTTGTTTGTGAAGAAGTAGATCTAGATGAGCTAGATTCAGATGCATTACTCTCTTCATTAATGTGCTCATCAATTTCCATCATCTCTTTTAAGCCTTGACGTAGACGACGAGGTAATTGCTTTATATGTGGACCGCTGTATTGCATTCGTCGTCTACGTCGACCATTACAAGGATTATTGTCTCCAACACTAAATGAGGATGAAGAATCCTATATATCAAAATAACAAGAAGTAGGTTGAAACAATGCTTGATAAACATTTCCTCCCAATACTTGATAGATCTAAATATTGCATATGAATATAAATTACCTCTTAGTTTAAAAAGTATGAACATCCCAATGTATCTATTAGACAGATTTGTCTTTTCAACTTGTTAACATTCAACGAACTCAAAGACGAATAATACTCCTAACATTTAATCTAGACAAATGACAAATAATGCTCCTAACATTTGACATATTTAATGACGCAAACCAAATACATTTAAGATGCATGGATTATACTTCTCTACATATCAACAAAAGTTAAATCTTCACATTTGACTTATTGTCTTTTGCAAACATTTGGGTAGAGGACGGTTGAAAGTATACTTGATGAACAATTACTCCCCAAACCTGATAGATCTAGTGGCACAGACCATTACATAAGTGTCCTTTACATTCCTAGTAAAATATTCTTCTTTTCCATTAGTGCGTTCTTCAAAATCACAATTCGTCAATAGATGGTGGCCAATTGAACTATTTATATATGCAGCAATGTTTCCATGCACATCTGGACGTCCATCAATGTATGTACGATTTGCCCTTGAGATGTCGCCTCCTTGCATGCGTTGCTCCTCTAAAGAACAAGCATTTGAATTCAAGCCATATACTTGCATCCTCCATTGGTGACGACACAAAGCATGCCAATCACCCCAATTGTATTGAGGTCCTGCATATGGCATCAATGTCACAGCACTATTTAAAGGGACCTCAATACTACTCAATGCAAAAAGGCCCAAACCAGCCTCAGGAAAGTGTTCACTAGGCATGATCATGTACATTCGACCCCAAAACGTAAATGGTGTTCCATTTAATGGTAATGGTGATTGGATTGGCCAACACGAATATCTACTTCTAATAAAAGTTTTTACTAATGGTTGCAAGCTAGGTGGAAGAGGAAGGTCAGATAAAGAACCTAGAATGTCTTTTGACACATCAACAGTGCGAGGTAATTTGCAATTATCTTTCAAACTAGTCATAATACGTCCAAGATGTGTTCTCTTTTTTAAAGGGGTGGTCATGTTTGTGGAATCCACATGGGGTATCGTGGAGGACTCATGTGCAACATCTAGGATAGGTGTGGTTGGGTGGTAAGAACGTTCTAGAGATTTGGAGACATGGATTGAATCACAAGGCATTGATGAACTAATTATATCATGCAACGGGTCATCATCAACAAGAGCATCATCTAGGGCCAATGATGATATTCATGTGATTTATCTTATCGGTAATATTCTCGATCTCTCTTACAACTCTTTTTCTTGAAACCAACTTATGGTCCTTCTTCTGCAAAAGTTAAAAATGTTAGGTGTATCAGTTTTCTCTCTCTCTCTCTCTCTCTCTCTCTCTCTCTCTCTCTCTCTCTCTCTCTCTCTCTCTCTCTCTCTCTCTCTCTCTCTCTCTCTCTCTCTCTCTCTCTCTCTCTCTCTCTCTCTCTCAAGCATGAAACATAAATTAATATATAACACATACCGTAAACCAGTAGCATGAAACACACACACAAACACACACAAACACATGCACGCACACCGACCCTAAACACACGAAGAGAAAAACAGAGAGAACATTATAGAGTGCTAATCAAAACTCCCGAACCACATGATTATATCCTACTCCAGAATGTCACCACATGCTCCCTCCTTGCGGCATTTGGGGTTTTTTGTGGAACTCATCTTCCAACAAAAAACATTTAAACCACGCCTTTAACGGAAGAAAACAAGGGCTACACACCTTCCTAGAATTGGGAGTGTTGGTTACCTTTAACTCTTTCATGATATCTCTCTCTCTCTCTCTCTCTCTCTCTCTCTCTCTCTCTCTCTCTCTCTCTCTCTCTCTCTCGGACGTGAATGAGAGGCTATTATGGGTGATTGAATATGGAAATCAAGATTAACTATATCCAATCATTATATTTGGATTTTTTCTTTTAGAAGTAAGTGAGAGATTAACTTCATCTAATCATTCTATTTGGATTTTTCCTTTTAGAAGCAAGTGAGAGATTAACTTCATCTAAATATTCTATTTGGATTTTTCCTTTTAAAAGCAAGTGAGAGATTAACTTCAAAGTATCGTGGCACTCATCCTATCGCTCAATGTTTATTGGCCAAACTATACTTGAAGTGTCATAAGGGTCAAAGATTAAAGCATTTTCGAAAAACACTTTAAAGAGTTTACCTCTCGTACTCTTGGATTCTCTGTGTGCACTCCATTGGCCCAAATATGATCGTTGACAATCCTCCTTGTCCAAAGCCTAAGGCCTTTGCATTGTGTGTATGTACATGGTATCTTCTCATCACATTCTGGTTGAAACTGGTCCAATAATCCAATTGCAAATTGCACAAATTCTTTCTTTGTCATTCAAGTGAAAATTGACAAATTCTAACATGTGACGAATTGTAACATGTGACAAAAAATGACAAAATAGTCTTTGTACATTTAGTGCGTTTTCAACCTTCATTTGTGATGGAGTGGTGTCTTGGCTTTCCAAAGAGCAATATACTATATCCAAAGAGCAAATCGGATTACATCACTATTACAAATAAAAAAGTTATGACATAAATCAATATATATACATGTGATGGATCAATAGGCGGTCTACGTCGACTGATGGAAGAGCTTGAAGATGAACCAGTCAATAGTTGTTCATTGTACTTTAGTCTTGCTTGCTCCTTTTTTCTGTGATAGAGCTCAATTCTTTTTTCTTTCTCTAAATCACGTGGAGGTACGATAATTTCCCACACTATTGATTGTTACCCATCAATCATAGCCAAACGTATATTCTATCTACCCAACAGTGATGCATATCAACCTTTCCAATTGAAGGCCTTTCGTATTTGAAACTTTGATAAGAATGTATGATCCAATACTACCTATAATTATAAACATATACCAAGGATTCATCCTTCCTAGATTTATTGTTTTAATCTAAGGTGAAAATCTTCAAAAATGGACCTTCTTGTATAAAAGTTAATATATTTATTCTCCTTTTAGATTATTATTATATTTAAACCGTTTTGAATGTTTTTTCAAACTCATCAAAAACCTCGATGTCTATCACGTGTTTGAAGAAACTTAGGGCCCTAACTGAAAAAAAAATCGTGCTAGTTGAGCAGTTTTCAACCCCAAGAACTTGTCATCCTAGAGAAGATGATTAAAAATCTTCTTGTATGTTAGATTATGACCTTTCTTGACCATTGTGCATAGGTTTAATGTACAAACAATTTTGACCTTAATTAAACATAGTAAGTTTAATGATTTTGTTCAATTTATGTGCTAGTTCAATTACTTTTATGATATATACAAATTTCTAACCCTTAATCTATCATTGAGATTTCAAAGCACAAAAAATGAATCAAACAGAGGTCAATAGAATATGATCAATTTCAAACCAAAACAAATGTTTGAGTTTTATGAATTTAAAATTTTGAAATATTAGAACATATTAAAGCAAGGCACTAATCGTCTCAAATTGAAAAGCGTTCTGAAGAAATGGAGCCCTGCATGCTGAGGGAGGAATCAACATCTCCATCGCTAGTAGCCGAAAGCTGTTGATATCCCCTCATTGCAACAACGGTCACAAAGAGTGGTGCTAACTTCTACTGTATTGTACTATGCTGCGTCAAATTTTATTTGGTAATCCGATAGCAGTGGCTACCTAGCAGCTTATCGATCATAAAGTATCGCATTGAAGAGCGGCTTTGATCTTTTGAACAGTCCAAGAGATAAGATTATTCACTGTGGCCACTGATTCTAGTGACAGCTTTGCAGATGGTGTATTGCTAAGTATTTGAAAAGCTACTGTTAGCAACGATCCCCCAGTCTGGGGACAGTCAATTCCAATGCTATCACGTAGAAGCGGGCGGCGTTCTGGACCATCTGGGAGAATGGCAAATCCTGAAGGAAGAAGAGAAACGCAACCGGGGTCACCGCCATGCATGACAATAGTAGTCATGGCAGGTATGTCTACTGGCGCATATATTACAAGAGAGCCCGATACGTCTGTGCAGGTCTCCTGTAGGATTAGCATGTCAAAATTTGAGGGTTTCATCGCCTGAAAAGGTCCACACAATCGATGTTAACAAAAGGACTATAGTATAAAAGTTGGCAAGTCAAAATGTTATGAAAGGTAGATAGCTTACATTGACTTTGAGCAAAGAAACGCTATTGCCAGAATCCTGTCCTTTCGCGATATGTGCGTTCACCTCCACTACTCCTCCATTTGACAAAATGTCCCACTGGAACAATATGCATGTTTTAATTAGATCAGCCTATGATTTACGCAAAGATGGAAGCTAAGAAACTGAAGGCAGAAAAAGTAAGAGATTGATAACATGAAGCCAAAAATGATCCTTAGTACATAAGGCCTTTACATCTGCTGATGGAAGTCATGTACAGACCACCTCGTGAAGGTTAGCGAGCTTAGCTAGAAGTACTCCTTGTCAGGTATATAATCTAACAAGAGGCTGCAAGCTGACACGCTCGGGAAGCCTCCATCTCAAGCTATTGAGCTAGACGAAGGGTGAAATCCGTGGATCTCACAGTAGGTGCTCTAGATTTCAAAGAAGCATGCCAAAGAATGGGGAGGGAATTCCAAGGGACTCGGAAGGATTTCACAAAGTGCAATTCATATGTCGGACGGCGATGAAGGGAATGCACCTTGTATAGAACCAGACTGTGATCATATGGAAATCGTTACCTTGCTGCGGACACGCTCATCTCGAAGAAACTCGAAAACACGTTGAGGTGATACTGGAAGCCAAAGGGATGTTGCCGCGCTGAGAACAATTCCTGATGGTTCACCGGGATTGCTCCCACTCTTGCGTGTCATAACCCGCACGTCATCTCCTCCACTATTCGACAAAGTCGTCCAAGTATGCACTGTGGACGCACTAACGCCAGCACAGAAGTTGTTGGTCATTCTCTGAGCCAGCTTCAAAATGCTCCGCCTTCCATCGGTATTGGGAATGACTGCGTAGTTGGCAGCAAAATGAGAACGTACTTCATGCCACATCGCAGTGTGCACTCTCTAGGTCTCATCAAATATCTGCTGATACTTCATCTCTTTTCTCTTCTAGCAACACAAGTCATTTGACACGACAAGCAAAAGTTCCAAGCAAAAACGCGAATAAATTTCTATAGGAGAAAAAAGTTCAAGAAATTGAAAAGTTTTTGAGCGAAAGCTGACAGCTTAGCTCTCTTGCAGAAAGATTAGCAGCTAAAAGGATTGCTAGGCGCTCGCATTGGCATTGTAAAGTTGCAAGCCACCGCTGAGCACCAAAAGCCATGCCACTATTGACCAATGCTTTGTACATCTGGTTCACAGCCCGATCGTCGTATTCCATATGCTGTAACAGAGTAACCTGTTTTTTTAAAAATTTCACTCCATCAGTGGTGCTTACCAGGACAAATTATTTTCAAAGAGCTTGCATTGTGCAGCATAAGATCTTGCGTTGTCATCTTATTCTGCGCAGCAAAAGCCTATCTACAGAGGAAGCAAATAAACACATTTGTACAAAAAATGGCAATCAGCTTATAATGGCGCTCTCGGGATATACTTGAAAAGTTCATATTTTCTGAGGTTCATCTTTTATCACGGAGATCAAATACTCGAGCAAAGATCCCGTCGCAACGCGAATAGAACTGTTACCTTCGAATAACCATTGGGCATATCTTGTATCAAGAAACCTGAAGGACGCCTTCGGCACCTAATAGATGATTGTGAAGGTACGTCACGCAACATATCAACAGAAACATCAACCACAGCCCAGACACCATCCTGATGCTTGCAATATCTCAGAAAGTATATCTCTCGTGTGGGTACCAAAGGTGAAAGCACCTGCAGCTCAGCATACATCTGAAACAACCAAAACCTTCCGTGAATTTTCCGTAGTCACTTGGCAGATACGACTTCGACGCAGATTAACGTTACTGGCTTCTATTCTTTACCCTTGATACAAAGTGTAAATCAAATCATTGACATGGGGATGAAGGATTATTTTACTGTAGGGTACAGTAGGAGTTGATCAAGGGAAACCATAGACAAGGAAGCTATTCCGTGACTATCATTAAAGAGAGGCAGTAATCTACCAGTTGTAGACCACCATTTCTATTGCCAGTAACACCAGTTGACAGAGCTTCGATTGTAAAGGATCGAGATACAATACTTGGAAACATCTCAATCCATCGAGCCTGCAGATATGAAGGCAATAATTTAGCATATCAATAATATCATAATGTCCGTTAAAAATTGTACATACAGTGTATAAGCTCATACTTTCATCTACTGAAAACCTCCACACAAGTGGAACATGATGTTTCAGAGATTAGAAATTTAGGGTGGGGGCCAAAAGCACACACCGAATCCATGAGATTCTCCACTAAGCTCACTGCATTCATCATAACCAGCCCAGTCTCGCGTGTAGCCTCTGTCTTCATGCCGTATTGTCTCGTTTCCAGCGGTCGTGGGTATTGTTGAATATAATCCTCGTAGTTCAACACTTCGTTAGGCCCTTCTAGACTTGGTATCCAGGATGGCTCGTCGGGCTGACACATCCGAATGAGCTCCTCCATAGCTCTCAGTGCGAGTTCCATTACTAGCAGCTTCTCAGAATGCGATATGGCTGTCGTTCTGGGAACAAGATCTGACATCAGAGATTGAATTGATCCGGGATGCATTCCAAAACTTTCACCTACTGCAAGGTCCAGGGATGAGCTGGGAAGTTGAGATTGATGGGGTGCAAGTGATATGATCGGCCGACCCAGATACTTTCCTGCAATCGTAGAGACTCGACCCAACTGCACAAATACAATAGCTTTCAATTAGGGAATCTGAGAAAGTGGTTACATCGACACGTGTATAGCTCAATCAGAATAGAAGAGCCCTTAGTGAGAATCTACAACTCGAAGTGATGATAGTTTAACGTAATACTTCATCTTTTAATCGCGCATTCTCGATGCGCAACTGCTGCTCATCAAGCAACATCTCTCCCAACACGGCTGGGCTTCCACAGTCCGGGCAAGAAGCATTCTTTAAAGCTTCTCTAATGGTGACATTTTCTGCCCTTAATTCTTCATTCTTGACCCTTATCCTAGAGATTTCTGCACGCTCCTGCTGCGTCTGCTCAAGTGAAGTACGGAAAAAAGCTGGACTGATTAGCTGGTTATATGTCGAATACAATAGTCACAGGACGGAAAGTGTTTTTATCTGCTAATCTGTTAGCGACTTGCTCTTGATGAAATTTTTTTTAAAACATATTAACAATGCTCGTCAGAGTGGTTTGCACTAGCTAAAACTGAAACAGAATGAATCAAACTTTGAGCTGTGTACGACGGTTTTGAAACCAGAATTTGACTTGTCTAGGCTCGAGGGCCAACTCCTTGCTAAGCTCTTGCCTTTGCTTGTCGTCCGGATGTGGGCATTTGTTGAATAACCTGAAACCAAAATACCTCGAAAGCCTGTAATACGCAAGTGACATCTCTAAACCGTCGAGAGGATTCTAGGAAAGTTAAAAACTGGTTATTGACAGAAAAGTGCTATCATTCAAACCATTGCAAACTGCTATTCTTAATACCTCGATGTTTATTCCGAAATCAATATACTATGCGCTGCTTATCCTATTTAATTTAGAAGCACTTGACGCACTGGGAAATGCCAGTCTCAAAGCAACCCTTATAGATTTGTCCCAATGCGGAAAGATATCTGTTAGACAGGATTGCGCACAATAGCATAATCTTAGCAAAATAGACAGCCATGTAGACGATGCTGAAACAAATCTATGTACCACAATAATTTGAAATCTTTCATGAGAAAATACATTTCCATCTCCTGAATCTGGCGCGGAGTGTGCCGATGATAACGCTTCTTCCGAGGTGGTCCTGCATCTTGGTCATCTCCAGAACCTCCGTCCATGTTGTCGCTTCCAGACCTACTCGGGCAATCCTCTTCCTTACTTTTGCTCTTTGTTTGTTCACTTTCTACGGTTTCACGCTGACCTTCCAGCCCAGGTGCCTGCATGATTCAAGACTAACCTCCATTCTCAGTGGATAAATGCAGCACATCTTTAAGTAGCATAGCTATCGTAGTTGCCATAGTGCTAGCACTCACTTAACACACTTCACTACAGAGAATAGAGACGCAACTAAACAAGAAGTGAAATACATTTGCCGACTCGAACTAGTGACGATGTTGTACTACTATGAGAGGAATATGATGAGATACTGGAACCAAAACCTAATTTCAAGCTGCTAGTCACGAAACGTAATAACTTTGCAAAGTTATACTTACCAACCCCAGAGACAAGCCGGGAGCAGAATACACACTTTTCATCGATCGAGTCAAGGAAGGTGGCAGAACCAGAAGAGCGGCAGTCAGTATCCCTGCGGGCATATTTGATATGTCCACTAAACGCCTATCTGCTGTGCTGTTGGAATTCGTGTCACCGTCAGACATCCAAGCTTCATAATTTAGAGCAAGTTTGCATGATTCAGAGCTGATCGTTCGACGCAGCTTGAATTGTTATTTTTTGGACCTTCCGGAATGCAAGCATATATATGGGTTCTACTTCAATAGTTTCGGTAAATCATGAAGCCGCACTTGGTTAATGCGCATTGATCGACTATTGTTCTTACATCAACTATCTGAATGCGATACATAATATGCCAAAAGGTGGGGGGGGGGGGGGTGAAGGCCCTCCCTAGAGGGTCGTCCTCCTTGGGTGGGCACACCACCCGAGGGAGGAGCCCGAGGCCGTGTGCCAGAGCAGGAGGAAGGCCCGAAGTGCCCTCTTCCCTTGCGTATTGAGCACGTTCAAGGGTAGGTGCGAGGAGAGAGAATGCTAGTTTCAAACAGATAACATAATGTCTTGAAACGGTGAAGAGACAAATCCAACTGTATATTTTGCCTCTCAAGGTGTCTCTTGATTACAAAGGAAACTAGGGCACCTGGCATTACATTTGTAGACGAACTTCACAATCATTAAAACCTTTTTTGCTTTTGTATTTGTTATGAATCTGTTTCACGCACACCTTTTGAGTGAAAAGTGTGTGTATAAATAGGGTGAAATATTTACAACACCTTTCACTTTGAGTGAAAAGTGTGCGTATAAATAGGTGAATTATTTACATGCACCTTCCAACGCCCAAAAGGTGCATGTACAACAATTGAATAAAAAATGATCACATGATTTGTGTGCCTAAGGAAGCACCTTCATTTTCTTGGGAAAAAAAAGAAAAAAATGATTATACGTAAACTATATTTATTCCAAGAGCTTTTATACTTCTTTAGAGCGTGCCAAGGAGCTCACGGGAATAAGGCCCTCACAACAAAGAGTTATCCTCTACAAAAACCTAAGCTGAGAGAGGCACTTATTACATCTATTCCAAGCCTATGAGCATGATACTCCTAGTGGTATGGAGATTTACTTTTTGATCTCTACAATCTCTTTTAGGATTCGCTTTACAAAGATCATATTAAGGTTCAAGCCCCAATAAGTAAGATTTTGTTTTTGTGAATGGTGGATAGAGGTTTGGGGCTAACCCCTAAGTGAGAATGGCTTTCAATCTCCTTTTAGAGGGGTTGTGGTAATATGGGTCCATGCGTGACTTGGCAACTTTCACAAAACGTGAGCATTAAGTGTGCAAGAGACCACGGTCCTTAAACCTCTATATATTCTCACATGAATTTTGTAAATAACACATTTTCATATTTTGAAGCTATTTGTGCTCCTTATGTAGGCTCAACATAAGTAATGTGTGTGAAAAACAAGCAAGAGACACAACGGTATATGCAACCTCCAAATCACCTACATTAAGTGATCCCCTTGGCCTTTCCATAGTGCCACAAGGTTGGGTAAAATGGCATGAGAAAATATGGGAAGGTGTTTAATGAGTAGGCAAGTGCATAAATCTTTCTGTAGATATAGATTCTTCAAAAAATATCTCTCAAGCCTAGATTCCTTTTGCATCGGTGAAAAGAGTGTCCACATATGCCCTCATTCTTTTTGGAAAATCCAAAATAGATAGCTACTTAACGCCCCTCATTTGGCAATCTTAAACTAAATCCATCATTTCTACCAACTTAAAATGATCATGGCCATTGAAAACCTCATTGTTTTTGGAAATTTTTAAAAAATGACGACGGAAAACCCTAATTTAGGGCACTTTGAATGATGACCAAAAGTCATCATTTACAAAATTTTTAATATTGATGGCCATAAAAGCTATCATTGTTTCTGGAATTCCAACGAAAAAAGATAATGACTAACACACCCACCACCCCCTTTGAACGAAGTTAAATGATGTCCGAAATCCATCACCTATACCAGCTTAAATGACGGCCACAAAAGCCCTCTTGTTTTTGGAAACCCAAATACAAAAATAACAACTGAAAAGCCATCATTCAAACCAACTCAATTGATGATCATAAAAGCCTTCATCGTTTTCTCAAATCCAAAAAAGAGCGATTGTCAAAAACTCTTATTCAAATCAACTTTCATGAGGGTTTTCGTATAATATCATATAATTAGCTTCAAACGCAATTAGTGCATCTTTAATGACATTATACTTCATAGTCATTGTTTTTTTGGTATCTTTTTTATTAGTTTGTGGGTGCAAATAATCACAAGTCCAACTTTTGTGGAGAACCTTCGTCTAATTATTAAATGTAGCAAGCTCAATAGAAGACTAAAGGAGAGTACCTCTTAACACAACTTAGAGAACAAGCACTCACACGGTACACCATTATTGACATGAAAGCGTTAGGTATTTTGAAGTTGGGATTACTAAGCAAGAGATCTAGAAGACAGTCATGCAAATTGTAAAATTAGTCTCAAAATTATGAATGAAAAACATAGCATTGTAACGTAAAGCTCAGACAGATCTCAAACTTCAAATCTCATAAAGTTTTGGGTGAATGGTCGTGCTATACCTAGAAGAAGAATGCTAATCTTCCTAAATCTTTTTGGGGTGAAGCCTTGATTTGTGCTAATTTTCTTTGCTATAGGTCACTAAGTGGACCATTGGATGTTAAGACTCCTTATGAGGTTCTTTTGGGTAAGAGATTGACTCTCAGTTATTTGAAGATCTTTGGTTCTACTTTCTATACATCAACGTAACTCTTGATGATAGGACTTAAGAAGATCATGTAAGAAGGGCATATTTGTTGGCTATAATGAAGTAATTAAAGGCTATCAAATTATCCATTCTTTTAAAAAATAAAGGTGAACATAAGTAGACATGCTATCTTTGATGAAAGAAATGTGTGAAAGCTTGATGTTGATTATGTAGTTCCTAATGATGATGATAGGTCTTTGGATGTTGATGATAGGGTTCCTCCTCCAAGTTAAAACCTGAGAAGGACATCAAGGTAAAGGGCAAAACCATCAAGACTCACCTATGATGAGAAGGGTAAGCAAATTGTGGAAGATGCAAACTTTGTTTTCCTCACTTCTTTTGATGAACCTTCATGTGTAGAAGATGCAAGGCAAAAGATGCAATGCAAAAGGAGGAATGGATCCAAGCAATAGATCATGAGTATCAATTTATAATCAAGAACAACACTTGGAGGTTGGTGAAGCTGCTAAAGGACCAAAAGGAAATTGGATGGAAATCGATCTTCAAGGTGAAGACAAAACATATTAGATCGATCAATAAGTTTAAAGCAAAGTTGGTGAAAAAATGATGATGTCATTCGTTCGAATAAGAGACATATCTTTCCCTCTAGGATGTAACCAAAAGGAGGAGGTGTGAAGCAAATGACAAGTACTTCTTGGGAAGAACCAAGGTTTGGATCTTATCTCTCTTACTAAAGGATCTACACGCTTGCCCAAGGTGGCAACATCAACAAATTGGTGGAAGAAGACTAAATGGAGCAACTTGAGGTGCACCTGCAAATAAAGGAGAATTTATTTTTTTAGCATAATGAAGATTTGAATGGACTCAAGATGGCATCGAGGAGTTGGTTTTACCCTAATCTTCACCACTTATACTTTAAGTTTGATAGATATCACGTTATCTTTCTTGTTCATTTATGCTTATGACATTGTATTCACTATAAATAGTGAATGGATATTGATAAAATCTATTGTAATTTTAGTAAACTAAATATTATGTTATTTTTATGATATATTAAGGATAGAAATTTCAAAAGATTAAAACACTACTTTTCCTCTTGGTATAGTCAAGATTGGCTTGACAAGAATACTATGGTGTCACATCTTGGGAGCTAGAGACATCTGCATTGAGCATGGAGGATAACCATTCACTCTAACATATGTTTCAGGTTCAAAGAATGCACGGGAAGCACGTGAAAGAATATGTTTTTGGTGTACTCATCTAGTTTGAGGTACAAAGAGACAAAGCCAAGTATGAATCTTGTGAAAATGGAGGATCATAAAGGATTAAGAGTACATTATGTGAATAAGCTACAGTTATGAGATTTGACAACCCTCTTCAGTTGTATATTTGGGGTGAAGCTATCTTGTGCTAACTACACTATCTAGGAAGCTAGTGAATGGTAAGACTTTTTCTCAAGTTTTTTATGTGATCAATCTAAAACTCTCTCTTCTGATGATGTGATTTAGTCCTTATGTACTACTAGATCTAACGAATCGACAATAATGAGCTAATTGCTAAATCAATAGCAAAGTTTCATGTAATCTCTATCACTAACCACTATCACTAATTGTGCAATATTAGAAATGGGGGATTGTCCACTACTGTCAGAGATAGTCAATATGAGTGTTAAAGAGAATAATTTACCTACCACTTTTACTACATCTTAAATATCACTTATTGAAAGTATTTTTAAATGTTTATTTGAGGCATTAGGACTTTCATACAAGGGCACACCATTTGTAATCATTGTTGAGATAGTGGTCTAGGCCTCCTATATGAGGCATGCTACAATCACAACACTTAGTATGTCATATCCTGCATCAATTCATGGTGTATGTCATTAATTACTAAGTGTATGTATATATCAGATCAATTGATCTTATTGATTCAAAAAAAAATGCTCAATCACAATTGGAGCACAAGATAAAGCTGCAACAACTAAAATATGGTGCTAATGTACAACTACTAGTTTATTCAGCACTTCTTGTGCTTCCTAGAGTCTTTGAAGAGGCTAGTCCTAATATTCTATAGGATTTTTATAAAAATGATGGTATAACTAACAGTATAACTAACAGAAAAAACAATGCAAAAAGCACAAGGAAGAATTTAGAGGAAGCTAAAAAGCCCTAGGATAGATGATCTTTAAAAAACAAGGGGTGAGAGAGAGAGAGAGAGAGATCTTCATTTAAGTCCAAAAAACAACAAAATAATAGACCAGCTTCTTGTTTGAAAGTAGAATGAGATACATGTCCACTCCAAAAGCTACAATGCCAAACTAATATTCATGAAATTGGTTAAAATGCTATCGACAATGTGGTGTGCAAGTTCAATAGAATAAAATACACACCATAGCTTCATTCTAAAAGATTTAGATCAATTTAGCGCTGATAGTTTTCAAGAAGCCTGAACAAGCTAGTAATGGTTGGCAATGATTTAAGCTGTTTTAGTTTTCAAAATAAGTAATTGATCAAAGTGAGTTGTGAATACAAAAGACTCAGAACGGGGAAGATTTACCTGCAGATCTTCCGTAGAGCCATTTGTTCTTAGCCATGGTTTGAAAGATGCAGAGTTAATCTCGAGTAGACCACTTGGAAAACCTGGGTCTGGTTCTGATGTCATTGAATGATCAGTTAAGGCAATTTCTGGCAGTTGTTGTATGTCCCCAGCTAAGATAGCCATCATGGCTTGGACTTGTTCTGGAGGTAGCTGTGCGTCTTCCTCAGATAACAACCACGCCGACAGGTCATCTAGTGCAGCCTCATGAGAAGCTTCCTCAACAGCTTTCTTCTCATCTGATTTATCTGTATACCTTACCGTGATTGCAGAATTGGATACTGGCTCATCATGATTGACAAAAAAGTCCGTATTACTTCTGCCAGTACTCTGTTCATGGAATTTTGCAAGTTTCATGGTATAGGTTAAGATTTTATATGTTTTATGAGATGAAGCTAGAAGTCAAGCTGAAACAGCTGGAAGGAGCACAATAAATGCAAAAGCTTTACAGAGAAACTCTCCCACTATCTTACAACGAGTGCTTATTGTAGGCACACAGGGAAACGCATATGTCGTGTCTTTTACCAATTAAGCAAACAGTTCATAATACATCTCATTAGATTTATAATGATGAGACTATGTAGCTTCATTCAAACAAGTGGAGTTCAGCAACTGTCAAGCCCCGAAAAATTCAGCAGATCATGTAAAATGCCAAGAAATGCAGACACAAATAGCTTATGCCAAAAACACGTGGATGTTGAGTAATACTTGATGTGCTGAACAATGCATCGAAGGCTCTTCGACATTGACCAGTCCTAATTCATACAGCAACTCAGGATTCAGCATTTTTGCCACTCCAGAAATATTCTGCAGCATCTAAGTGATTACTGAGCCTGCTTCTGTCACTTGGATGCCCAGCCAATTAATTTTGCTAGCTCTGTTCAGAATGTGTTCAGAATTTCCTGAAACTCCAAAGACATGGGCACGTGTTAGTGCATCTTCCTACTCTAATCTAATTTGCATCTTCTGTGCTAGCGCATCAATTATCCAATGTAATGTAAGCATTAGCAGCCTTTCCCCGTAACAAAATTTCAATAACGCCAGATGGAGATCATATTTTCATCGCATACTAACCGCAACCCATCGCTCCAGTGAGAAAGTTCGCAACGTCGCTCGATGCAAAACTATAACGACCTCTCTCTCTCTCTCTCTCTCTCTCTCTCTCTCTCTCTCTCTCTCTCATTGATTTACCAAATTTTTGCAATCACGTCTACCAGTGGATAGCCTCAAGATTTGGATTGATTAGTACAATGTAAATAAAGTACACATAGCAAATATCATGTACAAATGATAACTAAGTGATTAAGCAAGCCATGTGACCAAATTCTAATAGCTGATTTTGCAAATTCTAACAGAAACAACTACACAAAGACAAGGACAAATTGCAAGGAGAAGATGCTGAAGAAATACGTAGGAGGCAACACTCCTAAAATCCACAAAAGACAGAAGGAAAAAAAAAACTTGACACCTTAAGTAAAGATGCGCAATGAAAATAGAATGTGCTTTCGATTGTGTATGGTACAAAATGTGAACGCGTTATCAAAGCCCTTGCATGGAAATCAACATTGCTGTAACTTCACGTTTCAGTCAAAGCATTTCCAGACACACCAATGCGCATGAGAAACTTACTGTAACAGCTTCGCAGATGTCCATACCCGTAAACTGTGTGTGTTTTGCAGTGTAAGAGCGATTACTTTAGTGGCATCGCATACGACAATATCGACAAGCAACCTCATTCGCATAAAAAAGAGCAAGCGTAATAAATGATGTAAACATCATGCTTCAGGAGGCGCAGAAACGGATAGCATTTCAAAGGTTATGATATTGCATAACGAAAAATTGACTGAAAGATACGAAAACCTTAACCACCGCAGTGTGTCCAGAATTGAATTGCTTCGACTCATTAACAATGCGACAACAAACCCAGAGATATATAGTCGACGATTCATGCTATCCATACACGTACTTTTCGGTGTCGTCGGTGTCGTAGGTTATACACCTCTATCAGATATTCAGACTTTCGTAGTGACGATGCAGGTAAAACAGAGAGAGGCGGGCGAAAAGGTAGCGACGACGATCGCGGCTGACACGAAGCGGGGATCGATCTATAGAGGCTAGCAAAAGATAGAGAAAGAGAGATATGTAGAACATAATTTATACGTGAATGCGGTAATAGCTTGCCGCACGAAGAAGTTACGTCGCGCGCCTCCTCCAATCTCCTTTTCAAATACGGAGAAGTTACGTCGCGGGACTCCCTCCAATCTCCTTTTCAAATATTTTATCCCAGAGCATGAACTTCATGAAAATTATTTTGTAACCTTGGGTAACCTAATTTGTCCGATAGAGGACACGTGTCACAATTTTATAGGCTTGAACACACATGTTCACAACCATATTCTGTTGTCTACCATAATCACCTATCATTCTGTCTAAAAACAGATGCTGGCATGCAAACATTTTAAAAATAAAAATTTGGTAACAAATAACATTCGGTAACGGCGCGAGCGGGCCTGCTACCAGTGTAAATGGTGGTCGTACTTACCTCGCCGCAGACCACCAATTACACTGGGTAGCAGGCTGCTCACAGCCCCTACCTAGTTCGTAATAGGGTGGAGTATAGTTTGTATTTTTGTTGGGGGCATTCTATTCTTTAACATGGTGACCAAGAGGGGTTTTACAAGAAAAAAAGCTGAACTATTAGTATTACACTATGATCTTGCAACACTAAAAATATGAATGATGTTTGGTAATATGAAATCTAAGTATGTTGGTGATTTGACAAATTTGTTTCAATTGTGTGTGATTTAAAAGCATGCAAAGGTGAGTTTTAAGTCTATTTGAACTCCATAACTAGATGTTGCTTCTATGATTCATGCTATTTAAAATTTGTGAGTCTTTGTGAGTAGTTGATGTAAATCAAATTTATTAATGTTAAAGTCTTGTAGAATTATGGTAGAAGTGTCAATAGGTAAGGTTTGTAACAAACTTTGTAATGTTTGTAAGAAAGTTATGATGTTTGTGATCTTCTTTTACATAGAGCTCTTGCATGTACAAAACATCTTCTGCATTTGTTGGATCTTTCTTTTATAAATTCACAGTCATGTAGTAACAATTGTTTGAGTGTAGTTTGCAAGAGGTTTAGTAATATATACATGAATCATATTTACCAGTGCAAGATATTGTATGAAATGACAATTGAAAATATTTTCCAAAATGGTTCTCGTATGTTTCTTGCGAGCATAATATATTATGTGTCGTGAGACTATAATCTTTCAAAATGTTTTAAATATAGTGTGGACAAACCGATCTTGTCTTGAGTGTTTGCGTTATGATATGTTGATATTTTATTTTTGGAAGTTAAAAATGTGAAGGTCTGAAACATGTAGTCGGCCTTCAGTTTTCAGGATGCTCATTACTTGAACGATTTGTTTAAGCCTGAGCATAAGAAATCTAACCACACATTGCCATTAAGTATCATTTGATCAGAGATTTGGTTGAAAGAAATGAGTTGCAAACCGTTTTCATTCCAACCAAGCAGATGGTGGCGGACATCTTCACAAAGCCTTTAGATAATGCAATGTTTGAAAAATAGAGAGCTAGCCTGGGAATCACAAGTCTACCCCGCTTTGAGAGGGAGCTGAAGAAACTTGAAGTTTCTACCCACAAAGCGCTTCTAGCCTGCGACCCATTATCTACCCAAATACACGTGAAATTTACACGGGTAGTGACCGAATCAACCGAAGTCCCTGGCTCAACCGAAGTCATCGACAAACCCGACGTGACCGCCATAAATCAAGTGCATTTTTGAGAGAATGCGACACTGAGTCTAAAATGACTTAGAGTATGTTTTGGCCTACCTTCGGCCTTTTCGCATTTTTCGGAAAGAACCAGACTATCTGTGCCAACCATAATCAATATAGTTTGGATTAATCTTGTCTCCTTATTCCTATATAAAGGATCAACACAGACAGTGACATATATACACACATCAGATGCACAATGGTTGTGTGCCAAAGTTAGACATAAGAAATTAGCAGTAGCTAGTTTTTGATTCATGAGAGAGAACACCTCTCTTGTGCTGCGACGCGTTGTTGGTACCTTAGGTGAAAACGCTATAAAGTATAATAGTTGTGTTATGCGTTAAGTACTCGAATAAAGATGTCACGCTACGATCACTCCATTTGTATGTTGCTTGAAGATTTAGATTAAGAATTGACGTAGCTAGTCTCGAAATGGATGCTCCAGGATATAGAGGAGTGTCTGCCTCCTTGCGCACTAGAATCATCCATCTCAAATTGTTCGTGATCTTCGTTTTCATTAGAAGATGCATGCATATCATCATTCTCATTTGTTTCAAAGTAAGATTCAAACATGTTGTGCATTGCTTCATCGTGTTGCACCTCATTATCATAATCATTAGAATCAAGTTGATTATTCTTTTTCCCAATCGTGTTTGTCTCTTCAATTTGTTTCATTATTTGTTTTCTCGTGTCTATCAAAACTTGACGTTGATTGTAACTAAACACAGATGGATCAACTCTGTGGAATGGCATTTGATGTATAGGCTACACACATGAAACAAATTCCATAAGTGACATATATAGATTGACGAAGATTATAATAAAAAACAATCATATAAAATTAACAAACCTCAACATCTTCCAAATTCGATGGTTGATCTTCCTCTACAAAGCTTTTATGAACAAGAAAACATGCATGTATATTACTTACCCTTTTAACTTGAGTAGTGTCTTCATTGCTAGACTGATCTGAATATAACTCATCTCGTTGTGATAAACTGCATATATGCACAAGTACAAAACACAAATACCATAAAATTATTGTATAATTCTAATGTTTTAATTTTTAGATAGTACTATTCTTATACATTGTCACTTATATGATTCTTTTGCATCTTGGTGGAAGCTCGAGCTCTTGATTCTTTTGCATCTTGGTGTAATTGATTTTCTTTTCTACTTCATTTCAATATATTAGGGTTTATTGTAATGTATTGTATGTTTATGAATGTAGTAATCATGTCGGGATCGGGCAGTGGTGAAAGCTCGGGAGACTATGTAAAAAATCTATATGAATCATTGACTCCTGAGCAAAAAACACAACCACAAAGTATGCTTAGCCGAGATGAGGGTGGTCCCTCACAAGCGGCTGCGGCTCCCGCCCCCACCGAAGAGTCATCCACAAATCCTTATTATGATGTGGATCTTCAAGGCAATATAATTGCCAATAGAAAAGAGAGCGTGGTTCTGCAGTGACTCTATTCTTTATGCCAATGCCATTTTGGCGACAATTTATTTAGTAAATGGTCCGAACAACCTGCCACCGATAAATGACAGGTTATTGGTACCCTTCGTGATGAATTCCAGCAAGAAGAGGAATTCGAGGAGAAGGAAATCCATAAGCATATGAGCTTATGGATTAGGCATCGTCGTGATATGGAACGACGAGCTTATAGGGACGGGCAATCGAAGCCCTCCTGGTGTTCAAGAAATGATTGGAACCGTGTGAAAGCGGATGAACGAACACCAGACAAGATTCATAAAGATGTTGCGGCCACTAGGATGCATGGGATAGGCAATCCTAGGTTGGGCTCGAGCGGAAAGGTGGGATTGCAAGCAAGCATGGTAAGTGAACTTACATTACTCTTATAGTTTATCTTTGATTTCATATGCTTTTATGTTTTAATATGCATTATGACTAGTTGCTCCAACGTAGCCCTAAATTAATTTCAACTTAAATTGAATGCATGGATAGTTGGCGGACTATGGACATCTGTCAACTAAGGAGGAATACGAATTTGCCTACAAGGAATCGTACGACGCATTAGTCGACAAACTAAATAGCGAGGGTCATTCTCCAAATGTAAGTACTAGTTTTTGTATTCATACTAATGTGGTTTGTATTCTGACGTCAATTTTATTTAATTTAATATGATCAAGCATTAAATATTAATGTAGTTTGTTTGCTTGTGTTCATGTAGACTGGACATCACGATGAGGACGAGTAGATTAGGTTTATAAATTTTAGTTGATGTTAGATCTAGAAAGACTCGTGCGACATTAAAGCACCAATTTTGTAATAGATTGATTCATATTATGAAAATATTATTATTGCAAATGATCGTGCTATATTGCCATTGCTTTTATATGTGCAATGTTCTTTTTTCAAAAATTGTAATGTCGACTTTCAAGATGTGGATTGACGTAATAACCAACTAAGAGATTAAAACCATGTGCAATGTCGGATCTCAAAACAACAATCAATATCATATATAGAATTCTAAATGAAATTTATGATGTGCACAAAGCAATGCAATAAAGTATTGTCATTCATAATGGACATGAAGTAATGCAGTAAAATATAAAATAAAGTAATTTAAGAATGAAAAGTACCTCATGCATAGTTTGTTGTTTGATCCAAATGTTGAATGCAACTCAAAAATAGTGTTTTAAAAACAATTCACAAACATCGCTTCTCCAAGAACTCAACTCCAAGAACAGCACGATAAAAATGCGTGCGCTGTTTTTACGTATTTTTTATTTTTTTTACCTAATTTTGGACATCGGAATCCGACGTCCAAACGTGTCGGATAGATGTCCACGTCACTTTTTTTGCGACGTCCACGTCGGAACGACTTTCCGTCATCGGAATTTTTTGTTTCGGAATCCGGCACGTTGTGCTTGTCGT
Source organism: Diphasiastrum complanatum (assembly GCA_029204225.1). Taxonomy (NCBI): domain Eukaryota; kingdom Viridiplantae; phylum Streptophyta; class Lycopodiopsida; order Lycopodiales; family Lycopodiaceae; genus Diphasiastrum; species Diphasiastrum complanatum. The sequence continues at coordinate 33,323,323 of CM055114.1, forward strand.
ATTGCGACGTGTTTTAAAGTCATCGGATTCCGACGACCTTCTAGCGACGTGTTTTTCCGACGTCCACGATGAATTAAAAAAAAGTTACGCTCGCGATTCACGTCGCAAAACACACGCAAATTGCGGCGGGTGTTGTAGTGAGAGCATGTGGTGACATTCTAGAATAAAATATTTTCGTTCGGTTCGGGAGTTTTTGATTAGCACTCTATTATGTTCTTTATTTTTTTTATCTTCGTGTGTGTTTAGGTTTTAGGGTTTCGTGTGTGCGTGTGCGTGTGCGTTCAAGTGTGATGTCACTTGTTTACGTTTCATGATTACTAGTTCATGCTATCCTAATTCATATTATCTTGATTTATGTTTCATGCTTACTAGTTCATGCTACTCTGAATTGTAGGATCTTAATTTACTCCTGTTACTTTAATTTGAAGGATCATAATTTACTTGTTATGTATTAGTTATGTTTCATGCTGGGGGAGAGAGAGAGAGAGAGAGAGAGAGAGAGAGAGAGAGAGAGAGAGAGAGAGAGAGAGAGAGAGAGAGATCATGGAAGACTTAAAGGTAACCAACACTCCCAATTATAAGAAGGTGTGTAGCCCTTGTTTTCTTCCGTTAAAGACGTGCTTCAAATGTTCCTTGTTGGACGATAAGTTCCACGAAAAAGCCCAATTGCTGTAGGGAGAGAGCATGTGGTTACATTCTAGAATAGGATATAATTGTATGGTTCCGGAGTTTTGATTAGCACTCTACTATGTTCTTTCTTTTTTTTTCTCTTTGTGTGTGTTTAAGTTTTAGGGTTTCAGGTGTGCGTGTGCCTGTGCGTGTGCATGTGCGTGTAAGTGTGATGCCACTTGTTTATGTTTCATGATTACTAGTTCATGCTACTCTAATTCGTATTATCTTGATTTATGTTTCATGCTTACTAGGTCATGCTACTCTAAATTGTAGGATTTTAATTTACTTATGTTACTTTAATTTGCAGGATCATAATTTATGTGTTATGTATTGGTTATGTTTCATGATTAGAGAGCTCTTGCTAATCTTTATGGATGGGATCTATGGAAATTGGACATTACAAATACATTTGAATGTTGATCTTGAGGAGGGAGTGTAAATGGAGCAAGCCGAGAGCTACATATCTTCTACAAAGCCAAAGCATGTGTGTTTACTACAAAAGAGTTTGTATGGCCTTAAGCAAGCACCAAGGAGTTGGTATGCTAAGCTTAACACTTTTTTACTCTCTCAAGGATTTGTTATGAGTGAGTATGATCATTCACTTTATTATAGGTTTGCTGGAAATGATGTTACCATCTTGCTAATCTATGTGGATGATATCATCTTGAGTGGTGGAAACAATCAAGATGTGGAGGGTATCCAGAGTGCTCTTAAAAAGGAATTTGAGGTGCATGATCTTGGTCACTTGCATTACATTTTAGGAATAGAAGTGATTAAATCTTCTCAATCTATTTTCTTTTTTCAAGAGAAGTATGGTAATTCTATCTAGAAAGATTTCATATGGTAGATGCAAAAGTTTGTGATACACCAATGGAATCTCATGTAAAGCTAACTATAAGAGGTAATGAAAGATCCTTCAAGGACATTACTTTCCATAGAAAGCTAGTTTGTTCACTTCATGTAAAGCTAACTATAAGAGGTAATGAAAGATCCTTCAAGGACATTACTTTCCATAGAAAGCTAGTTTGTTCACTCATCTATCTAATCATTACAAGACCCAATCTAAGCCATTGTGTTGGAAGATTGAGTCAATTCATCCAAGATCCTAGTGAGGAGCATTGGAAGCTAGGAAAATGAGTTTTGAGGTATATTATGGAAACTCAAGATTTTGGCATATTGTATGAGGGATCATCATCTAACTTGTTTGGATTTATAGATTCAAACTATGCTGGAGATAAAATGGATAGGAAATCCATAAGTGCTTATTGTATTTTCATAGGTGATGGAGCTATATCGTGGATGTCAAAGAAACAAGCCACTATCTCATTGTCATCTAGTGAGGCCGAGTACAAAGCACTTACACATTGCACAAAGGAGATGGTATGGATCAAGAGCATGATCAAGGATCTTCAGTTGCTGGATTTTTCAGAGTGCCCAATCATCTTTTGTGACAACCTATAAGCCCAAAATTTTGCAACCAATCCTATCTTTCATGCTAGGAGCAAGCATATTGAAGTGGCATATCACTTTGTGAGGGAACAAGTCATGGCAAAGGAGGTGGTGCTTCAACATGTTTCTTCAAGGGAATGTGTAGCTGATATCTTCACCAAAGCATTGGAAAAGGACTTGTTTATGAAGCATATGACATCACCTAGAGTGTTATCAAAGTCCATGCTAAAATTAGTTGAAGAGGGAGTGTGAGAGATTTCAACTAGTTTAGTCAAAATTGCTACATTTATTTATATGGCATTTGAGGCCAATTTCATACTAGACTTTGAGTTTGACTTTTCAAAGTTATATTAGTTTAAAAGCATTTGAATAAAGAATCTTGGAAAGTGTGGGAAAGTCTAGAACAGGAGTCTTAGAGAGATTCAATTTGAGTGGTAGAAATATTGTTTTTCATTATGGAGGGAAACCAAAGTCTAAACTTAGGTTTGGACGTACTATAAAAGGTTGTAATTCTTGGGAAGAGAGATCACTCTCTATCTCTTATCTCATTCAAGCTTATACATGGTTCTCTTGGGTTCTACTCTCCATTGGTGCACTACACTTGTGATATCTTGCAATTCTATGTGTAGAATGCTTATTAAATGCTATTTTCAGATCCACATGCATGAAATACAGTAACTTACTATTATTGTATGGACAACAAGAGAGAAAAATAACTATAAAGTAATTATAATATCATTTTCTAACTTCTTTACGCATCTGCCTGCAATACTTTCCATGTAAATGAATGCACCTTAGTTTAGTCACATCAAACTTCACTGGTGCTTAGCCCTAGTTAAAATATAATTTTCAAAATGCTGAAATATTCCCTCCCAATAGTTGGGAACACTCAAAAATTTGAATTAGAAGCGACATTTCTGAAACAAAGCCTACGGTGACCAACGAAGTAAAGAACTCCTTGTGACTAGTCATGTGTGCACTAGCTCCACTATCAATCCACCATGAATCTTTGTCACCTTCACTTGATATTAGACTTGAAGAACACATCAAAAGAGAATCACAACCACCTAGATCCTCATGATTAGTAGTAAAGCTGATTTGCTTGCTACCTTCATCTCTTTGCTTCTTCAAACATTCATTAGCAAAATGCCCTTTGATTCCACAATAAAAGCATTTCAACTTAGACTTATCTTTCTTTTTGCCAAAGAGGAAGTCTCACCTTGATCTTGACCCTTTGACCACTTGCCTTTCTATTTTATGGAACACCCATGAAAGGGACAGTTGATGACATGGATCTGATCATCAAAACTTTGGAAGAGATGTGTTTCTCAAGTGACCACTTTTACATTCACTGTGATGGTGCTTTGTTTGGTTTGATTATGCCATTTGTTAAAAAGTATATATGCCTTTGCTTTTCATTTACCGTTTAGATTTGTACATAATGTATTTATTGTTTGGTTTATGCTGGAATCTGCCACTCCTCTTCCAAATTTCTTTTTCATAGCTTAGTTTGTTCCAGCTCCAAGCAATGGCTTGTCAGAATTTTAAACTTGTTGATGCACAGAATTTTAAACTTGTTGATGCATAATAGATCGGTAAGGTATAGACAAGTGTTTCTTGCCAGTGAAGGAAAAAAAAATGTAGGGTGATGAATGATGTACATAATATTTTGATTCTAAAGTGGTTGTCTTTGTTGAAATTTAGCTTTGTTTCTATTTTGATTTGCACAACCTCCCAAAGTAACATTCAATAAGCTCATTGTAAGTGTGAGTGTATCTAGCCACAAGTTTGTTGGACCCCCTATGCCTTATGCCCTACAATGTGCAAATAACATGAGTGGAACACATAAATGTTTTTTCTATGGATGTGGAGTATCTTGCCTCTTGAGATGCAACAATAATGGAAAGTCGTAATAGACATGTCCCAATTTTCCTCTACTACACCCTAAACAGAAACGAATATAGTGGATTTCAAAAAACAAGGTCAAAAGTGTCTTTGAGATGCTCACTATCTAAAAGGCCGCTTGCGCTTAGTAGGATTTACTGTAATGTTGAATGAACTTAGTAGCATTGTTGTGTTTGAAAGACCCCAAAAAGAAGAGTTTATTAAGAAGTGGAAACTAGCTTGTCAAAGGACAATAGCTCATGTTGTAGTCATGCCAAGTGTGACAGTTGAGAAACTAGATGACTTTGTTGAGGAATTGATTAAAAGTCATGCTTGTTGCTTTTTTTATGGTCATGTTTTGGTGCCTTGTGTGTCAAACCAAGTTGGTGAGGAAAATTGTTCTTGTCTAGAACATAAGCATTTGTGAAGGACAAGGGACCAAATTACTGAGACTAAGTTTCTTTTAAGATGTATCACATAGTGATGTGAGGGCTCACAATACTCCTCTTTCTCTGCAACCAGTTCTCCATTCCCATTAGGTCAATCATTTTCTACTTCTTCAGGAAATTGCCTGCAATCAATGTGGTTTGACAGAGAGGTGTGCAAAGGAACCGAGCTATATGTATACAAGAGTTGATTAAGAACTTAGCTCCAAGGAATCTAGATTCTTCGGCTTTTCAATCTATTAAAAGCAATTCTGGATTCAAAACTCCATGCTAAGATGCAAAATTTAGGTATTTTATTAATTAATTGGCAGAAGCTTGATTCGAACTTCTAGATTGTTTTATGAACCAAATTGAAATTATTCTCATCTTTGTTGACATCTCCTTGATCTAATTTACCTGGGATCTATAATAACTTTTGAGATTATATTTCAACTTGTTTCAAGTAGTCCATCTCACTGGCAAGAACACATGTGTGGCTCAAACTCCCATACTAGTTGACACTTCTGTGGCATTCTATCTACAGTTGTTTTTATGAACCCCCACATTGCTTCCTTTGTTGTAGTCATACGTGCATGTTCTCTATGATTTTTCTCATTGCCATGCATCCCTTTCACTGCATCCCTTTTTCAAAAATATTTGTATCTAAAAAATGAAGCTCTAGTGTTACGGCCATGTTCAGCTAAAGACATGGAATAGGTCTAATATGGTAGGCCGGGCCTCCAGTGTTCGAGATTATTGGTCATGCCTAGATTTAACTCCACATCAAGGCCTGTTGGTGACTAATGACCTTGAGAGGACCCAGACACTCTAATTGAGACATATGGAACAGTGCATGTACGTGTGATTGATACAGGCAGGAGGTATGCATGAAGAGTTGTGACCTATGTATAGTTGACTTGCATGGGGATTGCATGGGCTCATGCACAGGATCCTACTCTTGATATATTGAGGTAGTGACTATTCCGTCAACAACTTTGGTCTAGGTCACCAGTGGAGCTCTTCTCCTTTGGCTATCACATGGCATGGCTTGGGGGCTAGATCTAGGAGGATTCTCCAGGAGAGATCTAGGTTTGGTTGGGTGGTTTTGCTCCATAGTCTCTCTTGTGTGTTCCTATCCTCATATTAGGGGTTTTCCCTAGTGGTCATTATATCTAGACATACCGTGAATAATCCACCAAGATTTCTCACAAATACCTCTTGTTTCCAGTTTCCAATGGTATTCATGAAAATGAATCAAACACAAATGTTAGTCTATCTTTATGTCATTGCCCATAATAGTCAACTCGAGACTCAAAAACTTATGTGCGGCCTGCTATCTGGCAACACTTTTTACAACAATCAATTGTGGAGACTGCCATGACACTAGAAACATATGGTTATTTTCTTTGATTTTATTGCCACGTAGTGAGTTCATAATGTGCATAGGAGAGTCCATCTGGTTACAAACTACCAATAGAGTGAAAGAATGGTAAATGAGTGTATGAACATTGCTAATTTTCAGAATTTGATTGTGTATGCTACTTTCCTTGAAAACCATTATCCAATAGCTATACTATTATGCCTAATGCAAGTGAGAGATGCATATGGAGAATCTATATGTAACCAAGTTGCAATTTGGGCAGATTTCCAACAACACTTAGTGCACCTCATTTTCTAGCGACTATGCCTTGTCTGAGACTATTTCTTGGCTATTTCAACTACTCTAATCTCTGGCAACATGCTATTGGCTTATGGACACCTTGATCCACATGTCAGATAAATATTGGACTTCCTTTTGCAATAGTTATCTAGGCTTTTCTCAGTCATACAAGTTTTGTTTTCTAATGCAAATCCAAACTCTCCATTTCTAAGGCATTCAGATAGTAGCATTCTAAGTTGCAAGAAATAGATTAGTTGTAGTATTTTCATAGAGCACTTTTGCTTCTCTTATTTCTCTGTAAACTAGAGTGGCAATGCAAGTGTTGCACTTCTCTGGAGATCCATGTTGCATTGCAGATTTGTATTGAGTGTTATCAATTGCTATTTATTTATCAATAAAGATTTATTCTTCTGTCTCACCTTGTTTCTCACTTTGTTTCTTTGTCAATGAATGGCAATCTACTTGTGTTTATTAGTAATAGACTATGACCCAATTTAAGGATCTGACACAGTATTTTAGTGTCATTTGTTCGAGTATCTATTCATGTTGTCATGGTTATTCTTTCTCTAAACTTCAATTACACTTGCCAAGTTTTCGCAAAAAAATGCAAAGACATATGCTTTTCTATGAATAATTGAAGATTGATTTGTTTCATTGTATATCTCAAGAGTGAGTGAGCTGGTGAGGGTTATTCTTTTGCTTATGATCTTTGTAATGGAATAGGCACTTGAGTTTGGGTTGGACTAGTCAAAGCATTGTTGTATAGTGACGATTCACTATTGTCTAGCCTAATATTAAAAGTTGATCATCCGCAATAGAATTAGTGGTTAGAAAAAGAGTATCCCTATCTCTTTTTAACTTTGACATTTAGAGACTTTAACACAAGTTAGATACCTTCACAACTTGTTTTGGGTTGTTCTAGATTTAAATTACCATTTATAGGTTGTACTAGCTGCCTCGCTAATAAAACATCTGTCGATGACCAAATTAGAAAAGGTATGGAGGTGCCAAAAAACAAGCACCAACACGCAAACAATTCTCAAATGTTGTGAGTCAAGATGGTCGCTCTAGTGTAAATTTTGGAAGGCTTACATATATTCTTCACAAGAATAAATCCGAATAATTTTCTAGCTCATGCACTTGTTCTGCTTTTTGTTCAGATCGAGATTTCTCCTTAGGTTCATAGTGTCGAAAATTCTCTTTCTGTGTTTGACTGGAACAAGAAATTATCGAAGCAAGTAATGTAGATGGCTGACATGGTATCTTTTGTAATGTGTTCTTCACAGGATTTAAAATCTAAAACAATAATTTGGCAGTTGATCGAATACAAACTTACACGAAACAATAAATTATTATATCAAATTCCTCTTGTTGTGTACTTTCTTTTCAACTTACTGTTACATCACATTGATTATTTCATGCATCAAAAATAAACTTTTGTCAACTTAAGATTAGTCTACTTAAGACCAGAAATAGGCTTCTATAGTTTATAATTAGTCTACATTTTAAGGGCTATAGTTTGCTAGCCATGAAACTCCGCTGCAAGCTTTTGGAGGACAAGGAACAATCAGTCATTCCCAAACATTGAATCCTCAAGTTGGAGCTCCAAGACTTCAGCTCCGAGCACGACAGAGTTCAAGGCACAGATCCTCATAGCATCACTGAACATGTAAATGAAAACCTCACCCTCCCATATAAATTAACATCTTGTAATTTATCTTTCTTTGAGTTGTTCCCTCCATCATTGTGAGCATTGACTTCTGCAGCTAGACATATTGCATTTAATTTTGGAACTTGTGGCTTTGATTTTGAAGCTCGTTGCTTCGAGTTGCAAGAAAATTTTTGCAGTATGTTTTAAAATAAAATGACAACTTAAAATTGTCATCATTTAGGCCGATTTAAATGAGACATTTTTTGGTTGCCATTTAGAGTGGTTAAAATGAGGATTTTTGGCAACAATTTATTTTTTGTTGGCCAAATAATTTACATTGGCTTAAATGACGATTTTTGGCCGTCATTTTTTGTTGATGCGAAATCTGCGGCCAAGTTTCTCTATGAAAATATTATAATCAGATTTGGATGTCCGATCGAGATTGTCAGTGACCGGGGTACACACCTTGTTAATCAAACAATAAAGTGTTTACTGGAATATTTGTTTGTGATATACAGATTTAGTACTCCTTACTATCCTAGAGCAAATGGCCAAGCTGAATCTTGCAATAAGATTCTTTGCACTATTATGACAAAGATAGTTGAAGCAAGTCGGTCTGATTGGGAACATGAAGCGTTGCACAAATTATGTGAAACAGGATTGATGGCAGTTTATGTGTTAGCAGCAGAGAAAGTCTGTCGAAAGGCATAGCACGATCGTCGATTGCACAAAAAGGATCTAAAAGCAGGAGATCTTGCATTGATGTACAAAACCAAGCTCATCAAGGAAAAATTGAAGTTTACCGGTGAAGGCCCGTATAAAGTAAAGGAAATCTTGAACTATGGCGCAGTAATTCTTGAGCACTTGGATGGAAAATGATTTAATACTCCGGTGAATGGCAGATGATTATGCAAGTTTTGGCAGCCTGCTCCACCAGATCAACAAGCCTGATTTCAATGATTTTTTCTATTTTACTTGTTTTTCAATTTTTTGTTTTCAATATTTAACTGTTGAGTTTTTTGGAAAAAGACAAAAAAAAAATTGAGAAAAGACTGATGAGCAAAAGTCAGAAAAGTCATCATCATGGCAAAAAGGATGGACAGTATTTTTTATGAAAAATGACTTGTAAAATCACTGTTTCAGTCAGATGTGGCCTATACAATATCAGAAACCTTCGCTGGGCTCTCAGACTGTACATCCACTCCAAACATGTCTATATTGAGGTGGACGAAGGTTCTTGGCCAGGAAAAGCCCATCTTTTGAGCTAGGTGAATGATCATCAATATGCCATTTTAGGAACCTTCGTCAAGCACCTTAGCCTCATTATGAACCTTCGCTGAATTTCAATAATGCAGATTGGTTCTCTTTAGAAATGGATTGATGAATGTCCTTGCTCTTCCTCTCTTTTCCTCCATTTCTCATGCTTTCTTTGGATTTTGCTAATTGTTGGATTTGATCATTAATGGGATTGTTATTTCTTATATTTTTTGTGAGAGAGAAAAAGAGAGAGAGAAGAGTAAGTTTCTATCATTGTTGTGGATTTAGGGTTAATGGATGTAGTGTTAATGCTTAGTGTTAATGGATGTTAGTGTTAGATCTTCCATTCGTGTTGAAATTTGAACTATACTATCGCTCTCATGGGAACGAACCTACGTGTGACAACTAACTCCGTCTCTTTGATGCTAGATTGACTAGATCTTGGATTCAGGTTAGGCAAAGAAAGAAACCCACTACAATTTTGGCGCCGTTGCCAGGGAGCTACGCCAATTTTTCAGTTTGCAGCATGTTTGGCTGATGGTTAGCTTGCATTAGGCATCTTGTTGTGGCATGAATAGTGTTAAAAATGCATTGTAGGGATAGTTTGGGATTGATTTTGCTAGATTTTGAGTGGATTTGCTTGTTTGAAATCTAATCTGATTATTAAACAGGGAAAGCTATTCATATCGCTAATCTTAAGATCCATTTGGATCTGAGATATCAGAGAAAATAACAAAAATCGGTCAAATCTGTCAAATTTGTCAAAAAGAGGCAAAAAGCGCCATTAGAGCCCAGAACTTTTTACCCTCTTTCAGGAAACCTTCGCCGAGTTGCAAACACCTTTGGTTTTGTTTATTTAACCTTCAGTTTGAAGGGCGAAGATTAACTCTAGCAGATTTCTAGAAACATCAGAAAAACCACTAAAAAACACCAAAAATTATCAAAATCCTAAAAAATATAGAAAAAGAACCTTCGTTCAATTCACCGTGCTTAGATGTGATGCAGATCTATCTACTGCCAAGTTGGCAAAGAATAATACCAAAAATAGAAAGGTTCTCAGAGGATCAGTTGTCATATTGTCATATTTTTGTCAAAAAAGTCACTTTTTTCAATATTACTCTTGATCCTTTGCCAGAACCTTCGCCGAGTTTCTCAGAAACCTTCGCCCGGTTGTCCATAGTTTTATCTGTGTCAGATCTTCCATCTGAGAAATCGATGAAGCTTATTTCCCAAGAAATTGCCAGAAAAGTGTTCAGAGAGTTTTTATTCCAAAATAGCACTGTTGAACCTTCGTCGAGCCAACCTTCGCCTAAATAACCTTCGCCAGTCCTATTTTTAGTTTTTGATTTTTCAAATCAAGTCTCTGTCAAAATTTGGATCCAATCTGATATATTCTGAATTGGACTCTGAGAGATTTATTATTTTTGAAAAGTATTGATTGATCGAATTTTGGGTAGTTTTTCATCATAAAGAATCAGATTCTTGAAAAGTGAAATAGAGCTAGCAGATCTAATCTAAGATAGTTTCTGAAAAAATCTATATCCAATCACATTATCAATTTGATCTAAATGGCTGCCCTTGGAGCTGCTCCTGGAGGTGCTCCACAGGAGGTCAATCCAATTATTGTTAGAAGAGCACCCCGATTGGATCTACCCAAATATAATGGATTAACAGATCCAGTTCGATTTCTTCAGATCTATGCTGAATCCTGTGATGTCTATGGTGAGATTTATCCTCAAGATAAACTTAAGCTGTTTCCTATGGCCTTAACAAACGCAGCAAGATTGGTACTATAACCAAGATGAAACTGAGCGTACAGATTGGGAGGTTGTTAAAAGAGACCTTATCACATGATTCAAACCGCGGAAGTTTATGGAAGACCCTTTCCTACTTTTAAGTAAAATTAAAATGGGAAAGCGGGAAATGGTTCGAGATTACATTGAAAGGGTGAAACGCCTCATATCTGAGTGCGAACCTAAGCTGATTAACAAAAATGCCATGATTATGTGGTTTTTGCCAAGTCTACCCAAGCAGATCAGACATGAGCTGAAATGCCATAATGAGTATGCAATGTTGCAGAATGTTATGGATGATGCAATTCGGGAGGAAAATGAAGATTCAGATAATGAGCCGAATATCAGTATGTTGCCTTATATAGTAGGGCAGACTACTATGACATCCACCACCATTGCATCCAGAAATGTCAACGCTACTGCAAAAATGATGCTCAATGAGTTCGAGAAACTTGGGAAGAACCAGTATAAATAGATGGAAAAGTTGCAGTCGCAATTTGATGAGAAGATCGAAGCATTGGAAGATTTCCACGGAGAAGCGAACAAGGAACCTGAGAAGTTTGCAAAGACTTTTCCTACCAGGAAAAATGTCTGGTGTTCTATTTGTACATGAAATCACACAGTGAACGAGTGTCCTCAATTGAAAAAACGAATGAAAATCAGTGTTTGCCATCTGTGTAATTCACCTGACCATGAGATTGTCATTTGCAACTTCAACCCTCGAATGATTCAGCAACGGTATGCCCAGATGGGATATCGAAATCCATAGTATGGAGGCAATCTAGCAGCAAGACTACGACAATCTACTCTTGGATACCCGAAGCGTCTAGCCTTGCCTGCCCCACCAAAGCACTCCGCTCCTTTTGCCAATTTGATGGAACTTGAACCTTACGGAAGTGCTGAGCAATGGAGCTATGGTAATGATTAGGAAGGTGGATCTTCAAGCTGCCACTCAACAACAAGCCTTGAGAAATTGGGCCAGAGGACCACTTGGATGCTTTGCATGTGGAGAAAATCACAGAGTTGCAGAATGCCCAAATAAAGAAAAATTTGTACCATTCTATCGTGACTGTGGATATGGGCATTGCTATAAAGACTGTCCAACAAGACCGAAGCCACCACCAGCTACAACACCTGTAAATTTGATAACAATCAAGCAAGGATCGGTAGCTCATAACAAACCAAGTGCACCCTTGATGGTGGTAACCAGAGCACAAAAGCAAAAAGAATTAGTAGTGGGTTCAATACCTGCTGAATCTATACCATTGAACGATACACCAACAGCATCGGAAGTTTATCCAAATCTTAATGTAGAAAAACGAAGATATCAGGATATGAGACAGTGGATTAAGCATCTGCAAGAAGAAGAGGAACTTAAAGCTGCTAAAGTAACAGCTGAAGTTCGGTCCTCACCATTGCAGCCTCCAAGAAATTTACATATGGATATGAATGATCAATTACATCATCACGAAGAACCCTTCAAGATGACGGAACCCGAAGCAACGCATACAGAGTTACTCATGAATATTTTGTCTAACAAGATCAATATTTCATTGGGAGAACTCCTAAAGTTGGTGCCAAAAGCAAAAGAAGTCTTAGCGCAAAAGTTAGCTCAAGAAGAATCAGAAGACCATTAGAAGTCGCTCTTTTGTGCTGGATTTAAAGAATCTAACGATGTACTACATGTTGGAGCAGCTTGGGAAAGTGAACAAAAGAATATCACTCTGCCAATACAACATAGACAATTTTCTAAAGAAGCAGCCGTGATTAGACGGCGGTTCAGGAGTTAACCTGATTTTCAGAAAGCTATGTACAAAATGGGGCCTTACAAAGATTAAGCCTGCTACTTTTGCTATTAAGCTAGCTGATCAAACGACGGTTCGTCCACGATGAATGGTGGAAGATATACCTGTCAGGATTGCAAGAATACAGTTCGTCATTACTTCCATCGTGGTGGACTTACCAGAAGCACCAAATGTCTACCGAGTTCTCTTAGGACATCCACGGTGATGAGTTGCGCAAGTAATTCATAACTGGGGTACTGGCAGAATCACTTTTGAAAATCGTGAATGTGCAGTTAAAATTGATCCTACGACTTGGACTATCAAGCCAGTGGCTCAAAAAGCGGATGACGATTCATCAACAACGGATCACACTTGTGATCGACCAGAGAAAAAATTGGGATTTCACTACGATTCTCAAACGGATATTGTCAATTGGAACGAAGCTCTTGCAACAATTGATTGTACAGCAGGATATATGTGTCAACAAGATATTCAATCAAAGATGAGTGAGATTTCCTTCTTAGATCGAACTTTGGATACGCCAATCACGTTTCCACTAAATGTGCTGAATGTAGCCTGGATATCAACGGAACTTATACCAGATCCAATTGAGGATGATATCATACCAATGAACCATGCCTTAACTTATGATGGCAATGCAGAACTTACGGATGAATGGATTCTACATCATATGGATCTGACCAGATTTGGAGTGCGTAATGTTCCTGATGAACCAACAATCAAATCGCCCAAAGCAGTTATATTGAAGGGAGACATGGGATAACAGGTTTGATGACGAAGAAACAAGCAAAGCAACATTATAATATAGTCCTGAAATGGGAAAATCCCCCTCAAAAGATTGATTTATAGGAAGTGCCACCTCTATTGGATAAAGACAAAGGAAAAGTCAAGAATGATTCTTCAAGTCAGATCTCCAGCAAGACATCATCGTCTAGGAAGTCTTCACCTGAGAAGAAAGATTTACCATCCCATAAGTCATCACCTCCACGATCAATTCCTACTAAGAAGACTAAACGAAGATCCAAGACAAGTCCTTTTGAAAAAGAACAAGCAAATGTAGTCCAACATGATATGCCAGAGCATTTTAAGCGTTATACACTGGATGGTGTGGTTATCATGTTACCTAAAGCACATCGTGAACCTGAAGAACACATGCCAGAATCTAAAGAGGTTTATGATGGCCCAGCTAGGACGCAGCCAATGAATCTTGCAGAACCAGGAGAACCAAAAAAGATTGTACAAGTGGGATCACAACTTACTCCTGAACAGTATCAAGCACTATGTTTGCTACTTATTAAGTATCAAGATTGTTTTGCATGGACTTATCAAGATTTGAAGGGTATTCTGACATCAGTCATTGAACATACCATACCTTTAGTACCTGATGCAGTACCAAAGGTTACAAAGTTCTATCGCTGTAATCCTAATGTGGCAGAATGATAAAGAAATAACTTCAGAGATTGCTTGACGCCGATTTCATTTATGAGATCGAGCATACCGAATGGATTTCACCGATTGTCATTGTTCCTAAGAAAAATGGAAAATTGCAATTCTGTGTGAATCTCAATGAATAAAGTGACATGGAAGGATCACTTTCCGTTACCTTTTACTGAAAGAATTTTGGATCGCCTTGCTGGAACGGAAGCTTATAGTTTTCTGGATGGATTTAGTGGTTACAACCAGGTGAAGATTGCATCTGCCGATCGCCACAAAACTGCTTTTGCAACAGAATGGGACACCTATGCTTACAAAGTAATGTTGTTTGGACTCTGTAATGTACCAAGTTCATTCCAAAGAGTAATGCAATTTCCCTTTAAAGATTATTTGTAGAAATTCCTTGAAATTTATTTGGACGACTTGGGAGTTCATAGTACAGATGCCGACCACCTGGATCGATTGGAAAAAGTCTTTGAAAGATACCGCAAATATCAGTTTTCTCTAAATCCAAAAAGATTCTAGATATGGGTTTCTCACGGAGTGGTGCTTGGACATGTGATATCAAGACATGGTGTTGCCACCAATTATTCTAAGATCAAAGTTATTGTGGAATTGCCACCACCAGCAACAATTTGAGGAGTTTATGTGTTTATGGGTCATGCGAACTACTAGCGAATTTTTCTTATCTTCTTTGCGGATTTATCACGACCTATATACAAATTAACTATTGTTCCTATTTGGACAGTAGAGGCAATAGAAGTCTTTGAAAAGTTAAAAAAAAGCATTATCTTCAGCACCAATACTGCGTTCTCCAGATTGGACATTAGAGTTTCATGTTCATACGGACGCCTCAAAATACGCCATTGGATCAGTTTTGACGTAGCCAGGTGACTATAAGAAGGATTATCCTATACGATTTGCAAGCAGACAACTTACAGATCCAGAGAAGAATTATTCAACAACAAAACGTGAAGCCCTAGCCATGATTTTTTCTATTCAAAAATTTCGTCACTATCTCATGGAAACGCACTTTGCATTTTATACGGATCATCAACCGTTACTTTACTTGTTAAATAAGACGTGTAATACTAGACGTATTGCAAGATGGTTATTATTATTGACTAAATTTGACTTTCGAATTGTGGTCAGAAAGGGGAAGCAACATTATCTAGCCGATCACGTTTCACGAACTGAATCCGGACCAGTTAATACTGAAGTGGATGATGAACTGCCAGATGTTGCGTTGTTCTATGTTGAAGCAGTACCTGAGTGGGCGACAGATATTGTTGAGTACCTGATGCTAGGACAACCGAATGACTCTTTGATAAAAGTACAGAAAAGACAATTGATTCATAAGGCTCAACCTTATCAATTAATTGCAAGACAATTGTAACATCGTGGATTAGATAATATTTTACGAAGATGTGTTGTACCGCATGAAGTACCAGATCTAATCATGTTTTCACATGATGGCATGGGTGGAGGACACTTCTCTACATATATTACTGTTCGCAAACTTTTGCAATCTGATTGTTGGTGGCCTACACTTCATAAGGACACAGAGAATTTTATTCAGACGTGTGATGTTTCCCAGCGAGCACGACGGCCTACTCTACAGAATTATGAACCCTTACATCCGGTTTTATCACAAGCATTGTCTGAAAGATGGGGACTGGATTATGTTGGTCCTATTCATCCCGCTGCTCAAGGATCTCAGGCTCGCTACATTATCGTCTGATTATATGACCAAGTGGGTTGAAGCCAAAGCTATCAAAGTAGCTGATGCGAAATCTACAGCTAAGTTTCTATATGAAAATATTATAATCAGATTTGGATGTCCGATCGAAATTGTCAATGATCGAGATACACACTTTGTTAATCAAACAATAAAGTGTTTACTGGAAGATTTTTTTGTTATACACAGATTTAGTACTCCCTATTATCCCAGAGGGAATGGCCAAGCTGAATCTTCCAATAAGATTCTTTGCACCATTCTAGCAAAGAGAGTTGAAGCGAGTCGGTCTGATTGGGAACATAAACTGTATGCAGCATTATGGGCATTCTGAACCGCTTACAAAAATAGTACAAATCAAACTGGTTTATGGTCAAGATGTTGTTATGCCAATTGAATTTTTAATCCCATCTTTACGCATACCAGCAACGGAACGATTAAATCATGATCAGTCTTTACAACTTTGCCACAATGCGTTGCACAAATAATGTGAAACCCGATTGATTGCAGTTCATGCCTTAGCAGCAGAGAAAGCCCGCCGCAAGGCACGGCACGATCGATGATTGCATAAGAAAGATCTGGAAGCAGGAAATCTTGCATTGATGTACAAAACCAAGCTGATCAAAGGTAAGTTGAAGTTTACTGGGGAAAAAGCTATCGCTCAAGTGTTGGAAGTCGGACCACAAATCCCCGTCCCGGTCATGCCGCAATTTTTCCCTTCGCGCCAAGAAGCTGTACAAATGGATACAGGGGTTGATTTGAGCATGGACCAGGGGGGAGCTCCAGATCTAGCAGATCAACCGCCAACTATACTGGCAGTGCAAGCGGGTCCATCCTCATCAAGGACAAGCCATTTATTCAGAAGGCCCATCAGCGTTGAGGACCAGATCTAGACCTTCTTAAAGCATCATCCACATGAGTCCTCGCGTGGTGGATGGGTTCTCAAATTTAAGACCTCCGAGATCGAGGCTGGCAAAGAATTGGACAAAATACCTGCACTGGGAGAGCAGCCGGCATGGAGAATCACAGTTTTTGAGAAACTCCAGAATCAATTAGGAGTTACGTCGCCAGCCCTCGCCAGTTGCGGGTAGATCCTTATTACGTGCCAATGCCGCAAAGACAAAAATGGAAAGATTTGGGATTGGCTATGGATAAAATGACCATCCATACGCCCAATTGGCCAATCAGCCACTAATCTTACAGCTGAAATATTTCAGTGGATTTCCACCGGGCCTTACAGGCATATCAGAGAGAGTATGTCCACTCTCCGGATCCAACGATGCGACAATCGGCAATGTTTGCAAAAGATCTAACTCTGTTGGCATCAGTGGCAACCAAATGGGACGATTGTCTTCCTACCCTGGCATTTGATCCAAATAAGCCGATGGCCTCAGAGCAAATCAAAGATCAGCTGCCAATTGCTCGGCTGTATTTTTGTACAGCTATGATGGGAGGCTCTTGGGAATCCCGCTTCACCCCATAGACAATTTCCAAGTGGATTGCCGGAGCCCACCGTTGTTTCCTGCCGCATAATTTGGATTTCAATACTGCACGCCTTGACTTTATGGAGAAGGTGCAGTATCATTTAATTAAGATTCGGGACGAAGCCAATAAAAGTCTCCAATAACTGCATATTGCAGGTGTCATGAGACCACCACCAATTTTGGTGGGGGATACTGTTGGAGGGTTTGCGAATCCCAAGGCAACCCTAACCCTAGTTAATAAGTGAGAGGGATTTGGCACCCTACGTGTGTAAGTCCAACCTAATGATCACATAGTTATTTGATTGATTAATTAGAAAGTCAATAAAAGGACTTTAGGTCTTTTTGCGGGACTTTTAATGTTGCAGGGCCTAAATGTCAAGTTAGTGAATAAAGTTGCGTTTCCCTCCAATTTTGATGGTTCCCACACTTTTTTCAATAGAGCAGATTGGTTCTCTTTAGAAATGGATTGATGAATGTCCTTGCTCTTCCTCTCTTTTCCTCCATTTCTCATGCTTTCTTTGGATTTTGCTAATTGTTGGATTTGATTATTATTGGGATTGTTATTTCTTATGCTTTTTGTGAGAGAGAAAGGGAGAGAGAGAAAAGTAAGTTTCTATCATTGTTGTGGATTTGTGAATTATCCACGCGTGGATAATCCACGCAAAATTGAATTTTGAAAATTTCGACAACTGTTTGGGAGGGAAGGCTGGCGACGCCGGAAAGCAGTTTTGGCGTGGATAATCCACGTGTGGATTATCCACGCAAATTTCAGTTTGTTCACCGGACCAGACCGGAAGTTAAAGATATCTACGCGAGGATATCTTCTGCGTGGATTATCCATGCATTTTTTTTTTGTTTTTTTGTTTTTTGCATGTTGATAATGACATGGAATTAGTTAAATAAATATATTTCTAAAGTGAATCATATTATGATTAGGCTATATATATTTTTTTCTAAAGTGAATTGTATTATGATGAGGTTTTTGTTTTTTTTTTTTTGCATGTTCATAATGAAATGGAATTAGTTAAATAAATATTTTTCTAAAGTGAATTATATCATGGTGTTCCTAGATGATTGGGATTTTTTATGAGGGCGGCCACCTACTTTTATAAGACAGTTGACTCGAGCTACCAAGAGGGTAATTATGCATGATCTAAGGCTTTAAGAGCCATGGGTTTAGGCTCTACCCTAATGGCACTCTACCTAATCTCATATCTGAGATCATTTGATATGGATTGAGAGCTCATTTTGTACATACGAGAGATTATCAAGAGATGGTGATTTTGGCAAGTTTGCTCTTTAATTAGGAATTGATGAATGATGAATGTGATATTTTTTGTGTCTAATGAATAGATTTGAATCTGAACAAAGTATTATACTTTCCACGTGTGTGACATGATGTGAAGATCAATTATTTCTAGTTTTATGGTGGTGTTCAAAAGCTCTTGCCAGCTAGATGCAAAATAGGTTGAATTGTGTGCTAGTTTTCTATCTATTAGATATAAGTGAAACCTTTGATGCTTTGATGCTTTTTCAAGGTTTTAGTATCCAAATGAGGTTTATAACCTTTGATTTTAACATGGTATCAGAGCCCAAATGCAACCATCAAGGCTCAAATACAAGGAAGAGAGAAGTATTTACAAGTTGATGATTGTTTAATTTTTATTGCCCTTATTACTACCTTAAGTTTGATGATGTTCCTTCAAGTGTGAATGAAACTGTAGCAACAAAAGAGTGATTTGATGTAATGAAAAGTGAGGTGAATATATGATGCATTGTTTGAGATACTTGTAAAATTATTGATCCTCCATCAAAGATACAAAATGTTACTGTTTGCAAATGGGTCTTTAAGATCAAGCTAGATGGTAGTGTGAACAATTATAAAACAAGACTAGTTGCCAAGGGATATGCTCAATTCAAGGGGATTGACTATGATGAAACACTTGATTTTGTCATAGTTTGTGGTGGTAATTTCATTAACTCACATGCTTTTAGTGATTTACTGTCTTAGCAACATTTGTTAAAAAATGAGAATTTTCTTGGAACATGAAGCCGTACATCTATCTTCACTGACATTATCTCCAAAAAAATGGGATTGAAGTCAAACTATGTCTATTCTTTTCACTTATTTGAACATAAATGAGACTCTATTTTGGCTAAATAACAATCATTTGAAAGCATTGCAAGAATCAATTTCATTCAGAATTGCAATAATCAATTTTTATTCAGAATTACAAGAATCAATTTCATCAACGACATCATCTTACAATTCATCTCCTCTTAAATGATTTTCATCATCACTCTCACTTTCAAAAATTATTTCATCATTCTGACTATTAGAATTTCTATTCTCAACATCTATGGAAGTGGGTGCTTCTAGGTAGCTCAATCTCATAGTTAAAATGAAGGTTTTCCATTTTATTCTCAACATTTGCACCCTCAAATACTCGTCCGATCTGGTTGAAAAAACACCTGCAAAAATCACTATTTTAGAACATATCAAAAACTCAAATACTGAAGTCACTTGTAATAAAATGAAAAACATTATAGCATAGCATGTGCACATGCTCACAGTGACGAGGCAACACCAATGTGTCAAAGGACTCCATGCTTAATGTTTTTGATGAATCAATCACAAAAAATCCATTGGATCCGATTTTACGGTTGCATTTGGCCCTCTACAAACTACCTTGAACCATTTCACATCAAATAAAAAATAGTGTCCACTTTCACCAAATGACACATCATAAATATTTTGTATAGTTCCTACGTATTCTATATCTCCTGAGATGGGATTCCGATCTCGTGCACTGCTTTGACTTTCTTGTTGGAAAGATGCTATTACACCACAATCGTGTGTGCATCTCTTGTTATCAATCCTTTCAACACGAAAGTGAAAACCAAAAGCCCATATAGCATTATACATTTTGCACTGCCACATGACAAACATGAATATCATAAATAATCACAGTGAATGAACATAGTGTTTCAAAATGATTAAACAAATATTGTTATAAACAAGAATGTTCTAATAATAAAGTATCTAAAGAATAATACCTTCCATTTGCATCCTCTTGCAAACTCCCATTCTGCTTTTGATATTTTTTGTCCCTCTTTTGTTGCTTTTTGTAGGTGTCATGCATCCACTCTATAGTGCATTGCTTGGGCAATGGCTCAAGATCATGTGAACTTGAGGCCATGTGTCTACCTCTATTATGTTGTTGGCGCTTTCTAGACAAGGCCCTCTCTTTTTTCTCTTCTCCATATAGGTCTAACCATTTATCCATAACTCCACAATTATAAAGCATGAATGTAAAAAAAATTTCTCGTTGGAAGGGTGCCAACCTATGGACCTTTCCCATCCCTTGAGGTTTTTCACTAGTTATCTCTTCAGCTTCCTCATCACGCCACAATAGCAGATGGATGTAGTTGGTGCAAAATTTTAGTAGCATAAAAGAGATATTCATGTACTAGCCATCCCTCTGACATGCTACTTTCAGGCCTTGCCTTTTGATGCACAAAATCTTTTAAGACTTTCATGTACCTTTCCATAAAGAACATCCACCTAAAAAGTCATAAAGGTTAAAAATAAGTGTTTTATTTAATGAGTTCATGTATCAATTGATTTAGTTTAAATACACATGCAAAAGATCATTTATGCACTTACACCTAGTGTGCACTGGACCAGCAATAGAAACTTCTTCAACCAAGTGCACCAATAAATGTACTTGTGAGTCCATGATGGAAGTCGGAAAATATCTCTCAAACATGCACACAATCTCCACCATATACTCATGTCTCTTGCGAAGATCCAGTTCATGGATTTCTTTTGAACACATCCATCTGCAACATATTCAATCCATTTTATGTCTATTTGTATTTCCAATCAATAAATACTAAATAAAAAAATGCACCAAGTACATGTAAATACCTGACAATGACTGATAGTTTGTATATGGTCTCACAAATATCTTTTGACAAGCACCCACGAATTGACAATGGATAGATGAATTGAATCATCTTTAGCCAATCATGAGATTTGAGACCTTGCAACTTTCCATCCACTGTGAATGATGATTTAGAGAATGGGCAAAACCAGTTGGTGTTCTAATGTCATAAATAATGGAGCACACATGGTTAAGCTCCTCCTTAGTGAATGTCCAAGGTACTTTTGGAGCATGATCTTCACCTTCCTTTATCCAATATTCTTTTTTGGTGTTTGATTCTTTTAGATCGTGCCTTGCAACAATGGTATCTTTTTCATCAATCAAGTGTTTCCAAATAGATTCACCCACATTTTTAAATATGTGCACGAGATCAAGTAGGTGATTACTCAAAAGGTTATTCCAATATTCCAAACAATGAAGTATAGATAACCTTTTCATACCATCGATTGGATTTGTTTGAGATTCCTCCCATAATATTCGCCAATCTTTCATGGACATCATCTTTGGAGGCATCTCTGTCTCAACTCTTCCTCCAAAACCTCTTCTAGGAGTATCTCTAAATAGATGGCCTTCATGCAAGTATTTACGATGATTTTCATAAACCACTTTTTATCTTCCCACAAGATTTGGCCCGCAAAAAAATAAACATTTTTTCCAGCCGTTTGAAAGCCTACCCGACAAATGGACACTATCAATCACTATTAAAAAAAGTATATGTCAAAGAATAATTATAGCCATTGTAGTATATCATGTAAATGTCAAGAATTACTAGTTGTATGTAACTATAAACAAACTCCTATGTACACAAGATATTGTTTGAATGATTACTTGAGCATTCACCTAATCCTGGATAGTCATGCATTGTCCACATTACAATGACATGTAGTGTAAACTCCCTCTCATGTAAGGGGCGCGAAATGTCATAATATCCCATCCGTAGAGTTATGGTGTGCATGCCAGTCCATAAGTTGTGCAAGAGATTTACAACGAAATAACTGTTGCAATCGTGGAATTACTGGAAAATGTCATAAAACTTTGCACGGACTGGTTGCCCCTTGCAAATCATCTCTATATCGAGGAGTATCACAAATGGGACATTTCTTGAGTGATTCGTACCTTCCTCAATATAAAATACAATCTTTTGGACATGCATGATATTGCTTGTAGTCCATCCCGATGTTAGACAACATCTTTGGTGCCTCATCTCTTGTCTCAGGCATGACATTCCCTTCTGGGAGTATTTTGTTTTTCAATAGTCTGTACATTACAAAAGAAGTCATTGTAAAAAAAATATCACTCAATGTCCAAATTGTAAATTTTGTTTCAAAGAAAAAATGACAAGTAGATGAAAAAAGATTTACTCAAACAACGATGTGAGGCTTTGGTCACTCCATCTATATTTGGCTTGAAGATTTAATAGAAGTAGAGAAGTCGTCAAACGAGATGTCTTTGCTCCAGGATACAATGCGGTCTTTGATTTTTTCTCGCAATTTCTTTTCTTCTTTAGACAAAAGTGCCTCCTCATCTTGTTCATTGTGTCTAGATGCAATATTGTTCTCGTACATATCATCCAACATGTCTCCCATGACTTCAAATTCAGCATTCATTGGAAGCTCATTTTCATCATTGGAACTTGTTTGTGAAGAAGTAGATCTAGATGAGCTACATTCAGATGCATTACTCTCTTGATTAATGCGCTCATCAATTTCCATCATCTCTTTTAAGCCTTGACGTAGACGACGAGGTAATTGCTTTATATGTGGACCGCTGTATTGCATTCATCGTCTACGTCGACCAAGGATTATTGTCTCCAACACTAAATGAGGATGAAGAATCCTATATATCAAAATAACAAGAAGTAGGTTGAAACAATGCTTGATAAACATTTCCTCCCAATACTTGATAGATCTAAATATTGCATATGAATATAAATTACCTCTTAGTTTAAAAAGTATGAACATCCCAATGTATCTATTAGACAGATTTGTCTTTTCAACTTGTTAACATTCAACGAACTCAAAGACGAATAATACTCCTAACATTTAATCTAGACAAATGACAAATAATGCTCCTAACATTTGACATATTTAATGACGCAAACCAAATACAATTAAGATGCATGGATTATACTTCTCTACATATCAACAAAAGTTAAATCTTCACATTTGACTTATTGTCTTTTGCAAACATTTGGGTAGAGGACGGTTGAAAGTATACTTGATGAACAATTACTCCCCAAACCTGATGGATCTAGTGGCACAGACCATTACATAAGTGTCCTTTACATTCCTAGTAAAATATTCTTCTTTTCCATTAGTGCGTTCTTCAAAATCACAATTCGTCAATAGATGGTGGCGAATTGAACTATTTATATATGCAGCAATGTTTTCATGCACATCTGGATGTCCATCAATGTATGTACGATTTGCCCTTGAGATGTCGCCTCCTTGCATGCGTTGCTCCTCTAAAGAACAAGCATTTGAATTCAAGCCATATACTTGCATCCTCCATTGGTGACGACACAAAGCATGCCAATCACCCCAATTGTATTGAGGTCCTGCATATGGCATCAATGTCACAACACTATTTAAAGGGACCTCAATACTACTCAATGCAAAAAGGCCCAAACCAGCCTCAGGAAAGTGTTCACTAGGCATGATCATGTACATTCGACCCCAAAACGTAAATGGTGTTCCATTTAATGGTAATGGTGATTGGATTGGCCAACACGAATATCTACTTCTAATAAAAGTTTTTACTAATGGTTGCAAGCTAGGTGGAAGAGGAAGGTCAGATAAAGAACCTAGAATGTCTTTTGACACATCAACAGTGCGAGGTAATTTGCAATTATCTTTCAAACTAGTCATAATACGTCCAAGATGTGTTCTCTTTTTTAAAGGGGTGGTCATGTTTGTGGAATCCACATGGGGTATCGTGGAGGACTCATGTGCAACATCTAGGATAGGTGTGGTTGGGTGGTAAGAACGTTCTAGAGATTTGGAGACATGGATTGAATCACAAGGCATTGATGAACTAATTATATCATGCAAGGGGTCATCATCAACAAGAGCATCATCTAGGGCCAATGATGATATTCATGTGATTTATCTTATCAGTAATATTCTTGATCTCTCTTACAACTCTTTTTCTTGAAACCAACTTATGGTCCTTCTTCTGCAAAAGTTGAAAATGTTAGGTGTATCAGTTTTCTCTCTCTCTCTCTCTCTCTCTCTCTCTCTCTCTCAAGCATGAAACATAAATTAATATATAACACATACCGTAAACCAGTAGCATGAAACACACACACAAACACACACAAACACATGCACGCACACCGACCCTAAACACACGAAGAGATAAACAGAGAGAACATTATAGAGTGCTAATCAAAACTCCCAAACCACATGATTATATCCTACTCCAGAATGTCACCACATGCTCCCTCCTTGCAGCATTTGGGGTTTTTTGTGGAACTCATCTTCCAACAACAAACATTTGAACCACGCCTTTAATGGAAGAAAACAAGGGCTACACACCTTCCTAGAATTGGGAGTGTTGGTTACCTTTAACTCTTTCATGATATCTCTCTCTCTCTCTCTCTCTCTCTCTCTCTCTCTCTCTCTCTCTCTCTCTCTCTCTCTCTCTCTCTCGGACGTGAATGAGAGGCTATTATGGGTGATTGAATATGGAAATCAAGATTAACTACATCTAATCATTATATTTGGATTTTTTCTTTTAGAAGCAAGTGAGAGATTAACTTCATCTAATCATTCTATTTGGATTTTTCCTTTTAGAAGCAAGTGAGAGATTAACTTCATCTAAATATTCTATTTGGATTTTTCCTTTTAGAAGCAAGTGAGAGATTAACTTCAAAGTATCGTGGCACTCATCCTATCGCTCAATGTTTATTGGCCAAACTATACTTGAAGTGTCATATGGGTCAAAGATTAAAGCATTTTCAAAAAACACTTTAAAGAGTTTACCTCTCGTACTCTTGGATTCTCTGTGTGCACTCCATTGGCCCAAATATGATCGTTGACAATCCTCCTTGTCCGAAGCCTAAGGCCTTTGCATTGTGTGTATGTACATGGTATCTTCTCATCACATTCTGGTTGAAACTGGTCCAATAATCCAATTGCAAATTGCACAAATTCTTTCTTTGTCATTCAAGTGAAAATTGACAAATTCTAACATGTGACGAATTGTAACATGTGACAAAAAATGACAAAATAGTCTTTGTACATTTAGTGCGTTTTCAACCTTCATTTGTGATGGAGTGGTGTCTTGGCTTTCCAAAGAGCAATATACTATATCCAAAGAGCAAATCGGATTACATCACTATTACAAATAAAAAAGTTATGACATAAATCAATATATATACATGTGATGGATCAATAGGCGGTCTACGTCGACTGATGGAAGAGCTTGAAGATGAACCAGTCAATAGTTGTTCATTGTACTTTAGTCTTGCTTGCTCCTTTTTTCTGTGATAGAGCTCAATTCTTTTTTCTTTCTCTAAATCACGTGGAGGTACGATAATTTCCCACACTATTGATTGTTACCCATCAATCATAGCCAAACGTATATTCTATCTACCCAACAGTGATGCATATCAACCTTTCCAATTGAAGGCCTTTCGTATTTGAAACTTTGATAAGAATGTATGATCCAATACTACCTATAATTATAAACATATACCAAGGATTCATCCTTCCTAGATTTATTGTTTTAATCTAAGGTGAAAATCTTCAAAAATGGACCTTCTTGTATAAAAGTTAATATATTTATTCTCCTTTTAGATTATTATTATATTTAAACCGTTTTGAATGTTTTTTCAAACTCATCAAAAACCTCGATGTCTATCACGTGTTTGAAGAAACTTAGGGCCCTAACTGAAAAAAAAATCGTGCTAGTTGAGCAGTTTTCAACCCCAAGAACTTGTCATCCTAGAGAAGATGATTAAAATTCTTCTTGTATGTTAGATTATGACCTTTCTTGACCATTGTGCATAGGTTTAATGTACAAACAATTTTGACCTTAATTAAACATAGTAAGTTTAATGATTTTGTTCAATTTATGTGCTAGTTCAATTACTTTTATGATATATACAAATTTCTAACCCTTAATCTATCATTGAGATTTCAAAGCACAAAAAATGAATCAAACAGAGGTCAATAGAATATGATCAATTTCAAACCAAAACAAATGTTTGAGTTTTATGAATTTAAAATTTTGAAATATTAGAACATATTAAAGCAAGGCACTAATCGTCTCAAATTGAAAAGCGTTCTGAAGAAATGGAGCCCTGCATGCTGAGGGAGGAATCAACATCTCCATCGCTAGTAGCCGAAAGCTGTTGATATCCCCTCATTGCAACAACGGTCACAAAGAGTGGTGCTAACTTCTACTGTATTGTACTATGCTGCGTCAAATTTTATTTGGTAATCCGGTAGCAGTGGCTACCTAGCAGCTTATCGATTATAAAGTATCGCATTGAAGAGCGGCTTTGATCTTTTGAACAGTCCAAGAGATAAGATTATTCACTGTGGCCACTGATTCTAGTGACAGCTTTGCAGATGGTGTATTGCTAAGTATTTGAAAAGCTACTGTTAGCAACGATCCCCCAGTCTGGGGACAGTCAATTCCAATGCTATCACGTAGAAGCGGGCGGCGTTCTGGACCATCTGGGAGAATGGCAAATCCTGAAGGAAGAAGAGAAACGCAACCGGGGTCACCGCCATGCATGACAATAGTAGTCATGGCAGGTATGTCTACTGGCGCATATATTACAAGAGAGCCCGATACGTCTGTGCAGGTCTCCTGTAGGATTAGCATGTCAAAATTTGAGGGTTTCATCGCCTGAAAAGGTCCACACAATCGATGTTAACAAAAGGACTATAGTATAAAAGTTGGCAAGTCAAAATGTTATGAAAGGTAGATAGCTTACATTGACTTTGAGCAAAGAAACGCTATTGCCAGAATCCTGTCCTTTCGCGATATGTGCGTTCACCTCCACTACTCCTCCATTTGACAAAATGTCCCACTGGAACAATATGCATGTTTTAATTAGATCAGCCTATGATTTACGCAAAGATGGAAGCTAAGAAACTGAAGGCAGAAAAAGTAAGAGATTGATAACATGAAGCCAAAAATGATCCTTAGTACATAAGGCCTTTACATCTGCTGATGGAAGTCATGTACAGACCACCTCGTGAAGGTTAGCGAGCTTAGCTAGAAGTACTCCTTGTCAGGTATATAATCTAACAAGAGGCTGCAAGCTGACACGCTCGGGAAGCCTCCATCTCAAGCTATTGAGCTAGACGAAGGGTGAAATCCGTGGATCTCACAGTAGGTGCTCTAGATTTCAAAGAAGCATGCCAAAGAATGGGGAGGGAATTCCAAGGGACTCGGAAGGATTTCACAAAGTGCAATTCATATGTCGGACGGCGATGAAGGGAATGCACCTTGTATAGAACCAGACTGTGATCATATGGAAATCGTTACCTTGCTGCGGACACGCTCATCTCGAAGAAACTCGAAAACACGTTGAGGTGATACTGGAAGCCAAAGGGATGTTGCCGCGCTGAGAACAATTCCTGATGGTTCACCGGGATTGCTCCCACTCTTGCGTGTCATAACCCGCACGTCATCTCCTCCACTATTCGACAAAGTCGTCCAAGTATGCACTGTGGACGCACTAACGCCAGCACAGAAGTTGTTGGTCATTCTCTGAGCCAGCTTCAAAATGCTCCGCCTTCCATCGGTATTGGGAATGACTGCGTAGTTGGCAACAAAATGAGAACGTACTTCATGCCACATCGCAGTGTGCACTCTCTAGGTCTCATCAAATATCTGCTGATACTTCATCTCTTTTCTCTTCTAGCAACACAAGTCATTTGACACGACAAGCAAAAGTTCCAAGCAAAAACGCGAATAAATTTCTATAGGAGAAAAAAGGTCAAGAAATTGAAAAGTTTTTGAGCGAAAGCTGACAGCTTAGCTCTCTTGCAGAAAGATTAGCAGCTAAAAGGATTGCTAGGCGCTCGCATTGGCATTGTAAAGTTGCAAGCCACCGCTGAGCACCAAAAGCCATGCCACTATTGACCAATGCTTTGTACATCTGGTTCACAGCCCGATCGTCGTATTCCATATGCTGTAACAGAGTAACCTGTTTTTTTAAAAATTTCACTCCATCAGTGGTGCTTACCAGGACAAATTATTTTCAAAGAGCTTGCATTGTGCAGCATAAGATCTTGCGTTGTCATCTTATTCTGCGCAGCAAAAGCCTATCTACAGAGGAAGCAAATAAACACATTTGTACAAAAAATGGCAATCAGCTTATAATGGCGCTCTCGGGATATACTTGAAAAGTTCATATTTTCTGAGGTTCATCTTTTATCACGGAGATCAAATACTCGAGCAAAGATCCCGTCGCAACGCGAATAGAACTGTTACCTTCGAATAACCATTGGGCATATCTTGTATCAAGAAACCTGAAGGACGCCTTCGGCACCTAATAGATTATTGTGAAGGTACGTCACGCAACATATCAACAGAAACATCAACCACAGCCCAGACACCATCCTGATGCTTGCAATATCTCAGAAAGTATATCTCTCGTGTGGGTACCAAAGGTGAAAGCACCTGCAGCTCAGCATACATCTGAAACAACCAAAACCTTCCGTGAATTTTCCGTAGTCACTTGGCAGATACGACTTCGACGCAGATTAACGTTACTGGCTTCTATTCTTTACCCTTGATACAAAGTGTAAATCAAATCATTGACATGGGGATGAAGGATTATTTTACTGTAGGGTACAGTAGGAGTTGATCAAGGGAAACCATAGACAAGGAAGCTATTCCGTGACTATCATTAAAGAGAGGCAGTAATCTACCAGTTGTAGACCACCATTTCTATTGCCAGTAACACCAGTTGACAGAGCTTCGATTGTAAAGGATCGAGATACAATACTTGGAAACATCTCAATCCATCGAGCCTGCAGATATGAAGGCAATAATTTAGCATATCAATAATATCATAATGTCCGTTAAAAATTGTACATACAGTGTATAAGCTCATACTTTCATCTACTGAAAACCT
The DNA here is from genome assembly GCA_029204225.1 of Diphasiastrum complanatum. NCBI lineage: Eukaryota > Viridiplantae > Streptophyta > Lycopodiopsida > Lycopodiales > Lycopodiaceae > Diphasiastrum > Diphasiastrum complanatum. The sequence goes on from CM055114.1 coordinate 33,352,620, forward strand.
CCACACAAGTGGAACATGATGTTTCAGAGATTAGAAATTTAGGGTGGGGGCCAAAAGCACACACCGAATCCATGAGATTCTCCACTAAGCTCACTGCATTCATCATAACCAGCCCAGTCTCGCGTGTAGCCTCTGTCTTCATGCCGTATTGTCTCGTTTCCAGCGGTCGTGGGTATTGTTGAATATAATCCTCGTAGTTCAACACTTCGTTAGGCCCTTCTAGACTTGGTATCCAGGATGGCTCGTCGGGCTGACACATCCGAATGAGCTCCTCCATAGCTCTCAGTGCGAGTTCCATTACTAGCAGCTTCTCAGAATGCGATATGGCTGTCGTTCTGGGAACAAGATCTGACATCAGAGATTGAATTGATCCGGGATACATTCCAAAACTTTCACCTACTGCAAGGTCCAGGGATGAGCTGGGAAGTTGAGATTGATGGGGTGCAAGTGATATGATCGGCCGACCCAGATACTTTCCTGCAATCGTAGAGACTCGACCCAACTGCACAAATACAATAGCTTTCAATTAGGGAATCTGAGAAAGTGGTTACATCGACACGTGTATAGCTCAATCAGAATAGAAGAGCCCTTAGTGAGAATCTACAACTCGAAGTGATGATAGTTTAACGTAATACTTCATCTTTTAATCGCGCATTCTCGATGCGCAACTGCTGCTCATCAAGCAACATCTCTCCCAACACGGCTGGGCTTCCACAGTCCGGGCAAGAAGCATTCTTTAAAGCTTCTCTAATGGTGACATTTTCTGCCCTTAATTCTTCATTCTTGACCCTTATCCTAGAGATTTCTGCACGCTCCTGCTGCGTCTGCTCAAGTGAAGTACGGAAAAAAGCTGGACTGATTAGCTGGTTATATGTCGAATACAATAGTCACAGGACGGAAAGTGTTTTTATCTGCTAATCTGTTAGCGACTTGCTCTTGATGAAATTTTTTTTAAAACATATTAACAATGCTCGTCAGAGTGGTTTGCACTAGCTAAAACTGAAACAGAATGAATCAAACTTTGAGCTGTGTACGACGGTTTTGAAACCAGAATTTGACTTGTCTAGGCTCGAGGGCCAACTCCTTGCTAAGCTCTTGCCTTTGCTTGTCGTCCGGATGTGGGCATTTGTTGAATAACCTGAAACCAAAATACCTCGAAAGCCTGTAATACGCAAGTGACATCTCTAAACCGTCGAGAGGATTCTAGGAAAGTTAAAAACTGGTTATTGACAGAAAAGTGCTATCATTCAAACCATTGCAAACTGCTATTCTTAATACCTCGATGTTTATTCCGAAATCAATATACTATGCGCTGCTTATCCTATTTAATTTAGAAGCACTTGACGCACTGGGAAATGCCAGTCTCAAAGCAACCCTTATAGATTTGTCCCAATGCGGAAAGATATCTGTTAGACAGGATTGCGCACAATAGCATAATCTTAGCAAAATAGACAGCCATGTAGACGATGCTGAAACAAATCTATGTACCACAATAATTTGAAATCTTTCATGAGAAAATACATTTCCATCTCCTGAATCTGGCGCGGAGTGTGCCGATGATAACGCTTCTTCCGAGGTGGTCCTGCATCTTGGTCATCTCCAGAACCTCCGTCCATGTTGTCGCTTCCAGACCTACTCGGGCAATCCTCTTCCTTACTTTTGCTCTTTGTTTGTTCACTTTCTACGGTTTCACGCTGACCTTCCAGCCCAGGTGCCTGCATGATTCAAGACTAACCTCCATTCTCAGTGGATAAATGCAGCACATCTTTAAGTAGCATAGCTATCGTAGTTGCCATAGTGCTAGCACTCACTTAACACACTTCACTACAGAGAATAGAGACGCAACTAAACAAGAAGTGAAATACATTTGCCGACTCGAACTAGTGACGATGTTGTACTACTATGAGAGGAATATGATGAGATACTGGAACCAAAACCTAATTTCAAGCTGCTAGTCACGAAACGTAATAACTTTGCAAAGTTATACTTACCAACCCCAGAGACAAGCCGGGAGCAGAATACACACTTTTCATCGATCGAGTCAAGGAAGGTGGCAGAACCAGAAGAGGGGCAGTCAGTATCCCTGCGGGCATATTTGATATGTCCACTAAACGCCTATCTGCTGTGCTGTTGGAATTCGTGTCACCGTCAGACATCCAAGCTTCATAATTTAGAGCAAGTTTGCATGATTCAGAGCTGATCGTTCGACGCAGCTTGAATTGTTATTTTTTGGACCTTCCGGAATGCAAGCATATATATGGGTTCTACTTCAATAGTTTCGGTAAATCATGAAGCCGCACTTGGTTAATGCGCATTGATCGACTATTGTTCTTACATCAACTATCTGAATGCGATACATAATATGCCAAAAGGTGGGGGGGGGGGGGGTGAAGGCCCTCCCTAGAGGGTCGTCCTCCTTGGGTGGGCACACCACCCGAGGGAGGAGCCCGAGGCCGTGTGCCAGAGCAGGAGGAAGGCCCGAAGTGCCCTCTTCCCTTGCGTATTGAGCACGTTCAAGGGTAGGTGCGAGGAGAGAGAATGCTAGTTTCAAACAGATAACATAATGTCTTGAAACGGTGAAGAGACAAATCCAACTGTATATTTTGCCTCTCAAGGTGTCTCTTGATTACAAAGGAAACTAGGGCACCTGGCATTACATTTGTAGACGAACTTCACAATCATTAAAACCTTTTTTGCTTTTGTATTTGTTATGAATCTGTTTCACGCACACCTTTTGAGTGAAAAGTGTGTGTATAAATAGGGTGAAATATTTACAACACCTTTCACTTTGAGTGAAAAGTGTGCGTATAAATAGGTGAATTATTTACATGCACCTTCCAACGCCCAAAAGGTGCATGTACAACAATTGAATAAAAAATGATCACATGATTTGTGTGCCTAAGGAAGCACCTTCATTTTCTTGGGAAAAAAAAGAAAAAAATGATTATACGTAAACTATATTTATTCCAAGAGCTTTTATACTTCTTTAGAGCGTGCCAAGGAGCTCACGGGAATAAGGCCCTCACAACAAAGAGTTATCCTCTACGAAAACCTAAGCTGAGAGAGGCACTTATTACATCTATTCCAAGCCTATGAGCATGATACTCCTAGTGGTATGGAGATTTACTTTTTGATCTCTACAATCTCTTTTAGGATTCGCTTTACAAAGATCATATTAAGGTTCAAGCCCCAATAAGTAAGATTTTGTTTTTGTGAATGGTGGATAGAGGTTTGGGGCTAACCCCTAAGTGAGAATGGCTTTCAATCTCCTTTTAGAGGGGTTGTGGTAATATGGGTCCATGCGTGACTTGGCAACTTTCACAAAACGTGAGCATTAAGTGTGCAAGAGACCACGGTCCTTAAACCTCTATATATTCTCACATGAATTTTGTAAATAACACATTTTCATATTTTGAAGCTATTTGTGCTCCTTATGTAGGCTCAACATAAGTAATGTGTGTGAAAAACAAGCAAGAGACACAACGGTATATGTAACCTCCAAATCACCTACATTAAGTGATCCCCTTGGCCTTTCCATAGTGCCACAAGGTTGGGTAAAATGGCATGAGAAAATATGGGAAGGTGTTTAATGAGTAGGCAAGTGCATAAATCTTTCTGTAGATATAGATTCTTCAAAAAATATCTCTCAAGCCTAGATTCCTTTTGCATCGGTGAAAAGAGTGTCCACATATGCCCTCATTCTTTTTGGAAAATCCAAAATAGATAGCTACTTAACGCCCCTCATTTGGCAATCTTAAACTAAATCCATCATTTCTACCAACTTAAAATGATCATGGCCATTGAAAACCTCATTGTTTTTGGAAATTTTTAAAAAATGACGACGGAAAACCCTAATTTAGGGCACTTTGAATGATGACCAAAAGTCATCATTTACACAATTTTAAATATTGATGGCCATAAAAGCTATCATTGTTTCTGGAATTCCAACGAAAAAAGATGATGACTAACCCACCCACCACCCCCTTTGAACGAAGTTAAATGATGTCCGAAATCCATCACCTATACCAGCTTAAATGACGGCCACAAAAGCCCTCTTGTTTTTGGAAACCCAAATACAAAAATAACAACTAAAAAGCCATCATTCAAACCAACTCAATTGATGATCATAAAAGCCTTCATCGTTTTCTCAAATCCAAAAAAGAGCGATTGTCAAAAACTCTTATTCAAATCAACTTTCATGAGGGTTTTCGTATAATATCATATAATTAGCTCCAAACGCAATTAGTGCATCTTTAATGACATTATACTTCATAGTCATTGTTTTTTTGGTATCTTTTTTATTAGTTTGTGGGTGCAAATAATCACAAGTCCAACTTTTGTGGAGAACCTTCGTCTAATTATTAAATGTAGCAAGCTCAATAGAAGACTAAAGGAGAGTACCTCTTAACACAACTTAGAGAACAAGCACTCACACGGTACACCATTATTGACATGAAAGCGTTAGGTATTTTGAAGTTGGGATTACTAAGCAAGAGATCTAGAAGACAGTCATGCAAATCGTAAAATTAGTCTCAAAATTATGAATGAAAAACATAGCATTGTAACGTAAAGCTCAGACAGATCTCAAACTTCAAATCTCATAAAGTTTTGGGTGAATGGTCGTGCTATACCTAGAAGAAGAATGCTAATCTTCCTAAATCTTTTTGGGGTGAAGCCTTGATTTGTGCTAATTTTCTTTGCTATAGGTCACTAAGTGGACCATTGGATGTTAAGACTCCTTATGAGGTTCTTTTGGGTAAGAGATTGACTCTCAGTTATTTGAAGATCTTTGGTTCTACTTTCTATACATCAACGTAACTCTTGATGATAGGACTTAAGAAGATCATGTAAGAAGGGCATATTTGTTGGCTATAATGAAGTAATTAAAGGCTATCAAATTATCCATTCTTTTAAAAAATAAAGGTGATCATAATAGACATGCTATCTTTGATGAAAGAAATGTGCGAAAGCTTGATGTTGATTATGTAGTTCCTAGCATTCTTAATGATGATGGTAGGTCTTTGGATGTTGATGATAGAGATCCTCCTCCAAGTTAAAACTTGAGAAGGACATCAAGGTAAAGGGCAAAACCATCAAGACTCACCTATGATGAGAAGGGTAAGCAAATTCTGGAAGATGCAAACTTTGTTTTTCTCACTTCTTTTGATGAACCTTCATGTATAGAAGATGCAATGCAAAAGATGCAATGCAAAAGGAGGAATGGATCCAAGCAATAGATCATGAGTATCAATCTCTAATCAAGAACAACACTTGGAGGTTGGTGAAGCTGCTAAAGGACCAAAAGGAAATTGGATGGAAATCGATCTTCAAGGTGAAGACAAAACATATTAGATCAATCAATAAGTTCAAAGCAAAGTTGGTGAAAAAATGATGATGTCATTTGTTCGAATAAGAGACATATCTTTCCCTCTAGGATGTAACCAAAAGGAGGAGGTGTGAAGCAAATGACAAGTACTTCTTGGGAAGAACCAAGGTTTGGATCTTATCTCTCTTACTAAAGGATCTACAAGCTTGCCCAAGGTGGCAACATCAACAAATTGGTGGAAGAAGACTAAATGGAGCAACTTGAGGTGCACCTGCAAATAAAGGAGAATTTATTTTTTTAGCATAATGAAGATTTGAATGGACTCAAGATGGCATCGAGGAGTTGGTTTTACCCTAATCTTCACCACTTATACTTTAAGTTTGATAGATATCACGTTATCTTTCTTGTTCATTTATGCTTATGACATTGTATTCACTATAAATAGTGAATGGATATTGATAAAATCTATTGTAATTTTAGTAAACTAAATATTATGTTATTTTTATGATATATTAAGGATAGAAATTTCAAAAGATTAAAACACTACTTTTCCTCTTGGTATAGTCAAGATTGGCTTGACAAGAATACTATGGTGTCACATCTTGGGAGCTAGAGACATCTGCATTGAGCATGGAGGATAACCATTCACTCTAACATATGTTTCAGGTTCAAAGAATGCACGGGAAGCACGTGAAAGAATATGTTTTTGGTGTACTCATCTAGTTTGAGGTACAAAGAGACAAAGCCAAGTATGAATCTTGTGAAAATGGAGGATCATAAAGGATTAAGAGTACATTATGTGAATAAGCTACAGTTATGAGATTTGACAACCCTCTTCAGTTGTATATTTGGGGTGAAGCTATCTTGTGCTAACTACACTATCTAGGAAGCTAGTGAATGGTAAGACTTTTTCTCAAGTTTTTTCTGTGATCAACCTAAAACTCTCTCTTCTGATGATGTGATTTAGTCCTTATGTACTACTAGATCTAACCAATCGACAATAATGAGCTAATTGCTAAATCAATAGCAAAGTTTCATGTAATCTCTATCACTAACCACTATCGCTAATTGTGCAATATTAGAAATGGGGGACTGTCCACTACTGTCAGAGATAGTCAATATGAGTGTTAAAGAGAATAATTTACCTACCACTTTTACTACATCTTAAATATCACTTATTGAAAGTATTTTTAAATGTTTATTTGAGGCATTAGGACTTTCATACAAGGGCACACCATTTGTAATCATTGTTGAGATAGTGGTCTAGGCCTCCTATATGAGGCATGCTACAATCACAACACTTAGTATGTCATATCCTGCATCAATTCATGGTGTATGTCATTAATTACTAAGTGTATGTATATATCAGATCAATTGATCTTATTGATTCAACAAAAAATGCTCAATCACAATTGGAGCACAAGATAAAGCTGCAACAACTAAAATATGGTGCTAATGTACAACTACTAGTTTATTCAGCACTTCTTGTGCTTCCTAGAGTCTTTGAAGAGGCTACTCCTAATATTCTATAGGATTTTTATAAAAATGATGGTATAACTAACAGTATAACTAACAGAAAAAACAATGCAAAAAGCACAAGGAAGAATTTAGAGGAAGCTAAAAAGCCCTAGGATAGATGATCTTTAAAAAACAAGGGGTGAGAGAGAGAGAGAGAGATCTTCATTTAAGTCCAAAAAACAACAAAATAATAGACCAGCTTCTTGTTTGAAAGTAGAATGAGATACATGTCCACTCCAAAAGCTACAATGCCAAACTAATATTCATGAAATTGGTTAAAATGCTATCGACAATGTGGTGTGCAAGATCAATAGAATAAAATACACACCATAACTTCATTCTAAAAGATTTAGATCAATTTAGCGCTGATAGTTTTCAAGAAGCCTGAACAAGCTAGTAATGGTTGGCAATGATTTAAGCTGTTTTAGTTTTCAATATAAGTAATTGATCAAAGTGAGTTGTGAATACAAAAGACTCAGAACGGGGAAGATTTACCTGCAGATCTTCCGTAGAGCCATTTGTTCTTAGCCATGGTTTGAAAGATGCAGAGTTAATCTCGAGTAGACCACTTGGAAAACCTGGGTCTGGTTCTGATGTCATTGAATGATCAGTTAAGGCAATTTCTGGCAGTTGTTGTATGTCCCCAGCTAAGACAGCCATCATGGCTTGGACTTGTTCTGGAGGTAGCTGTGCGTCTTCCTCAGATAACAACCACGCCGACAGGTCATCTAGTGCAGCCTCATGAGAAGCTTCCTCAACAGCTTTCTTCTCATCTGATTTATCTGTATACCTTACCGTGATTGCAGAATTGGATACTGGCTCATCATGATTGACAAAAAAGTCCGTATTACTTCTGCCAGTACTCTGTTCATGGAATTTTGCAAGTTTCATGGTATAGGTTAAGATTTTATATGTTTTATGAGATGAAGCTAGAAGTCAAGCTGAAACAGCTGGAAGGAGCACAATAAATGCAAAAGCTTTACAGAGAAACTCTCCCACTATCTTACAACGAGTGCTTATTGTAGGCACACAGGGAAACGCATATGTCGTGTCTTTTACCAATTAAGCAAACAGTTCATAATACATCTCATTAGATTTATAATGATGAGACTATGTAGCTTCATTCAAACAAGTGGAGTTCAGCAACTGTCAAGCCCCGAAAAATTCAGCAGATCATGTAAAATGCCAAGAAATGCAGACACAAATAGCTTATGCCAAAAACACGTGGATGTTGAGTAATACTTGCTGTGCTGAACAATGCATCGAAGGCTCTTCGACATTGACCAGTCCTAATTCATACAGCAACTCAGGATTCAGCATTTTTGCCACTCCAGAAATATTCTGCAGCATCTAAGTGATTATTGAGCCTGCTTCTGTCACTTGGATGCCCAGCCAATTAATTTTGCTAGCTCTGTTCAGAATGTGTTCAGAATTTCCTGAAACTCCAAAGACATGGGCACGTGTTAGTGCATCTTCCTACTCTAATCTAATTTGCATCTTCTGTGCTAGCGCATCAATTATCCAATGTAATGTAAGCATTAGCAGCCTTTCCCCGTAACAAAATTTCAATAACGCCAGATGGAGATCATATTTTCATCGCATACTAACCGCAACCCATCGCTCCAGTGAGAAAGTTCGCAACGTCGCTCGATGCAAAACTATAACGACCTCTCTCTCTCTCTCTCTCTCTCTCTCTCTCTCTCTCACATTGATTTACCATTCTTTAGCAATCACGTCTACCAGTGGATAGCCTCAAGATTTGGATTGATTAGTACAATGTAAATAAAGTACACATAGCAAATATCATGTACAAATGATAACTAAGTGATTAAGCAAGCCATGTGACCAAATTCTAATAGCTGATTTTGCAAATTCTAACAGAAACAACTACACAAAGACAAGGACAAATTGCAAGGAGAAGATGCTGAAGAAATACGTAGGAGGCAACACTCCTAAAATCCACAAAAGACAGAAGGAAAAAAAAAACTTGACACCTTAAGTAAAGATGCGCAATGAAAATAGAATGTGCTTCCGATTGTGTATGGTACAAAATGTGAACGCGTTATCAAAGCCCTTGCATGGAAATCAACATTGCTGTAACTTCACGTTTCAGTCAAAGCATTTCCAGACACACCAATGCGCATGAGAAACTTACTGTAACAGCTTCGCAGATGTCCATACCCGTAAACTGTGTGTGTTTTGCAGTGTAAGCGCGATTACTTTAGTGGCATCGCATACGACAATATCGACAAGCAACCTCATTCGCATAAAAAAGAGCAAGCGTAATAAATGATGTAAACATCATGCTTCAGGAGGCGCAGAAACGGATAGCATTTCAAAGGTTATGATATTGCATAACGAAAAATTGACTGAAAGATACGAAAACCTTAACCACCGCAGTGTGTCCAGAATTGAATTGCTTCGACTCATTAACAATGCGACAACAAACCCAGAGATATATAGTCGACGATTCATGCTATCCATACACGTACCTTTCGGTGTCGTCGGTGTCGTAGGTTATACACCTCTATCAGATATTCAGACTTTCGTAGTGACGATGCAGGTAAAACAGAGAGAGGCCGGCGAAAAGGTAGCGACGACGATCGCGGCTGACACGAAGCGGGGATCGATCTATAGAGGCTAGCAAAAGATAGAGAAAGAGAGATATATAGAACATAATTTATACGTGAATGCGGTAATAGCTTGCCGCACGAAGAAGTTACGTCGCGCGCCTCCTCCAATCTCCTTTTCAAATACGGAGAAGTTACGTCGCGGGACTCCCTCCAATCTCCTTTTTAAATATTTTATCCCAGAGCATGAACTTCATGAAAATTATTTTGTAACCTTGGGTAACCTAATTTGTCCGATAGAGGACACGTGTCACAATTTTATAGGCTTGAACACACGTTCACAACCATATTCTGTTGTCTACCATAATCACCTATCATTCTGTCTAAAAACAGATGCTGGCATGCAAACATTTTAAAAATAAAAATTTGGTAACAAATAACATTCGGTAACGGCGCGAGCGGGCCTGCTACCAGTGTAAATGGTGGTCGTACTTACCTCGCCGCAGACCACCAATTACATTGGGTAGCAGGCTGCTCACAGCCCCTACCTAGTTCGTAATAGGGTGGAGTATAGTTTGTATTTTTGTTGGGGGCATTCTATTCTATAACATGGTGACCAAGAGGGGTTTTACAAGAAAAAAAGCTGAACTATTAGTATTACACTATGATCTTGCAACACTAAAAATATGAATGATGTTTGGTAATATGAAATCTAAGTATGTTGGTGATTTGACAAATTTGTTTCAATTGTGTGTGATTTAAAAGCATGCAAAGGTGAGTTTTAAGTCTATTTGAACTCCATAACTAGATGTTGCTTCTATGATTCATGTTATTTAAAATTTGTGAGTCTTTGTGAGTAGTTGATGTAAATCAAATTTATTAATGTTAAAGTCTTGTAGAATTATGGTAGAAGTGTCAATAGGTAAGGTTTGTAACAAACTTTGTAATGTTTGTAAGAAAGTTATGATGTTTGTGTACTTCTTTTACATAGAGCTCTTGCATGTACAAAACATCTTCTGCATTTGTTGGATCTTTCTTTTATAAATTCACAGTCATGTAGTAACAATTGTTTGAGTATAGTTTGCAAGAGGTTTAGTAATATATACATGAATCATATTTACCAGTGCAAGATATTGTATGAAATGACAATTGAAAATATTTTCCAAAATGGTTCTCGTATGTTTCTTGCGAGCATAATATATTATGTGTCGTAAGACTATAATCTTTCAAAATGTTTTAAATATAGTGTGGACAAACCGATCTTGTCTTGAGTGTTTGTGTTATGATATGTTGATATTTTATTTTTGGAAGTTAAAAATGTGAAGGTCTGAAACATGTAGTCGGCCTTCAGTTTTCAGGATGCTCATTACTTGAACGATTTGTTTAAGCCTGAGCATAAGAAATCTAACAACACATTGCCATTAAGTATCATTTGATCAGAGATTTGGTTGAAAGAAATGAGTTGCAGACCGTTTTCATTCCAACCAAGCAGATGGTGGCGGACATCTTCACAAAGCCTTTAGATAATGCAATGTTTGAAAAATAGAGAGCTAGCCTGGGAATCACAAGTCTACCCCGCTTTGAGAGGGAGCTGAAGAAACTTGAAGTTTCTACCCACAAAGCGCTTCTAGCCTGCGACCCATTATCTACCCAAATACACGTGAAATTTACACGGGTAGTGACCGAATCAACCGAAGTCCCTGGCTCAACCGAAGTCATCGACAAACCCGACGTGACCGCCATAAATCAAGTGCATTTTTGAGAAAATGCGACACTGAGTCTAAAATGACTTAGAGTATGTTTTGGCCTACCTTCGGCCTTTTCGCATTTTTCGGAAAGAACCAGACTATCTGTGCCAACCATAATCAATATAGTTTGGATTAATCTTGTCTCCTTATTCCTATATACAGGATCAACACAGAGAGTGACATATATACACACATCAGATGCACAATGGTTGTGTGCCAAAGTTAGACATAAGAAATTAGCAGTAGCTAGTTTTTGATTCATGAGAGAGAACACCTCTCTTGTGCCGCGACGCGTTGTTGGTACCTTAGCTGAAAACGCTATAAAGTATAATAGTTGTGTTATGCGTTAAGTACTCGAATAAAGATGTCACGCTACGATCACTCCATTTGTATGTTGCTTGAAGATTTAGATTAAGAATTGACGTAGCTAGTCTCGAAATGGATGCTCCAGGATATAGAGGAGTGTCTGCCTCCTTGCGCACTAGAATCATCCATCTCAAATTGTTCGTGATCTCCGTTTTCATTAGAAGATGCATGCATATCATCATTCTCATTTGTTTCAAAGTAAGATTCAAACATGTTGTGCATTGCTTCATCGTGTTGCACCTCATTATCATAATCATTAGAATCAAGTTGATTATTCTTTTTCCCAATCGTGTTTGTCTCTTCAATTTATTTCATTATTTGTTTTCTCGTGTCTATCAAAACTTGACGTTGATTGTAACTAAACACAGATGGATCAACTCTGTGGAATGGCATTTGATGTATAGGCTACACACATGAAACAAATTCCATAAGTGACATATATAGATTGACGAAGATTATAATAAAAAACAATCATATAACATTAACAAACCTCAACATCTTCCAAATTCGATGGTTGATCTTCCTCTACAAAGCTTTTATGAACAAGAAAACGATGTATATTACTTACCCTTTTAACTTGAGTAGTGTCTTCATTGCTAGACTGATCTGAGTATAACTCATCTCGTTGTGATAAACTGCATATATGCACAAGTACAAAACACAAATACCATAAAATTATTGTATAATTCTAATGTTTTAATTTTTAGATAGTACTATTCTTATACATTGTCACTTATATGATTCTTTTGCATCTTGGTGGAAGCTCGAGCTCTTGATTCTTTTGCATCTTGGTGTAATTGATTTTCTTTTCTACTTCATTTCAATATATTAGGGTTTATTGTAATGTATTGTATGTTTATGAATGTAGTAATCATGTCGGGATCAGGCAGTGGTGAAAGCTCGGGAGACTATGTAAAAAATCTATATGAATCATTGACTCCTGAGCAAAAAACACAACCACAAAGTATGCTTAGCCGAGATGAGGGTGGTCCCTCACAAGCGGCTGCGGCTCCCGCCCCCACCGAAGAGTCATCCACAAATCCTTATTATGACGTGGATCTTCAAGGCAATATAATTGCCAATAGAAAAGAGAGCGTGGTTCTGCACCGACTCTATTCTTTATGCCAATGCCATTTTGGCGACAAATTATTTAGTAAACGGTCCGAACAACCTGCCACCGATAAATGACAGGTTATTGGTACCCTTCGTGATGAATTCCAACAAGAAGAGGAATTCGAGGAGAAGGAAATCCATAAGCATATGAGCTTATGGATTAGGCATCGTCGTGATATGGAACGACGAGCTTATAGGGACGGGCAATCGAAGCCCTCCTGGTGTTCAAGAAATGATTGGAACCGTGTGAAAGCGGATGAACGAACACCAGACAAGATTCATAAAGATGCTGCGGCCACTAGGATGCATGGGATAGGCAATCCTAGGTTGGGCTCGAGCGGAAAGGTGGGATTGCAAGCAAGCATGGTAAGTGAACTTACACTACTCTTATAGTTTATCTTTGATTTCATATGCTTTTATATTTTAATATGCATTATGACTAGTTGCTCCAACGTAGCCCTAAATTAATTTCAACTTAAATTGAATGCATGGATAGTTGGCGGACTATGGACATCTGTCAACTAAGGAGGAATACGAATTTGCCTACAAGGAATCGTACGACGCATTAGTCAACAAACTAAAGAGCGAGGGTCATTCTCCAAATGTAAGTACTAGTTTTTGTATTCATACTAATGTGGTTTGTATTCTGACGTCAATTTTATTTAATTTAATATGATCAAGCATTAAATATTAATGTAGTTTGTTTGCTTGTGTTCATGTAGACTGGACATCACGATGACGACGAGTAGATTAGGTTTATAAATTTTAGTTGATGTTAGATCTAGAAAGACTCGTGCGACATTAAAGCACCAATTTTGTAATAGATTGATTCATATTATGAAAATATTATTATTGCAAATGATCGTGCTATATTGCCATTGCTTTTATATGTGCAATGTTCTTTTTTCAAAAATTGTAATGTCGACTTTCAAGATGTGGATTGACGTAATAACCAACTAAGAGATTAAAACCATGTGCAATGTCGGATCTCAAAACAACAATCAATATCATATATAGAATTCTAAATGAAATTGATGATGTGCACAAAGCAATGCAATAAAGTATTGTCATTCATAATGGACATGAAGTAATGCAGTAAAATATAAAATAAAGTAATTTAAGAATGAAAAGTACCTCATGCATAGTTTGTTGTTTGATCCAAATGTTGAATGCAACTCAAAAATAGTTTTTTAAAAACAATTCACGAACATCGCTTCTCCAAGAACTCAACTCCAAGAACAGCACGATAAAAATGCGTGCGCTGTTTTTACGTATTTTTTATTTTTTTTACCTAATTTTGGACGTCGGAATCCGACGTCCAAACGTGTCGAATAGATGTCCACGTCACTTTTTTTGCGACGTCCACGTCGGAACGACTTTCCGTCATCGGAATTTTTTGTTTCGGAATCTGGCACGTTGTGCTTGTCGTATTGCGACGTGTTTTAAAGTCATCGGATTCCGACGACCTTCTAGCGACGTGTTTTTCCGACGTCCACGATGAGTTAAAAAAAAGTTACGCTCGCGATTCACGTCGCAAAACACACGCAAATTGCGGCGGGTGTTGTAGTGAGAGCATGTGGTGACATTCTAGAATAAAATATTTTCGTTCGGTTTGGGAGTTTTTGATTAGCACTCTATTATGTTCTTTATTTTTTTTATCTTCGTGTGTGTTTAGGTTTTAGGGTTTCGTGTGTGCGTGTGCGTGTGCGTTCAAGTGTGATGTCACTTGTTTACGTTTCATGATTACTAGTTCATGCTATCCTAATTCATATTATCTTGATTTATGTTTCATGCTTACTAGTTCATGCTACTCTGAATTGTAGGATCTTAATTTACTCCTGTTACTTTAATTTGAAGGATCATAATTTACTTGTTATGTATTAGTTATGTTTCATGCTGGGGGGGGGAGAGAGAGAGAGAGAGAGAGAGAGAGAGAGAGAGAGAGAGAGAGAGAGAGAGATCATGGAAGACTTAAAGGTAACCAACACTCCCAATTATAAGAAGGTGTGTAGCCCTTGTTTTCTTCCGTTAAAGACGTGCTTCAAATGTTCCTTGTTGGACGATAAGTTCCACAAAAAAGCCCAATTGCTGTAGGGAGGGAGCATGTGGTTACATTCTAGAATAGGATATAATTGTATGGTTCCGGAGTTTTGATTAGCACTCTACTATGTTCTTTCTTTTTTTTTCTCTTTGTGTGTGTTTAAGTTTTAGGGTTTCAGGTGTGCGTGTGCCTGTGCGTGTGCATGTGCGTGTAAGTGTGATGCCACTTGTTTATGTTTCATGATTACTAGTTCATGCTACTCTAATTCGTATTATCTTGATTTATGTTTCATGCTTACTAGGTCATGCTACTCTAAATTGTAGGATTTTAATTTACTTATGTTACTTTAATTTGCAGGATCATAATTTATGTGTTATGTATTGGTTATGTTTCATGATTAGAGAGCTCTTGCTAATCTTTATGGATGGGATCTATGGAAATTGGACATTACAAATACATTTGAATGTTGATCTTGAGGAGGGAGTGTAAATGGAGCAAGCCGAGAGCTACATATCTTCTACAAAGCCAAAGCATGTGTGTTTACTACAAAAGAGTTTGTATGGCCTTAAGCAAGCACCAAGGAGTTGGTATGCTAAGCTTAACACTTTTTTACTCTCTCAAGGATTTGTTATGAGTGAGTATGATCATTCACTTTATTATAGGTTTGCTGGAAATGATGTTACCATCTTGCTAATCTATGTGGATGATATCATCTTGAGTGGTGGAAACAATCAAGATGTGGAGGGTATCCAGAGTGCTCTTAAAAAGGAATTTGAGGTGCATGATCTTGGTCACTTGCATTACATTTTAGGAATAGAAGTGATTAAATCTTCTCAATCTATTTTCTTTTTTCAAGAGAAGTATGGTAATTCTATCTAGAAAGATTTCATATGGTAGATGCAAAAGTTTGTGATACACCAATGGAATCTCATGTAAAGCTAACTATAAGAGGTAATGAAAGATCCTTCAAGGACATTACTTTCCATAGAAAGCTAGTTTGTTCACTTCATGTAAAGCTAACTATAAGAGGTAATGAAAGATCCTTCAAGGACATTACTTTCCATAGAAAGCTAGTTTGTTCACTCATCTATCTAATCATTACAAGACCCAATCTAAGCCATTGTGTTGGAAGATTGAGTCAATTCATCCAAGATCCTAGTGAGGAGCATTGGAAGCTAGGAAAATGAGTTTTGAGGTATATTATGGAAACTCAAGATTTTGGCATATTGTATGAGGGATCATCATCTAACTTGTTTGGATTTATAGATTCAAACTATGCTGGAGATAAAATGGATAGGAAATCCATAAGTGCTTATTGTATTTTCATAGGTGATGGAGCTATATCGTGGATGTCAAAGAAACAAGCCACTATCTCATTGTCATCTAGTGAGGCCGAGTACAAAGCACTTACACATTGCACAAAGGAGATGGTATGGATCAAGAGCATGATCAAGGATCTTCAGTTGCTGGATTTTTCAGAGTGCCCAATCATCTTTTGTGACAACCTATAAGCCCAAAATTTTGCAACCAATCCTATCTTTCATGCTAGGAGCAAGCATATTGAAGTGGCATATCACTTTGCAAGGGAACAAGTCATGGCAAAGGAGGTGGTGATTCAACATGTTTCTTCAAGGGAATGTGTAGCTGATATCTTCACCAAAGCATTGGAAAAGGACTTGTTTATGAAGCATACGACATCACCTAGAGTGTTATCAAAGTCCATGCTAAAACTAGTTGAAGAGGGAGTGTGAGAGATTTCAACTAGTTTAGTCAAAATTGCTACATTTATTTATATGGCATTTGAGGCCAATTTCATACTAGACTTTGAGTTTGACTTTTCAAAGTTATATTAGTTTAAAAGCATTTGAATAAAGAATCTTGGAAAGTGTGGGAAAGTCTAGAACAGGAGTCTTAGAGAGATTCAATTTGAGTGGTAGAAATATTGTTTTTCATTATGGAGGGAAACCAAAGTCTAAACTTAGGTTTGGACGTACTATAAAAGGTTGTAATTCGTGGGAAGAGAGATCACTCTCTATCTCTTATCTCATTCAAGCTTATACATGGTTCTCTTGGGTTCTACTCTCCATTGGTGCACTACACTTGTGATATCTTGCAATTCTATGTGTAGAATGCTTATTAAATGCTATTTTCAGATCCACATGCATGAAATACAGTAACTTACTATTATTGTATGGACAACAAGAGAGAAAAATAACTATAAAGTAATTATAATATCATTTTCTAACTTCTTTACGCATCTGCCTGCAATACTTTCCATGTAAATGAATGCACCTTAGTTTAGTCACATCAAACTTCACTGGTGCTTAACCCTAGTTAAAATATAATTTTCAAAATTCTGAAATATTCCCTCCCAATAGTTGGGAACACTCAAAAATTTGAATTAGAAGCTACATTTCTGAAACAAAGCCTACGGTGACCAACGAAGTAAAGAACTCCTTGTGACTAGTCATGTGTGCACTAGCTCCACTATCAATCCACCATGAATCTTTGTCACCTTCACTTGATATTAGACTTGAAGAACACATCAAAAGAGAATCACAACCACCTAGATCCTCATGATTAGTAGTAAAGCTGATTTGCTTGCTACCTTCATCTCTTTGCTTCTTCAAACATTCATTAGCAAAATGCCCTTTGATTCCACAATAAAAGCATTTCAACTTAGACTTATCTTTCAATTTGCCAAAGAGGAAGTCTCACCTTGATCTTGACCCTTTGACCACTTGCCTTTCTATTTTATGGAACACCCATGAAAGGGACAGTTGATGACATGGATCTGATCATCAAAACTTTGGAAGAGATGTGTTTCTCAAGTGACCACTTTTACATTCACTGTGATGGTGCTTTGTTTGGTTTGATTATGCCATTTGTTAAAAAGTATATATGCCTTTGCTTTTCATTTACCGTTTAGATTTGTACATAATGTATTTATTGTTTGGTTTATGCTGGAATCTGCCACTCCTCTTCCAAATTTCTTTTTCATAGCTTAGTTTGTTCCAGCTCCAAGCAATGGCTTGTCAGAATTTTAAACTTGTTGATGCATAATAGATCGGTAAGGTATAGACAAGTGTTGCTTGCCAGTGAAGGAAAAAAAAACGTAGGGTGATGAATGATGTACATAATATTTTGATTCTAAAGTGGTTTTCTTTGTTGAAATTTAGCTTTGTTTCTATTTTGATTTGCACAACCTCCCAAAGTAACATTCAATAAGCTCATTGTAAGTGTGAGTGTATCTAGCCACAAGTTTGTTGGACCCCCTACGCCTTATGCCCTACAATGTGCAAATAACATGAGTGGAACACATAAATGTTTTTTCTATGAATGTGGAGTATCTTGCCTCTTGAGATGCAACAATAATGGAAAGTCGTAATAGACATGTCCCAATTTTCCTCTACTACACCCTAAACAGAAACGAATATAGTGGATTTCAAAAAACAAGGTCAAAAGTGTCTTTGAGATGCTCACTATCTAAAAGGCCGCTCGCGCTTAGTAGGATTTACTGTAATGTTGAATGAACTTAGTAGCATTGTTGTGTTTGAAAGACCCCAAAAAGAAGAGTTTATTAAGAAGTGGAAACTAGCTTGTCAAAGGACAATAGCTCATGTTGTAGTCATGCCAAGTGTGACAGTTGAGAAACTGGATGACTTTGTTGAGGAATTGATTAAAAGTCATGCTTGTTGCTTTTTTGATGGTCATGTTTTGGTGCCTTGTGTGTCAAACCAAGTTGGTGAGGAAAATTGTTCTTGTCTAGAACATAAGCATTTGTGAAGGACAAGGGACCAAATTACTGAGACTAAGTTTCTTTTAAGATGTATCACATAGTGATGTGAGGGCTCACAATAGTCCTCTTTCTCTGCAACCAGTTCTCCATTCCCATTAGGTCAATCATTTTCTACTTCTTCAGGAAATTGTCTGCAATCAATGTGGTTTGACAGAGAGGTGTGCAAAGGAACCGAGCTATATGTATACAAGAGTTGATTAAGAACTTAGCTCCAAGGAATCTAGATTCTTCGGCTTTTCAATCTATTAAAAGCAAATCTGGATTCAAATCTCCATGCTAAGATGCAAAATTTAGGTATTTTATTAATTAATTGGCAGAAGCTTGATTCGAACTTCTAGATTGTTTTATGAACCAAATTGAAATTATTCTCATCTTTGTTGACATCTCCTTGATCTAATTTACCTGGGATCTATGATAACTTTTGGGATTATATTTCATCTTGTTTCAAGTAGTCCATCTCACTGGCAAGAACACATGTGTGGCTCAAACTCCCATACTAGTTGACACTTCTGTGGCATTCTATCTACAGTTGTTTTTATGAACCCCCACATTGCTTCCTTTGTTGTAGTCATACGTCCATGTTCTCTATGATTTTTCTCATTGCCATGCATCCCTTTCACTGCATCCCTTTTTCAAAAATATTTGTATCTAAAAAATGAAGCTCTAGTGTTACGGCCATGTTCAGCTAAAGACATGGAATAGGTCTAATATGGTAGGCCGGGCCTCCAGTGTTCGAGATTATTGGTCATGCCTAGATTTAACTCCACATCAAGGCCTGTTGGTGACTAATGACCTTGAGAGGACCCAGACACTCTAATTGAGACATATGGAATAGTGCATGTACGTGTGATTGATACAAGCAGGAGGTATGCATGAAGAGTTGTGGCCTATTTATAGTTGACTTGCATGGGGATTGCATGGGCTCATGCACAGGATCCTACTCTTGATATATTGAGGTAGTGACTATTCCGTCAACAACTTTGGTCTAGATCACCAGTTGAGCTCTTCTCCTTTGGCTATCACATGGCATGGCTTGGGGGCTAGATCTAGGAGGATTCTCCAGGAGAGATCTAGGTTTGGTTGGGTGGTTTTGCTCCATAGTCTCTCTTGTGTGTTCCTATCCTCATATTAGGGGTTTTCCCTAGTGGTCATTATATCTAGACATACCGTGAATAATCCACCAAGATTTCTCACAAATACCTCTTGTTTCCAGTCTCCAATGGTATTCATGAAAATGAATCAAACACAAATGTTAGTCTATCTTTATGTCATTGCCCATAATAGTCAACTCGAGACTCAAAAACTTATGTGCGGCCTGCTATCTGGCAACACTTTTTACAACAATCAATTGTGGAGACTGCCATGACACTAGAAACATATGGTTATTTTCTTTGATTTTATTGCCACGTAGTGAGTTCATAATGTGCATAGGAGAGTCCATCTGGTTACAAACTACCAATAGAGTGAAAGAATGGTAAATGAGTGTATGAACATTGCTAATTTTCAGAATTTGATTGTGTATGCTACTTTCCTTGGAAACCATTATCCAATAGCTATACTATTATGCCTAATGCAAGTGAGAGATGCATATGGAGAATCTATATGTAACCAAGTTGCAATTTGGGCAGATTTCCAACAACACTTAGTGCACCTCATTTTCTAGCGACTATGCCTTGTCTGAGACTATTTCTTGGCTATTTCAACTACTCTAATCTCTGGCAACATGCTATTGGCTTATGGACACCTTGATCCACATGTCAAATAAATATTGGACTTCCTTTTGCAATAGTTATCTAGGCTTTTCTCAGTCATACAAGTTTTGTTTTGTAATGTCAATCCAAACTCTCCATTTCTAAGGCATTCAGATAGTAGCATTCTAAGTTGCAAGAAATAGATTAGCTGTAGTACTTTTGCTTCTCTTATTTCTCTGTAAACTAGAGTGGCAATGCAAGTGTTGCACTTCTCTGGAGATCCATGTTGCATTGCAGATTTGTATTGAGTGTTATCAATTGCTATTTATTTATCAATAAAGATTTATTCTTCTGTCTCACCTTGTTTCTCACTTTGTTTCTTTGTCAATGAATGGCAATCTACTTGTGTTTATTAGTAATAGACTATGACCCAATTTAAGGATCTGACACAGTATTTTAGTGTCATTTGTTCGAGTATCTATTCATGTTGTCATGGTTATTCTTTCTCTAAACTTCAATTACACTTGCCAAGTTTTCGCAAAAAAATGCAAAGACATATGCTTTTCTATGAATAATTGAAGATTGATTTGTTTCATTGTATATCTCAAGAGTGAGTGAGCTGGTGAGGGTTATTCTTTTGCTTATGATCTTTGTAATGGAATAGGCACTTGAGTTTGGGTTGGACTAGTCAAAGCATTGTTGTATAGTGACGATTCACTATTGTCTAGCCTAATATTAAAAGTTGATCATCCGCAATAGAATTAGTGGTTAGAAAAAGAGTATCCCTATCTCTTTTTAACTTTGACATTTAGAGACTTTAACACAAGTTAGATACCTTCACAACTTGTTTTGGGTTGTTCTAGATTTAAATTACCATTTATAGGTTGTACTAGCTGCCTCGCTAATAAAACATCTGTCGATGACCAAATTAGAAAAGGTATGGAGGTGCCAAAAAAACAAGCACCAACACGCAAACAATTCTCAAATGTTGTGAGTCAAGATTATCGCTAAAGGCTTACATATATTCTTCACAAGAATAAATCCGAATAATTTTCTAACTCATGCACTTGTTCTGCTTTTTGTTCAGATCGAGATTTCTCCTTAGGTTCATAGTGTAGAAAATTCTCTTTCTGTGTTTGACTGGAACAAGAAATTATCGAAGCAAGTAATGTAGATGGCTGACATGGTATCTTTTGTAATGTGTTCTTCACAGGATTTAAAATCTAAAACAATAATTTGGCAGTTGATCGAATACAAACTTACACGAAACAATAAATTATTATATCAAATTCCTCTTGTTGTGTACTTTCTTTTCAACTGAATGTTACATCACATTGATTATTTCATGCATCAAAAATAAACTTTTGTCAACTTAAGATTAGTCTACTTAAGAGCAGAAATAGGCTTCTATAGTTTATAATTAGTCTACATTTTAAGGACTATAGTTTGCTAGCCATGAAACTCCGCTGCAAGCTTTTGGAGGACAAGGAACAATCAGTCATTCCCAAACATTGAATCCTCAAGTTGGAGCTCCAAGACTTCAGCTCCGAGCACGACAGAGTTCAAGGCACAGATCCTCATAGCATCACTGAACATGTAAATGAAAACCTCACCCTCCCATATAAATTAACATCTTGTAATTTATCTTTCTTTGAGTTGTTCCCTCCATCATTGTGAGCATTGACTTCTGCAGCTAGACATATTGCATTTAATTTTGGAACTTGTGGCTTTGATTTTGAAGCTCGTTGCTTCGAGTTGCAAGAAAATTTTTGCAGTATGTTTTAAAATAAAATGACAACTTAAAATTGTCATCATTTAGGCCGATTTAAATGAGACATTTTTTGGTTGCCATTTAGAGTGGTTAAAATGAGGATTTTTGGCAACAGTTTATTTTTTGTTGGCCAAATAATTTACATTGGCTTAAATGACGATTTTTTGCCGTCATTTTTTGTTGATGCGAAATCTGCGGCCAAGTTTCTCTATGAAAATATTATAATCAGATTTGGATGTCCGATCGAGATTGTCAGTGACCGGGGTACACACCTTGTTAATCAAACAATAAAGTGTTTACTGGAAGATTTTTTTGTGATATATAGATTTAGTACTCCTTATTATCCTAGAGCAAATGGCCAAGCTGAATCTTGCAATAAGATTCTTTGCACTATTATGACAAAGATAGTTGAAGCAAGTCGATCTGATTGGGAACATGAAGCGTTGCACAAATTATGTGAAACAGGATTGATGGCAGTTTATGTGTTAGCAGCAGAGAAAGTCTGCCGAAAGGCATAGCACGATCGTCGATTGCACAAAAAGGATCTGAAAGCAGGAGATCTTGCATTGATGTACAAAACCAAGCTCATCAAGGAAAAATTGAAGTTTACCGGTGAAGGCCCGTATAAAGTAAAGGAAATCTTGAACTATGGCGCAGTAATTCTTGAGCACTTGGATGGAAAATGATTTAATACTCCGGTGAATGGCAGACGATTATGCAAGTTTTGGCAGCCTGCTCCACCAGATCAACAAGCCTGATTTCAATGATTTTTTCTATTTTACTTGTTTTTCAATTTTTTGTTTTCAATATTTAACTGTTGAGTTTTTTGGAAAAAGACAAAAAAAAAAAATTGAGAAAAGACTGATGAGCAAAAGTCAGAAAAGTCATCAGCATGGCAAAAAGGATGGACAGTATTTTTTATGAAAAATGACTTGTAAAATCACTGTTTCAGTCAGATGTGGCCTATACAATATCAGAAACCTTCACTGGGCTCTCAGACTATACATCCACTCCAGACATGTCTATATTGAGGTGGACGAAGGTTCTTGGCCAGGAAAAGCCCATCTTTTGAGCTAGGTGAATGATCATCAATATGCCATTTTAGGAACCTTCGTCGAGCACCTTACCCTCATTATGAACCTTCGCTGACATGCTAGATGGTCTTAAAATGTCAAAATTAGGTTGTCCATAGCCTCAGATCTTGGAAAAATGCATTTATGACAACACTTGGGCAAAGGATCCTCTTGGGCGAAGGTTCATCCTTCGCCAACCCTGGAAAACGTTCGCCTGATAGGTTCAGATCTCCAAAAACCTTCATCGAGATTTTTATAGACTATTTTCACAGTATTGTATATGCCTGCAAATTTTTGTTCAGAACTAATCAGCCAAACTAGTATTCAGTGTAATGGACCCTCCAAATTTACCTATAAATTGGCTGAATTCGATTCATTTCTCACTTCTGCTAGCGAAGCTCTTGCCAATTTTTTCCACGACCAAAGCCTTTCAAACTTTCTGCACTGCTTTCTGATATACTTTGGCGCATCTTACCTTCATTTCTGATCATCTTGTCTTCCAGAGATACTTCCCAGTCTCCTCGTTATACTGTTCATCGTGGTGTCCCATCTGCAATGGACATTATGATACTTCCTAGCACAAGCATGGTCACTCAGTGGATGACCCTTGCGGAGCCTCTGCTTACTACAATGGGTATTCATGAGAGAGCCTTTTCTGGAAAATCAACATGGATTTCATCACTCTTGCCTTCAGTACGTGGAAGGAAGAGAAATCCAAATTTTACATCACCTTTCAGGGAGCCACACACAAGGTGCGCGTTAGAGAGGCCGCCCTTGCTGCTATAGGCATAGCATCTAGTACACAAGCCTCACCCAACCATAAACAGGCCACATCGACCTAACCGATGATTTGCACTAGACCAACGACGGTTATCTTCTAGAAGCCATCACTGAGCCTGTCATACACGCTGATGCCCAGCTCCTGAATAACTTTCTGATGGTTGGCAACCTCAGAAAAGATCGCATCACATCACAAATCCTACATAGGATAGTTGAGTCTTATACAAAGTTAGCCAAAGCCCCTCTAAAACCATATAATTGGTTGTTGGAGGGTTTGGGGATCCCAAGGAAACCCTAATCCTAGTTAATAAGTGAGAGGGATTTGGCACCCTGCGTGTGTAAGTCCAACCCAATGATCACATAGTTATTTGATTGATTAATTAGAAAGTCAATAAAAGGACTTTAGGCCTTTTTGCGGTACTTTTAATGTCGCAGGGCCTAAATGTCAAGTTAGTGAATAAAGTTGGGTTTCCCTCCAATTTTGATGGTTCCCACACTTTTTTAAATTTGAATAAAAGAGAGAGACAAGACTGGACCAATAGGATTCAGAGGCCAGGGTTATCCTCTCTACTATAAAAAGTGACCAACTCGAGTTGCTCCTTATGTTCATTTCCTCATTTCAATAAAGTAGATTGGTTCTCTTTAGAAATGGATTGATGAATGTCCTTGCTCTTCCTCTCTTTTCCTCCATTTCTCATGCTTTCTTTGGATTTTGCTAATTGTTGGATTTGATCATTAATGGGATTGTTATTTCTTATATTTTTTGTGAGAGAGAAAAAGAGAGAGAGAAGAGTAAGTTTCTATCATTGTTGTGGATTTAGGGTTAATGGATGCAGTGTTAATGCTTAGTGTTAATGGATGTTAGTGTTAGATCTTCCATTCGTGTTGAAATTTGAACTATACTATCGCTCTCATGGGAACGAACCTACGTGTGACAACTAACTCCGTCTCTTTGATGCTAGATTGACTAGATCTTGGATTCAGGTTAGGCAAAGAAAGAAACCCACTACAATTTTGGCGCCGTTGCCAGGGAGCTACGCCAATTTTTCAGTTTGCAGCATGTTTGGCTGATGGTTAGCTTGCATTAGGCATCTTGTTGTGGCATGAATAGTGTTAAAAATGCATTGTAGGGATAGTTTGGGATTGATTTTGCTAGATTTTGAGTGGATTTGCTTGTTTGAAATCTAATCTGATTATTAAACAGGGAAAGCTATTCATATCGCTAATCTTAAGATCCATTTGGATCTGAGATATCAGAGAAAATAACAAAAATCGGTCAAATCTGTCAAATTTGTCAAAAAGAGGCAAAAAGCGCCATTAGAGCCCAGAACTTTTTACCCTCTTTTAGGAAACCTTCGCCGAGTTGCAAACACCTTTGGTTTTGTTTATTTAACCTTCAGTTTGAAGGGCAAAGATTAACTCCAGCAGATTTCTAGAAACATCAGAAAAACCACTAAAAAACACCAAAAATTATCAAAATCCTAAAAAATATAGAAAAAGAACCTTCGTTCAATTCACCGTGCTTAGATGTGATGCAGATCTATCTACTGCCAAGTCGGCAAAGAATAATACCAAAAATAGAAAGGTTCTCAGAGGATCAGTTGTCATATTGTCATATTTTTGCCAAAAAAGTCACTTTTTTTCAATATTACTCTTGATCCTTTGCCAGAACCTTCGCCGAGTTTCTCAGAAATCTTCGTCCGGTTGTCCATAGTTTTATCTGTGTCAGATCTTCCATCTGAGAAATCGGTGAAGCTTATTTCCCAAGAAATTGCCAGAAAAGTGTTCAGAGAGTTTTTATCCCAAAATAGCACTGTTGAACCTTCGTCGAGCCAACCTTCGCCTAAATAACCTTTGTGAGTCCTATTTTTAGTTTTTGATTTTTCAAATCAAGTCTCTGTCAAAATTTGGATCAAATCTGATATATTCTGAATTGGACTCTGAGAGATTTATTATTTTTGAAAAGTATTGATTGATCGAATTTTGGGTAGTTTTTCATCATATAGAATCAGATTCTTGAAAAGTGAAATAGAGCTAGCAGATCTAATCTGAGATAGTTTCTGAAAAAATCTATATCCAATCACATTATCAATTTGATCTAAATGGCTGCCCTTGGAGCTGCTCCTGGAGGTGCTCCACAGGAGGTCAATCCAATTATTGTTAGAAGAGCACCCCGATTGGATCTACCCAAATATAATGGATTAACAGATCCAATTCGATTTCTTCAGATCTATGCTGAATCCTGTGATGTCTACGGTGAGATTTATCCTCAAGATAAACTTAAGTTGTTTCCTATGGCCTTAACAAGCGCAGCAAGATTGGTACTATAACCAAGATGAAACTGAACGTACAGATTGGGAGGTTGTTAAAAGAGACATTATCACACGATTCAAACCGCGGAAGTTTATGGAAGACCCTTTCCTACTTTTAAGTAAAATTAAAATGGGAAAGCGGGAAATGGTTCGAGATTACATTGAAAGGGTGAAACGCCTCATATCTGAGTGCGAACCTAAGCTGATTAACAAAAATGCCATGATTATGTGGTTTTTGCCAGGTCTACTATTGTAAAGCTACCTTTACAAGCTTTACTTCCGGCGCCATCGGCGCCAGCTATGTCCCCGGCGCCAGCAGCGCCCCTGCTGCTCCCGGCGCCAACGGCGCCGGCGCCGCTCCCGGCGCCACTGTGACCAGAATCCAGCCGGCGCCAAGTTCCTATGGCTGAAAATCTTTGATCGGTTCTAGCGAAGTCCAGAGAGCTCAGATCGATGTGCAATCACCTCACACGATCTAGACATGATTAAAGGAAGCCTGGGGATCAATAAAATCTAGAGAGAGAAAATGACTTTCTAGAAAGAGAAAATCCTAGAGAGAGAAAAACGTGCTTTACCAGCTTGGGTAGAGTGCTCGGTATGAGGGGGGGTGCCGAATCACACCAATACTATAGGGGAGTGCGGGTTGCGACTCAGGGCGAGCTCCAACCAAGTCTCAGTCTCCCTTGCTGGAATGTTGTCATGGCTCTCGCCTTGGCATGCTAGCGCCCCGGAGACTAGGGTCGGTCACACACTTGAAATGTAACCTTCTCAGATTTATCAATAAAGTGGGATTTTCCTCAAACTGACTCTGATTACCTTCTGGGTTTCAGTGTTCGGTAAAAGCGCCAGTTGTAAGGCCGCTTTCAAAATTTTTAACTTGGCACATAGCTGAGGGTCGTATCCCGGGACGCCAGCGGTATGCCGTCGGGACCATTAGGTCCGTGGCGCCAGCGGTATGCTGTCGGGACCATTTGGTCCAGGAACTGGTTGTTTCCATATCTGTCGCGGCTTGTGGTTCTGAGTGTTCCTTGCATGAACGTGAATGGGTTAAGCTCTTGGGGAACGGGCTCTAACCTGTCGGCTGAGTTGGATGGCTTGCTTGGGTGGATGTTACCTGTTTATGGCTGTCCAGTCTGGCGTGGCGCCAGGTTGACTTCCAGCGCTCGTGACGAAGCTTTCAGTTGGTTAAGTCTGATGTAAGTCAGACCGCTTGCTTGGAATGGATGTTACTCGTTTGTAACGAAGCTTCGAGTTGGTTAAGTTTGATGTATGTCGGGCGGCTTGCTTGGAGGGAAGTCACCCACGTCGAGACCCCCGATCTGGCATGGCGCCAGGTTGGATCTCAATGTTGGTTTTCGGAACTTCAAGTTGGTTAAGTCTGATCGTTGTTGGCGAGTTGGCTGCTTGTATGTCAAGTGGATTCGGATGGCAAGAGTTGAAGGCTGGGAAGCTAAGTCGTGGTTCCCGGCTCCCTTTGGGATGTCTGCGCTACAGGATGCCTGCGCTACATCTACCCAAGCAGATCAGACATGAGCTGAAATGCCATAATGAGTATGCAATGTTGCAGAATGTTATGGATGATGCAATTCGGGAGGAAAATGAAGATTCAGATAATGAGCCGAATATCAGTATGTTGCCTTATATAGTAGGGCAGACTACTATGACATCCACCACCATTGCATCCAGAAATGTCAACGCTACTGCAAAAATGATGCTCAATGAGTTCGAGAAACTTGGGAAGAACCAGTATAAATAGATGGAAAAGTTGCAGTCGCAATTTGATGAGAAGATCAAAGCATTGGAAAATTTCCACGGAGAAGCGAACAAGGAACCTGAGAAGTTTGCAAAGACTTTTCCTACCAGGAAAAATGTCTGGTGTTCTATTTGTACATGAAATCACACAGTGAACGAGTGTCCTCAATTGAAAAAATGAATGAAAATCAGTGTTTGCCATCTGTGTAATTCACCTGACCATGAGATTGTCATTTGCAACTTCAACCCTCGAATGATTCAGCAACGGTATGCCCAGATGGGATATCGAAATCCATAGTATGGAGGCAATCTAGCAGCAAGACTACGACAATCTACTCTTGGATACCCGAAGCGTCTAGCCTTGCCTGCCCCATCAAAGCACTCCGCTCCTCCTGCCAATTTGATGGAACTTGAACCTTACGGAAGTGCTGAGCAATGAAGCTATGGTAATGATTAGGAAGGTGGATCTTCAAGCTGCCACTCAACAACAAGCCTTGAGAAATTGGGCCAGAGGACCACTTGGATGCTTTGCATGTGGAGAAAATCACAGAGTTGCAGAATGCCCAAATAAAGAAAAATTTGTACCATTCTATCGTGACTGTGGATATGGGCATTGCTATAAAGACTGTCCAACAAGACCGAAGCCACCACCAGCTACAACACCTGTAAATTTGATAACAATCAAGCAAGGATCGGTAGCTCATAATAAACCAAGTGCACCCTTGATGGTGGTCACCAGAGCACAAAAGCAAAAAGAATCAGTAGTGGGTTCAATACCTGCTGAATCTATACCATTGAACGATACACCAACAGCATCGGAAGTTTATCCAAATCTTAATGTAGAAAAACGAAGATATCAGGATATGAGACAGTGGATTAAGCATCTGCAAGAAGAAGAGGAGCTTGAAGCTGCTAAAGTAACAGCTGAAGTTCGGTCCTCACCATTGCAGCCTCCAAGAAATTTACATATGGATATGAATGATCAATTACATCATCACGAAGAACCCTTCAAGATGACGGAACCCGAAGCAACGCATACAGAATTACTCATGAATATTTTGTCTAACAAGATCAATATTTCATTGGGAGAACTCCTAAAGTTGGTGCCAAAAGCAAAAGAAGTCTTAGCGCAAAAGTTAGCTCAAGAAGAATCAGAAGACCATTAGAAGTCGCTCTTTTGTGCTGGATTTGAAGAATCTAATGATGTACTACATGTTGGAGCAGCTTGGGAAAGTGAACAAAAGAATATCACTCTGCCAATACAACATAGACAATTTTCTAAAGAAGCAGCCGTGATTAGACGGCGGTTCAGGAGTTAACCTGATTTTCACAAAGCTATGTACAAAATGGGGCCTTACAAAGATTAAGCCTGCTACTTTTGCTATTAAGCTAGCTGATCAAACGACGGTTCGTCCACGATGAATGGTGGAAGATATACCTGTCAGGATTGCAAGAATACAGTTCGTCATTACTTCCATCGTGGTGGACTTACCAGAAGCACCAAATGTCTATCGAGTTCTCTTAGGACATCCATGGTGATGAGTTGCGCAAGTAATTCATAACTGGGGTACTGGCAGAATCACTTTTGAAAATCGTGAATGTGCAGTTAAAATTGATCCTACGACTTGGACTATCAAGCCAGTGGCTCAAAAAGCGGATGACGATTCATCAACAACGGATCACACTTGTGATCGACCAGAGAAAAAATTGGGATTTCACTATGATTCTCAAACGGATATTGTCAATTGGAACGAAGCTCTTGCAACAATTGATTGTACAGCAGGATATATGTGTCAACAAGATATTCAATCAAAGATGAGTGAGATTTCCTTCTTAGATCGAACTTTGGATACGCCAATCACGTTTCCACTAAATGTGCTGAATGTAGCCTGGATATCAACAGAACTTATACCAGATCCAATTGAGGATGATATCATACCAATGAACCATGCCTTAACTTATGATGGCAATGCAGAACTTACGGATGAATGGATTCTACATCATATGGATCTGACCAGATTTGGAGTGCGTAATGTTCCTGATGAACCAACAATCAAATCGCCCAAAGCAGTTATATTGAAGGGAGACAGGGGATAACAGGTTTGATGATGAAGAAACAAGCAAAGCAACATTATAATATAGTCCTGAAATGGGAAAATCCCCCTCAAAATATTGATTTATAGGAAGTGCCACCTCTATTGGATAAAGACAAAGGAAAAGTCAAGAATGATTCTTCAAGTCAGATCTCCAGCAAGACATCATCGTCTAGGAAGTCTTCACCTGAGAAGAAAGATTTACCATCCCATAAGTCATCACCTCCACGATCAATTCCTACTAAGAAGACTAACCGAAGATCCAAGACAAGTCCTTTTGAAAAAGAACAAGCAAATGTAGTCCAACATGATATGCCAGAGCATTTTAAGCGTTATACACTGGATGGTGTGGTTATCATGTTACCTAAAGCACATCATGAACCTGAAGAACACATGCCAGAATCTAAAGAGGTTTATGATGGCCCAGCTAGGACGCAGCCAATGAATCTTGCAGAACCAGGAGAACCAAAAAAGATTGTACAAGTGGGATCACAACTTACTCCTGAACAGTATCAAGCACTATGTTTGCTACTTATTAAGTATCAAGATTGTTTTGCATGGACTTATCAAGATTTGAAGGGTATTCTGACATCAGTCATTGAACATACCATACCTTTAGTACCTGATGCAGTACCAAAGGTTACAAAGTTCTATCGCTGTAATCCTAATGTGGCAGAATGATAAAGAAATAACTTCAGAGATTGCTTGACGCCGATTTCATTTATGAGATCGAGCATACCGAATGGATTTCACCGATTGTCATTGTTCCTAAGAAAAATGGAAAATTGCAATTCTGTGTGAATCTCAATGAATAAAGTGACATGGAAGGATCACTTTCCGTTACCTTTTACTGAAAGAATTTTGGATCGCCTTGCTGGAGCGGAAGCTTATAGTTTTCTGGATGGATTTAGTGGTTACAACCAGGTGAAGATTGCATCTGCCGATCGCCACAAAACTGCTTTTGCAACAGAATGGGGCACCTATGCTTACAAAGTAATGTTGTTTGGACTCTGTAATGTACCAAGTTCATTCCAAAGAGTAATGCAATTTCCCTTTAAAGATTATTTGTAGAAATTCCTTGAAATTTATTTGGACGACTTGGGAGTTCATAGTACAGATACCGACCACCTGGATCGATTGGAAAAAGTCTTTGAAAGATGCCGCAAATATCAATTTTCTCTAAATCCAAAAAGATTCTAGATATGGGTTTCTCACGGAGTGGTGCTTGGACATGTGATATCAAGACATGGTGTTGCCACCAATTATTCTAAGATCAAAGTTATTGTGGAATTGCCACCGCCAGCAACAATTTGAGGAGTTTATGTGTTTATGGGTCATGCGAACTACTAGCGAATTTTTATTATCTTCTTTGCGGATTTATCACGACCTATATACAAATTAACTATTGTTCCTATTTGGACAGTAGAGGCAATAGAAGACTTTGAAAAGTTAAAAAAAAGCATTATCTTCAGCACCAATACTGCGTTCTCCAGATTGGACATTAGAGTTTCATGTTCATACGGACGCCTCAAAATACGCCATTGGATCAGTTTTGACGTAGCCAGGTGACTATAAGAAGGATTATCGTATACGATTTGCAAGCAGACAACTTACAGATCCAGAGAAGAATTATTCAACAACAAAACGTGAAGCCCTAGCCATGATTTTTTCTATTCAAAAATTTCGTCACTATCTCATGGAAACGCACTTTGCATTTTATACGGATCATCAACCGTTACTTTACTTGTTAAATAAGACATGTAATACTGGACGTATTGCAAGATGGTTATTATTATTGACTAAATTTGACTTTCGAATTGTGGTCAGAAAGGGGAAGCAACATTATCTAGCCGATCACGTTTCACGAACTGAATCCGGACCAGTTAATACTGAAGTGGATGATGAACTGCCAGATGTTGCGTTGTTCTATGTTGAAGCAGTACCTGAGTGGGCGACAGATATTGTTGAGTACCTGATGCTAGGACAACTGAATGACTCTTTGACAAAAGTACAGAAAAGACAATTGATTCATAAGGCTCAACCTTATCAATTAATTGCAAGACAATTGTAACATCGTGGATTAGATAATATTTTACGAAGATGTGTTTTACCGCATGAAGTACCAGATCTAATCATGTTTTCACATGATGGCATGGGTGGAGGACACTTCTCTACATATATTACTGTTCGCAAACTTTTGCAATCTGATTGTTGGTGGCCTACACTTCATAAGGACACAGAGAATTTTATTCAGACGTGTGATGTTTCCCAGCGAGCACGACGGCCTACTCTACAGAATTATGAACCCTTACATCCGGTTTTATCACAAGCATTGTCTGAAAGATGGGGACCGGATTATATTGGTCCTATTCATCCCGCTGCTCAAGGATCTCAGGCTCGCTACATTATCGTCTGATTATATGACCAAGTGGGTTGAAGCCAAAGCTATCAAAGTAGCTGATGCGAAATCTACAGCTAAGTTTCTATATGAAAATATTATAATCAGATTTGGATGTCCGATCGAAATTGTCAGTGATCGAGATACACACTTTGTTAATCAAACAATAAAGTGTTTACTGGAAGATTTTTTTGTTATACACAGATTTAGTACTCCCTATTATCCCAGAGGGAATGGCCAAGCTGAATCTTCCAATAAGATTCTTTGCACCATTCTAGCAAAGAGAGTTGAAGCGAGTCGGTCTGATTGGGAACATAAACTGTATGCAGCATTATGGGCATTCTGAACCGCTTACAAAAATAGTACAAATCAAACTGGTTTATGGTCAAGATGTTGTTATGCCAATTGAATTTTTAATCCCATCTTTACGCATACCAGCAACGGAACGATTAAATCATGATCAGTCTTTACAACTTTGCCACAATGCGTTGCACAAATAATGTGAAACCCGATTGATTGCAGTTCATGCCTTAGCAGCAGAGAAAGCCCGCCGCAAGGCATGGCACGATCGATGATTGCATAAGAAAGATCTGGAAGCAGGAAATCTTGCATTGATGTACAAAACCAAGCTGATCAAAGGTAAGTTGAAGTTTACTGGGGAAGGCTCGTATAAAGTGAAGGAAATCCTAAACTATGATGCAGTAATCCTTGAGTACTTGGATGGGAAACGATTTGATACTCCGGTAAATGACAGCCGATTATGCAAGTTTCGGCAGCCTGCTCCGCCAGTTCAGCAGGCTTGATCTCAATATATTTTTTCATTTTATTTGTTTTCAATTTTTTGTTTTCAGTATTTAATTTGCTGACTTTTTTTGGAAAAAGATAGTTGAAAAAAAAAATAAGGAAAGACTGATGAGCAAAAGTCAAGAAGTCATTAGCATAAGGAAACGAAAGCATAGTGTTTTTATGGAAAATGACTTAGAAAACCACTGTTTTGGGCCGATTTGGCCAATACAGTATCAGAAACCTTCGCTGAGCTCTCAGACTGTACATCTACCTTCATTTATCTAAATTGAGGTGGGCGAAGGTTTTTGACAAGAGAAAATCCAATTTTTGAGTCAGACGAATGTTCAGTGATATGCCATTTTGGGAACCTTCACCGAGCATCGTAACATCATTATGAACCTTCGCCGACCTACTAGATGATCTTAAAATGTCAAAATTAGATTGTCCATAGGTTCAAATTGTGAAAAAAAGCATTTATGACAGTACTTGGACGAAGGACCCTCCTGGGCGAAGGTTCATCCTTCGCCAGCCCTGGAAAACGTTCGCCTGATAGGTTTAGATCCCTAGAAACCTTCGCCGAGCTTTTTATAGCCTATTTTTACAGTACTGTACATGCTTGCAAGTTTTTGTTCAGAACTGATCAGCCCAACTACTATTCAGTGTAATGGACCCACCAAATTCACCTATAAGTTGGCTGAATTTGATTCATTCCTCACTTGTGCTAGCGAAGCTCTTGCGAATTTTTCTTGCGACCAAAGCCTTCCAAATTTTCTGCATTGCCTTCTGATACATTCTCACGTGGTTATAATTCCTTTCTGATCATCATGTCTTCTACCGATACTTCCTAGTCTTCGTGCTATCCTATCCATCGTGATGTCCCATCTGCAACAGACATCATGATTCTTCCTAGCACAAGCATGGTCACTCAGTGA
This sequence comes from Diphasiastrum complanatum, assembly GCA_029204225.1. Classification (NCBI taxonomy): domain Eukaryota; kingdom Viridiplantae; phylum Streptophyta; class Lycopodiopsida; order Lycopodiales; family Lycopodiaceae; genus Diphasiastrum; species Diphasiastrum complanatum. Next base: position 33,386,689 of record CM055114.1, read on the forward strand.
ATGACCCTTGCGGAGCCTCTACTTACTGCAATGGGTATTCATGAGAGAGCCTTTTTGGGATGCATCAATATGGATTTCATCACTCTTGCCTTCAGTACGTGGAAGGAAGAGAAATCCAAGTTTTACATCACCTTCCAAGGAGCCACAAAGGTACGCGTCACTGAGGCCGCACTTGTAGCTATAGGAATCTCATCCGGTATGCACTCGTCACCCAATCACAAGCACACCAAACAGGGCATCAAGCCATACATTGACCTCACCAACGATCCACATTGGACTAATGATGGTTACCTTCTAGAAGCCATCACTGAGTCTTCCATCCACGTCGCTGCCCAATTGTTGAATCATTTCCTGATGGTTGGCAACCTCAAGAAAGACCGCATCACATCTCAAATCCTTCACATGATAGTCGAGTAGTTATTAAGGCCAATACAAAGTAGCAGTTTGTCGTTGGCTCTCTATTGTCCCTCTTAGCCGCTTCTCACTTAGAAAACAGATTCCATGGCTTCCACCTAGATTCTGTGCTTTCGGTTTATGAAGAAGCACCAGCCGAGTCATCTCACCAGGCCTCAAGTTCTCATAGTCGTCGTGGTCCACGCAGCGACATCGTAATTCCTGACTCGCCTTCCGCGTCATGACGTCGTACTAGGCATACCTCGTCAGCTGCGCTTCCACCCCCTGCTGCTGTTCGCAATGAGCTTCCCATTCTCCTCACCTCTGATGCTTCCCTCGCCTCTGCTCCCATACAAGGACAGTCTGTGACCATTGGGCCTACCATTCTTATCACAGCTGCCCATGCCGCCTCACCCCCGCACACCGAAGCAACCTCACCCAACACACAGTTCTTCATGAATATGTTCGATGATTCCGACTCCCTTGGGGCCACCGAAATCTTTGAAATGCCCCAAAGCCCAGCACCCTTTGAACCCCAATCCCCTGGAAGAGGATTCGGGCATATCCATGAAGCTATTGTTGGCGTCGAAGATGCCAGTCAGCAACCACCCACACAGGGTAGCCCAGCCACACTTTGGGTCAACACAGCTGTCAAGTCACCAAAGCAGTTCGACGCCATGGTGCCTGAAGGGTTTGAAGACGAGGATATTTTTTAAGAAGAAGAGACTTTGGCACCTATTTTATGCCTACCACGAACAATACCATCAGGGACTCTTGCTGCTGCCACCTCCATGACTATCGATTCTGGTGATGCTCTCGGGTTAGTTTCAAACCTTGGGAAAGTGATCCAGTCTATGCTGGATAAAAAAAAGGAAATGGAGCAGAGGGTCTCTGTTTTAGGATCCGAAAACACTCTGATCAGTCAAAAAATTATCCAGCTCGATCGAGAGGTGAAGATAGCCAAGCAACATGAAGAAAAGGCAGAAAGCGAAAAGACATTGGCCCAGCAACAAGCTGATTGCTTGGAAACCTACATCAGCTCCCTACAAAATGCCCTGACAACCGCACAGGATTAGGTAGATAAGGCAGTGCAAGATGCCAAGCAACAGGTGCAGCTGTTGAAAGGGCAATTACAAATGGCCGAACAAGATCGCACATGGCTTCAAGGTGAATTGGATGCGACCACCCTTGAGCATGATGCATATCTGCAAACACAAATACCCGATCATCCGGTCACACCGACGGAGATTACATATTTGTTCAAAAAAGTGGAAACATACAAAATGGCCCTTCAAGGATTCCAAGGCCACTTTGATAGGTTCAAAGGAGCAGCTTCAACCGAGTTGGCAAAGGCAAAAGAGACCATCAACGCCTATGAAAAATCTACCGCTCAAGTGTTGGAAGTCGGACCACAAATCCCCATCCCGGTCATGCTGCAATTTTTCCCTTAGCGCCAAGAAGCTGTACAGATGGATACAGGGGTTGATTTGAGCATGGACCAGGGGGGAGCTCCAGATCTAGCAGATCAACCGCCAACTATACTGGCAGTACAAGCGGGTCCATCCTCATCAAGGACAAGCCATTTATTCAGAAGGCCCATCAGCGTTGAGGACCAGATCTAGACCTTCTTAAAGCATCATCCACATGAGTCCTCGCGTGGTGGATGGGTTTTCAAATTTAAGACCTCCGAGATCGAGGCTGGCAAAGAATTGGACAAAATACCTGCACTGGGAGAGCAGCCGGCATGGAGAATCACAGTTTTTGAGAAACTCCAGAATCAATTAGGAGTTACGTCGCCAGCCCTCGCCAGTTGCGGGTAGATCCTTATTACGTGCCAATGCCGCAAAGACAAAAATGGAAAGATTTGGGATTGGCTATGGATAAAATGACCATCCATATGCCCAATTGGCCAATCATCCACTAGTCTTACAGCTGAAATATTTCAGTGGATTTCCACCGGGCCTTACAGGCATATCAGAGAGAGTATGTCCACTCTCTGGATCCAGCGATGCGACAATCGGCAATGTTTGCAAAAGATCTAACTCTGTTGGCATCAGTGGCAACCAAATGGGACGATTGTCTTCCTACCCTGGCATTTGATCCAAATAAGCCGATGGCCTCAGAGCAAATCAAAGATCAACTGCCGATTGCCCGGCTGTATTTTCGTACGGCTATGATGGGAGGCTCTTGGGAATCCCGCTTCACCCCATAGACAATTTCCAAGTGGATTGCCGGAGCCCACCGTTGTTTCCTGCCGCATAATTTGGATTTCAATACTGCACGTCTTGACTTTATGGAGAAGGTGCAGTATCATTTAATTAAGATTCGGGACGAAGCCAATAAAAGTCTCCAATAACTGCATATTGCAGGTGTCATGAGACCACCACCAATTTTGGTGGGGGATACTGTTGGAGGGTTTGCGAATCCCAAGGCAACCCTAACCCTAGTTAATAAGTGAGAGGGATTTGGCACCCTACGTGTGTAAGTCCAACCTAATGATCACATAGTTATTTGATTGATTAATTAGAAAGTCAATAAAAGGACTTTAGGTCTTTTTGCGGGACTTTTAATGTCGCAGGGCCTAAATGTCAAGTTAGTGAATAAAGTTGGGTTTCCCTCCAATTTTGATGGTTCCCACACTTTTTTCAATAGAGCAGATTGGTTCTCTTTAGAAATGGATTGATGAATGTCCTTGCTCTTCCTCTCTTTTCCTCCATTTCTCATGCTTTCTTTGGATTTTGCTAATTGTTGGATTTGATTATTATTGGGATTGTTATTTCTTATGCTTTTTGTGAGAGAGAAAGGGAGAGAGAGAAAAGTAAGTTTCTATCATTGTTGTGGATTTGTGAATTATCCACGCGTGGATAATCCACGCAAAATTGAATTTTGAAAATTTCGACAACTGTTTGGGAGGGAAGGCTGGCGACGCCGGAAAGCAGTTTTGGCATGATAATCCACGTGTGGATTATCCACGCAAATTTCAGTTTGTTCACCGGACCAGACCGGAAGTTAAAGATATCCACGCGCAGATATCTTCTGCGTGGATTATCCATGCATTTTTTTTTTGTTTTTTTGTTTTTTGCATGTTGATAATGACATGGAATTAGTTAAATAAATATATTTCTAAAGTGAATTATATTATGATTAGGCTATATATATATATATTTTTAAAGTAAATTATATTATGATGAGGTTTTTTTTTTTTTTTTTTCCTTGTTCATAATGAAATGGAATTAGTTAAATAAATATTTTTCTAAAGTGAATTATATCATGGTGTTCCTAGATGATTGGGATTTTTTATGAGGGCGGCCACCTACTTTTATAAGACAGTTGACTCCAGCTACCAAGAGGGTAATTATGCATGATCTAAGGCTTTAAGAGCCATGGGTTTAGGCTCTACCCTAATGGCACTCTACCTAATCTCATATCTGAGATCATTTGATATGGATTGAGAGCTCATTTTGTACATACGAGAGATTATCAAGAGATGGTGATTTTGGCAAGTTTGCTCTTTAATTAGGAATTGATGAATGATGAATGTGATATTTTTTGTGTCTAATGAATAGATCTGAATCTGAACAAAGTATTATACTTTCCACGTGTGTGACATGATGTGAAGATCAATTATTTCTAGTTTTATGGTGGTGTTCAAAAGCTCTTGCCAACTAGATGCAAAATAGGTTGAATTGTGTGCTAGTTTTCTATCTATTAGATATAAGTGAAACCTTTGATGCTTTGATGCTTTTTCAAGGTTTTAGTATCCAAATAAGGTTTATAACCTTTGATTTTAACGTGGTATCAGAGCCCAAATGCAACCATCAAGGCTCAAATACAAGGAAGAGAGAAGTAATTACAAGTTGATGATTGTTTAATTTTTATTGCCCTTATTACTACCTTAAGTTTGATGATGTTCCTTCAAGTGTGAATGAAACTGTAGCAACAAAAGAGTGATTTGATGTAATGAAAAGTGAGGTGAGTATATGATGGATTGTTTGAGATACTTGTAAAATTATTGATCCTCCATCAAAGATACAAAATGTTACTGTTTGCAAATGGGTCTTTAAGATCAAGCTAGATGGTAGTGTGAACAATTATAAAACAAGACTAGTTGCCAAGGGATATGCTCAATTCAAGGGGATTCACTATGATGAAACACTTGATTTTGTCATAGTTTGTGGTGGTAATTTCATTAACTCACATGCTTTTAGTGATTTACTGTCTTAGCAACATTTGTTAAAAAATGAGAATTTTCTTGGAACATGAAGCCGTACATCTATCTTCACTGACATTATCTCCAAAAAAATGGGATTGAAGTCAAACTATGTCTATTCTTTTCACTTATTTGAACATAAATGAGACTCTATTTTGGCTAAATAACAATCATTTGAAAGCATTGCAAGAATCAATTTCATTCAGAATTGCAATAATCAATTTTTATTCAGAATTACAAGAATCAATTTCATCAACGACATCATCTTACAATTCATCTCCTCTTAAATGATTTTCATCATCACTCTCACTTTCAAAAATTATTTCATCATTCTGACTATTAGAATTTCTATTCTCAACATCTATGGAAGTGGGTGCTTCTAGGTAGCTCAATCTCATAGTTAAAATGAAGGTTTTCCATTTTATTCTCAACATTTGCACCCTCAAATACTCGTCCGATCTGGTTGAAAAAACACCTGCAAAAATCACTATTTTAGAACATATCAAAAACTCAAATACTGAAGTCACTTGTAATAAAATGAAAAACATTATAGCATAGCATGTGCACATGCTCACAGTGACGAGGCAACACCAATGTGTCAAAGGACTCCATGCTTAATGTTTTTGATGAATCAATCACAAAAAATCCATTGGATCCGATTTTACGGTTGCATTTGGCCCTCTACAAACTACCTTGAACCATTTCACATCAAATAAAAAATAGTGTCCACTTTCACCAAATGACACATCATAAATATTTTGCGGCGGGTGTTGTAGTGAGAGCATGTGGTGACATTCTAGAATAGACTATTATCGTTCGGTTCGGGAGTTTTTGATGAGCACTCTATTATGTTCTTTATTTTTTTTATCTTCGTGTGTGTTTAGGTTTTAGGGTTTCGTGTGTGCGTGTGCGTGTGCGTGTGCGTTTAAGTGTGATGTCACTTGTTTACGTTTCATGATTACTAGTTCATGCTATCCTAATTCATATATTATCTTGATTTATGTTTCATGCTTACTAGTTCATGCTACTCTGAATTGTAGGATCTTAATTTACTCCTGTTACTTTAATTTGAAGGATCATAATTTACGTGTTATGTATTAGTTATGTTTCATGCTGGGAGAGAGAGAGAGAGAGAGAGAGAGAGAGAGAGAGAGAGAGAGAGAGAGAGAGAGAGAGAGAGAGAGAGAGAGAGATCATGGAAGACTTAAAGGTAACCAACACTCCCAATTCTAAGAAGGTGTGTAGCCCTTGTTTTCTTCCGTTAAAGACGTGGTTCAAATGTTCCTTGTTGGATGATAAGTTCCAGAAAAAAGCCCAATTGCCGTAGGGAGGGAGCATGTGGTTACATTCTAGAATAGGATATAATTGTATGGTTCGGGAGTTTTGATTAGCACTCTACTATGTTCTTTCTTTTTTTTCTCTTTGTGTGTGTTTAAGTTTTAGGGTTTCAGATGTGTGTGTGCCTGTGCGTGTGCATGTGCGTGTAAGTGTGATGCCACTTGTTTATGTTTCATGATTACTAGTTCATGCTACTCTAATTCGTATTATCTTGATTTATGTTTCATGCTTACTAGTTCATGCTACTCTAAATTGTAGGATTTTAATTTACTTATGTTACTTTAATTTGCAGGATCATAATTTATGTGTTATGTATTGGTTATGTTTCATGATTAGAGAGCTCTTGCTAATCTTTATGGATGGGATCTATGGCAATTGGACATTACAAATACATTTGAATGTTGATCTTGAGGAGGGAGTGTAAATGGAGCGAGCCGAGAGCTACATTTCTTCTACAAAGCCAAAGCATGTGTGTTTACTACAAAAGAGTTTGTATGGCCTTAAGCAAGCACCAAGGAGTTGGTATGCTAAGCTTAACACTTTTTTACTCTCTCAAGTATTTGTTATGAGTGAGTATGATCATTCACTTTATTATAGGTTTGCTGGAAATGATGTTACCATCTTGCTAATCTATGTGGATGATATCATCTTGAGTGGTGGAAACAATCAAGATGTGGAAAGGAATTTGAGGTGCATGATCTTGGTCACTTGCATTACATTTTAGGAATAGAAGTGATTAGATCTTCTCAATCTATTTTCTTTTTTCAAGAGAAGTATGGTAATTCTATCTAGAAAGATTTCATATGGTAGATGCAAAAGTTTGTGATACACCAATGGAATCTCATGTAAAGCTAACTATAAGAGGTAATGAAAGATCCTTCAAGGAGATTACTTTCCATAGAAAGCTAGTTTGTTCACTCATATATCTAACCATTACAAGACCCAATCTAAGCTATTGTGTTGGAAGATTGAGTCAATTCATCCAAGATCCTAGTGAGGAGCATTGGAAGTTAGGAAAATGAGTTTTGAGGTATATTATGGAAACTCAAGATTTTGGCATATTGTATGAGAGATCATCATCTAACTTGTTTGGATTTATAGATTCAGACTATGCTGGAGATAAAATGGATAGGAAATCCATAAGTGCTTATTGTATTTTCATAGGTGATGGAGCTATATCGTGGATGTCAAAGAAACAACCCACTATCTCATTGTCATCTAGTGAGGCCGAGTACAAAGCACTTACACATTGCACAAAGGAGATGGTATGGATCAAGAGCATGATCAAGGATCTTCACTTGCTGGATTTTTCAGAGAGCCCAATCATCTTTTGTGACAACCTATAAGCCCAAAATTTTGCAACCAATCCTATCTTTCATGCTAGGAGCAAGCATATTGAAGTGGCATATCACTTTGTGAGGGAGCAAGTCATGGCAAAGGAGGTGGTGCTTCAACATGTTTCTTCAAGGGAATGTGTAGATGATATCTTCACCAAAGCATTGGAAAAGGACTTGTTTATGAAGCATAGGACATCACCTAGAGTGTTATCAAAGTCCATGCTAAAACTAGTTGAAGAGGGAGTGTGAGAGATTTCAACTAGTTTAGTCAAAATTGCTACATTTATTTATATGGCATTTGAGGCCAATTTCATACTAGACTTTGAGTTTGACTTTTCAAAGTTATATTAGTTTAAAAGCATTTGAATAAACAATCTTGGAAAGTGTGGGAAAGTCTAGAACATGAGTTTTAGAGAGATTCAATTTGAGTAGTAGAAATATTGTTTTTCATTATGGAGGGAAACCAAAGTCTAAACTTAGGTTTGGACGTACTATAAAAGGTTGTAATTCGTGGGAAGAGAGATCACTCTCTATCTCTTATCTCATTCAAGTTTATACATGGTTCTCTTGGGTTCTACTATCCATTGGTGCACTATACTTGTGATATCTTGCAATTCTATGTGTAGAATGCTTATTAAATGCTATTTTCAGATCCACATGCGTGAAATACAGTAGCTTACTATTATTGTATGGACAGCAACATTATTTTATGTGTTGGTTCATGTTTGATCAAGATCTATTAGAGTTTGCATCTCATTCTTAGAGTAGATGCTGATTTTATTGGCAAGATTGGTGAGTTGTTGTCTTTCTAACCCAAGATCATTTTATGGATTTAGATCTTAATTGATCTGAAATGTTTCACAAAATCTATTTTTGTGCTTCATTATCATATTTTTAATTTTCTTACTAGCTAAAAGATATGTCTGTAAATCATGTTGTCTACAAATTACACATACTATGTTATATCATTGAGAACACAGAAAACTTAATCACTTTAATTTTACATTTATCAAGCTAAAACATTTTTGTCTACTGCCAAGGATTGATGTACGACCATACAGTAATAGACGTGATGGTATGTGGCCAAGCCTACGATAGGTATCATAAAATCAACATTGGTAAACATTTTTATTGTATGTTCTAGATGGAGGCTACAAGTTAACTATTAAACTTATGTTGAGATGATGAAATAATAAAATATTTTCATTTATTTTATCAAGGTTTTAAAGCAATGTATTGTACATGAAAAATGGAGCATTTTTCTTTTTTGGTTTACTCACAAATTGTCAAAACCTAGATCAAGAGAGAGACCCATCAGAACATATTTCAAATGTACCAAAGAAAGTAGGCAACTCCAGGCCCGTTCAATACATTGCCCAAAAAGGCAGACTATACAATAGCACACTCCACACATGCTTGCAGTAACGGATGGGGCTGAGCCCTCAACAACCCGTAGATTCCCAACAATCCATATTTTCTAGAAAACCGCTAACCTACAAACATGCCAAAAGGTGAGATCAGAACGACAAGTAAGTGAAGTGTCACCCATCAAGAAGAAGGGGGAAGCCCAATTGAGAATGTGCAATTGAGAAGCTTATATATATCGGCCATTGCCGTTCCTCTCCCTCTCTCTCTATATCTATTCGAGGTTGCGTTCCCAAAGATGAGAGTAATCTCGGGGTCTCGAAGGTCTTGAAGGCCGCCACGGGTGGAGACCCATCCGGAAAAAAATGCTCTTTCTCTCTCTCTCTCTCTCTCTCTCTCTCTCTCTCTCTCTCTCTCTCTCTCTCTCTCTCTCTCTCTCTCTCTCTCTCTCTCTCTCTCTCTCTCTCTCTCTCTCTCTCTCTCTCTCTCTCTCTCTCTCTCTCTCTCTCTCTCTCTCTCTCTCTCTCTCTCTCTCTCTCTCTCTCTATATATATATATATATATATATATATATATATCCATTCGAGGTCGCGTTCTCTCTCTCAAGCATTTGAGGTTGCGAAGTCGCGAAGATTCTGAAACTTTCGAGGTCACAAAAGGTCCCAAAGATTCTGGCACTTTCAGGTCGCGAAAGGTAGCGAAGGTCGCCACAGGTGGAGACCCATCTGGAAAAAAATGTTCTGATGGCTCTCTCTCTCTCTCTCTCTCTCTCTCTCTCTCTCTCTCTCTCTCTCTCTCTCTCTCTCTCTCTCTCTCTCTCTCTCTCTCTCTCTCTCTCTCTCTCTCTCTCTCTCTCTCTCTCTCTCTCTCTCTCCATTCCAGGTCGCATTCCCAAAGATGAGAGTAATTTTGAGGTCCCGAAGGTTGCCGCATGTGGAGACCCATCCAGAAAAAGGTGTTTTGATAGGTCTCTCTCTCTCTCTCTCTCTCTCTCTCTCTCTCTCTCTCTCTCTCTCTCTCTCTCTCTCTCTCTCTCTCTCTCTCTCTCTCTCTCTCTCTCTCTCTCTCTCTCTCTCTCTCTCTCTCTCTCTCTCTCTCTCTCTCTCTCTCTCTCTCTCTCTATATATATATATATATATATATATATATATATATCCACTCGAGGTTACAAAAGGTCCCGAAGATTCTGGAACTTTTGAGGTCACGAAAGGTTGCGTAGGCCGCTGCGGGTGGAGACCCATCAGGAAATAAAAACAAAATGAAGTGTTCTGATGTGTCTCCACCCATCAAAAACACAAATATAAAAAAGAAAAGTCTGATGGGTCTGTAAACAACACATGTCAACCAATTAATCCCATAAGCGATATTTTACTTCTACTCTCCAAATCCCTTATAAGTAGAGGTGGTCTCCACAATAGATTCACGTGATTTCGATTTCCCTCTTGCTTTCTATTACAATCTAGGATTTTGGGAGCAAATTGCGATTTTTCGATCACCTTTTTATCAGCTCTCCTCATGTTAAATATGGGAAAGTTTATGTTGTTAGAGCAAATCTTTTTAACTCCATGTTTGATGGGTCTCCGCCAGCCGCGGTGGGTGGAGACCCATTAGAACTTTTTCCAAAAAAAGAATGTTTTGATGAATCTCCACCCACCGCGGCGGGTAAAGATCCATCTGAATTTTTTTCCAAAAAAATCTTCTGATGAGTATTTATCATGTATCTTATTATCTTGTTATATTTTGTGCAGGCTTTTTATGCTGCTAAAGAAACCGTTGTCAAGCTTGTTGGAAGTGCCATGCGATTATACTTGAATAGAGCATGGAAAATAGTGAAGAAGCCTAGTACTAACTGGCTTTTTGTGAAAGCCTTCATCGTTCTCTCTAAGGTTTCTATGGGCGAGCCTAACTTATCAATGGCTGACGTCGAGACTTTGGCCTCGGGAGTGGTGGGGGCAAGCAAATAAACAATATTGTTTTTTGTATTTTGATATTTTTCTATATCCTACATGGCATTCCCTAAAGGGTCTTTTTGATACTGAGAACTCCTCTAATGAGATTCTTGCTTCTCCTAGGTCAGCGATCTCGAATATTTTAGAAATGTTTCTTTTGACATATGAAATTAACTCATCTTTTCTTGAGAAAATTAGAGTATCGTCAACATAAAAGCTAGAATAATAATTTCATCTTTGACATATTTAATATAGACATTCGATTCAACGAATAAAGGTTTGAAGCCTGAAGAACGTAGTGCTTCGTCCTTCTTTCTATACCATTGTCTTGCTGCCTGTTTCAGACCATAGATACTTTTATTCGTGTGACATCCATATTTTGGACATTCTTGGCTTACAAAGCCAAGTGGTTGATCCATGAATAAGTCATCCTCTAATTCTGCATGTAAGAAGGTAGTTTTCTCATCCGTGGTGGTGATTTCATTAACTCACATGCTTTTAGTGATTTACTGTCTTTGCAACATTTGTTAAAAAATGAGAATTTTCTTGGAACATGAAGCCGTACATCTATCTTCACCGACATTATCTCCAAAAAAATGGGATTGAAGTCAAACTATGTCTATATTCTTCTCACTTACTTGACCATAAATGAGACTCTATTTTGGCTAACTAACAATCATTTGAAACATTGCAAGAATCAATTTCATTCAGAATTGCAATAATCAATTTTTATTCATAATTACAAGAATCAATTTCATCAGTGACATCATCTTACAATTCATCTCCTCTTAAATGATTTTCATCATCACTCTCACTTTCAAAAATTATTTCATCATCCTGACTATTAGAATTTCTATTCTCAACATCTATGGAAGTGGGTGCTTCAAGTATGGTTTGATGATTTATTACATCTCTAGGTAGCTCAATCTCATAGTTAAAATGATGTTTTCCATTTCATTCTCAACATTTGCACCCTCCAATACTCGTCGTGAACGTGGTTCAACTTGAGCTACAAACCACCATATCTTGTTTAGTCGATCTGGTTGAAAAAACACCTGCAAAAATCACTATTTTAGAACATATCGAAAACTCAAATACTGAAGTCACTTGCAATAAAATGAAAAACATTATAGCATAGCATGTGCACATGCTCATAGTGACGAGGCAACACCAATGTGTCAAAGGACTCCATGCTTAATGTTTTTGATGAATCAATCGCAAAAAATCCATTGGATCCAATTTTACGGTTGCATTTGGCCCTCTACAAACTACCTTGAACCATTTTACATCAAATAAAAAATAGTGTCCACTTTCACCAAATGACACATCATAAATATTTTGTATAGTTCCTACGTATTCTATATCTCCTGAGATGGGATTCCGATCTCGTGCACTGCTTTGACTTTCTTGTTGGAAAGATGCTATTACACCACAATCGTGTGTGCATCTCTTGTTATCAATCCTTTCAACACGAAAGTGAAAACCAAAAGCCCATATAGCGTTAAATATTTTGCACTGCCACATGACAAACATGAATATCATAACTAATCACTGTGAATGAACATGGTGTTTCAAAATGATTAAACAAATATTGCTATAAACAAGAATGTTCTAATAATAAAGTATCTAAAGAATAATACCTTCCATTCGCATCCTCTTGCAAAGTCCCATTCTGCGTTTGATATTTTTTGTCCCTCTTTTGTTGCTTTTTGTAGTGTGTCATGCATCCACTCTATAGTGCATTGCTTGGGCAATGGCTCAAGATCACGTGAACTTGAGGCCATGTGTCTACCTCTATTATGTCGTTGGTGCTTTCTAGACAAGGCCCTCTCTTTTTTTTCTTCTCCATATAGGTCTAACCATTTATTTATAACTCCACAATTATAAAGTATGAATGTAGAAATTTTTTCTCATTGGAAGGGTGCCAACCTATGGACCTTTCCCATCCCTTGAGGTTTTTCACTAGTTACCTCTTCGGCTTCCTCATCACGCCACAATAGCAGATGGATGTAGTTGGTGCAAAATTTTAGTAGCATAAAAGAAATATTCATGTACTAACCATCCCTCTGACATGCTACTTTCAGGCCTTGCCTTTTGATGCACAAAATCTTTTAAGACTTTCATGTACCTTTCCATAAAGAACATCCACCTAAAAAGTCACAAAGGTTAAAAATAAGTGTTTTATTTAATGAGTTCATGTATCAATTGATTTAGTTTAAATACACATGCAAAAGATCATTTATGCACTTACACCTAGTGTGCACTGGACCAGCAATAGAAACTTCTTCAACCAAGTGCACCAATAAATGCACTTGTGAGTCCATGATGGAAGTCGGAAAATATCTCTCAAACATGCACACAATCTCCACCATATCCTCATGTCTCTTGCGAAGATCCAGCTCATGGATTTCTTTTGAACACATCCATCTGCAACATATTCAATCCATTTTATTTCTATTTGAATTTCCAATCAATAAATACTAAATAAAAAAATGCATCAAGTACATGTAGATACCCGACAATGACTGATAGTTTGTATATGGTCTCACAAATATCTTTTGACAAGCGCCCACGAATTGACAATGGATAAATGAATTGAATCATCTTTAGCCAATCATGAGATTTGAGACCTTGCAACTTTCCATCCACTATGAATGATGACCGTAGAGAATGGGCAAAACCAGTTGGTGTTCTAATGTCATGAATAATGGAGCACACATGGTTAAGCTCCTCCTTAGTGAATGTCCAAGGTACTTTTGGAGCATGATCTTCACCTTCTTTTATCCAATATTCTTTTTTGGTGTTTGATTCTCTTAGATCTTGCCTTGCAACAATGGTATCTTTTTCATCAATCAAGTGTTTCCAAATAGATTCACCCACATTTTTAAATATGTGCATGGGATCAAGTAGGTGATTAATCAAAAGGTTATTCCAATATTCCAAACAAGGAAGTATAGATAATCTTTTCATACCATTGATTGGATTTGCTTGAGATTCCTCCCATAATATTCGCCAATCTTTCACGGACATCATCTTTGGAGACATCTCTCTCTCAACTCTTACTCCAAAACCTCTTTCAGGAGTATCTCTGAATAGATGGCCTTCATGCAAGTATTTACGATGATTTTCATAAACCACTTTTTATCTTCCCACAAGATTTGGCCCGCACAAAAAATAAGCATTTTTTCCAGCCGTTTGAAAGCCTACCCAACAAATGGATACTATCAATCACTATTAAAAAAAGTATATGTCAAAGAATAATTATAGCCATTGTAGTATATCATGTAAATGTCAAGAATTACTAGTTGTATGTAACTATAAACAAACTCCTATGTACACAAGATATTGTTTGAATGATTACTTGAGCATTCACCTAATCTTGGATAGTCATGCATTGTCCACATTACAATGACATGTAGTGTAAACTCCCTCTCATGTAAGGGGCGCGAAATGTCATATGCTTTTATCCCCTTCCACAAATCTTCCAACTCGTCAATAAGCGGCTCAAGATACACATCCATGTTCTTATCATTGCGTTGGCCAGGAATTAAAAGTGCCAACATAATGTGTCCCTTTTTTGTACTCAACCAAGGAGGAATATTATAATTTACCAAGCAAACAGGCCAAATGGACCACGTAGTTGCTCGTACACCAAAGGGGTCCACCATCTGTTGCAAGACCAAATCTCACATTTCTTGACTCGTTGGCAAAGCTCGGATACTCTTTGTTGATGTGTTTCCATGCAAGTGAATCTGAAGGTACCCTCATTATCCCATCCGTAGAGTTATGGTGTGCATGCCAATTTATAAGTTGTGCAAGAGATTTACAATGAAATAAACGTTGCAATCGTGGAATTACTGGAAAATGTCATAAAACTTTGCACGGACTGGTTGCCCCTTGCAAATCATCTCTATATCGAGGAGTATCACAAATGGGACATTTCTTGAGTGATTCGTACGTTCCTCGATATAAAATACAATCTTTTGGACATGCATGATATTGCTTGTAGTCCATCCCGATGTTAGACAACATCTTTGGTGCATCATCTCTTGTCTCAGGCATGACATTCCCTTCTGGGAGTATTTTGTTTTTCAATAGTCTGTACATTACAAAAGAAGTCATTGTAAAAGAAATATCACTCAATGTCCAAATTGTAAATTTTGTTTCAAAGAAAAAATGACAAGTAGATGAAAAGAGATTTACTCAAACAACGATGTGAGGCTTTGGTCACTCCATCTATATTTGGCTTGAAGATTTAATAGAAGTAGAGAAGTCGCCAAACGAGATGTCTTTGCTCCAGGATACAATGTGGTCTTTGATTTCTTCTCGCAATTTCTTTTTTTCTTTAGACAAAAGTGCCTCCTCATCTTGTTCATTGTGTCTAGCTGCAATATTGTTCTCGTACATATCATCCAACATGTCTCCCATGACTTCAAATTCAGCATTCATTGGAAGATCATTTTCATCCTTGGAACTTGTTTGTGAAGAAGTAGATCTAGATGAGCTAGATTCAGATGCATTACTCTCTTGATTAATGCGCTCATCAATTTCCATCATCTCTTTTAAGCCTTGACGTAGACGACGAGGTAATTGTTTTATATGTGGACCGCTATATTGCATTCGTCGTCTATGTCGACCATTATAAGGATTATTGTCTCCAACACTAAATGAGGATGAAGAATCCTGTATATCAAAATAACAAGAAGTAGGTTGAAACAATGCTTGATAAACATTTCCTCCCAATACTTGATAGATCTAAGTATTGCATATGAATATAAATTACCTCTTAGTTTAAAAAGTATGAACATCCCAATGTATCTATTAGACAGATTTGTCTTTTCAACTCGTTAACATTCAACGAACTCAAAGATGAATAATACTCCTAACATTTAATCTAGGCAAATGACAAATAATGCTCCTAACATTTGACATATTTAATGACACAAACCAAATACAATCAAGATGCATGGATTATACATCTCTACATATCAACAACAGTTAAATCTTCACATTTGACTTATTGTCTTTTGCAAACATTTGGGTAGAGGACGGTTGAAACTATACTTGATGAGCAATTACTCCCCAAACCTGATAGATCTAGTGGCACAGACCATTACATAAGTGCCCTTTACATTCCTAGTAAAATATTCTTCTTTTCCATTGGTGTGTTCTTCAGAATCACAATTCGTCAATAGATGGTGGCCAATGGAACTATTTATATATGCAGCAATGTTTCCATGCACATCTGGACGTCCATCAATGTATGTACGATTTGCCCTTGAGATGTCGCTGCCTTGTATGCGTTGCTCCTCTAAACAAGCATTTGAATTCAAGCCATATACTTGCATCCTCCATTGGTGATGACACAAAGCATGCCAATCACCCCAATTGTATTGAGGTACTGCATATGGCATCAATGTCACAACACTACTTAAAGGGACCTCAATACTACTCAATGCAAAAAGGCCCAAACCAGCCTCAGGAAAGTTTTCACTAGGCATGATCATGTACATTCGACCCCAATACGTAAATGGTATTCCATTTAATGGTAATGGTGATTGGATTGGCCAACACGAATATCTACTTCTAATAAAAGTTTTTATTAATGATTGAAAGCTAGGTGGAAGAGGAAGGTCAGATAAAGAACCTAGAATGTCTTTTGACACATCAACAGTGCGTTGTAATTTGCAATTATCTTTTAAACTAGTCATAATACGTCCAAAATGTGTTCTCTTTTTTAAAGGGGTGGTCATGTTTGCGGAATCCACATGGGGTATCGTGGAGGACTCATGTGCAACATCTAGGATAGGTGTGGTTGGGTGGTAAGAACGTTCTAGAGATTTGGAGACATGGATTGAATCACAAGGCATTGATGAACTAATTATATCATGCAAGGGGTCATCATCAACAAGAGCATCATCTAGGGCCAATGATGATATTCATGTGATTTATCCTATCAATAATATTCTCTATCTCTCTTACAACTCTTTTTCTTGAAACCAACTTATGGTCCTTCTGCAAAAGTTGAAAATGTTAGATGTATCAGTTTCTCTCTCTCTCTCTCTCTCTCTCTCTCTCTCTCTCTCTCTCTCTCTCTCTCTCTCTCTCTCTCTCTCTCTCTCTCTCTCTCTCTCTCTCTCTCTCTCTCTCTCTCTCTCTCTCTCTCTCTCTCTCAAGTATGAAACATAAATTAATATATAACACAGACCGTAAACCAGTAGCATGAAACACACGCACACCGATCCTAAACACACGAAGAGAAAAACAGAGAGAACAT
Source organism: Diphasiastrum complanatum (assembly GCA_029204225.1). Lineage (NCBI taxonomy): Eukaryota > Viridiplantae > Streptophyta > Lycopodiopsida > Lycopodiales > Lycopodiaceae > Diphasiastrum > Diphasiastrum complanatum. The sequence continues at coordinate 33,403,558 of CM055114.1, forward strand.
TATAGAGTGCTAATCAAAACTCCCGAACCACATGATTATATCCTACTCCATAATGTCACCACATGGTCCCTCCTTGCGGCGTTTGGGCTTTTTTGTGGAACTCATCTTCCAACAAAAAACATTTGAACCACGACTTTAACGGAAGAAAACAAGGGCTACACACCTTCCTAGAATTGGGAGTGTTGGTTACCTTTAACTCTTTCATGATCTCTCTCTCTCTCTCTCTCTCTCTCTCTCTCTCTCTCTCTCTCTCTCTCTCTCTCTCTCTCTCTCTCTCTCTCTCTCTCGGACGTGAATGAGAGGCTATTATGGGTGATTGAATATGGAAATCAAGATTAACTACATCTAATCATTATATTTGGATTTTTTCTTTTAGGAGCAAGTGAGAGATTAACTTCATCAAAATATTCTATTTGGATTTTCCTTTTAGAAGCAAGTGAGGGATTAACTTCAAAGTATCGTGGCACTCATCCTATCGCTCAATATTTAATGGCCAAACTATACATGAAGTGTCATAACAGTCAAAGATTAAAGCATTTTCGAAAAACACTTTAAAGAGTTTACCTCTCATACTCTTGGATTCCTTGTGTGCACTCCATTGGCCCAAATATGTTCGTTGACAATCCTCCTTGTCCGAAGCCTAAGGCATTTGCATTGTGTGCATGTACATGTTATCTTCTCATCATAGTTTGGTTGATGCTGGTCCAATAATCCAATTGCAAATTGCACAAATTCTTTCTTTGTCATTCAAGTGAAAATTGACAAATTCTAACATGTGACAAATTGTAACATGTGACAAAAAATGACAAAATAGTCTTTGTACATTTAGTTCATTTCAACCTTCATTTGTGATGGAGTGGTGTCTTGGCTTTCCAAAGAGCAATATACTATATCCAAAGAGCAAATCGGATTACATCACTATTACAAATAAAAAAATTATGACATAAATCAATATATATACATGTGATGGATCAATAGGCATTCTACGTCGACTGATGGAAGAGCTTGAAGATGAACCAGTCAATAGTTGTTCATTGTACTTTAGTCTTGCTTGCTCCTTTTTTTTGTGATAGAGCCCAATTCTTTTTTCTTTCTCTAAATCACGTGGAGGTATGATAATTTCCCACACTATTGATTGTTACCCATCAATCATAGCCAAACGTATATTCTATCCACCCAGCAGTGATGCATATCAACCTTTCCAATTGAAGGCCTTTTGTATTTTAAACTTTGATAAGAAATGTATGATCCAATACTACTTATAATAATAAACATATACCAAGATTTGATCCTTCCTAGATTTATTGTTTTAATCTAAGGTGAAAATCTTTAAAAATGGACCTTCTTCTATAAAAGCTAATATATTTATTCTCCTTTTAGATTATTATTATATTTAAACCATTTTGAATGTTTTTTCAAACTCATCAAAAACCTCAATGTCTATCACGTGTTTGAAGAAACTTAGGGCCCTAACTAAAAAAAAATCGTGCTAGTTGAGCAGTTTTCAACCCCAAGAACTTGTCATCCTAGAGAAGATGATTAAAAATCTTCTTGTATGTTAGATTATGACTTTTCTTGACTGGCATTCTTTCTCCAAGACTGAGATTGATCTCTCTTCATACCTACTCACCCTCGGCCTTCCGCTTGCTTGGATCCCACCCTCAGGGCGGTGCGCTTCTCTCCCCCCCTTGGGCCTTCCGCTTGCTTGGGATTGGGATCCCGCGGTATGCTTTCCCTCCCCCACAAAAGTCGATTTAATGCTCAAATGCAAATTTAGGAGTGACATCTCATTTTGCAAATAGTGACAATAGCTTTTAAGTCTATGAGATTTTACTTCTATGATGGCAAAGCTAAGCTAAACATTGCAGGAAATAAACAGGCGTGCAAAAAAGAGAGCCTGAAGCCTGGGCCTGAGCTGAGCAGAGAGCTTAAACAGGCCTATCACAAAATGAACCAACCATTGTAAGCAATGCCAAATAGAAAAAGTTGGAACATTTTCATTGGAACACGTCCAAGTATATATCCATTGCATGGGCTTCAGTGTAGAATGCTTTGTTAATCTCACGAGATGGATATGGCAACCCGATCAACCGGCTCAGCTGCCAGCAATATATTCGGTAGATCTACAGCGTCCTCCTAATCATGCATGCACGCATTCATGTGCTCCATTCATTTCAGCGATGAGAAAGGTATTGTTCATTGTTGCATGTGCAGTACAAAAGGCCTCAATTCAAATTTCAAATTGACAGTATTAATTAGGTTTTATTATACATTCACATGGCATTGATTCTGCTCTTGTTCTCACGTGCATTGGCTATTTACATTAGTGCAGGCTTGCAGTTGCAGATGCAACCCGATCGCTGAGTAATGGAATGACATATCATGTACTACAAAGACTTGAAAGTATACAAAGATACACAACATAAACCACTATCTCATGTAGGTCCAGACGTTGATGTACTTCACTCCAAAAGTTCATTCAACATCTCCTATTAGGGCACAAAGAACAAAAAGATCACCTGCATACATGTTTAAAAGAAAGATTCTGTATAAATAATTCAAAGCTTGACTGAGTGAAAGCCTACAAACACGAAAATAAGACATTTTCATTCTCTTTTGATTCAAAGAAAGTACAAATCGTACGAGTTAATAGACAAAAAATTCGTGTAAGGAGTAGTCAATGCCCGAGCCACTACCCTTCCCGAATGGTGAAGCACATGCACCATGCAAGTGTACATGAACCACAAGAGGTGGTATCCATCTACACTAGAGTGCATATTCTTCATGCCTTTGTGTGCTTTACGACAAAGCAAGGAAATTCTGTGGTGCGTTCTTGACTTCCCTTTTGCAAGATTTCACATATGACAGATCTGTGAATAGATGAATTTATGGCCACTTACAACTATTTATGCTAATCGTCTCAAATTGAAAAGCGTTCTGAAGAAATGGAGCCCTGCATGCTGAGGGAGGAATCAACATCTCCATCGCTAGTAGCCGAAAGCTGTTGATATCCCCTCATTGCAACAAGGGTCACAAAGAGTGGTGCTAACTTCTACTGTATTGTACTATGCTACGTCAAATTTTATTTGGTAATCCGGTAGCAGCGGCTACCTAGCAGCTTATCGATCATAAAGTATCGCATTGAAGAGCGGCTTTGATCTTTTCAACGGTCCAAGAGATAAGATTATTCACTGTGGCCACTGATTCTAGTGACAGCTTTGCAGATGGTGTATTGCTAGCTACTGTTAGCAACGATCCCCCAGTCTAGGTCGCCCGAAATGACATCAGGGTCCCTCGCACTAGAATGACTCTCTTGTTGAAAGTTGGCCATTATACCACAATCATACGTCGCTAATATACATGATAATGGTGTCCATATGCCCACATGGCAGTGTATGATGTATACTAAAACACAAAAAAAAACAAATGTGTGTAATTAAAAATACTATTTATACATTGAGTAGTACAAAAACAAAACTTCACAAAAACAATACTGCACTAACCTTCCATCCACATCCACGAACAAATTTCCATTCTAATTCGGTCACTTCTTTTCCGTTTTCGGATGCTTTTAGTATCGTATCAAAAACTCATTCACGAGAGCATTTTGAAAGTAAAGGCTCTAAAGGTTCGTCGTTTTCCAACGCTCTTCTTCTTCTTCGATTGATATTTCTTCTTCGTTTCAATGTTATGTTTCTTTCCTTTTTGGCTTCTTCACACCTTGAAATCCACTTTTCCATTTGTCCACAGTTATATAATATGAACGTGTTAATTTTTTTTTAATTGAGATGAAAGTCTCTTTTGCACGGCATTTTCTTGTGGTACTTCACCCTTAACACATTCATCTTTTTCTTCACACCACATTTTTAGACTTGCAAGATGCAATTGTGAGATTATTTCGGTGATAAAACAAAGATTTCTGTACAAGACAACTTTATGCAATGCTACCTTTTGGCCTTGCCTTTTGTGTCACAAAGCTCTTCAAAACTTTCATAAAGTGCTCAAGGTAGAACATCCATATCGTGTGCACAGGTCTTGCAATTGATACTTCTTTGACCAAATGCATTAGAAGATGAACTTGTATATACAAAAAAGAAGTTGAAAAATCCCTTTCCAACAAATATACCATTTTGATCATTTGGATTTTCATGGAATCCAATTCACTATTTTTTATTTCTTTTGAGAAAATTCACCTGCAAGATTGATAGTGCATTGCTTCACCGTGTTGCACCTCATCATCATCATCATTAGAATCAAGTTGATTACTTTTTTTTTTTTCCAATTGTGTTTGCCTCTTGAATTTGTTTCGTTCTTTGTTTTCTCATTTCTATCAAAACTTGACGTTGATTGTAACTAAACACGGATGGATCAACTCCAAGGAATGACATTCGATTTATTGGCTACACACATGAAACAAATTCCATAAGTGACGTATAGAGATTGACGAATATTATATAAAGTTAACAAACCTCAACGTCTTCCAAATTCGATGGTTGACCTTCTTCTTTTCGTCCAAACTTCCACAAATGATTTTCAACAATACGTCTTTCACGCATCTTTTGCCCATCACACTTGACGCATGTGCACCATATTTTATTTTGAAAATAATTTTTCTATGAGAAACAAAAAATCAAGTACATGTCACTATAGCACAATAGTTTAACTTATAATAACAAAGTCTTTATGAACAAGAAAACATGCATATTTATTACTTACCCTATTAGCTTGAGTAGTGTCTTCATCGCTAGACTGATCTGAATGTAATTCATCTCATTGTGATAAATGCACAAGTACAAAACACAAATAACATATTATTAATCAATTTTTCAAAAACAATATGTTGGTTCTTATCTTTCAATATTTAGATAACATGATTCTTATCTTTCGATATTTAGATAGCATGGTTTTTATCTTCCGATTATTGTATGATTCTAATGTTTTAATTTCTAGATAGTACTATTCGTATACGTTGTCGCTTATATGATTCTTTTGCATCTTGGTGCAGGCTCTAAACGCATATCTATCTCTTCTTTTGTTATCACAGGTATGAAAGTTCCACAATATGCATTAAAGTTCTGTAGTCGAATTTTTTTTCTACTTCATTTCAATATATTAGGGTTTATTGTAATGTATTGTATGTTTATGAATCTAGTAATCATGTCGGGGTCAGGCAGTGATGAAAGCTCAAGAGACTATGTTTCAACTTTTTATGCATCATTAACTCCTGAGCAGAAAGCACAACTACAAGGTATGCTTAGCCAAGATGAGGGTGGTTCCTCACAAGCGGCCGCGGCTCCCGTCCCTACCGAAGAGTCATCCACAAATCCTTATTACGACGTGGATCCTCGAGGTAACATAGTTGCCAACAGAAAAGGGAGGGTGGTTTTGGATCTGCTCTATTCTTTTCTTGTGATGAGTCCAAAAAAGTCATTTTTGTAGCATGTGGAGTCACATGTCTTCATAAAGAGAGTAGATCAAATGGTTCTATCATGAGACTTGGTGAGGGAGATAGTCACAAGTCAAGAAGAAGAGAAGTGTGTGAAGAGTTCAAAGTAGGATGTACTTTGAAGGATGTCATTATGCATGATAGTGAGGAAGAATCATTATCATATGAGTCATTACCTAAAACATTGAGTAGAAGTTTTTGTTTGAAAAAAGAGAGAACTTCAATAATCCTTATGTTGAAGGTACTAATCATTTTTTTCATGGCTTCTAATGTCTTTGAGGTTTCTACTTCTTATGATGCAATCATCAAGAGGGAGTCTTATGAAGGAACGAGCAATGAAAGATTGGTTCTTGGGAAGATCCAAGGCATGGATCTCACATCTCTTCATCAACTCAAAGAATTCTATGATTTTGAATTGATCACTGATGATCGAGATGACAAAAGATTGGTTGGAGAAGACTACATGGAGCAAATATGGGCCCAAAGAAGGCCCTATAAGAAATGCCATGTAGGAGAGAGAAAAATAACTATAAGTAATTATAATATCATTTTCTAACTTCTTTACGCATCTGCCTGCAATATTTTCCATGTAAATGAATGCACCTTAGTTTAGTCACATCAAACTTCACTGATGCTTAACCATAGTTAAAATATAATTTTCAAAATGCTGAAATATTCCCTCCCAATAGTTGGGAACACTCAAAATTTTGAATTAGAAGCGACATTTCTGAAACAAAGCCTACGGTAACCAACGAAGTAAAGAACTCCTTGTGACTAGTCATGTGTGAACTAGCTCCACTATCAATCCACCATGAATCTTTGTCACCTTCACTTGATATTATACTTGAAGAACACATCAAAAGAGAATCACAACCACCTAGATCCTCATGATTAGTAGTAAAGTTGATTTGCTTGCTACCTTCATCTCTTTGCTTCTTCAAACATTCATTAGCAAAATGCCCTTTGATTCCACAATAAAAGCATTTCAACTTAGACTTATCTTTCTTTTTGCCAAAGAGGAAGTCTCACCTTGATCTTGACCCTTTGACCACTTGCCTTTCTATTTTAAGGAACAACCATGAAAGGGACAGTTGATGACGTGGATCTGATCATCAAAACTTTGGAAGAGACAGGTTTCTCAAGTGACCACTTTTACATTCACTGTGATGGTGCTTTGTTTGGTTTGATTATGCCATTTGTTAAAAAGTATATATGCCTTTGCTTTTCATTTACCGTTTAGATTTGTACATAATGTATTTATTGTTTGGTTTATGCTGGAATCTGCCACTCCTCTTCCAGATTTCTTTTTCATAGCTTAGTTTGTTCCAGCTCCAAGCAATGGCTTGTCAGAATTTTAAACTTGTTGATGCATAATAGATCGGTAAGGTGTAGACAAGTGTTGCATGCCAGTGAAGGAAAAAAAAACGTAGGGTGATGAATGATGTACATACTATTTTGATTCTAAAGTGGTTGTCTTTGTTGAAATTTAGCTTTGTTTCTATTTTGATTTGCACAACCTCCCAAAGTAACATTCAATAAGCCCATTGTAAGTGTGAGTGTATCTAGCCACAAGTTTGTTGGACCCCCTACGCCTTATGCCCTACAGTGTGCAAATAACATGAGTGGAACACATAAATGTCCTTTCTATGAATGTGGAGTATCTTGCCTCTTGAGATGCAACAATAATGGAAAGTTGTAATAGACATGTCCCAATTTTCCTCTACTACACCCTAAACAGAAACGAATATAGTGGATTTCAAAAAAAAAGTTCAAAAGTGTCTTTGAAATGCTCACTATCTAAAAGGCCGCTTGCACTTAGTAGGATTTACTGTAATGTTGAATGAACTTAGTAGCATTGTTGTGTTTGAAAGACCCCAAAAAGAAGAGTTTGTTCAGAAGTGGAAACTAGCTTGTCAAGGGACAATAGCTCATGTTGTAGTCATGCCACGTGTGACAGTTGAGAAACTGGATGACTTTGTTGAGGAATTGAATAAAAATCATGCTTGTTGCTTTTTTGATGGTCATGTTTTGGTGCCTTGTGTGTCAAACCAAGTTGGTGAGGAAAATTGTTCTTGTCTAGAACATAAGCATTTGTGAAGGACAAGGGACCAAATTACTGAAGCTAAGTTTCTTTTAAGATGTATCACATAGTGATGTGAGGGCTCACAATAGTCCTCTTTCTCTGCAGCCAGTTCTCCATTCCCATTAGGTCAATCATTTTATACTTCTTCAGGAAATTGCCTGCAATCAATGTGGTTTGACAGAGAGGTGTGCAAAGGAACCGAGCTATATGTATACAAGAGTTGATTAAGAACTTAGCTCCAAGGAATCTAGATTCTTCGGCTTTTCAATCTATTAAAAGCAATTCTACATTCAAATCTCCATGCTAAGATGCAAAATTTAGGTATTTTATTGATTGATTGGCAGAAGCTTGATTCGAACTTCTAGATTGTTTTATGAACCAAATTGAAATTATTCTCATCTTTGTTGACATCTCCTTGATCTAATTTACCTGGGATCTATGATAACTTTTGTGATTATATTTCATCTTGTTTCAAGTAGTCCATCTCACTGGCAAGAACACATGTGTGGCTCAAACTCCCATACTAGTTGACACTTCTGTGGCATTCTATCTACAGTTGTTTTTATTAACCCCCACATTGCTTCCTTTGTTGTAGTCATACGTCCATCTTCTCTATGATTTTTCTCATTACCATGCATCCCTTTCACTGCATCCCTTTTTCAAAAATATTTGTATCTAAAAAATGAAGCTCTAGTGTTACGGCCATATTCAGCTAAGGACATGGAATAGGTCTAATATGGTAGACCAGGCCTCTAGTATTCGAGATTATTGGTCATGCCTAGATTTAACTCCACATCAAGGCCTGTTGGTGACTAATGACCTTGAGAGGACCCGGACACTCTAATTGAGACATATGGAACAGTGCATGTACGTGTGATTGATACAGGCAGGAGGTATGCATGAAGAGTTGTGACCTATGTATAGTTGACTTGCATGGGGATTGCATGGGCTCATGCACAGGATCCTACTCTTGATATATTGAGGTAGTGACTATTCCGTCAACAACTTTGGTCTAGGTCACCAGTTGAGCACTTCTCCTTTGGCTATCACATGGCATGGCTTGGGGGCTAGATCTAGGAGGATTCTCCAAGAGAGATCTAGGTTTGGTTGGGTGGTTTTGCTCCATAGTCTCTCTTGTGTGTTCCTATCCTCATCTTAGGGGTTTTCCCTAGTGGTCATTATATCTAGACATACCGTGAATAATCCACCAAGATTTCTCACAAATACCTCTTTTGTTATACATCATTTTTCTAGTTTCCAATGGTATTCATGAAAATGAATCAAACACAAATGTTAGTCGATCTTTATGTCATTGCCCATAATAGTTCACTCGAGACTCAAAAACTTATGTGCGGCCTGCTATCTGGCAACATTGCTTTTTGCAACAATCAATTGTGGAGACTGCCATGACACTAGAAACATATGGTTATTTTCTTTGATTTTATTGCCACGTAGTGAGTTCATAATGTGCATAGGAGAGTCCATCTGGTTACAAACTACCAATAGAGTGAAAGAATGGTAAATGAGTGTATGAACATTGCTAATTTTCAGAATTTGATTGTGTATGCTACTTTCCTTGAAAACCATTATCCAATAGCTATACTATTATGCCTAATGCAAGTGAGAGATGCATAAGGAGAATCTATATGTAACCAAGTTGCAATTTGGGCAGATTTCCAACAACACTTAGTGCACCTCATTTTCTAGCGACTATGCCTTGTCTGAGACTATTTCTTGGCTATTTCAACTACTCTAAACTCTGGCAACATGCTATTGGCTTATGGACACCTTGCTCCACATGTCAAATCAATATTGGACTTCTTTTCCCAATAGTTATCTAGGCTTTTCTCAGTCATACAAGTTTTGTTTTTTAATGCAAATCCTAACTCTCTATTTCTAAGGCATTCAGACAGTAGCATTCTAAGTTGCAAGAAATAGATTAGTTGTAGTATTTTCATAGAGCACTTTTGCTTCTCTTATTTCTCTATAAACTAGAGTGGCAATGCAAGTGTTGTACTTCTCTGGAGATCCATGTTGCATTGCAAATTTGTATTGAGTGTTATCAATTACTATTTATTTATCAATAAAGATTTATTCTTCTGTCTCACGTTGTTTCTCACTTTGTTTCTTTGTCAATGAATGGCAATCTACTTGTGTTTATTAGTAACAGTCTATGACCCAGTTTAAGGATCTGACACAGTATTTTAGTGTCATTTGTTGTTCGAGTATCTATTCATGTTGTCATGGTTGTTCTTTCTCTAAACTTCAATTACACTTGCCAAGTTTTCGCAAAAAAAATGCAAAGACATATGCTTTTCTATGAATAATTTAAGATTGATTTGTTTCATTGTATATCTCAAGAGTGAGTGAGCTGGTGAGGGTTATTCTTTTGCTTATGATCTTTGTAATGGAATAGGCACTTGAGTTTGGGTTGAACTAGTCAAAGCATTGTTGTATAGTGACGATTCACTATTGTCTAGCCTAATATTAAAAGTTGATCCTCCGCAATAGAATCAGTGGTTAGAAAAAGAGTATCCCTATCTCTTTTTAACTTTGACATTTAGAGACTTTAACACAAGTTCGATACCTTCACAACTTGTTTTGGGTTTTTCTAGATTTAAATTACCATTTATAGGTTGTACTAGCTGCCTCGCTAATAAAACATCTGTTGATGACCAAATTAGAAAAGGTATGGAGGTGCCAAAAAACAAGCACCAACACGCAAACAATTCTCAAACGTTGTGAGTCAAGATGGTCGCTCTAGTGTAAATTTTGGAAGGCTTACATATATTCTTCACAAGAATAAATCCGAATAATTTTCTAGCTCATGCACTTGTTCTGCTTTTTGTTCAGATCGAGATTTTTTCTTAGGTTCATAGTGTAGAAAATTCTCTTTCTATGTTTGACTGGAACAAGAAATTATTGAAGCAAGTAGTGTAGATGGCTGACATGGTATTTTTTGTAATGTGTTCTTCACAGGATTTAAAATCTAAAACAATAATTTGGCAGTTGATCGAATACAAACTTACACAAAACAATAAATTATTATATCAAATTCCTCTTGTTGTGTACTTTCTTTTCAACTTACTGTTACATCACATTGATTATTTCATGCATCAAAAATAAAATTTTGTCAACTTAAGATTAGTCTACTTAAGACCAAAAATAGGCTTCTATAGTTTATAATTAGTCTACATTTTAAGGGCTATAGTTTGCTAGCCATGGAACTCCGCTGCAAGCTTTTGGAGGACAAGGAACAATCAGTCATTCCCAAACATTGAATCCTCAAGCTGGAGCTCCAAGACTTCAGCTCCGAGCACGACAGAGTTCAAGGCACAGATCCTCGTAGCATCACTGAACATGTAAATGAAAACCTCACCCTCCCATATAAATAAACGTCTTGTAATTCATCTTTCTTTGAGTTGTTCCCTCCATCATTGTGAGCATTGACTTCTGCAGCTAGACATATTGCATTTAATTTTGGAACTTGTGGCTTTGATTTTGAAGCTCGTTGCTTCTAGTTGCAAGAAAATTTTTGCAGTATGTTTTAAAATAAAATGACAACTTAAAATTGTCATCATTTAGGCCGATTTAAATGAGACGTTTTTTGGTTGCCATTTAGAGTGGCTAAAATGAGGATTTTTGGCAACAATTTATTTTTTGTTGGCCAAATAAAAAGATGCTTTTTTATAACTATAATTTACATTGGCTTAAATGACGATTTTTGGCCGTCATTTTTTGCTGATGCAAAAAAATGACTTGTAAAATCATTGTTTCGGTCAGATGTGGCCTATACAATATCTGAAACCTTCGCTGAGCTCTCAGACTGTACATCCACTCCAGATATGTCTATATTGAGGTGGGCGAAGGTTCTTGGCCAGGAAAAACCCATTTTTTGAGCTAGGTGAATGATCATCAATATGCCATTTTGGGAACCTTCGTTGAGCACCTTACCCTCATTATGAACCTTCGCTAACATGCTAGATTGTCTTAAAATGTCAAAATTAGGTTGTCCATAGCCTCAAATCTTGGAAAAATGCATTTATGACAGCACTTGGGCAAAGGATCCTCCTGGGCGAAGGTTCATCCTTCGCCAACCCTGAAAAACGTTCGCCTGATAGGTTCAAATTCCCAAAAACCTTCATCGAGATTTTTATAGACTATTTTCACAGTATTGTATATGCCTGCAAATTTTTGTTCAGAACTGATCAGCCAAACTAGTATTCAGTGTAATGGACCCTCCAAATTCACCTATAAGTTGGCTGAATTCGATTCATTTCTCACTTGTGCTAGCAAAGCTCTTGCCAATTTTTTTCATGAACAAAGCCTTTCAAACTTTCTACACTGCTTTCTGATATACTTTCGCGCATCTTACTTCATTTCTGATCATCTTGTCTTCCAGAGATACTTCCCAGTCTCCTCGTTATACCATTCATCGCGGTGTCCCATCTGCAATGGACATCATGATACTTCCTAGCACAAGCATGGTCACTCAGTTGATGACTCTTGCGGAGCTTCTGCTTACTGCAATGGGTATTCATGAGAGAGCCTTTTCTGGAAAATCAACATGGATTTCATCACTCTTGCCTTCAGTACGTGGAAGGAAGAGAAATCCGAATTTTACATCACCTTTCAGGGAGCCACACACAAGGTGCACGTTAGAGAGGCCGCCCTTGCTTCTATAGGCATAGAATCTAGTACACAAGCCTCACCCAACCATAAATAGGCCACATCGACCTAACCAATGATTTGCACTGGACCAACGACGGTTATCTTCTAGAAGCCAAAACTGAGCCTGTCATACACGCTGATGCCCAGTTCCTGAATAACTTTCTGATGGTTGGCAACCTCAGAAAAGATCGCGTCACTTCACAAATCCTACATAGGATAGTTGAGTCTTATACAGAGTTAGCCAAAGCCCCTCTTAAACCATATAATTGGTTGTTGGAGGGTTTGGGGATCCCAAGGCAACCCTCACCCTAGTTAATAAGTGAGAGGGATTTGGCACCCTGCGTGTGTAAGTCCAACCCAATGATCACATAGTTATTTTATTGATTAATTAGAAAGTCAATACAAGGACTTTAGGCCTTTTTGCGGTACTTTTAATGCCGCAGGGCCTAAATGTCAAGTTAGTGAATAAAGTTGGGTTTCCCTCCAATTTTGATGGATCCCACACTTTTTTAAATTTGAATAAAAGAGAGAGGCAAGACTGGACCAATAGGATTCAGAGGCCAGGATTATCCTCTCTACTATAAAAAGTGACCAACTCGAGTTGCTCCTCATGTTCATTTCCTCATTTCAATAAAGCAGATTGGTTCTCTTTAGAAATGGATTGATGAATGTCCTTGCTCTTCCTCTCTTTTCCTCCATTTCTCATGCTTTCTTTGGATTTTGCTAATTGTTGGATTTGATCATTATTGGGATTGTTATTTCTTATGCTTTTTGTGAGAGAGAAAAAGAGAGAGAGAAGAGTAAGTTACTATCATTGTTGTGGATTTAGGGTTAATGGAAGTAGGGTTAATGGATGTAGTGTTAATGCTTAGTGTTAATGGATGTTAGTGTTATATCCTCCATTCGTGTTGAAATTTGAACTATACTATCGCTCTCATGGGAACGAACCTACGCGTGACAACTAACTTTGTCTCTTTGATGCTAGATTGACTAGATCTTGGATTCAGGTTAGGCAAAGAAAGAAACCCACTACAATTTTGGCGCCGTTGCCGGGGAGCTACGCCAATTTTTCAGTTTGCAGCATGTTTGGCTGATGGTTAGCTTGCATTAGGCATCTTGTCGTGGCATGAATAGTGTTAAAAATGCATTGTAGGGATAGTTTGGGATTGATTTTGCTAGATTTTGAGTGGATTTGCTTGTTTGAAATCTAATCTGATTATTAAACAGGGAAAGCTAATCAGATCACTAATCTTAAGGTCCATTTGGATCTGTGATATCAGAGAAAATAACAAAAATCGATCAAATCTATCAAATTTGTCAAAAAGAGGCAAAAAGCGTCATTAGAGCCCAGAACTTTTTACCCTCTTTCAGGAAAAATTCGCAAAAACCATCAAAAAACACCAAAAATTATCAAAATCCTAAAAAATATAGAAAAAGAACCTTCGTTCGATTCACTGTGCTTAGATGTGATGCAGATCTATCTACTGCCAAGTCGGCGAAGAATAATACCAGAAATAGAAAGGTTCTCAGAGGATCAGCTGTCATATTGTCATATTTTTGCCAAAAAAGTCACTTTTTTTTATCATCCACCAGTCTTACAGCTGGAATATTTCAGTGGATTTCCATCGGGCCTTACAGGCATATCAGAGAGAGTATGTCCACTCTCCGGATCCAACGGTGCGACAATCGGCAATGTTTGCAAAAGATCTAACTCTGTTGGCATCGGTGGCAACCAAATGGGACGATTGTCTTCCTACCCTGGCATTTGATCCAAATAAGCCGATGGCCTCAGAGCAAATCAAAGATCAGCTGCCGATTGCTCGACTTTATTTTCGTGCGACTATGATGGGAGGCTCTTGGGAATCCCGCTTCACCTCATGGACAACTTCCAAGTGGATTGCCGGAGCCCACCGTTGTTTCCTGTCACATAATTTGGATTTCAATACTGCACACCTTGACTTTATGGAGAAGGTGCAGTATCATTTAATTAAGATTCGGCGCGAAGCCAATAAAAGTCTCCAATAACTGCATATTGCAGGTGTCGTGGGACCGACACCAGTTTTGGTGGGGGATACTGTTGGAGGGTTTGCGGATCCCAAGGCAACCCTATTTCTAGTTAATAAGTGAGAGGGATTTGGCACCCTGCGTGTGTAAGTCCAATCTAATGATCACATAGTTATTTGATTGATTAATTGGAAAGTAAATAAAAGGACTTCAGGCCTTTTTGCGGGACTTTTAATGTCGTAGGGCCTAAATGTCAAGTTAGTGAATAAAGTTGGGTTTCCCTCCAATTTTGATGGTTCCCACACTTTTTTCAATAGAGCAGATTGGTTCTCTTTAGAAATGGATTGATGAATGTCCTTGATCTTCCTCTCTTTTCCTCCATTTCTCATGCTTTCTTTGGATTTTGCTAATTGTTGGATTTGATTATTACTGGGATTGTTATTTCTTATGCTTTTTGTGAGAGAGAAAGGGAGAGAGAGAAAAGTAAGTTTCTATCATTGTTGTGGATTTAGGGTTAATGGAAGTAGGGTTAATGGATGTAGTGTTAATGCTTAGTGTTAATGGATGTTAGTGTTAGATCCTCCATTCGTGTTGAAATCTGAACTATACTATCGCTCTCATGGGAACAAACCTACACGTGACAACTAACTCCGTCTCTTTGATGCTAGATTGACTAGATCTTGGATTCAGGTTAGGCAAGGAAAGAAACCCACTACATTGGTTCAAGACTGTTTCTGGTGAGCTCAAATGAGCTATTAAGAGCAATACTAAGCAGCAGTTCATTGCTGGCTCCTTGTGGATAACTTGGAATTTGTCTAAACCTGGGTTTGAAAAAATCTCTCATCCTTCTTGCTTGTATTATATTCACAAATAAATAGCTCTCTTGAATCCCTAAAGTGAAATTTTATCTTCGGCCCCTATCAAACATTTTCAGCCTTTTTTCCACCATAAAGCTTTTATTTATGGAAAATACTAGGAGATGTCATGTAGAAATTATTAAGATCAAGCACAAGAATAGGTAATTGTATGTCAATATATGATGCTTCTCCAACCCATGCTTCTAGTGTGATAAACTTGGGAATGATATTTCCTCATCTTCTCTCTCCAAGATTATCCCTCCAAAGCTAAAGGATGAATGACCCATTACAACTCCAAGAACCTTTTGCTCAAGGAACATACATTGTGCACATTGATTTGGATATTGATAAGGATATAGATAGCTAAATGCATTATTCATAGTTGCATGCATCCAAATTCAAAAATCATATTTTTATTACTACATGCACTTTTTACCTATAAAACGCTACGTAGTTAATGTCTATTGCTTTTGAATTAACAATGTGTGTAATATAAGTCAGCCAAAATATTTGTTAAGATTTTCGGTAATACATAAAATGTGATAACATGAGTCGATCAAAAGCCTGTATTGCAATTCAAACACTACTTTCACATTTGAAATGGAAAAGTATAAATGGTTGTGTCTCCATCTACACTAGTAAAACAATACAAATAATAGCTTGATTGGACTATATTTTATTGTACATAACAGTGATTCCGCATGTGTTTTGGCATGTTCCCACACATGAGGATAGACCTAAGTAGGCTAGCACCAAATCTCATGGGTAGATAAGGCCATTTGGCATATAAGTTTGACTAGAAATTTTGGAAATGTGCAATTTGATTGAATGCTTCTAAATTAAGGAGACTTTAGGAGTAGGTTAAGGACTAATCAAATAGCACCCTCACACGTCTGAGATCAACTCGGACCACCAACATGACCTCCATCATTTTTTATATATGGTCTTTTTGAAACTCATTCTATACATTGGAAATTTGAGAGTTACAAATTTTTGAACATTTCTTATACAAGCTTGTGTAGACTTTTATTTGCATGCATTTCTTTGAGTTCAATGCTTTTATAATCCTTTTTACTTTGCTCTCGACTCTATCCATACAATAGCCTATACTTCACACATGTAAAGCTATTTTGGCCATTCAACGCTTGTTTTTTTATTGTTCTTGCTTGCTAATCTACATTGTTTCAATAGTAGCTTTCAATATTGATGGAAATGAAAGTAGCAATGCACCTAGTCCCATTTGTGGATTGATTAGATCCAATTAAGGTTCAAAATTTTCAGTTCTTCACAACACTGATTTTTATCACAAAACAACAATACAATCACCTATTTACTAAAGTGGCAACAATAAAATGAGTACTAAAATTAAATGTTTTGAACACCTACAAATTAAAACAATAACCTTTCTCTATTAACTACATTAGTTACATAAATAGCATGCTTATTATGAGCTTGACAAAAAAATAAATAATAACATCTATATGACATTTTATGCTTAGATTCTTTGGTAATCGATGAAAAGTTTCACTAAAAGCAAACAAAGAAAGACTATAACTTCGCAATGAATATGTCTCAAACACAAACCTACAAACTCAAACAACATTTTCAAATAAAAAATATTCACCATGAAACACAATATTGAATATTAAACTTATCATTAAAAACAAAAACTAAGGCATGACGAAGGAAAGACAATACTTTTGATAATATAAGGTTCACTAACATGCCATCATAAGCAAATAAATATAGATATTATGGTACCAATTTATGAGAATAACAAATATGTTTCATCTATTAATCAGTGCCAAAATATCAAACATCATTTCCAATGAAGCTAGATTGATAATATCTCACAACTACAACTAATAATTTGTTATCAAGATTTCACCTCGAAAATAAAATGTGCAATTTGAAAATGAGAAGTTACAAAAAAAATTCAACATTTTCTTTCAATTTTAACAAGCAGCAACTCTAACTAAATGATAAATAATGGAAGCTATGCACCAAAAAAGTAGAAAATTCATCTTAAAACAAAATTTCCCAATTGCATACGTGCTATAGATTACTTGAATGACCTATATCACTATCAAAACAGCTTCTTAAAATACATCCTCACATGATGTTCACAAATTTGGACAAGGCAAAATACATTGAACTCAATATAATCAACTGGGATGGAATAAATCTTAAAATCAATAAATGCTTCTTTTCACAACTCTTCCAAAGATATTTATAAAAGTCCCAGCCACCAAAATAAAACAACTAAATGACACAGAGCAATACTGGTTGAAGATATTATCTGGATAGAGTCGTTGAACAATTGCGTAGCAAAATGTGAATACCAACAAAAGTGCCAAATATTTAACATTAGAGTTGTTACTCAAAGATAAATATTTACAACAGATTCTGATTCTATTTGCAACAACATGAACCATCCAATGACTACAAGCATTAGAAATTCAAAAACTCACATGAAATCTTAACATAACGATGTCTAATCCATAAGCTCATATGCTTATGAATTTCCTTCTCATCCAATTCCTCTTCTTGCTGAAATTCCTCATGAAGGGTACCAATAACCTGTCTTGAGCTTTCACCACTGCCTGACCCCGACATGATTACTAGATTCATAAACATACAATACATTACAATAAACCCTAATATATTGAAATGAAGTAGAAAAGAAAATCGACTACAGAACTTTAATGCATATTGGAGTGGAACTTTCATACTTGTGATAACAAAAGAAAAAATAGATATGCGTTTAGAGCCTGCACCAAGATGCAAAAGAATCATATAAGCGACAACGTATAAGAATAGTACTATCTAGAAATTAAAACATTAGAATCATACCGTAATCAGAAGATAAAAACCATGCTATCTAAATATCGAAAGATAAGAATCATGTTATCTAAATATTGAAAGATAAGAACCAACGTATTGTTTTTGAAAAATTGATTAATTTTATGTTATTTGTGTTTTGTACTTGTGCATATATGCAGTTTATCACAATGAGATGAATTACATTCAGATCAGTCTAGCGATGAAGACACTACTCAAGCTAATAGGGTAAGTAATAAATATGCATGTTTTCTTGTTCATAAAGACTTTGTTATTATAAGTTAAACTATTGTGCTATAGTGACATGTACTTGATTTTTTGTTTCTCATAAAAACATTATTTTCAAAATAAAATATGGTGCACATGCGTCAAGTGTGATGGGCAAAAGATGCGTGAAAGACGTATTGTTGAAAATCATTTGTGGAAGTTTGGACGAAAAGAAGAAGGTCAACCATCAAATTTGGAAGACGTTGAGGTTTGTTAACTTTATATAATATTCGTCAATCTCTATACGTCACTTATGGAATTTGTTTCATGTGTGTAGCCAATAAATCGAATGTCATTCCTTGGAGTTGATCCATCCGTGTTTAGTTACAATCAACGTCAAGTTTTGATAGAAATGAGAAAACAAAGAACGAAACAAATTCAAGAGGCAAACACAATTGGAAAAAAAAAAAAGTAATCAACTTGATTCTAATGATGATGATGATGAGGTGCAACACGGTGAAGCAATGCACAACATATTTGAATATTACTTTGAAACAAATGAGCATGATGCTATGCACACATCTTCTAATGAAAACAGAGATCACGAACAATTTGAGATGGATGAAGACGGGATTCTATTGCGCAAGGAGGCAGACACTCATTTGTATCCTGGAGCATCCATTTCGAGACTAGCTACTCAATTCTTATTCTAAACCTTCAAGCAACATACAAATGGAGTGACCGTAGCGTGACATCATTATTCGGGTATTCAACGCATAACACAACTATTGTAATTTATAGCGTATTTACACTAAGTTGATGTTTTTTTTTTCTAACAACTCACATTGCTCTTTTTTTAGATTGTTGCATCGAATACTTTCAAAAAAAAATGTGATACCTAAAACACGAAAGATGATGACCGTGCTTGGAATGGATTACGACAAAATACATGCATGTCCAGAAGACCATGTTTTATATAGAGGTGAGCGTTCAGAAAAGCTTCAATGTCCAATGTGTAACGCTTCACGTTTTCGAGATGACGTACAAGGGGATAAAGTGCCACGAAAAGTGTTACTTTCAATTATCCCACGATTGCAACATTTATTTCGATGTAAATCTTCGGCACAACTAATGGATTGGCATGTCAAAAATTGGTCTACGGATGATGTCATGAGAGTACTAAGTGACTCACCTGCATGGAAACATATTGAAGACCAATGGCCCGAGTTAAAGAACGAACCTCGTAATTTGAGATTTGGCCTTGCTATAGATGGCGTAAATCATGTTAGCGTTCAAGCGTCAACTTGGTCCACATGGCCGGTTGTGCTCGTTAATTATAACATACCTCCAAGGTTGAGTATTAAAATGGGACATTTGTTATTGGCTTTATTAATTTTAGGAAAGTACAAGGCCAAGAACATGGATGTGTATCTTGCACCTTTGGTCGATGAATTGTGCATTCTTTGGAATGGTATTCACGCTTGCGACATCACGAGACCTTTACAACAAAGGAACTTCATTGTTCGTGGGATTCTAATGCGGACGATACATGACTACCCCGGTTTAACAAATGTTCAGGTATTGGTAAATTAAGTGGATTGGAATCGCATGATTGGCATAAGATGTTGCAATTCATACTTCCACTTTCTATTCAAGGTCTCTTCAACAATGATGTACGAAATACACTATACAATTTGTCATCGATGATTAGGTTTGTATATTTTCTTAAGCACTTGTATAAATATGTGTTATTTCAATATTTTTATGTGTTAAACAACCTAATGTACTATCAATCTTGTAGGTGAATTTTCTCAAAAAAAATAAAAAATAGTGAATTGGATTCCATGAAAATCCAAATGATCAAAATGGTATATTTATTGGAAATGGATTTTTCAACTTCTTTTTTGAATATACAAGTTCATCTTCTAATGCATTTGGTCGAAGAAGTATCAATTGCAGGACCTGTGCACACGATATGGATGTTCTACCTTGAGCACTTTATGAAAGTTTTGAAGAGCTTTGTGACACAAAAGGCAAGGCCAAAAGGTAGCATTGCAGAAAGTTCTCTTGCACAGAAATCTTTGTTTTATCACCAAAATAATCTCACAATTGCATCCTGCAAGTCCAAAAATGTGGTGTGAAGAAGAAGATGAATGTGTTAAGGGTGAAGTACTACAAGAAAATGGCGTGCAAAAGAGACTTTCATCTCAATTAAAAAAAAAAATTAACACGTTCATATTATATAACTGTGGACAAATGAAAAAGTGGATTTCAAAGTATGAAGAAGCCAAAAAAGAAAGAAACATAACATTGAAACGAAGAAGAAATATCAATCGAAGAAGAATAAGAGAATTGGAAAACGACGAACCTTTGGAGCATTTACTTTCAAAATGCTCTCGTGAATGGGTTTTTGATACGATACTAAAAGCATCCAAAAACGGAAAAGAAGTGACCGTTATTTTTGACGTAAAATGGTTTAAGATCATCTATCGTGGAAGCAACGCCACGATTAAAAATGATAACTTGAAATTTTTTCAAATCGACTCAACAAAATGTATATTGATGGACTCTCATGACACTTTAGTACTGCCACGACATTGCGAACATGTGAGACTCTAAAATTCCAATGTCATTAATATTCGCAATCCAATTATTTATGTGTAGACTAACTTAATTTTTTTAATTCTTTGGCAAATTATATTCCATCCAAATCGAATAGACCCAAGATGGTGGTATGTGATCCAACTTAATACAAAAAGGCAATGTGTGTTTGAAGGAAAAGATATTGTTGAATCGGATATAC
Organism: Diphasiastrum complanatum; assembly: GCA_029204225.1. NCBI lineage: Eukaryota > Viridiplantae > Streptophyta > Lycopodiopsida > Lycopodiales > Lycopodiaceae > Diphasiastrum > Diphasiastrum complanatum. Next base: position 33,424,470 of record CM055114.1, read on the forward strand.
ACGACGAACCACCACCCAATTTTGAGGATGTTTTGGAAGAAAATCCTGAACCACTCATCCAAATTCCAAATGATGTGAAAATGATGGAAAAAGAAGGTACAAATGAAAATGATGAGATTCCTACGATCGTACAAGACCAAATTGGAGGTAATTTGAAGCCCCGACGTTTGGATGAGATAGAATTAGAAGAAGAAGAGATTGAATATGAGAGTAGCTCACATCATCAAAGAGACGCGATCGGAAATCTACGATTATACCTAGACCTAGATTCAGATGAGTGTCAAGACTTGTGTGATGACGAAAATGACGTAAATGATGAAAATGATCTATGATTATTAATACTTAAATTCACTTCCACTCATTTTTTTTTTATATTCATCGCAGTACTTTTTATGTATACTTTAATAGTTAGAGTTGAATGTGATAATTATAATACCCGAACCTTACGATTATGTCCTATTTCAGAATGTCACCACATATTCTCTCCCTGTGACGTGTAAATTTTTTCATGCAAGTTGGAAAGATTAGAACCTCACCTTTAACGGGAAAAAAGTAAGGGCTACACACCTTCTTAGGATTGAGAATTTTAATTATCTACATTTTAATCTTGCATATTATCTAATTGCTAGTGTATGCGGTAAAATACGACATTGCTTTGAACAAAATGAAAGTGATGAATTACATTTAATTTCTTACTATGTTAGATAACGTGCTGCGGAGGCAGCCAAACTGCCAACATCCTTGAAGCCTACACAGATGCAGATTGGGCAGGAGATGTCGATACTAGAAAATCAACTTTTGGATTTGTATTGTTATACAACCAAGGCCCAATCTCATGGAACAACCGAAAGCAGACCTCAGTTGCATTATCATCAACGAAATCCGAATATATAACTGTCACAAATGCAACTAAAGAGATGATCTAGCTAAGGCAACTGCTTGCAGACATCAACCTTGCACAATTGTGACAATCAAAACACAATAGCGTTGTCTCTCAATCCAAGATTTCACTCTCGAAACAAACATATCAAAATCAGGTATCATTACCTTAGAGAGAAAGTGCATAGCAAGAAAGTAGCATTGATTTTCTGCAAAACAAACTACATGGCAGCAAATTACTTCACAAAAACTCTATCAAAAGAGCAACATCTCAGATTTAACTATATGTTAAATCTGAAAATCAAAGTTTTTCAAGACCCACATTAAGGGGGGTGTTAGATTTCTTATGCTCAGCCTTAAACAAATCATTGAAATAATGAACATCCTAGTTATTTAAGAGTCAATAAAAGTGTTAATTTTTATCATTATCAGAATTCTTCTATAACCAACATTATCACGCTCAACAAGTTGAAGTTACTACTTCAAGCCATTGTACTCACTGTTAATATTATTAATCAGAGTGCAATTTTTGTCTCACTGTTGTATTGTTCATGTGCGCAATTCTGTATGAATCATTCTTCTTGAATATTTCTGCTGCTAACTGTTGCGTTTTCAATCCTACATGCCTACGCTCAAAGCTTCGAGCTTCCGCTGCCTGTCATCCCCACGGTTTACGACAAAGGCTTGCTTCAAGCCATAGATGCTTCTTTGGAGATGGCATACTTTGTTCTCCATTCCATGCTTGATGAACCCTTGTGGCTGCTCCATATAAATATCCTCTTCCAAAAAACCATTCAAGAAGGCATTAGAGACATTCATTTGACATAGAATCCATCCAAAATGTGATGCAAGTGTAATGATTAGCCTTAATGTGACCATCTGTCGGGCCTTCTGCTCCACCTTTGGTCCATGTCGAGGATTCTTGATTGGACATCTTGCACTCGAATGATCTCCAAAGCAGTATATACATTCATCATTTTCAAGAAAACTGACCATGCGAGCATAAGCTTGAAGACAACCTAAACTTGAAGTGCAAGGTTCTTGGTCTTCTGCTGCATTTATCTGCTTGACTCTGATGCACTTAGTTGCCTTTCATAGAGTTCCACTCTTGCTTGATCATTGCTCGTTGATTACTTTTGTTCCTCTAATTTTCCATCTGATGATTCACCAATGCAATAGGGAAAATTCATCATCCCGTGTTGCAGTTCCATATGTTTGTTAATACTCCCATTTGCATTCAACTTAAGCTTGAAGACCCACTTGCATCCTATTACATTCCTTTGAGGTCTATCAACAAGCAACCAAGTTTCATTCTCAATCAAGGCATTATATTCATCCAACATAGCTTTATACCATTATTGACAACCATCTACTAGCAGGTGTATATTTGGACTTCTACTAAAGGAAGGAGGCCTCAGTGTCTTTCATGGGTTTTTTAGACGTTAAAACACTTAGAAACAGGAAACCACACCTCTTAAAAAAGCTTTAAAATTACTTGAGATACCTGATCACTTTTTATTCTGTATGCACAATGTACTTTGTAGAATAAGGAAAATCATAACCTTCTGTATTATATGAAATCCCATAACATACCACTACCAAAAGCAGTTCTAAAAAAACAGTAACAAGTTTATAGTTTGCTCTCCCGTCAAATAGAAAGAGCTTTTACATGATGGCTGACATGATCCTCTATAAAAGACGAAATGAAGAAGTACGAGTGATCATAACCACTCTGGATCCTAAGAGTGGTTGATATAGGCCCATTTGCTTCCTTTACAGCCTCCACAAAGTTTTCTGGAAGGAGCTGTTTGGAATGATAAATATCTTTGTCCCCCTGTTCACAAGCATCTTATTAACTGATCAATCTTGCTCTGCCTCACTAATTAATGCAGCTTGACTCAAAAAAATGTGTAAAATGAGCAATTTTGATTTTCCCAAGATGTGTTACAATAGACCAGGCCTACAAAAGCTGCTGAAAAGACAAACACAGGCATGTACCTGGTCAATGAGAATGTTGGTCGGAGGTCCCTTGTACCTTTTCACTAAAGCAGTTGCATCGTACTCCTGTGGAACATTTGCAGTATAGTCACTGACCACAAACAACAACTTAAACTTAAATTTTACCCACACAACAGCATATGCAATACTTAACTAGAAGCAACTATAAAAGCCATCCATATTTGCTAGAAAATTACTGCAAATGGGTAGAGCACTCCCACTATGTCTGATGTACCTCCCAAAGCATCCTATTTTCACCAAGATATCCTATAAATGCTTTTGTACCCCAGGGACAACTGACTGGATTGCAAATGGGAGCAAAAGCTGAAACAGACTGCAAAAATAAAATCCAATAAGAAAATTTCCGTAGTGAGTTACTTAAAATATCAAAGATTTTCTAGAAATTATTACTAGTTACCCAGGTTCATTTATGCTAGAAGCCTAGAATTTTTCTACGTCTCTCTACGTTGCTTCTCAAAGGGCATTGGCATCTAATATCAAAATATGCACACTTGACTTCATCAGGTCTACTTGACAACGTCATACGGGTGCTAACTTTGACCATAGTGAAACACTACATTGTCAAATGATTTAAGGCTAGAAATACGATGTTGAAAAGATCATTATAGCTCCAAGCAACACATCAGCAGTGCATGTTGGACATCAACAATTTTAATCAACTTCAGATCCAGCAAGTGCATTTTGATTTTCTATGTGATAAAACTAAAATACACTTCAGATGGATCAAACTAAACTGGAGGCAACACATCAATAGTGCATGGACATGGACAATGATAATTGTAATAAACTTCAGATCCAGCAAGTGCACTTAGATTGTCTATATGATACCACTGTGATAACTGGTTTCGAATCAAGCATAATCAATTTTGACAGATGAAAAATTGAAATTTGTGTTTCACCTAACAGTGGTAAAAGAATATGAAGACAAGTCAGATATGAGGTGCCACCTTGTATCTCAGAGGATTCTTCAAAAAAATGGTTAGAGCTCCATGCCCGCCCATGGAATGCCCAAATATTGATGAGGTCGAAGTATCAAGCTGTGGGAAGTTTGAAGTAAGGAGCTTTGGAAGTTCTTCTGTTACGTACTCATACATACGCCAATTCTTCCACTTCTCCGCTGTTGCGTTCACATAGAACCCAGCTCCTGTAGTAACTTACAAGATATGAGAACACAAACTTATAAGATATTCTCCGAGTAACAAGGAAAGTCTGGCAGACAAAATTAAATCATTTCTGATACTTTTATTCACAATTGCCACCACAATACCAGTGGGTGCAAAATTTTAACTGGATAATACCAAAGTATCTTTACTGCAAGCAGAATATCTTCATTTCTCTGAATAGCATCAAGCTCTTCAAGGACACAGTCAATCACATGGGAAAATGCCATACTGGTACTACAACTAGATTTCTTCATTCTTCTGAATTTCAGTCTATTTGAAAAGGTGTCTTGAGATATGAATATATCCAATTTTGAAAATGCAAAATTAGGCATTAGGATCATCATGACAAAGCTCAGAAGAAAATATACATAAGACGAGAAAGGATTCAAATATCAAAGAATCTAGCCAGCAAACACCACTTATGAATGACGATAGTTGGAAGGAGGAAAGACATTTAAACACTGCCAATCAGTGATGATCAACATCATGTACAAGCTCTGCTGTTTTGAAAGTTCATGAATGACATTGCAATTGTACTGCTACGAATGAAGCCAATCTGTTCAAAGTTTTCTCTTACCAACTCCAAAGTCCCAGCTCTCAGACTCCCCTTCAATATGTAAACCACCTGCCAAAAAGTCAAACCTATGGTATCAGATAACAGGTTATCAATGCCTGTGTTTAGAAAAAGGGTAGCAAACTTAATCAACGAGCTGTTACTCTTAATAGACACCAACTTGGAGATAAGTTGTGCTGAGTAAAGTTTTATTATGGATGTACCAATGCTATGGCTGTTAAAGATTTCAAATAGCTCCAATTTCAAAAGTATCACAAGATTGTTTTTAGCATTTAAAGTGGAGAAAGAATGAAAGAAAGAAAGCTTCGTTGATGTCTTGTCAATGCCAAAAGGCGTAGAAGATGAAAAAGTACATGTCAAGTCTGTAATATCCATGGGAGTGTATGAAATGTCTCCAATATAGTAAAAGAAAAGTACATATAAATCTGGAATGCTAAGACAAAAATGGAATACAGTGGTATGCCCTATAATGTGCTACAATGTAATGGTATATGTGTCATCATCTCAGAGTCATCATGTCCTATTGGAGGAGGTGATGCAGGCTGCCACTGGAGATACGTATCCCGTCATCATGGAGGTCCTCTATGAAAGGTATGTGTTCTCAAGAGAGTATACGTAGCTGTAACTGCCATATGACGCTGAGGGGTGCATTGTCTCTGGTCTCTGTGCCAGTCTTGCGTAGTGTTATCATCATCATCATCTGATTCTATATCTGTCCATATTCTTCTCCTACAGATGAAGAAATTTATGTATCATGGTGACTCTGATGACTCTGCTGATCACTTGGCAAATGTCCCTCTACAATAAGAACATCTCCTGTGGCATGAGTGCAACACAATGTGGGTCCTTGTATGCAATGAGAGAGTGCCACGGAACTGGTGTCTCTCTGAAGAGGCAGTAATTTCTCCCTCTAATCTCATAGCAGATGGGGCATCTGAAGACAAAGTGTTCCTCAACTCCATTTCACCCAAGGTGCACAGCTGACAAATCCTATCCTTACGTGCAGTACCCTGGAGTCATCCAACCTCCCATCCAGACTCCAGGCCCAACGCAAGTAATGGGGCAGGCCCAGTAATGTAAAAGTGTCCTATAACTTATATGAGTCAAATCTACCATCAAGGATGGGATGTTTATCCTCTTCCAGTTCGGTATGCATGTGTCAGAGAATATGATCATAACCAAGGCATGGAGTTAGAGTCAAAACTTTCATAAATGTCTTAATAAAATAGAGGCCCGTAATCTCAGAGCTCACCCAATTTAAGGAGGTTTTTTGTGCATCAGAAGGTGCATGTCTACCTATCATGACTCAGAGTGTGGACTCTAGCCATGTACCCATGTGTAAACCAAAGGGTTTTAGAAATGTGGACATTCATTTTCCGAAAAAAAATTTAAGCTTTTCAGTTTCTAGGATGTTAATGCATTGCAATATCTGACATTTCTTGCTAGTTTGCTATTATATGTTGAGTTTTGTATGGCAGCATGCAATGTAAACTAATCTAATTTTAGTTTAATCGCAAGCTGGTGTGACGAAACTCGAAGATAATCCGTCATACGCGGGTTATCGTATAGAACACGATGGAGTGGATTTACATCTATATGGTTAAGATGGGAAATCCAGGGAGACAGCAATATGGAGTGATGCAACGAGGAAGGTGGCCTATCTTTCCAATGGGCTATCGTGTGGGAAGTGGTGAAGCAATGAGGTGAGGGACTCCTGGTATAGCGTCATAAAAGAGTGAATAAAGGCGTATCTAGGTGCACAATCAAGGAAGAGGTGAGATGGTGACAATGAGGGTGTGATGGTAACGATATGGAAGGAAAGACCAAAGAGGGTTGCGGGTGTTAGAATCCCCATCATCGAAACCGACCATAGCTAAGACACAATCAGGTGACAAACGCTTCGTTATCGTCGCGAACCATAGAGGTATTGCCACCTCTCCCCCATGCACTGGAACCATAGACCACCATCAAGCAAGTTCGGATCTCCGATAAGCCAGTGTCCCATACCACTATACCTTACCCTCAACCCTCACCTACTTACATCCTGAGGCCTAGATTATCGTCCCAAGCTGACCACCAGTGGAAGAGCTCTTCATTGCCACTTGCAACATTTCTTGCATAGCTTATAGGAAATCCACTACAACAAGTCATGAGCTAGCACTGGAGCTCGAGTCATGGCCTAGTCAGGAGCCAACTTGATTCTGCCGCCGGGACGGCTCCCGGGACCATGTCCAGGAGCCAGACTGATTCTGCCAGGCTTGCCAGGCTTAATCAGCAAAATAAAAACAAAGTCCAGAAAAGCGTGCTTTACCAGAAAGCACTATATTCCAGGACAGGGGGGGGGACGAATCCCACCAGAACTATAGGGGGAGTCCGGCAGACAGAAACTTGAGCAGCTCAACCAGCGCCAGGAATCCAGTCGCCAGGTCTCAGCTCCCTCTACCAGCACGAGCCAGGCACAATGCCCAGCACGTGTTGGTGGCCCCGAGACCAGTCAGTCTATGTATGAATGTAACCTCTTCCAATTTAATAAAGTTGTTCCTTGGGGATGATTACCATTTCGGTTTCGCCTTCGGGACTGGTCCAAGTGGAAGGACCCTTACTACAACCTTATTGCGTCGCCGGCGCCTAAGGGTCCACGTCACCGACGTGTGGCTCGCCGCTATGCCATTTGGTCAGTTTGGCGACCACTATGCCTTGGGTTTCATGTGTGACTTGTCTTTGCCTTTGGTTAACTTTTGGGGACGGATTCTGAGTTGGCTTTCGGGTTGGTTGGGATTCCAGTTTTCTTAAGTCTGAATGGTTAAGCTTGTTATTGGCGTTTATGTAAGTGCACGATGGATGAATGTTAGACTTAAGCGCGTGTTGGGGAAACCGCTCAAGTCCCAACGCCCTTTGAGGCGCCGGCATAACATGTGGTATCAGAGCCGACAGGGATGGCCACTTTTTGGGATTTGTCAAGACAGCCGTTGTGCAAGGTGCTGCCCACAGTGTAAGCACGGGTGCGTCCACGGTCGAGGTGGTCGGCAGAACGGGGGACTTGATGAGTCAAGGTGCTGTCCTTGAGGTGTAAGCACGGTCAGTTCCCGCGGTTCGAGCCTGGCGCCGTCTGCACGTAGGACAGATGAGGCAATGTGCTGCCATTAGGTTGGTGAAAGCACGGTCTGTGCCTTGTGGGGTTCGGGGTGACATATTCGAACTGTACGGGTTAACCATTGATACAGAGATGCTGCTCGAATTTGGGTGTAAAGCACGGGTGGTTAGCTGCCGGTGCGGGATAGCTGCCGATCGTTTAGCTATAAGGGCTATCGACCAGAGTTGGTGGGGCGTGACTGAGGCAATGTGCTGCTTAATGGTGAAAGCACGGATGGTTGGATGGATGTTTCCCCGTGGGCTAATTTTGTGATCCATTTGTGTGGGCGCGGCTAGGCAAAGGTCCTACGTCCGGTCTCAGGGGGGATGTGGCTTGAGAGGGATCCTCTGTGTTTGCTTTGTTTGGTATGTTCGTTTGTAGTGTGCTTGTATGGACCTAAATAATCCCTGGTTGCTTAATTTGTTCCAGGCGATTTGATCTAGTTGGGAGTTGAGAGAGGAGTTTACATTTGTGGGTGGACGACACACAAGTATGAAAAGGAGCTTCCATGGGGCAACCCCCAAGATTGGTTCGAGATTATTATTCCTATCCGAAAAGATCGCGGGGAGGAAGTCAGATTTCATGATCAACTCTGGAGCTTCACATAACTATATTTCAAGGAGCGTAGTGGAACAGTTCAGCTTGCCGACCAGGAATGTTACATCAATGCTCAAGGCTGAAACAGCAAAGGGAGCACCAGACGCAGACAAAGCGACATTGAACATCCCGGTGCAGATTGGGAGATGGAAGGCTAAACTTAGCTTTCTGATTTTAGAGATGGATGCCTTCGATGTGATTTTGGGCCCCCCTGGTTAAATGAGCACTGTATTGCAGTTTTGGGTAGGAGCTCAAACTTGGTCCTCTTGGATTACAAGGGACAAATCTGTATGACAAAAGCCATGCCTGGAGGGAATGCTAAGGGTACCGATATTGAACAAAATCTGGTTGCTGCATCAGTGATAAAAACTTGCCAAAAGAGGTGGCAGATTTGCTAGAGGAATTTAGCGATGTGTTTCCGGAAGAACTCCCAGCTAAGTTACCTCCTCGAAGACCAGTGGACTATAAAATTGAGTTGGTACCAGGAACAGAACCAACTTCACGAGCACCCTATAGGATGTCACAAGAAGAGTTGGTGGAACTGAAACGACAACTTGGTGAATTGATAGACAAAGGATTCATTAGACCCAGTGCTTCGCCTTTTGGACCGCCAGTGTTATTCGTGGAAAAGGCGGACAAGACTCTTCGGATGTGTCTGGATTACCGCATGCTCAACAAAGGTACCATCAAGAACAAGTACCCCATGCCTAGAATTGATGACCTGTTCGACCAGCTCAAACATGCCAAACATTTTAGCCGAATAGATCTTAGATCTAGATATCACCAAATTCGAATAGCTAAAGGCGATGAGCACAAAACGGCTTTTCGAACACGGTACGGGAGTCACGAGTTCAGGGTGATGCCGTTCGGTCTAACAAACGCACCAGCCACTTTTTGCACGTTGATGAACAACATTTTTCAAGACTGCTTAGATGAATTTGTCATTGTGTACATCGACGACATCCTAGTGTTTAGTCGTAGCCTCAAAGATCACATTACACATTTAAGGACGGTTCTCCAACGACTGAGGAAGAACTGCTTGTTCGCGAAAAGAGAGAAATGTGAGTTTGTGGTAGAAGAAGTTGATTTCGTTGGACATGTTATAGGCTACGGACGAATTCGGATGGATCCTAAGAAGATCAAGACTATCTTGGATTGGCTAGCACCTAAAACTGTTCACGGCATCAAATCCTTTGTGGGGCTATGTAACTTTTACAAGAGATTCATTGAGGCATTTAGCAAAGTTGTGGCACCGTTGTTGGAGCAGACAAAGACTCATCTAAAGATGACATGGACATCGGAATGTGAAGCAGCGTTCCAAGAACTAAAACGACGGATCACTCAAGAACCCATCCTTGCCTTACCGGACTTTAGCAAACCTTTCGAAATACATACAGACGCGTCAAACTTTGCTATTGGGGCCATGTTGATGCAAGAAGGAAAACCAGTTGCATATTTTTCAAAGAAATTGAGTGACGTAGAGCGACGATGGCCAACTCATGAAAAAGAAATGGTCGCAGTAGTTCAAGCAGTGGAGCATTGGAGACATTATGTGGCAAGAAAGCCCTTTAAGGCATTCACTGATAACGTATCACTCAAGTACTTCTCATCCCAAGCTATGCTCATGCCAAAGCAAATGCGATGGCAAAACTTTCTCTCAAAATTCAATATAGACATTGTACATACGGCGGGAAAAAACAATGTGGTAGCGGACGCACTGAGTAGACAGGAGCACTTGATGGCAACGGTAACAACTCAGGTGACTGGCCTACTCCAAGAAATCAGAAAGAACAAGGTTTCGACTCAATTTATATGGTGGTTGACCGTTTTTCAAAGCAAGCTCATCTTGTACCAACTAAGAGTTCAGTGCCAGCCGAAGAAGTGGCAAGGCTATTTTTCAGATGTGTCTTCAAATACCATGGCCTACCTAGAACGATTATTTCTGACCGAGACACCAAGTTCGTAGGAAAGTTTTGGACTTGTCTATTTCACCTTGTGGGAACTGGACTGAATTTGACAGATGGGCAAATTGAGCGACTCAATCGACAAATTGAACAATATTTACGAAATTATGTCGCTTGGGACCAATCCGATTGGGTCAGCTACTTGGATATCCTCGAGTTTGCACATAACAACCAAGTGAATAGATCTACTGGAAAGGCACCCTTCGAGATGAGCAATGGTCGGCTACCGATTGTTCCGAGCTCTTTTCTTACAGGCGTGCAAGAAACTCCGGTACCCACACAAAGCTGACAGAGGTGAAGGCATTTTTAGAGCAATCACAACGAAGCATGGCAGCTGACGTAAACCCACATCAACGAGAACTGGAATTTAAGGGTGATCAAGTATGGCTGAACACTAAAAATATCGCGTTACCAAAAGGCTTATCTCATAAGTTCGTTCGACCTTATGAGGGGCCATATTATGTCACAAAGAAGATCAACCCAGTGGCTTACCGATTGGCACTGCCATCCAGCTTGGATATACACAATGTGTTTCATATCTCATTACTCAAACAGTACAAACCGGATGAGCGATTTGATCGGCAACACGAACTCCGTCACCCACCAACAACACTTGATGATACGAAGAGACAGCTTGTACCAGAACAAATATTGGCACATAGAAAGCGAACTGGCGTTCAACGCGAATATCTAGTGAAGTGGCTACGGGCTCCACTCATTGAGGCTTCTTGGGAGTACGAAGACAAACTTAAGGAGGGAACCCCTGAAGTACTGACAGATTACCTGCAGAAAAATCAACGCAATAGCCGTTTTCCCAGATTGGCACACAAAGCACTACCTGGCGGCATGACTCTCGTATGAACACTCACGACCACTCTGAAGTTCAAGGAACTTCCAGATATCTTTCTTAAGTTTGTCAATAAATCACTTGCAACTTTACACAAGTTTTACGTAAGTGAACTTGATCTACACTTTTCCTGTGCTACTGCCAATGTATTTTTAATTTAATTTAAAGTTGTTAAGACCGGTGAATTAAGCATGTGCCATGCGTCCTAGGTCTAGTTTGGCCCTGATGAGGACATCAGCTTTTTCAAACAAGGGGAGGATGTTGTAAAGCTGACTCAGGTGCACCAAGGTGCCCTGTAAGACTCTAAGGGGTGACACTCCCTAAAGGTCCCAGAGCGAGTTAGGAAGTCAAGGACTTAGCCTCCGACCTGTGGTGAGCCAGCCAAGTAGTTACAAGTCATGAGCTAGCTTTGGAGCTCGAGTCATGGCCTAGTCAGGAGCCAAGTTGATTCTGCCGCCGGGACGGCTCCCGGGACCCATGTCCGAGAGCCAGACTGATTCTGCCAAGCTTGCCAGGCTTAATCAGCAAAATAAAAACTAAGTCCAGAAAAGCGTGCTTTACCAAAAAGCACTATATTCCAAGACAGAGGGGGCGCGCCGAATCACACCAGAAGTATAGTGGGAGTCCGACAGACAAAAACTTGGGCAGCTCAACCAGCACCAGGTCTCAACTCCCTCTACCAGCACGAGCCAGGCACAATGCCCAGCACGTGTTGGTGGCCCCGAGACCAGTCAATCTATGTATGAATGTAACCTCTTCCAAATTTAATAAAGCTGTTCCTTGGGGATGATTATCATTTCCGTTTCGCCTCCGAGACTGGTCCAAGTGGAAGGACCCTTACTACAACCTTTTTGCATCCCCGGTGCCTAAGGGTCCACGTCACCGACGTGTGGCTCGCCACTACGCCATTTGTTCAGTTTGGCGACCACTATGCCTTGGGTTGCATGTGTGGCTTGTCTTTGCCTTTGGTTACCTTTTGGGGACGGATTCTGAGTTGGCTTTTGGGTTGGTTGGGATTCCAGTTTTCTTAAGTCTGAATGGTTAAGCTTGTTACGTTTCTAAGTTGGCGTTTACGTAAGTGCACGATGGATGAATGTTAGACTTAAGCGCGTGTTGGGGAAACCGCTAAAGTCCCAGCACCCTTTGAGGCGCCGGCGTAACACTGGGTGACCAGCACAAGGGTTGCCATGACACTGCTACAAGATTTAGGCCCACAGGTCCTCCCTATCCGGCACACAAACCTTTCCCTTACGGAAAAGCAGGCCATTCCTTAAGAAATAGTCTTCATGTATCTTGTCGGGATCTTGCTTCCCAAGGTCCTCCTCACTAGATCTAGAATTTCCTATCAGGACATCTAGCCAGATGCGACCAAAAAACCCATCAACAAAGATCCCGAAGTGATAGATACAAATCAGATTCACATAAGTGATTAACTTCTCCAGTCTGACTCGAGGCATCATCAACGCAGTTCGACGTACCTTTACGATACCTAATGCCGAACACGAACTCTTGAATGAGTTCCGACCATCTAGCCTTTCGGCCACGAAGGTCCCAGGCATCACATATGTACTTAAGGGATAAATCACAAAAAGAAATATTAGAATCACCTGGTGTCTTGAAACTTTTAGGATCTTCTTTTGTTTCTTCGGGCAGTCTTTTGAAAGATGGCCCTTCTCCATACATGAGAAACACAAGCAGCCGGTCCTTGCCTTGTCATAATGAGCATGATCCAGCTTCATGCGCTTTTTCCCACCTTGGGAACCGGTGTCTGCAAAAAGGAATTTTTGGAAGAGATTTGGTGGTGGGAAATTGAAATAGGGAGCAAAAGCCAAATTACTGAGAAAATAGGGATCTAGGAAGTGATTTATTGATAAGGTCAAGAGAAGGTTGGTTGTGGCATAGAAGCCTAATTATTGGTAGCAAGGCATACTAATTTATGCACATGCATGCAACACACATAAAGCTTCGAGCTACATCACATAGAAATCAAAGTGAGGACACCGACATGTACTATTAATGTTAGGACACCGGCTTACCCTACTAAGACACCGGCTTACTACCCTACTATTAGGACGTGCTTGCCTTCCAAAAAGCCAACCCAATGTAAAGATGAGAATCTCTAGGCATCAAAGCACAAGAGAACCAAGGAGATCTCCAACTTCCTGTACGACATCCTTCTCCATCCTTACTAGCTAGAAGCATGAAGGCATACTATGTCCTCCTCCATGCTAACCTCCATATATAAGTGAGGTGGAGCGACAAGCTAGAAGCATAACTGTGAGATAGAGCTCACAAAGATCATCACAAAGGAGGGCAACCTGGTTATCCAACCCTGACTGTGCAAATTTTTTTAGCAATAGACCCCAAATTTTCAAAAACAACATGCATGAAGTTATTTGCGAATGGCAAACTGCCTAATAACAGCTTCATTGGCCACATCTTCATACCTTATCACTAATTTTGACATGTAAAAACACCATCTTGAAGCTCTCAAGCTCCTATTTACAAGAAGCTATAATATACTTTGAACAAAGAAGTATTTGAGTGTGTTTCTTGCCCAAACGATGTTTCACTTCACACATTTTACTACATAGACCCAAAAAACAAAAGCACCAACAATAGTCCCCGAGTGTCCCAAGCCCTAATTATATAATCATCAATACCTTTGAAAATATAGTGCCTCAAAAGAAAAACACTACACTCATATGTGCCAACTATCAATACCTTCGATGATTTAGTTACCCTACTAGGTAGATAGTACCTGCATCTAACCAAGGTTGTCACTACCTTCGACCTCCTAAAATCTATCAATGAAAGTTGTCAATGAGATGAACACTACATTCATTCATCCGTGTAATCAGTTCTTCAACTATACTAAGTAATACAGTCCTTCCATTATATTACAACTCCCTAAGATCTTCGACTTCCTTGAAGGTTCCGCACACCCCATACCAGTGATGACGCACCGTATCCGCCCATCCATAGGGTCACAACCGACCCACCCCCATGCAGTGGAGCTATCGACATAATCATGCCCAATCAAACCTCCTACGATAACTGGCGTCCCATATCACCAACCATCGCACTCGGCTCTCCCTAGCACACATCTCCTGGCCTGGAGATACATCCTGGCTAATGCACATGCTCTCCATCCACCAACTCCCGGGTAGACTGAGTGGAAAGCGGGAAACCCCACCACTATATAGGCATAGCACAGTGGGTCCCATCAAGCATGGTCCTGCCGGCGACACGTGACCACCTAGGATGGTGACGCGTGGCACCCAAACATGTCGATAACGCCAGACCTGCATCATGCCCCTTGCGAGGCCGTCACTAAAGGGCGTACCGTTATGGTACATAACATCCCCCCCCCATAAAAATTTCCTTCTATGGGAAGAAACCAGGGAATCTAAGTCTTAAATCATCCTCCTCCTCCCAGGTGTCCTCGTCATCTGACTTACCTTTCCAATGAATCAGATGTTCAGAAATCAAACGATTTCTCAGCTGATGTCGTCGAGTATCCATGATCCTTTCTCGTTCATAGGGTACAAAAGTAGTCAAATCCTCCAATAGCACTAGATCGTCTGTGAAAATTAGGTCATCTTTTCCACCAAGTCGTTCCTTTAAACAACTAACATGGAATGCAGGATGGACCTTAGTTCCAACAGGGAGTTCTAGTCGATAAGCAACTTTGAAAGGACTGCTGTAACGTGGAGATAACTTCGGACATTTTCCCATTCGAAGTGTCTTAGAGTCTTTTGGGATTCTAAGATACACCCAATCACCGATCTCAAATTCTCGAGGAGCGCAACTTCAGTTGGCATAGAATTGGGCTCGATCCTGAGCCGAGCCGATCTAATGCTTTCCCTAGCCACCTGCAACATTTCCTGCATATCATGCAAGAAATCAGCTGCAGCTTGAACCTTGAGACCTTCGAGTCCAACGGAGATAGGGGAACGAGGCCTAAAGCCGTACAAGAGCATAAAAGGACTAAAACCAATGGCAGAATGCTTCATACTATTGTATGCGAACTCAACCATTGGGAGTTACTTTTCCCAATCTAATTGTCGCCTGGAAAGATATGCGCGAAGCATATCTTCCATCGACTGGTTGACACGTTCGGTCTGACCATCGGTTTCTGGGTGATCCGTAGACGATAGACTTAAAGTAGTTTCCAGTCCTTCAAAGACAGGCCCAGAACTTGCCAGTGAACTTGGAATCACGATCACTAACAATATCGTTTGGCAAACCGTACAACTTGAACAACTTTTCAACAAAGAGTTGAGCAAGTTCAAAAGCCTTGACAGTAATTTTTGTTGGAATAAATTGTGCCATCTTGGTAAGCCTATCAACTGCTACCCAAATGGCATCGTGACCCTTCCCAGATTTGGGAAGTCCGACCACAAGATCCATGGAAATACTTTCCCATTTCTTGCTGGGAATTTCCAACGGATGCAACAGACAGCTGCTTTGAGTCTTTCCGCTTTATTTACTTGGCACTGAACACACTTTTGAACATATGCCTCGACATGACCTTTCAATTTTGGCCAATAAAATTCTCTCTTAACAAGGTCAAGTGTCCTCTTCTGTATACCAGGGTGTCCCACGCTAGGGCTATCGTGGCACTCGTGCAGGATTTGGGCCCTTATGTCCGCGATATCTGGGACACAAACTTTTCCTCTAAAATGGAATAATCATCAAGTATCTTCTCTTCGTGAGATTTCCTGGAAACCTGCTTTCCAAGATTATTTCTCAAAATAGAGCTTCCTGCCATGACCTTTTGCCAAATACGACCGAAAAACTCATCGGTCCGACAAAGATCTCGCTAGAAAAACATACAACTCGGATTGGAACTCAGCAAAGCATAACTGATTAACCTCTCCAAGCCGGCTCAAAGCATCAGCGACACAATTCAACATACCTTGACGGTACTCAATGTCGAATTCGAACTCATGAATGAGTTCTGACCAACGGGCCTTACGACCCCTAAGGTCCGAGGCATCACTACGAATTTAGGTCCGTACAAATAATGTCTCCGGATCTTTAACGCATGGATGACAGCAAAAAGTTCCTTCTCATAAGTAGAATATCTACTTTGAGCTTGGTCCAACTTCTTGCTCTCAAAAGCCACAGGTCTACCATCCTGGTAAAGGACTACACCCACCGCATAGTCACTAGCATCCGTTTCCACCAGGAAAGATCCGCTAGGGTCCACTATATGTAAGATAGGGGCTGTAGACACTAACATCTTCAAAGCTTCAAAGCTTTGATTAAGTTCATCAGTCCAAACAACAGGTGGACTGATTTTCGAACGCCTTCCGGCCTTCTTCTTATTACCCTTTTTAGTTTTCCTTTTGGCTTTCTTCACTCCCTTAAGAAGATTCGTTAGAGGCAATGCAATTAAGGCATAGTCTTTAATGAATTTATGGAAAAACCCTGTGAAGCCCAAAAAAAATTTTACTTCCCTAATGGTTTTCAGGATAGGCCAATCACGAGCTTTCTGGACCTTATCGTAATCGATCTCAAGACCTCGATCGGAAACGATATGTCCCAAAATACTTGAGTCTTGTTTGAAAAAACTCACATTTAGACTCTTTAGCATAAAGCTTTGTCTGCCTTAGATTATCTAAGACTGTACGCAAATGCACCTCGTGCTCCTCAAGAGTCTTACTGTAAATCAGTATGTCATCTAAAAATACCACGAGAAACTTCCCTAGATATGGACGAAGAATATCTTTCATCATCTGTTGGAAGGTTGCCGAGGCATTAGTTAGACCAAAGGGTAAAACTAAAAATTCGTAATGACCATACCTAGAACGAAAACCAGTTTTGAAAACATCCCCCTCGTGTATTCTAATTTGATGGTACCCCGACCTAAGGTCCAATTTGGTGAAATACTTAGCACCATTCAATCGGTCCATTAAGTCGTCCATCCGAGGTAAGGGATAACGGTTCTTAATTGTCATTTTATTAAGCTTTTTGTAATCGACACAAAGACAAATACTACCGTCTTTCTTGTCGGTTAACAAAACAGGGGCTCCCCAAGGGGATTTACTAGGCCTTATATGGCCCTTACGTAATAACTACTTAAGTTGACTAGCAACTTCATCTTCTTCCTTTGGGCTCATCCTGTAAGGAAAAAGCAATACAGGAGAGCTGTCGGGAAGAAGATCTATGTGATGGTCTACTCCCCGTGAGGGGGAAAGACCCTTAGGCAACTGCTCAGGGAATATATCATTATATTCCTCCCTAAGTCTTTTAAAGATTTTGCCCTCAGGCGAAGATTCTAAATTATCATCAAAAAAAGACAATGCTTTAGGGAAAGACGATACATCAACATCGAAATTATGAGTACTGAAAGCATCTATGTATGATTCATCTTTCAGATAACATAAGTACGAATGATACTCAAAATCCAAAATACATCGATTTGCTTCATGAGCAGTTACAAAAGGTAGATCAGGCTCATCGCCTTTGACAAACCAATGAGTCATTATGCAAGGACTCATTCCTAGCATAAAACCACTCTTTACCTAGGATTAAATCCACCTTATCAAGATTCATAACATGAAAAGATAAACTATCTACATAGTTTTGAATCCTCAACGGCACGTGGGAGACAAAGTGGTCCCAGACCTGCTGCTCCCCACCAGCTGCCATCCTAACCACATACTTGTGGTCACTTGGTGCGGTTGCCAGCTGCAGCTTCTGCACCAACTTAGCATTAATAAAATTATGCGTAGAACCGTCGTCAAAAAGAATACTCACAGGTTGGCTGCCTACAAACCCACTCATACAAATGAGGTCGTGAGGTCCAAACACTGCAGTATTAAAGCAACAATTCATACAAACTGTTTCATCTTTAAAAGATACATCAATGCAAGAAATAGAAAAATTACCTGGTGCCTTAAAGGAGCGGCCACCCTTCTTCCGTCTCTTCGGACAGTCCTTAGAAAGGTGCCCCTTCTCCATGCAGGAGAAACACAGCCCGTCGCTTTTGGCCTTGTCGAAGTCTGCTCTCTCCAACCGAGGGCGCTTCTTTTTCTTCCCCGAAGGAGAAGCTTCGTCGACCATGCGCTCCTTGTCCTTTTTGAAAGAAGGACCGGCAGAGAATTTTTCTTTGGCTTCGGGCTTTGGTTGCTCTTTGCGGGTAACCGTGTGCGTATCGTCGAAAATCCTAGCGAAACGCACGGCATCCTCTAAGGATTGTGGCTGATTACGGCGGACCTCCAACTGATATTCTTTGGGCAAGTCCAAAATGAAATGCAGCTTAAAAAGCACCCCGTCTATGCGGTTAAAAAACCGCGAAGCAGCCTCTTGGAAGTCTTGTAAGTAGACGTCCAAAGGCTTTGTCCCCATTTGCAACGTGGCAAATCGATGATAATATTCAAAATCGTCAAGGACAGGCATAAAGGCAGCCTTAAAGGCTACCTGGAAGTCATCCCAAGTAGTTGGGACCGTAGCTCGATCCTTAAGATCCTGCCACCATGAGTATGGTTTACCGCGTAGAAACATGATGGCCGTCGAAATACGCGAGCTATCTGGTAGATCGTGCATGAAAAAATGAGAAGTCCATCGATCCAACCAAGCCAACACCACATCTTGGTGTCTATCCTTTTTCTCTCCGGTGAAAAACTCCGGAGTAAACATCGGGTTAAGGAGTGCTTGCCGAGACTAGGACATAGCCCGAATTTCGGCCTCCGCCCGTTCATGTTTAGACCACATGTCAACAATTTGTTGCTGCAACAAATTAATTGCACGCATCATATTCTCCATATCAGTCCCGACAGGACTTGGAGGTTGTGTCTCTTCCATAGAAGTGTCCATGGAGAAAGCAGTAGCTAGGAACAAACTTGAGGAAAAACGGAGAGCAACGGTGTAAAAACCGTCAAAAAACAACAACTAGGGAAAAAGGCCTCAAGAAATAAACAAACTTGAGAACTCATAAACTCTACATACAACTTTTGAGATTGAGGTAAAGGAAGTGAACGTACCTCCTATACCCCCTCCCCAAAGCTCCTCTCCCACCTCATGCAAAAAGGACAGTTGGGGCCCAAGAACCCCATTTGTCCCTTCTAGGCCTTTCTTACCATGTGGGGCCACCAAATGGTGCCACATGGCCCATGGACCTCAAGGGATTATCAACTTAAGCTAAGGCCCCTTCTCTCACCTCCAACTCCAACATACCACAGCTCCTCTCCATACTTTGGAGATCTGCAGATACAGAGAGGAAGGGAGAGGTACGACAAAAAAAGGACAGTTTACAAGAAGATGTAGCTTTAACCAATCTTTTGAATTAAAAGGATTCCTAAGCTTCCATAATCTTAGAGCTTTACCAAATATAAACAAAAACTTCATCGATCTTCGGCAAGGGCAAACAATAACATGAAATGGTCTAGGGTTTAACATCCTTTGTCGTTGCTACGACACACTAGTAGCAAGCAAAGAAAGAAAATTTGTGCTTCGGATGCTTGGCAACACAAGTGGAAAGCACATCCACATAACTAGACGAGAACCACGTACAACCTTCAAGTAGATCAAGTGGAAGAGTCCATGCAAGTAGGAGAGATCGAGCGAGCCCCCAATCAGAATGTTCCACATTTGATAAATGCTTTTGTGGTTAGACTCTCAACAGGTGGACGCGACGACTCCAACATTTTTATCAAAGTCCCTAGCAAGGGTATCGGGTTTTCAACAATTCTTTAACTGTTATGAGTGGACAAATGTGTAATAGAGATGTTTGACAGCTATTTGACACTAGGCATATGTGCATGGATTATTGAGGCTTCAACAAGACTACATTTAAGAATCAATATCCTATGCCACATCTTGATGACTTGTTAGCAAATGCCTTGCATGGTGCTTTTGTGTTAGGTAAAGATACATCTAAAAAGTGGACATCAGGTTCGCAACCAATTTGAATTGAGCTTTGAATTGATTCCAATTAATTTTGAAATATTTGAATCGAGCAGTTTCTTTTCAAAAAAAAAGTTATCAAGAACATTTCATGTGGGGTTTTGGGACAAGGGGATGTTAAATCATGTTAAGAGCTTAAATTTATCAATGATACTAAATACAGATACAAAATTCGTACCACAACCAAATTTTGAATTTCAAACATGATTCATGATTCATGATTCATCAACAATCAATTATAAGATATATCATACAGTTGTGAACTTTAAATCGTGAATATATAGCTTATTAATTGAACCCTAATTTATAACTCGTTCACTTAGCACTAAAATCCAAACTTTGAATTCCAATCACCTATGACCTACAAAGATTCTAATCACCTATCAAGAGTTACGAAATTCTAAGTCCTGATTACTTTGTAACTCGTAATTACAAATATTTTCCACGACTCTAAATCTTATCAAAATTCTGGTTTGCATCAATTCAAAATGATTCAAATCATAAGTAGCCTTTAGAGTTGACCAACACACCAACAATATTTGTGGTGTTTACAAATGATGTAGATCGGCCATTTATGCATGAATTTTAGTGATGGCATTTTGACTTACAATGCAGGAGGGCCTTGCTTAGAACTAGATTGTCAACTCTAAGGGAAAATGTCTTGTTTGCAAATAGGAGAAAGAGTGAATTGCCTAAGAAGGAGATTGAATATCTAGGACATATTGTGTTAGCTATTAAAGACAGACCAAATCCTAAGAAAGTTGGTATTATTCTAGAGTGTCTTCACCAATTGATGTCATTGTTACAACTAGACTCGAATTGAGTAGATTTGAATCGAGATTTGCATTGAGATTCGATTTTTTTTTTATTCAAATCCAACAGATTATCAGAAGAAAAAAATTCATGAATCTTGTTACTTTGGCATAGATTGTTGTAAGATACTTAGAAGTTACATCTCATGCATTCCATAGCTTCCAAAAGTTACAACATTAAATGATATGTTCGGAAACTAATATGAATAAGTTCTAGTTAGATGAAATGTGAGTCACACGCTGCAAAGATGATGCGTCTATAATAAATGAAAAAACTTCTCAACAAGCAATATAGTATTTTTGCTTGTGTGTGTGATTACAAATGTTATAACTAAATAGCTATTCAAAGGCCAGACTAGTTACACACATATGGAAAATGTCCTATCAAGTCAAGCCATGTAAATTGCATACCTTGTTCGCAAATTGCATCATACCATCAATGACCATGCTAAATGTAAATTTATTATGGACAACTTACGTGGTGAAGTATCAGGTGCAACAAGTGCAACTCCCTCAATTGCTGCTACACGTTGAGCACCTGATTTTTGTATGAAGTTTTCATCGGTACAAGTAAGACCTGAAAGCCAATATAGAACCTATCCCAATATGGATGTCAAAAAAAACTGCAATCAAATCACAAAGTTACTCTATGTCAAACTAGTAAGAAGGCATCATACCGTGCATGATTTTTAAGTCAAATTTCTTCTTGAAACATTACTAATAGTCCAATATGCAATCCATAGCAAATAATTAGCAAGTTGAAGTTGCTATTTAAGGTTTGTTCCTTTCATCATGAGTGCAAGGCTGACATCAAGTCAATGTCTAGGACAATTCTAATTAACTTGGACCTCGAGTACCCATGTTATTGTTCGACAATTAGACATAATGGTTTGTGCCTTGGGGACCAATCCAATATAAATGAATTATTGAGATATTATTAGGAGCAAATGAGTGACTTCCAAACCTAATCTTCAAGCCTATAGACTATAGAGATTAGAGGTAACTTAAACCAACTATAGATTAATGTTTCCAATCCCTTTAGTTCTTAAATAATCATCATCTTTTCATTCAATTTCTCTATGGCTCAATTAAATTTCCTTTCAATACATTTGAAGTTCTTTTGATTCTATTATAATTACTTCTCTCACAAGAAGGGAATAAGCTCCACTTTTTATAGTCTTGAAAGTATCATTTATGTATGATGCCAAAATTGATAGCCTTTGGTTTTATGAGTTGTGGTGTAAAGCCCTTAAAATCATTCCTTGGTGAGTTTCCTCTAGTATTGCTAAATATCAATTTAGATTGCATTTTTTAATCCTCTTATAAAGTCACTAATAATCATGTAGAGTTTTCAAAGTTGGGTTGTTGAGGTTAGCGTGACAATGATTCTACTTTTTCCCGTTTCTGAATAATACATCCTTTTCATATTGTTTTGTTTGGATATTTCAAAATAGATGTACATCCTTCATTGATCCATCATCAACCACATCGTCAATAGATCTACTCCAACATCCACCACTCTACAATTTTGGAATCAAAAGAGAAAGTGAACCTTCAACCATGTGAATATTGTGAATGTAATGAAAATTCCACCACTACTAGAGCGGTGCATTTTGTACCCTTTTTGCCAAGGATATGCTTTTGTCCAAAATTCAAACAGAGTAACTACATTTTTGTACCATGCACCAAGAAGTGTCACACATTCTGCAATTATGTCAACACAACATGCTAGGAACTCTTGTAGCAATAAAATGCAACTCTCTACTCATTGGATATCATCCCACACATTACAAAAACCTTACTCACCCAAGAATTCTTCATGATCTCTTTGCAGAGCAAAACATAGAGCCTAGAGTGATTAGAATCTAGCTAGGAAAGAAGCAAGCAACATTTTGAGCATTTGTCATGGAGGAGAACGACATTAGAGTTCAAATAGTTTGTTGCTTCTTTTCATCTTACTTTTGTTCTTTTGTTGTTGCTTTCTTGTATGATCTAGACTGTTGGATGACACACAAATTCAAGATAGAAGTGAACAAAACATATTATAATTTCTCTAATCCTTAGCAAAAGCTATAAACTAAAAGCTAAAAGCATAAAGCAAAAAGTTGATTACTATAGTTGCTCTTACTTTGAGTAGAGACCCTTATTAAATTTCTAAGTGAAAAATTATGTTCTAGAACTAGTGTGCCCTCCTACATGCAAGACTAAATAACTTGACTTTAGGACTTTGACTTTGGTATACTAAAAGTAGAAATGGCCCATAAAATAGCTCGCAGGCATGGCCAAACCAACATTAGGGGTGCAAATACACATTAATTTCTAGCACTCCCCCTTAATGTTTACTTTGTTATCTATTACTCCTAGAAGTTCTCTAACCTTCTGAAACTTTTCTTTTCCAAGTCCTTTGATAAAGATATCTGCAGCTTGCTCTTTTGTAGGGCAATAAATAAGCTCCACTTCACCACTTTCAATCTTCTCTCTGATATTGTACTTCGATGTGCTTTGTCCTGCTGTGAAAAAATGGATTCTTCGCCAGTTTAATACAACTTTGATTATCACATGAAGTACGGTAGGTGTATCCTGTACCACATGAAAGATCCTGTAGAATCCTTCGTAACCATATTGCTTCAGTTGTTGCACTTGTAGTAGCTCGGTACTCTACCTCTATAGATGATAATGCAATAGTAGGCTGCTTCTTTGAACTCCACGATATAGAACTTGAACCAAGACTAAAGACACAACCTGTAGTAGATCTTCAATCTTCTGCATCTCCAACCCAATCAGCATCCACATATCCCTGCAATTGCAAATCATCATGTCTACTATAAAGTACCCTTGACATATCTGAGTACTCGCTTTTTGCTTTTTAGTGAATCTGCTTAGGCTTAGCCATAAATTGACTAACCACACTAACGGCAGCATATACAATATCTAGTCTCGTAGTAGTTAGACAGTTTAAGCTTCCAACAAGCTTTCTATATAACTTCCCATCTACATCCTGATCATCCTCAGCTTTAGTAAGCTTACATCAACAATCATATGGTGTAGAAATAGGCTTGCACTCAGACATATTGACCTTTTCAAGAGGTTCAAGAGCATACTTAGATTGAGAAATAAATAGTCATGTGCTACTCTCCATACCTCAATCCCAAGAAAGTATTGTAGTGAGCCAAGATCTTTCATATCAAACTCTAATGAGAGATCTTTCTTAATGTTTTGAATCCAATCACAATCTGAACTTGTGATAACAAGATCATCCACATACATCACTAAAATAACAATTTGACCATCCTTGATCAAAACATAAAGTGTAAACTCTGAACTACTCTTCTGAAAATCAAGCTCCTCAACCTATGTGTAAATCCTCGTGTACCATGTGCTGCAAAAGTGCACCTATCTAGTGCGGAAATGTGCTACACAATGCGTTAGATCATTGGATCTAGATACGCTAAAACAAATCGCAGAAAATGCAACAATCAATCATACAATGATAGATGCAACGCAAAAACCCACAGTTGGAAGAACAGTCTTCTGTATTTTTGTTTTCTCAGAGTGAGTCGACAGTGCATCACGACATGGCGGCCTGACGCTCCTCTTACAATTCTATATATCCTTCTTGTCTCTCTTCGATTGATTCCTGGTCTATACTTATGTCACGCCAGATGGGATTAAAAGACAGTTTAACTAATCGTTACAAGAGAGAATTACGCTAAACTATTAGTTAACTACGTGTCTCCTCTTGTAACGTTCCTTTACGGCTGAGCGTGACAGTTTGAAGCCTCACGTCAACAAGCTAAGATCCGATAATTCGAATCGCTCGACGGTTAGCTCGTCTATTAGCTGGTCTCAACTCATGTCACCAGAAATCATCTCCAAATACTATCCTCTGGAACCTGAGTCCAATTGAATCGTTGCTACAACCCCACTATGTGAACTGAGGGCTGGCAGCCATCAAAGTGGCAGGCAAAGCATGTAAGTGTTGGCTTCTTCGAATCCAACAACTTGTATGTCCTGAACATGGCAAGGGCCCTCTTCTTCCTAGTCACCAGAAGATGGCAGTGGATGTGATAGTAGAAACCCATGGGAGGCTTCCTAAATGTCATGCATCAAAAGATCAATGTAATGTGTTGCACACAAGGTCCATACACTGGCAGGGTAGTCTCTTCAAAAGCTCACCGATGGCCATATGTACCTATGCTGACTAGGTACCTCTGGAAGTCTGAGTTTTTTAACTAGGGTGTAGTTGATGAAATTATGGGTTGCCCCATCATCAACCATGACTCTGACTGACTGGCTGCCAACTTTCTCATGCATACGTACTAGGTCATGTGGCCCAAAGCTGAAGGGTCTCGCTAGCTAGTTGGCAACAGTGTTCATGGTCTTCATGAAAGACTTTTATCTCAGAAGCTGCCGATTCACTTGGGAAACTTACTGTCTGAACAAGATGAAATTGTTTTTTATCTTTCTTTTCTTTTTCAATGAATGGCCCCTTGGGACACTGTCTAACTGTGTGTCCCTTGCCCATGCACACAAAGCACAAACGTTCTTGTTTGGCTTTCTCAAAATCTTTTGGTTTTAAGGGTTCTATGAGCGATGGGCGTTTCTGAGGGGCTTCACTCGTAGCTGTATCTTCTTTCTTTCTTTTTAAATTGAAAGTCTTTCTGAGGAGGCTGCTCAGAAAAAGGCTATTGTCTCGTCTTCTTCCTACCCACTGAATCATCATAGATTTGAGCATATCTGAGAGCTTGCTCTAGGGTAGTGGACGAGTCTCTCTGGACCTCTACTTTATATTCGTCTTTGAGGCCACGGACAAATCCTCGGACTTTCTGATAGTCATCCATATTTTTTATCTTTAAAATTGCCTCTTGATACTGCGAGATATAATGGATTAAGGATTTGTCCATTACTGTTTTCTCCCAGGCTTTCCAGGCTCTATCAAGTTCATTTTCCGGTAGAAACTCTCTTAAGGAAAGCCTCTTCAAAAGCTTTCCATGACTGGGGAGTCTGCCCAGTCTCCTGGAGGTTTAACCACCACTTACAGGCTATGGGCCCTAGGGAAAGACTGGCCTCAATAGCTTGCAAATGGTCAGGGGTCTATTTAAGAGCATGTATGTTCTTCCATTTGTTGAGGAAGGTATGTAGAATATTTGGGTTTCTATCCTTCTCTTCCCCAATAAAGGTAGGAGGTTTTAAGTCTTTGAAAACACTGGGATGAGACCGACTAGGCTCACCCGAAACTGATGGAAGCGGAGAAGGGGATAACTGAGAAGTGGAAGGAAGGCTTCCATTCACAGAGCTCAAAATTAAACCTTTGAGTTCGGCGAACGAGTCGTCCACACTGGATTTGAAATTGGCAAGAGCCAGTTTCAATTCATCCACCTCTATTACCAAGTGGAGATACTGCTCCTTGGTAACTAAATCGTCTAGTTCTTCGGCGAATTGTTCTTGTTCCTCCACCTCCATGGGTTCTTTCCCTTTACTGAATTTCAGAGATTCCATTTCTACTTCATCGATGCCTCTTGTTGGGGATTGATCAGATCCCTCAGAAGTGGTCATTTTCCGAAATAGAAAAAGAGTGTCTGCTGTTCCTTCTTAAAAAAAAGTCAAAAAGACTAATTACAACTGTACAAAGAAGGGGAAAGAAACTTAGCTCTTTCTGACTACTGTACTTCCAGAGAGAGTATCAAGAAAAAACCCTTTCAGCTCTTCTGTAACTGTTTGCAGACCTGCTGTCCCGAAAAATCAGAAATCAGGGCCTAAATCTTCAAGCTAAATTCCGATTTTTGTTGCTCCTTACCCTCGCTGTCAGAGGTACTGATCTACTGTCTGAAAAATCAGGATGGAAGGCCAAATTCTGATTTTTCACAAGGACCTCCCTCGCTGTCAAGCTCACAACTCAGGTACCCCAAAAATTTTAAATTTGGAGTCAGAAACAGATCTGGAAATCCAGAATTTGAGGAGGCTACTGCTAGCTGATCTGGCCTTGGTTCTACCTGCTACTTCTGATCTGGAAAAACAGGTTTAAAGGCTCAAAACGTATACAAACTTGAACCTCTGACCACCCTCGCTGGCTGTCAAATGCTTTTTTGCCTCCAAAAAAAACCACCAAAAAATCCCCCAAAAGTGGCTGGAATTTCTGTTTTGTGTAGTAGGAGACCCTCGCTGGCTGTCCTTTGTACTTTTGGCTGTAAAATCTCTTGATTTGTCCCCAAAAAGTGGCTGAAAAACTAGCAGAGTAAATCTAGTGGCTGCCTCTTGATGTGTCCTCTGCCACCCTACAGGCACTGTGCTCCATTGATATATGCTACCATGTCTATGTGCATGTGGTCATAGTCTGACTCTAAGGCATGATTATGCTCCACCATGTGGTCTCTCGCCAACACTTCCCATACTTGTTGCCTCTACTGAACCTAGCCGCCTCTACCCTACCTCCCCAATGTCAACTGGCCCAAGTAGGCCCTCCCCAACCGACTCTCCCAATGGAAATGCATCCCTTGTGGATGATGGCCTTGCTGTTGCTGATGGAGGCCATGATGGCCCTACCTTCGTCGATGAACTCTATGATGACCATTCTACTAATGAAGTAGGTCGTGATGGCCCTCCTGTTGGTGATGAAATAGGTTGTGATGGCCCTGCTGCTACTAATGAAGTAGGTTGTGATGGCCCTGCTACTACTGATGAAGGAAATGGACAAACCCTAGTGAAAAAAAGTGCACCACAGATGCCAACCCCCGATCGTGTGCCAATAGAATCTAGCTGCCAACCAACCTATAACATGGGCCCATGAGCTAGCTCAGTCACTATTGTTGCTCCACTCGAGTGCAGGAACTACCATACAGGGGATATTCCCCAAGGATCGACAACTTGGCTTGGCAAACCAAGCAAATGTGACCTAATCCTCGTCGTTGTGCTACAAAAGGTACTACCACAATATATACACCACCATGTCCGTGCACTTGAACTTGCAAAAACTGTTCTCTTGCTCCACGAGATCCACCTCCGTCCATAGCCTCATCCCATCCTAGGCATGGCTATAGAAACACTAAATCCTATTAAAAGAAGGTCATAAATGTTGGAGGGTGCAAGCTACGCACAAGCGGCTGCTACCGTGAAGGCGCCAGAAGAATGCACTTGTCCGATAAGTAAATGGAGACTAAAACATCACCCACATATAAGTTGAATGTAGACATAACCCCCTTGTCCCCTGGTACCAGCCCTTTTGGGGTCAAGTGGGAAAGAAGTGGGTGGCTAGGTAGTGGGGATGGAATCCCACGCGCGGCCCGCATGTGTGCGCATTGCGTGAGTGAGTCTACTGGACCGTAATGTTGCCGCTTTCCACTGCCGACAAATTCTGACATGGTACAAGTGGGGGTCCTGTACGAGCAAGTGGGGGTGTACTTCACCTTGTGCTCGCTTGAGTGGGGGTGTTAGAGGGTGCAAGCTACGCACAGGCGGCTGCTACCGTGAAGGCACCAAAGGAGTGCATTAGTCCCATAAGTAAATGGAGACTAAAACATCACCCACATATAAGTTGAAAGTAGACATAATACCCTTGTACCCTGGTACCAGCCCTTTTGGGGTCAAGTGGGAAAGAGGCGGGTGGCTAGGCGATGGGGATGGGATCCCACGCACGGCCCGCAGGTGTGCACATTGCACGAGTGAGTCTACTGGACCGTAATGTTGCCGCTTTCCCCTACCGACAAACTTTGACACATAGCAACCCTACAACCAATCCTAGCAACAAGTTTCACTCAAAATGATGCTATAGCCTCCAAACAAAGAAAAGAACAAAATGGTGAAAAAAAGCCTCAAAAAAGGTGTTTTGCTTGAAAATCTCCAAATACTCACTTTTTCCTCTTCTATGTGCTACAATCAACTTCCATAGATCACTACCTTCACATAGGGTGTTCGCACATCCCATTTGGCCTCCTATTGCTCTCTCCACAGCCTCCAATTGCTCCATAGAATGGATGCTTCCAAATCAAGCTCCGCTAATTTCTAAAAAAATTAGGTTTCTTTTGTCAACATTCCGACATTCCAAATGACCGGTTCCAAAACGATTGTTCTGTAACAATCTTGGCCCAAAACGTCATTCTAGTGCAACTTATGCATGGACAAATGCTACGATATCCCTACTTACGTCATCAATGCCCTCGAGTAGATGCAAGTCACATGCACAAACATATTTGCATGTCACAAAGTAAGTCACGTGTACATTAGTTGTCATACATAAGACCAATGTAAGAATACTAGTGCAAATGTAAGTTACTAGTGGGAAGGATAAATGTTGATATACACATGTTTTGTAGCATTTACCAATCGATTCTTCTTATAGGTTGTATCTCCTCTGTAATGAAATGCAACATTAACTAGGATGCCCAAGAGACGTGCATGTCATATGTTGAAGAGTGAGACAATACTTCAAAATGTCCACCACTATAACACATAGAAATTAGACCAAAAGAATTCTTAAAAGATTTACATTTGGCTATTAAACGATTCTCTATTGTTTCCATAGTTTCCTACAAATGCATCTGCCCACAATTCTATGGCACCCACATTTTTTTAAAGGTTGGTTTTAGGGCTTTGTAAATATGGCTTCCCCCCTAACAAACATGCAAACACAATTGCAAATGTTTGCACTTGGCATTTCCAAATGTTTGTTGGTAACTGTTATTGTATGTCTTTCTCATAAAACGTAGGGATTGAAGATATTAAAATAAAAAACACAAAATACTTCATGAGCTTATAAAAACACAATATTTTCTCTTTCTGGAAACTATCACATAAACTCTTCCATGTCTCTCTCTTTGATCACAAAGGCACATTCAAACAAGCAAGAAAAGACACCAACTTACTGGTACTTTCTTGGAGTCCAGTTGAGGAGGGAAAAAAATTGTGAAATTCATTGGACAGCCACAAGACGAGCTTTGATGTCTAAAACGCCTATTGAACCCACCAAACATCTTTGATTGGCTTATTTCTGTGACCTCTTCCATGGCCTTTGTTGAATAAAAAGCCTTTTTGTGATGAGCAATCCCCCTATTACAAGTTTGTCGCATAAGTACTTTTGATCTTCGAAGAAAAGATTGTGCTATTCCTCCTGACATTCAACACTGAGCCAAAACAGATGTTAGAGATGTCAATTCGTTGATATCATAAGGTCACTAAGGAAGCCGCTAGAAGACAAAGGCAGTAACTTGCTACGAGCCAAAACTGTTGAATATTGATAATGCTAGCTAGATTTGAAGTTTACAAACAATAAAGCTGGAATTGTTATGCATAGCACAAAATGCTAGTTTATGGAGAAAAATCAAACATTTGAGATGTATTTCAAGTGTCTGATAGGTTTTTACTTTTTCTGAAAGGGGGAACCCCTTACATTAGTTAAAACAAGTGAGAGGTGGGATTAGATATGAAAAAAGCAGTTGATTTGGGCATGCAATCAAATTGAAGTCCCACGTTCTGAGCTTTCAACCCCTAAATTCATGGACGAAAATTTAAAAGTTTCAAGCGAAAGGAATACAGAACAAGTCTTAAGCCTCCAACTGTGTTTTTCCATAGGTCTCATGTCAATACAAAAGCCTCTCCTAAGCAATCCAGACAGTTAAAAAATGTGAGTCTTCGAAGTTAAAGCTTTCAAGCAGCCTTATCTCGGTGTTCTAGCATTTGAAAACCATGATGGCGGCTACTATTGAGATGGACCTTATGATTTTGGTTAATAATTGGGTGGCCCTGAACAACCTACAAAAGGTAAATCTATTATTATCACAAGCATGTGTTACCCATCTCAATCTCTTGTTACAGTCTTTTCTTGCACTTATCTTCGACTAGCAACAATGTCACATCATTTCTCCAAACAATCCGAGTAAAGAAATTGAACTTATGATCAAAATTATAAAGCTAGTCTCTAGACATTTTATTTAAGACATTTATCCGATTCGTCTCAAAAAACCTATGTAACTATCATAATGCAGAGAGGAAGATAGGTAAGGTTTGAGCTCATGCACTGACCATACTGCTCAGAAAGATTACCACTTGTACATGTGCATCTGTGACTTCTTACTCTTACAGAATTCACTGGACTTACTCAATAGTCACACCAGCTTTAAGTAGGCAAAATAAAACCAGAAAACCTTAATTAAACGCCTCAATGAAAGCTTCCCAAAATACAAGGTCAAAGGTCTGTTAAACGGAAAGTTTTAGAAATAGCTACAACACTGCAACTCTATTTTATTGGAACTGGAAAAGGCTGAACTCAAGTTTTCTGGATGATTCAGGAATAAAACATTATTCCCCGATCTTATTTCAAGCCCAAAAGTAAAACATCAAAATATTGCTGATTGTTCCTCACTTTTGTGGAGGGTTTCAAGTTCAGTGTATAAGACTCACCCACATCGGCTTTTCTGCTGGGATACAACTATGTCTTATAATCATTCTAAACAACCAAACACAAAAGTCATCTCGCAATCTCGCATTTGTGAAATCTTATTCCATAGCAAGCAATGGATGCAAAAGGATGATCACCTGCCCACAAAGATCAGCACAACTCCGCCTCTGCCTCTGCCTCTGCCTCTGCCTGCAACATGATACCTGAAGACGACATAGTGATAATCTATCTCTCTCTCTCTCTCTCTCTCTCTCTCTCTCTCTCTCTCTCTCTCTAGTACTACTCTTCTTTAAGTATTTCTACTATTATCATACAATATTTAATCATTCATATAAAAACCTAAAATATATATATATATATATATATATATATATACAAATTATCTATAAGCTTATAAGCTGTGTGTGTGTGTGTGTGTGTATATATATATATATATATATATGTCTTCTTCTTCTTCTTTTTTTGTGTGTATATGTATATCCAATATATATATCCAATATACAATATACAGATTTAGGGAGAAATGGTAGAATATCATAAAATTTAAATTTTTTATTTTTTAATAGTTAAACTTTTTTTTTATCATTTTTTTTAATTTGAATTATTCTTTTAGTTTTGGGCAAAGCTTGTAATGCCTTTTATAATGTATTTCTTTTTTTTTTATTATTTCTTTTATCTTAACCACTAGGGTCTCCAATCACAATAATTTTCTCAAACATGTAGTTTTGGATGAGTTTGGGTGATTTGACATTATGGTCAATCTCTTTTCTTTTGGCCATTTTTTCACTCATTTTTTTAAGCCTTAGCAAGTGAGATGGCAAAAGACTTCTTTTACGCCTAGGTGGTAAGCGTTAAATGATTGTGAAAGAGTTGATTGGCTAGTTTGAATTCTTGCAATGTCATTGGTCCATTTTTTGGCCCTGACTCGTAGAGGCTAGGGGTATCCAAAATCAACATTCTCAATTCTTACATTGCAACTTCAAATGCTTCAAGATGCATCTTTTTAATCTTGACGAGTTTTGTTATTTTTTAATGTTTTCAAAAGTAGGCGTGCATATTGAAAATCTCTTTTTTCTTCCATTGTTGCAAGCTGCTATTTGCATGAGACTAGTTGTTTGCATGCAATTGAGCATGAACTAGCATAGTCTGTCCCTTGTGTTAGGCTCTTCCTTGGCGGGGGATTGGTCTAACCAAAAAGTCCTAAAAGGGTTAAGGGGCACCACTTTTGATGGTGGTTAGGCCCTACGTGGATAACAGAGGCATTGCCACCTCCAATCTTGGGGGCCTTCTCTATCACCCCATCCAATGAGAGTTTTCCAGGCTCTCAGAGGTACGGCTGCAATGAGGGGTGCTAGCATTTGGGCCTACTAATTTTCCAAGGCCTAAGCTCTCATATCTATCCTCTAGTTCGCTCTTACCTCCAGGTGAGAACTAGTCGTGGAGTCTTCGGCGAAATCATCACGTGAAATTTTTTGGGTCCAGTCAAGATGTGGACACGTCACTCTTCTATACCCCTCCACTGGATGGCTGATCCCGGTGATCGTACTGATGGTTCTAAGCATGCATCGAAGATTTCGCACTTCGCTCTATCGCGACGGGCGCAGACATCGAATCCCAACATGGTATCAGAGTAGTAATCACTACTCTCTGATTCTTGGCGGTGTAACTAGAGCTGACATTATCAGAACGATTGTTCTGATATAGTCTAGACATTTGTTATAATTGTTTCCAGTCATATAATCTACTATCTGCATACACTCATCCTCAAATTCCAAATGAATTCACAATCACAGTCTACTCTAATGGTAGACAAACTTGATGGTTCAAGTTACCACTTATGGAAATTCAAGATGAGGGTTGTACTGATGGCCAAGGAGCTTTGGGAAATAGTCGTTGGAAGTGAACTACTTCCCAATGTCGATGAGCAAGCCATTTCCAAGTGGAAACTCAAGGATGGCAAGGCCACCCTTAACATCTCCGACACACAGATTGGCCACATTAGACAAGCCCAATCTTCGAAAGAAGCTTGGGATATATTAAGCACACTATACGAAGTGAGGGATGTCACTTCAAAGCTGCATCTGAGGAGAAAATTCTTCTCACTCAGAATGTCAGATAGTGATTCTATTCAAAATCGCATTAATCAATTTAAGAATCTATTAGAGCAAATGGCGACAATAGGTTCAGTAGTCGAAGACTCTGACGTTGTAATGACCTTATTGTCTAGTTTGTCATCCTCTTATGAAAACTAGGTGATGATGATAAACCCACACTTAGATATAACATTATCCAGAGTCTTAGTCATGCTGCTACATGAGGAAACAAGAAGAAAAAGGAGCATCCTCGTCCTCCATCAACGACTCACAAGCATTATTCATCAAGAAGAACAAGGAAGCAACGGAAGAAGAAGGTTGTCCGCCGACAGAACGACAACAATCGGAAGCAGTCACAAAAGACTCAGAATCAACCACATGCTCAGAACAAGAAAAGACTCTTCTACAGGTACTGCAAGAGGACAAACCATGAAATCCAAGATTGTCGAATCTTGAAGTTCAACAACGACAAGAAGAAGTAGTCGGATCAACAAGCCCATGTAGCCAACACAAAGCAGAAGAGTGAAGAAGACGACGATGAGCAGGAAGTCTTCATGGTAAACCATCATCATGTCAAACAATCGAAGGAGTGGTTTCTAGATTCTGGCCCGGCAACACAACATATGACAAGCCATCAAGAATGGTTTATCGATTATTTGGCCTACAGCACCAAAAAATTTGTTCACCTTGGAGACAGTAGCTCACAGAGAATTGAAGGTGAAGGTACTATAAGATTTAATTTTCAAAATGGATTATTGAAGCTCATACCAAATGTATGTATGTCCCGAATCTGACAAGAAATCTATTGTCAGTCAGTCGAATTATAGACTTAGGACATAAGGTAGAGTTTCATGTAGATTCTTGTCGAATTCTTGATAAATGCAAGAGAATTCTTGCACTCGGAAAGAGACAATTGATTTGGCATTATAGACTTGTTCACCTTAATAATGTATCTAAAGAAGCGATAAACAAGGAGTATGACTCATTGCTAAGGAACAACACATGGACTGTCACCAAGCTGCCAGCAGACATAAAAGTAATCGATTGCAAATGGATCTTTAAGATCAAATACAAAGCAAACGATAGTATCGACAGAAGGGAATTAAGCATTACTCCAACTCACCAAAATTCAACTCTTTAGTATTCGCGTCATCAAAACACGAATCATTCGAGTTCGTTTCAAATATTGAGCTCCAGTACTTTATGTAAATACTCTCTCTCTCTCTCTCTCTCTCTCTCTCTCTCTCTCTCTCTCTCTCTCTCTCTCTCTCTCTCTCTCTCTCTCTCTCTCTCTCTCTCTCTCTCTCTCTCTCTCTCTCTCTCATACGACCTTGTAGTCTTACTCTCTGAAGTTGAACGTCTGCACAATGATCAACTGGAGCAGAAGCGAGATCGACGACGAACTCTTCGAGTTTGAGATCTTCGACTAAGTCCTCCTTGTTTTCCTACGAACTCAAAGTCTTCGATTCGAGATCCACGCCATCCACACTGCATTGTCCAAACGCAGACCACGTTACAATTCACTTTAGTACTTTTCAGTAACTGCACTATTTCACGCTTGTTGCCCATGCAGTCATTTATAATGGGATTGATTACCCTTTGCTGGCAATCAGCCGAAAGTCTGTTGTAGACGTTCTTCAAGTAATTGGCTGTCTAAGTTATGATTCACCAAGGAGACAACTGTGGGCTTAATTTTCAACAGTCCCCCTTAAGGTCACGGTTGGTGCCATGGTAACTTCGTCAGGTTTAGCATGCTAAAGAACTGTTGATGCTTGATCCTGGAAAGTGCTTTGGTGAAGATGTCTGCGACCATTTCTGTCGTGGAGCAGTATTGGAGGATCACTTGCCCTGAGAAGACTTTCTCCTGAATGAAATGATACTGGATTTCTATGTGCTTGGATTTGCCATGAAATCTGGGATTTAGTGAGAGTGAAATACAGCTCATGTTGTCACACAGAATGGTGGTAGCATTAAACTAAGTGTGATGTAAGTCATGAAGTAACAACCTAATCCATATAGCTTCTTTTGAAGCTTGACATGCTGCGATGTACTCTTCCTCTGTTGAAGAAAGCGTGACTGATTTCTGCTTCCTTGAATTCCACGAAATCGGTCCCCCTGCCAGATAGAAACAAAACTCGGAGGTAGATTTTTTGGTAGAGATTGTTCTTGTCCCAATCTGAGTCGAAATAGCCTCGCAGGACAAGTGGGTCGATAACATTTCCATCGTAACATAAGATGTGATCTAAACTTCCCTGAATATATCTCATCACTCTCTTTAATGCTTTCCAATGAGAGATCTTGGGATTAGACATGAATTGACTTAACGTGCTAACAGTGTATGCTAAATCTGGTCTAGTACACAACATTGCATACATTAGAGATCCGATTAGTGATTGATAAGGGTACTTCGCTAAGTCGAGTACTTCACTATCAGTTTCAGCACCATAAGGATTAGTCAATACTATACTTGGATCAATTGGAGTATCAATTGGTTTGCAATCAGACATATGGAATTTTTGTAAAATGTCTTTTAGATATGCTTGCTGACTAAGATAGATCTTCTTTTGAAGTCTATCTCTAGTAATGTGAATTTCTAGCAAAGAATGAACAGCTCCTAAATCAGTCATGTCAAATTCCTTTGACAGATCACTCTTAGTAGTGTGCAGAAGAGAAGTGTCGTTAGACAAAATAAACGCTTCATCTACGTAAAGAGCTACGAAACTGAATTGGTGTCTATATGCTTTGAATAAACATTACAGTCAGCTGAATTGTTTGCAAATCCCAATTAAATGATATAAGAGTTGATTCTATTGAACCATGCTCTTGCGGCCTGTTTCAGACCGTAGATTGCTTTGTGCAGCTTGCACACTTTGTGCCCTTGGCCTTTGACATCGAATCCTTTCGGTTGGAAGATATACAACTCCTCTTCGACGTTGTCATTGAGAAATGTTGTTTTGACATCCATTTGGTGCATTTCGAGATCTTTGGCAGCTACTAATGCAATCAGAGTCCTGATTGATTGCATCTTAATGATAGGACTGAATATTTCTTGGTAATCCACTCCTTGGACTTGAGTGAATTCTTTAGCCACCAGCCGTGCTTTCCATTTAGCAATGGAACCATCAAAGTTGATCTTCTTCTTGAAGATCCAGTTGTTGTTGATAACTCTCTTGTGAGTGAAGAAGTCGACCAGTGTCTAGGTCTAGTTCGTCAAAAGTGAGTTGTACTCGCTTTCCATAGCTTCTTGCCACTTCACAGCATCCTTGGAGTTAATTGCTTTGACTAGACTCTCTGGTTCTTAAGATGAAGTCCGGAATGATTGAGGTGTATACCTCTCAGGAACTGTCCGAGTCCGTGTGGATCTGCGGACATTTTGTTGACCAGGATGCGCTGATTCTTCTTCTTGAACTTCTCCAGATCTGCTCAAGCTTGCTTGGTCTGGTCTGGTGACAGGTATTATCTGCTGCTCGGCTTCTATAGCTACAGCTACAGGTTCTGTAGAAGAATCATCAATGTTGGAAGGTTGAATGCTACGTAGAATAGGATGAAATAACATAACATCATCTATTAATGGCTGTTTGAAATCATAATATGCATTACATCCCTAAAGACAAGTACTACATTGGTAGATGGATCATAAACTTTATAAGCTTTATGCTCATCAAGATAGCCAACGAAAATACATTTATTTGTCCTATGATCTAGCTTCTTCCTAAGTTGTTTAGGAATGTGAACAAAACATATACAACCAAAGATTTTTAAATGGCTGACACTGGGCTTGTGCCCATGCCAAACTTCATAAGGAGTTTTGTTGTTGGATCTATTCTGCACGTAACAGGCTGTGCCAGTAGCTTCTGCCCAAAACTTCACAGGTAGGTGTTCTTGATGTAGCATTGATCTGGCTAAGTTGAGAAGAGTTCAGTTCTTCCTTTCTGCAATCACGTTCTGTTGAGGTGAATAGGAAACAGTGAACTGTCTTTTGATGCCTTGTTCAGTCAGATAGTCGGACATCTCGTTGGAGATGTATTCGCCGCCACCATCAGTTCGAAGTGCCTTTACTTTCCTAGACGTTTGTGTCTCAACCATGGCCTTGAATCTCCTGAAGCATTCAAAGGCTTCAGATTTGTACTTAATGAATATGACTGTAAACCATATGGAGTAATCATTTATGAAAGTGATAAAATAGACTACATCTCCTAAGGATGGAGTTGGCATTGGACCACAGAGATCGCTATGTACAAGATCTAATACATGCTTTGATTTGATGGAATGTGATTTTGGAAACTTGGTTCTAGAGTGCTTCCCATAGATGCATGATTCACAAAAGAAAGATTTTCTATCTAATGAAGACAAAAAATTCAAACCATCAACTAAATTATTACAAAGCATATAAGAAAGTGATCTTGTATTCACGTGTCCAAATCGACTATGCCACAGAACAGCATGTAAAGATACTAGTTAGAGATACTAGCTAATGCAACTAAATTAGAGAGTACGTAAAGGTTTCCGACTCTAGTGCATGTAGTCAGAGGAGTATCTTCCTCGAATATTGTACACTCCTCAAATGAGAAGGTAACAATGTAGCCCTCATCAGTTATCTTCGAGACTGATAACAGGTTCTTTGACAACTGAGGAACATGAAGGACGTTAGGAACACAAATGGACAGATCGTTGTTAAAGCTGATCTTCACTGCTCCTTTGCCTTCCACGCGTATGGTGCTAGACTCCGAGGTAGATAAATTGGTCTCTACTATAAGTAGTATATTCCGTAAACCATTCCTTGCGAGAGGTCATGTGTTGGGTAGCGCCGCTGTCCAAGTACCAGCTATCACAATCTTTGTTGCTACTGCTGTAAGCCATTAACAAATGTGTGTCTTGCTCCTTGAAGTCCACCGCGTTGGAGGATTCTGGTTGCTGTTGTTGTTTCTACTTCCACAACTAGAAAACTCTGTGTTTATCCACGCAGAGTATCCACACGAGACCCGACACTTAGTCGATTTTTTAAAATTTTGTTTGTGTGGAACATCCACGCATGGATTATCCACGTCAAAAAAAATTTGAACACGCCTCTGGCCAGTCTACCGGTGTTTTTCTGACACGTGCGCGTGGATTATCCACGTGGATAATCCACACAAAATTCAATTTTGAAAATTCTGGCAACTGTTTGGGAGAGAAGGTTGGTGGTGCCGGAAAGCAGTTTTGGCGTGGATAATCCATGCAAATTTCAGTTTGTTCACCAAACGAGACTGGAAGTTAAAGATATCCACACGTGGATATCTTCTGCGTGGATTATCCACGCATTTTTTTTTTTGCATGTTGATAATGACATGAAATTAGTTAAATAAATATATTTCTAAAGTGAATTATATTATGATTAGACTATATATATTTTTTTTTTCTAAAGTGAATTATATTATGATGAGGTTTTTTTTTTTTTTTTGCATGTTCATAATGAAATGGAATTAGTTAAATAAATATTTTTCTAAAGTGAATTATATCATGGTGTTCCTAGATGATTGGGATTTTTTATGAGGGTGGCCACCTACTTTTATAAGACAGTTGACTTGAGCTACCAAGAGGGTAATTATGCATGATCTAAGGCTTTGAGAGCCAGGGGTTTAGGGTCTACCCTAATGGCACTCTACCTAATCTCATATCCGAGATCATTTGATATGGATTGAGAGCTCATTTTGTACATACTTCGAGAAATTATCAAGAGATGGTGATTTTGGCAAGTTTTCTCTTTAATGAGAAATTGATGAATGATGAATGTGATATTTTTTGTGTCTAATGAATAGATCTGAATCTGAACAATGCATTATACTTTCCACGTGTGTGACAGGATGTGAAGATCAATTATTTCTAGTTTTATTGTGGTGTTCAAAAGCCTTTGCCAATTAGATGCAAAATAGGTTGAATTGTGTGTTAGTTTTCTATCTATTAGATATAAGTGAAACCTTTTGATGCTTTTTCAAGGTTTTAGTATCCAAATGAGGTTCATAACCTTTGATTTTAACATGGTATCAGAGCCCAAATGCAACCATCAAGACTCAAATACAAGGAAGAGAGAAGCAATTACAAGTTGATGATTATTTAATTTTTATTGCCCTTATTACAACCTTAAGTTTGATGATGTTCCTTCAAGTGTGAATGAAACTATAGCAACAAAAGAGTGATTTGATGTAATGAAAAGTGAGGTGAGTACATGATGCATTGTTTGAGATACTTGTAAAATTATTGATCCTCCATCAAAGATACAAAATGTTACTGTTTGCAAATGGGTCTTTAAATCTAAATATTCTATTTGGATTTTTCCTTTTAGAAGCAAGTGAGAGATTAACTTCAAAGTATCGTGGCACTCATCCTATCGCTCAATATTTATTGGCCAAATTATACTTGAAGGGTCATAAGGGTCAAAGATCAAAGCATTTCACTTTAAAGCGTTCTCTTAGATTCTCTGTGTGCACAACAAATATAATCGTTGACAATCCTCCTCGTCCGAATCCTAAGGCCTTTGCATTGTGTGCATGTACATGGTATTATCTCATTCTAACATGTGACATATTGTAACATGTGACAAAAATTGACAAAATAGTCTTTGTACATTTAGTGCATTTTCAACCTTCATTTGTGATGGAGTGGTGTTTTGGCTTTCCAAAGAGCAATATACTATATCCAAAGAGCAAATCGGATTACATCACTACTACAAATAGAAAAATTATGACATAAATCAATATACATACATGTGATGGATCAATAGGCGGTCTACGTCGACTGATGGAAGAGCTTGAAGATGAACCAGTCAATAGTTGTTCATTGTACTTTAGTCTTGATTGCTCCTTTTTCCTGTGATAGAACTCAATTCTTTTCTCTCTCTCTAAATCACGTGGAGGTATGATAATTTTCCTTGAATTCATAATTCCAATCAAATGTCATTGTAAGAATAAATTTTGCAAGAAAAATTATGCACTCATATTCAAATAACAAATAAAGTGCAATTGATGTCAATATCAATAACAATATATACCCGCTGTTGCGATCATGAGATGAATCGCTATTTGATGATGATGACATCGTCGATGACATATACACACCGTAGCCAGCTACTCTATACCACATCATAAGTAATCATTATGAGACCGTATGTTCTAAACAAATATAATAAAATTTGTTAAAGACATGCCAACATCTTATGCTTAATGTAAATCTAATATTATAGTAACATTGTTATCAAGAAAATTGCTTGGGTGGGGCAATACATGACGAGCAATCAAAATGAGGTTCATATTGACAAATGTTAGACATCAGTAGATAGCGCGTGCAGGCCTATCTCAACTAATTTAAAGACCACATAGCAGTCAATGTTCGAAGCTCTCAGTTTAAACTCTTGTCTAAGATGAGTGATGATCTCAAGGTAAATCTCTTTGGATTGGCCTAGTGTGCCATGGTATCTCATGACGAGCAATATGCATTTGCCCTTTCTATCTCAATCACACCATTGATCAACATCTTTATTACAATGCTAAATGATATTTCAATTAATTACTATGATTTCATATAAGGTTATATAGATCACACACCAAAAATAAAAAAGATTTATAATATAGGTCACATATCACTAAGGTCCTCAATATAACATAAATGCTTTTGATTATGAATCTAAATGACCCCATGCAACCATTTAAGAGGCCACATGACAAAAGCAAAAAAAATTTATTTGACCATGTAATCATGTCATCGAATTATATCAAATCTATGACACCTAGATTATTAATAAACTAAATGTTTTATGACATCACCGATTTGACATAACATTATGTCATAAAATCTTAAAAAACTTGTCAAATTACTTGTTTAAGAATAATATGTACTATTTCTTATCTCATGATTTTGTCTTGATGTCAAATCTCAAGAAAAATAAAATTTATAACAATATAAAACTAGTTTTAACAATTAAATACTACCATAATGATCTTTGAATTGATTTTTTTACATTCCATCATATTAAAAAATATATTTTATGTAAAATTCTACAATAAAATATTCTCATAAAATCTAGAAAAGATTATGAGAATATTGAATGACATTTGAAGCATGCAAGCCCATGTGGGGGACCCTCTCACGTGCCAAGAGAGGAAAAAAAAAACGTGTGAAACATCCACGTGTGGATATTGCGTGGATTATCCACGCGTGGATAACTTTTGCGTGGATAATCCACGCGAAACTTGAATGCCAATAAAATGGCATTTTTGCGAGCATTTTTGCTCCTCTTCTTTTGCTTTCAAGTTTTATAGATTTTCTAATCTAGTGTTTAGTGCCCTTGCTTGCTATTGCTCCTTTAAGCTCTATAGATCTTGCTTGCTTGCTTTTGGTTGCTCTTCATTGCTAGTGATTTTGCTCTTGCTTTTGTTTGCTCTATTGATCTTCTTTGTTCTTGCTTACTATTAATCTATTGCTTTCTATTCATTGCTTACTCTTCTAATCTAAAAGTCTTCAATACTCTTTCACTCCCATTCTCCACTACTTTCTAACTTTTAAAATTTTTCTTTGATACAATGTCTTCAAGTGGTAGGTCAAGTGGAAGATCAAGTGGAAGACCATCTAGGAGAAGAGCTCGTGAGGAGCCCGAAGAATATAATCAAGAGTGGTTTGAGAATCTATCTCCTCAACAAAGAGATAGAATAAAAAATCTTGTGTTATCTTCTTCGGGTGAATCATCCGAGAGAAGAGCTTCCGAAGATGCCCCTTCCCAAGAATCATGTAGTGTGTATTATGATCTTAATCCACGTGGTGGAGTTATAAAAAATACGCGTGACAATGTAGTTCATGCCCGTTTGCGTGATTTGGTTGCTTTATATTTTGGTAAAGATTACATGATCGATTGGTCCTCCCAATCGCTTGAAGACAAAAATAAAATAATAGAGACTTGGGCCTTGAATACAATGTGTCTTTGGATTCGAAACAAAAGACAATTGATGAGAAGAGTAGTGAAAAATCCCACGAAGCCTGGATGGTACTCCAAAAGGGATTGGAGGAAGGTGAAAGGGGAATTGTTGCAAAACAATCCCCAAAAGTATGAACAACAATGTAGGGCCGCCGCCGAGAAGCTTTTAAAACATGACCAAAGTCAATTGGGATCAGGAGGAAGGGGCAATCTAGAGGCCCAATTTGTAAGTGCAATATTTTTTAATATGATTCTATTTTTGTAGTAAGATTGTTAATGTTTTTAATTGCTAAACTATGTTTTTTTGTTGAATGTAGCTTAGTGATTTTGGAAGACACATGACCGCCACGGAGTACAAGCAAGGTTACAATCATGGATATGCTGGGGGAGTTGTTGATGTGAGAAGTGATGGCAGTAGAATAAGACATGCTAAGAGTAAAGAACTTTCTTCTAAGATGTAATCTCGTGGTTACATCGTGAGTCTCATAGAGACTTGATAACAAGTCTAGTGCTTCCTTAGAGGTTTTGCATGTAGTAACGTGAGATATTTGGGAGTCGGCTAGATTGAGTGTGATACATGCTAAGGCCTTCCGATCTTTGATCCTCCAAGCCTTTACTTGATCACCTCTTCTGGTTTTAGGTCTTCACCTTCTACTACATCCTAAAGATCTCGATCTACCAACATCATTCTACATTACAACTTCCAAATGTAGAAGTTAGAGTCTGTTAAGAATCAGAAATGCAACATCAAACATTCACCATAAGCATTCACCACAAGAAGGCAAAAGAAGAACATGCACAATCACTCTATCACACTAACGCATATAGAATGTAAAAAGTACAAATAAACCCCGAACCCCTGATAGAGAGAGAAAACCTACGAGTAGACTAATAGACTAGCCTACGGCTAATGACAGCTAGTCACAACTGTCAACATTAATATACCTCGTAAACAGTAACAATGAAGTTTATCATTAATTTCTAACACTCTCCCTCAATGATAAAATTACATTCTTTTATTCCTAATAGAGTATGAAACCTCTCAAATTTACATCTACCTAATGACTTAGTAAAAATATCTGTCATTTGATCTTCAGATTTACAAAAAACAAGATCAATAGCTCCATCAAGTATTTTCTCTCGAACAAAATGGTAGTGTATTTTGATGTGCTTGGTTTGAGCATGTAAAATTGGATTTTTGGCAAGGTGAATGCAACTTTTATTATCGCAAGATATAGTAGTCGCATCCACCAATGGTTGACCTAAATCCACAAGCAATCTTCATAACTATAGCGCTTCTTGTGTAGCATTGCTGAGTGCTCGATATTCAGCTTCCGTCGATGATAAGACTACTGTAGGTTGTTTTTTGCTGTTCCATGAAATTGCAGCTGTACCATGACTGAATGTATGACCACTGGTAGATCTTCTGTCATCAATATTACCTGCCCAATCGGCATCTGTATAACCTACCAACATTGGCATTTCAGGCTGATCATACTTCAAACCAAAATTCAATGTCCCTCGAATGTATCTGAGAATACGTTTAGCAGACTTCCAGTGTGCCTGACTAGGATCTTGCATAAATTGACTAACAACACCAACAACATAAGAAATATCAGGTCATGTGTGTGTCAAATAGATCAAACTACCCACCAGCTGTCTATACAAATAAGTATCCACTTTCTCAGATTCATCATATGCAGTAAGCTTCATGTTGACATCCATAGGTGTACTCAAAGGCTTACAATCCTGCATATTGAACTTATAAAACGAATCTCATGCATATTTGCTTTGTGTAAGAAAGTCCATGTCTTCCTCTTGTCATACTTCAATGCCAAGACAATAGTGCATCAATCCTAGATCACTCATGTCAAAAGCATTGAAAGGATCTGATTTTATTTTATCAATTAAGCTCTCATTACTTCCTGTAATAATCAAATCATCCACGTACAACAC
This sequence comes from Diphasiastrum complanatum, assembly GCA_029204225.1. Lineage (NCBI taxonomy): Eukaryota > Viridiplantae > Streptophyta > Lycopodiopsida > Lycopodiales > Lycopodiaceae > Diphasiastrum > Diphasiastrum complanatum. The sequence goes on from CM055114.1 coordinate 33,468,757, forward strand.
AATGAACACTATATGTGAATCTTGCCTTAGAATGTAAAGATTAGGATCAGCATCACTCTTTACCATTCCCCTTCGCTCATCAATGCAAGAGTACCACGCCCGTGGTGCTTGCTTCAATCCATAAATGGCTTTGTTGAACTTACAAACGAGATGCTCTCTCCCCGGCTCAACAAATCCTTGAGGTTGTACTAAGTACACCTCTTCATCTAGCACTCCATTAAGAAAAATAGATTTAACATTTATTTGCTAGATCTTCCAACCATAGAAAGCAGAAATAGCAATGATAGAACGTATAGTTACCATCTTAGCTATGGGTGTGAAGGTTTTCTCAAAATCAATACCTTCATGCTGCTCAAATCCTCTCGCAACCAACCGTGCTTTGTACTTGTTGCGTTGCCCATCAGTTCCATATTTGATCTTTTATATCCATTTGCAAGTGATGGGTGTCTTACCATCAGGTAGCTCAACCAAGTTCCACGTCCTATTTTTTGATATAGCTTCCATTTCTGTTTCCAAAGCTTCACGCCACTCCTTGTGCTCCTTTGCTTTATCAAAAGTTTTTGGTTCTTGAGCCTTGGGCACAGAACCCATTAGGGCAAGATTCATCTCTAATCTTGCAGGAGGTTTTCGATTTCTACTTGATCTTCTAAGCTCTCCCTGCTCACTTGATTCGGGAGTATCTCCCTTATTAGAATCACTTGTTATTGACAAGTACCACTTAGGCACTCTCCTAGGAATCTCATTATTGACCCTGTCTTTTTCAATTGGCTCTTTCATATCGACACCAACTTCTTCCTTCACTTGCACATTAGCTTTATCATCAAAGGAATCAATTGTCAATTTTATTTGGTCATTTTGACCCATCTCATCAAAAGTAGCATCTATGGAAATCACGATCTTTTGTGCATCTGTGTCATACATCCTATATGCCTTGGCTCTTTCATCATATCCAAGAAAAATACACTTAACAACTTTTGCATCCAGCTTCTTTTGTTTTTCATCAGGTAATGACCGTAAGCATCACAACCAAATATTTGTAAATGAGAAACATTAGGTTTCTTTTCAGTAAAAGCTTCGTAAGGTGTCTTACCCTCCATGGACTTCGTAGGACACCGATTCAAAATATGAGTAGCTATGTTGCATGCTTCTGCCCAAAAAGTATTTAGCAAACCCTTGCTCTTAAGCATTGCCCTAGCCATCTCCACAATGGATTTGTTTTTCCGTTCTGCAACTCTGTTCTGTTGTGGTGAATAGGGTGTAGTGGTTTGCTCTTGATCTCCTGATCCTTGCAAAAATTTATAAACTCTGTTGAAAAATACTCACCACCACCATCTGATCTGAGGGTCTTAATGTAACAACCTGTTTGTTTTTCAACTAGAGCCTTGAACTCTCTAAACTTGGCAAAAGCATCAGATTTCTTGCTTATGAAATAAATCTAGATATGTCTACTATAGTCATCAATGAATGTGATGAGATAGTAACAATCACTAATGGACCTAGTTTGTATTGGTCCACACAGATCACTATGAACAAGATCAAGAATGCCATTGGCTCTTCTTGCTCCATCTTTGGGAAATCTGTCTCTATGATGTTTTCCAAAATGCAACCCTCACAAATTTTTCCTTCAAAAGAGATATCAGGCAATCCAACAACTAGATTACCTCTTTTAAGGATTTGCAAGCTTTGAGCACTGATATGACCAAACCTTTGATGCCAAAGATCACTTCGACTATCAACAGTGCTTACCATAGCTTGAGTAAAAGGTCTCGCATTCAATTTGTAGAGTCGATTCCTGTTGACTCTAGCTCCTGTAGCAATCACTTTGTAGTGATTCTTGATGTCTTTGACAAGACATTTGTCATTGTCAAACTCAACCTTGAGTTGCTGATCAGCCATCATCCCAACAGATAGTAGATTGTTAGCTAAGCCAGGTACATACTGCACATTGCTTATCTGTTTTATCTTCCCGCTGGCTAACTTCACTGGTACCACTCCAACTCCTTTAACAGATAGCAATTTGCCATCAGCTTGTCCAACTTCATCACCATTGTCAATTTTCTTGAGTTCGAAAAACCACTCTTTCCTTGAATTCATGTGCTTGGATGCACCACTATCAATGTACCAAGTATCCTTGGATTCATCACTTGTCATTAATGTTAAAATGAACAATTTTGAACTCTCACCTGTATCATCTTCATATTGATCATCATCGTATTGATGTTAATCAATATAATTGTCTTCATAATAATAGTCATCAAATTGATGCTGATCAGCATAATTTCTCGCTTGCCATTTGTCTTTTCTTTGTTCCATCTCCTTCTGTTTCTTGAAGCATTCACGCTCCCAATGACCAGGTTTGTTGAATACCTATAGTTTCCAAGTTTATTTTGTCTTGAATAGTCATGTCCTTGACCTCAGCCTTGATTCCAATTACCTCGATTTGGACTATCATTGACTTGCTCATGAAATTGTTGAAATGATTCCCGGCTTGAGTTTCCTCCTCTCAATTGAGACCTTCCACGGCCAAATCTTCCACCTCATCCTCTAACTGCAAGAGCTTGATCATAGCTCCTATTACGATGATTTAAGTTCTCTTGACGTTGCTCTTCTTGCAAAAGCAATCCCCGTAGTTCTTCATAGGTTGGAAGATTTTCTTTTGTGGCTATACTCGTCACAAACATCTGATGTGACTCACTCAGACTATTCAATGTCAATTGCATAATCTCACGATCTTGTACTCGCTCTCCAACTGCTGTTAATTGATCACGGATCTCTTTGATCTTCAGTATGTGATCGGCAATAGTTGCACCATCATCCATCCGCAATGTATGCAACTTTGTCTTCAAAAATAGTATTCGAGATGTATTTGTCGTTTCAAACAATGCCTTCAATGTATCCCACGCTTCTTTTGGTCCTTCTGAATCTGAAATATAGAGAATAATTGCATCTCTAACTGATAAGTTGATGACATTCTGGGCTTTCTGTTTTCTCCTATCAAATGTCTGTCGATCTTCATCAATCACTGGCCTTGTCTCTTCACCTGTCACGATCTTCCATAGCTCCTTTTCCATCAAAATGTTCTTCAGTTTGAATTTCCAAACTGCATAGTTGCCGGCACCTTCCAATTTGCTTGACTCATTAAGGACACTCTCGCTTAGAGTTACCATTACTAGATAGATGAGTCTGGATCACAAAATTTATCACACCACAGAACTGTAAATTTTTGGTTATACACCTGAAATCGGAATGGAGTGCGGAAGTACGGCTGCTCAGGTTCCTCTTTAACTTGTACGCGTGGATCCGATATTGGAGCATGCGATATCGGACTGGAGCACGGATGTACAACTGCTCGAAATTCACTTTAGCTCGTGCGCTTGGATCCGATATCGGTACGGACAATATCGGATTGGAGCGCGGATGTACGATTGCTCGGGTTTCTCTTCAGCTAGCGCGCTTGGATCCGATATTGGTAAAAAAAAAAAATATAATAACTTTTCAGAGGAAATATTCCAGATTCCCTACTTCGACGCGGCGGCTATGTCGTCTCCTATTTGCTTAGATTTCGAAATGAGTGATCATTCAAACAGACAGATATCAATAATGTGAAACGTATGAAGTCTCCTAACTATGAATGGCAGTACTAGACACTGTCTAGTGTGATTTGCAGTACTCCAAATAGACAAATGAGAGATTTCTTGGCAAACCTTTCACACAAATAGCACTTTCCACAACAACTAGGAAGTATTGTAAAAATCCTCCCCACTCAATAGATTTTCAATCTGTCTGATGCTGCCCTAGCCTTTTTGAAGCCTTCGAGACTGTGTCTTCGTTTTCCATTGATGATTCTGAGTTCCAAACTTGCAAAATACGTCAAGAAGAATTTCTTCCAGCCGTTTTTGTCTCTCCAAGCTTTCACCTCATGTGGAGGACTTTCTCACTTTGTTGCGGAGCCTATGACAAGCTATATCCACTGATCAGGCACGCATGACTATCGTAGCTCTGATACCATGTTAAGAATCAGAAATGCAACATCAAGCATTCACCACAAGAAGGCGGAAGAAGAACACGCACAATCACTCTATCACACTAACTCATACAGAATGTAAAAAGTACAAATAAATTCTGAACCCTTGATAGAGAGAGAAAACCTACGAGCAGACTAATAGACTAGCCTACGGCTAATGACAACTAGTCACAGCTGTCAGCAATATACCTCGTAAACAGTAACAATGAAGCTTATCATTGATTTCTAACAGAACCATTGAACTTGTCAATGACTCTAGCTTCACTGAGTGATGAAGATGAAGAGCTACCTATATGAGACATGGTAACAATATACAAATAGAACAAACTTAATCTCTTGGTTTATTTGGACTACGCTCTGATACCAATCTGATGGGGGCAAGGTAGAAGCAAGAATGAGAACGGAGAAGAGAGCAAGAATATTGCGGAACAACTCTCCCATTCTAGTTGGCTGCTAAGTGCAAAAATAGTCTAATAGATAGCTTATGCTAAAGATAATCACAACTTTATGTGTTTTGATTGCCCAATAGGATCTTAAAAATCAATTCATATTCTAAAACAAGAGTACAGTCCACCGAAGAGATTAGAGATGGTTTGTGTGTGATACTATCGAAATTAGATTCAATGTGAAGTATAGTTTTGAGATAAATGGAAGAGTAGTATGATATCGCGAGTTCCTCAGGCGTCAAGACAACCATCGTCTGATTAGAAATTGAGGAGTCATAGATGTCCATGTTCTGATCAGAGTGAGTATACAAGCGTGATCAAACAACAATGAAAGTGCATTCAATCACAACAAGCATTCATCTACATTGTACATAGATAAAAATGTGTTGTTGCTATATTACAGTTAAGCACAATACAAATAACAATTATCACTAAGACGACGTAACTAGGAGGCTCAAATAATGCGTCTCATGGACGAAGCAACCACTAATCTGTGCCTGGATGATCTATTTATAGATTTCATTTGTGTATTAATTACATTGAATGTTTGTCACCTAATTGGGAAAGCATTGTACTTGGAAGTATATGGCTTATGTGACAACTGTACATAGTGTATATGGTCAACAAATCAGGATCGTTGACGCGGACGAGGACGTCGCAAATTCATGTCACTTCGCAAGATTTCGCGAAGTAACGTGGAAAAGAACCTCGTTCATTTTAGACAAACTTCGGCATTTTTCTCTCTCTTCGGGTCTTTTTGCAAAAAAAAGGCCGAAGGTGTCCTAAACAAGTTTAAGGCACCCTTAGAAAGTTGGCGAAGGTGCCCTTAAGAAGTTGGCAAAGGTGCCCTTAGAAAAACGAAGATGTCTTAACAGTAACTTTCTCGCGCTTTTCGGAAAAAGGAAAAAAGCTGAAGGTACCTTCAAAACAACTTGAAGGTGCCCTTAAAAAGTCGGCGAAGGTGCCTTTAACAGTTTAACTCTTAAAAATAGAGAACCTCTTGGAATTTAACCTTTCTCGCATTTTTCAAAAAAATGCGAAAGAAAGCCAAAGGTGCTGAAAAATAGTTAAACTTTTGAACTGTGAACAAGTTAACTTCTTCAAAATAATTGAACGGAACAGGTCGAAGGCAAGTTTTGCAGGTTTTCAGAAGAGTGCGAAAAATGTGAACTATGCGACACTTAGTGTATTTCTGCAGACTATTTGAAAAAGTGATGTAAATCTGCAGACTTGTTCTAAATGTATGCTTGTGGAAGTCCTTGAAGATGGCCAAGTCTTCAACGACTTCAAGCTATTAAACTTAACATTTGAACTTAAATTTATAATGGGATTGATTACCCTTTGTTGGCGATCAGCCGGAAGTCCATTGTAGACGTTCTTCAAGTAATAGGCTCTCTTAGTTATGATTCACCAAAAAGCCAACTATGGGCTTAATTTCCAACACCATGTACATATATACATAACAACAACTCACATAAACGATGATGAGACAATCTATGATGAACATACATGCAAGTGGAGAAGAGTGAATTAGAGTTCTTGCGCGAACTCCATTGTGTCTTGATTATCTAATTCCATACGATCAGAGATCTTAGAGAGAGTGAAAGCCATCAGAAGATAGAGATAGTTATTTTATCTGTAACTAGCTAAGTAAGATCACTACACATAGTGCACCATTATTGTGAACCATTCTTGGGTACAGAATTGTGATTTGATTGTTCTTATGTGTATTACACTACGAATGCTTTCTGATAATTTTCTTTCTCTATTGACACACACTCAATTCGAAATGTCTTCGTTGGATACTCGACATCACACAAGGCATACAAATTTTTTTATGTCAAAACGAGCCGAATCTCAATTAGTCAAGATGTCATCTTCCTAGAAGACAATTTTTTCGACTTCAAACAAAAGCAGCCAATGCAAGAGTTCATCCCAACGACTCTCATCACCATCGACAGGCCTCGACCTGCGACTGTTCTGATGGACATCGAAGATATCCCTGTCGCACAACAAGGAAAATCACCATCTCAGCAACCGACTATTGTTCAAAGATCTGCACAACATCAACAAGAACCTGATCGTTTCATCCCTCAAGCATTCATCAGCAATAATTAACCCACTTCAGCAACAGAAGCATTGTCGAGTTCGAATGCAGACAACTGGCGTTCTGCCATCCATGCTGAGTATAATTCATTGATGAAGAACAAGACCTAGCATCTTGTCAAAGCTCCTGCAGATGCAAAGATCATCGACACTAAGTGGATCTTCAAGCTGAAGCTCAATCCAGATGATTCAACAGCCAGATGGAAAGCTTGTCTAGTTGTCAAAGGTTACGAACAAAATTATGGGATTGACTACTCTGAGACATACAATCCAGTAGTAAGACTTCAGTCGATTCGATCTTTAAAAACAAAAGTATGTAAGCTGCAGAAAGCTCTCTACGAGCTAAAGCAAGCTCCAAGGCTTGGTTTAATAGAATCAATTGATTCTTGTTGCAGCATGACTTCGTCCCGAACTCTGCTGACACAGAGGCTCAAGCTATGTCATAATAGCTCTATACGTTGATGACTCATTGATTATCAACAATTCAAATCAGCTACTTCATGAGACGAAGAATCTTCTGTCGAAGAAATTCAAAATGACTTATTCAGGCCCTGTGCACTACCTTCTAGGGATTGAGATAAACAGAGACAGAGTGAGGAAGAGTATCAAACTAAGTCAAGAAAGGTATCTAACCAGTGTATGTGAGATTAGAGTTTGTATCTCATTTTGTATATAGATGTTGATTTCTCTACATTGGCAGGATTGTTGGTCTGCTCCTTATTGCAACCAAAGATCAGGGACATGGATTGGATCTTGAATGATCTGAAATCCTTCACATGGTATCAGAGCTCTTTTATTCCAGGTTATGAAAGGATCAACCACATTTATCAGATATTTTGAGGGGTTACCAATGCTAGAACATGCTAGATTGATTTCTACTTAAAAATCAGCATTTTTGCATATGTAGAATTGATCTTTTGTAGGTAAAAAAAACTCAACATAGGTTTATATACTTGATCAATTCCGATTTCACACTTGGTTTATTGATGTACTCACTTACTCATGGATTTCCAAGGTTTCATGGTTTCTTGTGGCAAGATGGAGATGGAGGCTCATTCATGGAGTTTTATGGTGGAGACATATCAAGAAAGGACAAAGTTGAAGGAGACAAGCAAGAAAATGGTCATCACTCACATTTATTGTTTGGTTGCTATAATTTTCCAGAGGGTTCAGATTTTGAAACATGGAGGAATCATTTCATTCACATTCTATTTGGTTCTTCATGTTCTAGTTATATCTTGATGTGTAAAATTGATATAAGAAATAGTGAAGCATCCAATTTGGACACTATTCTCTATATCAATTATGAAAACTACTTTAGAACCTTAGGGGGTTCTACTACTCATTGGTGCACTCTCATGATGTTATCTTGCAATTCTATGTGTAGAATGATCATTTATTGCTATTTTCGGTTCCACAGTGTGAAATACAATAGGGTACTGTAATTGTATGGACAACAACTATATTTTATGTTTTGGTTTATGTTTGATCAGTATCATCTTGAATGATCTAAAATCCTTCATAGTGTACTCTATAGATATGGCATGGAAAACTGCAAGTCAATAGACTCACCTACATTAGAGAAACTTAGAGCCCGACGAGGGCCTTTAAGAAAACATGTTTTTTTAATTTTTTTCTTCTTATTTTTGTAGTCATGTGGACCAATTGAAACCTTGATATCGGGGTTCTACGTAACGTAGAATTTTCCAAATAGAAATAAAATAAAAACTTTTTAAATATATTACTGTTTCGTCGAGCAACATGTGGAAATGCTATTGGTTGTTGAGGCCTGCCCTTCCGACTCATCAATGTTCGAAGAGACCCAAAAATATTGAAAATGAATATGACAGATGGTTGAAATGAGAAAATCGATGTACCACTAATGTATATGCATTGTCAAATCATGGTTAACAGGGTTAGTAACTTGTAGCGCCAAATAGTTCAGTGTTTCAAATTTTTGCCTACACATATTTTTAGATTCATGGCTTTTTGCCTACGCATATTTTCAGATTCATAGTTCAGTGTTTCAAACTTTTTCCTACACATAACGAATGCGCCATCAAGGAAGCCGTGCTCCTCAATCAACTTTGTGCTTCTCTTCAACGAGGAAGAGGACAATGGATTATGGGTGCCAAGAAAATATTCAAAAAACTTTTTGATTTTGATGCATCCATCATGAAGAGGAATATCTCGCAAAAGCAAACGGTAAAAACTATCATTTTGATCTTATTGGAAGGCCATAATTTTGGATTTCAGAACATCATCAAGAGAAAAATCTATTTCTGAAATTCTAGTCCAACATGTATATATGCATTCAGAGATAAATGTGCAAGGATTCAATCGTCAGGATCACAAAAAAAGCAACTGTGAGTATTGATATTTTACAATACTTTGATTTTTGTCATTCATTAATATCTATGAGTAAACTTGCCAATCTAATCATTTTTCTCTTGTGGATTTATATCCATCCAACATAAAACAATGGGAGCCTAGCAGGTGTGTAAGATGTTATTCACACTGATATTGGACACCTACAATATCGAGGTAGAACTGCAAAAGGCCTAGTTGATAGTGAGATCTTTTTTTATGAATCAATGTACATTTTTGATACAAAAGGAGATTTTGGACAAATAGTCCCAATTCCATTACCTAGTTTTGGAAGTGATGAATGGGTTGCTCTAGATGCTGCAGTTTCAGAATCATTTCGTTGCAAGCTATATAATGATGTAAAAAATTCATTAAAGATAAGCACGAGATAAAAAACAGTCAGATTGAATTGGTTTATTTCTTTGAATATATTTGTGGATTTCTTTTCAAGTGTTAATGTACACAAAACCCCAATGATGTTTGTATGCAAAAATTTATCAGATAGTTTATTATCTGAACTTATAGATGAAGGCTGGGACAAAAGATCAAATGGAGAAATAGAATGCATAATTAAAATGTCTTCAATGTGCCTTCATTATTAAATAGAAAAACAGATGTTGAGCTTATGCTTCCATTATCAAAGATGAAAAAAAAAACAAAGGAAAATGGGTGCCACTCGATCAAGACTTGAAAGTCTGTGGACACTCAAAACGAAAAACTATTGAAATTATATACAAGGATGCATTCTTTATATGTGTTGAGTGGAAGAGGATTGGAGCCTAATTTACATTAGGCAGGAACTACTGTTCCTACAAGATGATATACTTTCAGACTTCAGATTCATTTCCAATGGTAAACTCGTAAGTAACTATAAACACTCGATTCTTTATGAATAGTTTCTATCAAAACTTTCCCATACAATCTCTATACTAATTGTAACTCACTTGGTATCAGATTTTTGCAGGTACATAAAAGCCATGAGCTCAAGATTAAATGCAGAGATATTGGCGAAACAATCCAACTTATGAAAGAACACTGAGAGTTACTATCAGCAAATACATGTCAATCATCATGTCTTTTTATCAATCTAGAAAATTGCAATCTAGTATTACACTATGGACACAACTTGATTGTAAGAATTTATATTGATATCAATAAAAATCCCATAAACGGGTTGTTTACATGTAAGATTGTATCTCTTTTTTTGGATGGAAATATATACACCTTTACAAATGAAATCCTATTCAATAAGTTTTTCTATGTTTTCTGTATTAGGAACTATTAAGGCAACAGTTCCCTCTCCTATAATTTCGCCTTCCCCTGTATTGGGAAGGACTTCTATGCCTATCGTATATAACAATATCTACATTCTGAGCAACCTGAAAGGCTGTTAAGACGGAGCAGCATGTTCTTTCGAGCCCTCAATTTCAGACGAAACACTTACATTGTTTCAGTACATAAGTTCTGATCAATTCTTGCCAAAATCTATATACATCAGGATGATGCGGGGTCTTTTGCCAGAGATAACTCTAGGAGGAAGGGAAGCAGCTGGCCTTCAGATCTAGCTTTCTTAGGGACAACCTATTTTTTTTTCTTCCTTGAGGTAGTTGGCAAGTCTGATCTATCCAGAGGCAGGTCTCTGGAGGTGCTGGCATTATTCACATGCAGACTTATATAACGGGCTCGAAGGTTTTCTGATATCTCTTTCGAATGCATAGGGCATTGTAGCTTTGTTTCAACTTGCATTTTGCGCTTGAGTCCTATATTCAAAATCTTTCTTTCTATATTTTTTTTTTTGAAATGTCTAATTTCAATTCTAGTCTGTTATCTTTTTTTCGTGAATTTAAAATTAGTGATAATATAGAGTATTTCAAATCTCTTTTTTCTCCTTTTCTTTTGTTCTTCCTTCTATTACTGAGGGCCCTAGTGTAAAAGTATTTTCTGAGATTTATCTCAGATTTAAGTCTCTACTCAGTACTCCCTTGTTCAAATCTCTGAATAAGGACATACTTCATTATTAGGACCTGGTGACACTCGACAACCATAGCAATAAAGCTAAGCTTGACATAATGTTCACCAAGTTACATAATGATTTCAAGTTTGTAGATGATTGTCCAATTCAAAATAAAAAATGTAGATTTGTAGAGTTTCAATCTTCATTTATTGTTTTTTCTTTTGTTAAATATTTTTGACAATTCGAAAGCTGGCCCTTTTACTTCTGACGCTGCATCTTCCAGCGGTACAAAATATGAAAAGTCAAAGACTGTAGATATAGAATTTTTTTTTTATCGATACGAGCATTAGTTCAAATGATTGTACAAATTTTGATCCTACGCAAAATAGGGCATCGTTTATTGGCCATAGAACTACCAATACCCTTTCTCCTTCTGATAAATCTCTTATCACATTGCCTACTTATAATATAGATAATAATTCTTTTTTGACACTATCAGATATATCAGATCTTTTTGATTTCACAAAGGCCAAGACTCTTTGCATTTTGAACAAAGAGCTTCATGAATTTTTAGATACAATCGATTATGATGCTGATGATCTTCTTCCTGGTGTTGACGATGTAAATAAGGATGAGTTTTATTCAAGGAAAGATTGTTTGAAAATGGTTGTGGAGGAAATGCGCCAAAAAGAAAATGATCTTCCTTCTGAAGAGGAGAAGATTTCAAAGTCAGCTTGGTTTTTCAAAACCAACTGTCTATTGACCAACCTTATTGACATCGAAAGGTGGACATAATATTGATGGAGAGGCAGTAATCGAGGAAGACAAAGCCGAATGCATAGTTTTGTATCTTATTATGTACTAGTAGATCCCTAATGTCAAATTTTATAGTGGAGCTTACTTTGTATTTTTTCATTTTAGTAAACAATTTTTTTTGACGATTTTGCAATTCGTCGAGGTGGCCAAAGATCCTCTGCCAGAGAATTTTTAAGAGATCATGCACTGGGGCATCATCTGAAGTTCTTCAAGAATAATGAGATAAGTGTTGCCCATTCAAAATTTCATCAACATGGTAATACAATGATTATAGCAATTAAGGCACTTTCTCATTTTCTTGGAGGACATAATTTTAATAGGGTGCATAAAATAATTTTTGCTAAGAAAAATATTGCACTTAAGATTTTAGGATATGGTCCAATAAATTCCATGTTCAGATCATCTCATTTTGCATTGTATGCAATCTACGTTGATCTGAGTAAGCATGAAAACTATGAGCTCTTGGATTCTTACGAGAGAAGGAAATTGTTGCACGATTCTAAATTGCAACTTTCATTAGAGAAAGTGTCGAAAGCAGAGTAGATATTGGATAATCAAACTTTGTAAATTTTTTCATTTAATATACAAAATTTCTCTATATGTCTAGTGTCTATTGTCTTGTATAAATTTGCATGTTTTTTAAATTTTTTTGTAATCCGTTGATTTTGTAAAATCATTGAAAAAGTTGCAGTATATAGCTGTTCTTTGTGCTAGTCCCACCATGTTGTGTACTTTTATGAAATACCGCTCTTGCTTGCCAATGAGATTTTTCCATTCTTGGCGATGACCATATGCTAAGACTTCCACTATTTCTTGCAAAGAATGTCAAATGATGTCTTAATATGTGCTACATAGTCATAAAAACAAAATACAAATCAGTATCAAAAGTATCTAAATTAATTGCACATATTTGTCTATACTAGTGTAACATCGAAATCTTACCATATAATGAGTTATATGATCTAAACCCCATGCACTTCGAACTGCATCCACAAATTCACTGGTTGTTTTCTGTATCATTTGTACATCAATATTTGAAAATTTATCTTTTCTCAAGTATTTCACCATGTTGTCTAATTTTCCCCAAACTTCTACTTTGTGTACACGAGTAGAACCTTCTTCTTTGTAATCTTGAGTTGCAGCTATTATCTCTTTCCAAATCGAGTATTGAATCTTGGATTATTTGCCAGAATAATTTGATAAAAATCTACGAGCTTTGGATCCTCCAATGCTCGGCCTGCATCGAATATTTTCTGTTTTACCTGATAGCTTGTCATCTTTTTTTATTTTAATATGGCCTTTATGTAAGCCTGCTTTAGACAACACATCCTCTAATATGAAAATAGCTTCCTTCGTAGATGCTGTTGGCTCGAAAACCATGCAAACAAGATGTGAAGATATATTATTTTTTCTATTATACGCACCTCTGCATGCAATGTACAAATATGAACATTTTGAAGAGGAATCGATAGTACGGGTTTCCAATTAGAATCTTTTTGATCTCTTGATATTCTTGTATTCCTTGTCATGTCTTTTGTTGTCTTCATGCAATAAAAACATGGGTTAACGCCATGGGATATATTGAACATACATTTTAATGTCTTCAGATCTCCTGCTAAATGTCATTCTATGTTGAAAGTGCCCATTCCAAGAATATTGAGTCTATCTCCATCCATGTGATTTTGATGGTGGCAAGATATGGCGTTCTATTATATATCCATGAGAGAATGTCATGGTCTTCTTTCATCATCTATAAGAGAAACAAAAAAAATGTTTTACAACAATATTAACACAGATAAGATTTTCCAAATGAAATCCATATTAGATTATCCCTATTGAATATGTGAAGGAACTACTATACCTGGAAAGCTGCCAACCACCAAATATCATTTTCGGATCGAACACTGAAGTTGAGACCTTTTGAATTTGAAAGTACTCCATTCATAATCGTAAGACTGACTCTTTCCATTTTTTGTCCTTTTATAATTTCAAACTCATCTAACTTGAGAAGAACTATCAACTTGTTATTAACATTCTCATTTGTAATACCGTAAAAATTTATGATGAATGTTAGTAACTGATTAATGTCAATAATAAGTTGTTGGAATTGTTATATGCTAGACATTCTCCTTTCGAACAATAGACTTCATTAATATGAGATGTATTACCAACTATTGTCTGCATACCTTGGTTTAACATGTTTTTTTTTTAAAGATGAAATGGTCGTGGGATTGGAAGCTTTTTAATACTTACCTGTGCAAATGCCTCCTTTATCATCTTAAACATTGTTGCATATGCTTCTCTACTGATGCTAGAAAAATCACACGCCCCCTAAACCAATGTAGTGTCCAATATTTTTCCAACTTCATTCATAATGTTATCAATAATTGAAGCCTTAATCTTTTTCATTTTGATATTGTTTAGCATTGATTTCATAGATTTAGAAGTCAAATTAGAACCTAGTGAGTTTCCAATGGAAATCTCATTGGCCAAATGGTCTTCAGCAACCAATGTTGATCTGCATTGCAAACATAATGTTTATATAACTATCAGTAGAGATTAGGACAATCATAGTATTCATAGTAGCACAATAAACAAATCAATAGAAAGTTGAAATTAATAAATAACAGAACTAGTGATTATGATTGAATCGAAAAGTTCAAGGCCCCTCCTTGATAAAGCCCTCAGGTTGCCTCATGTAGATTTCTTTTTCCAAGTAGCCATTGAGGATGACATTTGTAACATCAAGTTGAAATAGCTTTCAACTAAAAGTAGTGGCAAGACTAAGGATCAATTTTATTATAACTAGCTTAGCCACTGGAGCAAAAGTTTCATCATAATCATCAATGCCCTTTGCAAAAATCCTTTTGCTACAAGCAAACTTGCTTTATACTTATTTATTGACCCATCTTGATTATAGTTCAATCTATACAACTGCTTGCAATCAAGTAGCTTTTTTCCCATGAGGAAAATCAACAAGTTCCCAAGTATGATTCTCCATAGAGCATCATACTCCACTTGCATTGTGTTAGTCGATATTTTCGCACGGAAAATTGGGCTAATATTGAAGTTTAAATCGCAAAACTGGAAAAATCGACATGTAAAACCCGGTTATTCGAGAAAAATTGGCACAAATTTGGCTTAGAACTGGGTCCCAACCCGTCCCTAAAGTGGCTAGACACAATTTAAAAGTAGGAAATTGACTTTTCAAAAAATCGTCAAAAATATAGTAAAGAACGAGCCAAAAATGCCGGTTCACCTAGAATTGGATCCCAGCCCACCCTAAATGAGAGTGAAAAGTTTGCGGCCTTAGAAATGGCCAGTGATAAAGTTTTACGGCTTTCTGGCCAGTTGTAAAAATAGCCGGCATAACCGTGCTAAAATCCTAGTGTTCTAGCCGGCATAACCGTGCTAGAACACTAGAGCCACCTAAAATAGGGAAAGTAGATGCGGATTTGTTAGATCGCTACTGTCCTAAGGTAGATGTACTGATAGATGGCCTAGTCAATCAGGGGCCATAGTTGATGCAGGGTCGGCAATTAACATCATAAGTCTAGAACTTTCAGACCACCTTGGCTTTACTCTAGAACCCGCTACCTTGACAGCCCTAAAGCTAGCCAACAACTCTGTGATCAGACCAAAGGAATTTGCCAAATAAATCTAGGAACCCTACCAGAGCCCAAGAACATCAAAATAGGTGTTTCCCTAGGCATTGGAGAAAAAGAAAAATACGAACGGCTGTGTAGAAAGTACCAACATATTTTTGCCTGGGACTACTCAGATTTGAAGGGGATTCCACCCGATCTAGTGACTCATATAATACCATTGAAGGAGGGAGCCAAACCTATACGACAAAAACAATGCTGGCTATCCTACCACCTAAAGGAAGGAGTATACATTGAACTCGAGAGACTTCGAAATGCTGGACTGATATTTTCGGTAGAGAACACTGAGTGGTGTTCCCCAATAGTACCTCGCACCAAGAAGAACTCCACATGCATTTGCATGTGTATGGATTATAAAAGGTTGAACAAACAAACTAAGAAGGACTACTACCCATTGTCGTTCATAGACCAAGTCCTAGAAGAAATGGCGGGAAGAGACCAGTACTCTTTCACGGATTGTTTCGCGGGCTATAATCAGATGGCCATAGCAGAAGAGGATAAACTGAAGACCACCTTCACAACCACATTTAGGATTTTCGCTTACCGCGTCATACCCTTTGAGTTGACTAATGCCCCTGGAATCTATCAGAGGTTTATGAACAAGCACTTCGAGGATATCTTAGACAAAAACCTCAAAATTTTTACAGATGACCTCTGTGGGGCAACCACCATCATAGAACATCTCGCATGCTAGAGAAGTGTTTTCAGAAGTGCGCAACAACCTGTATAGTATTGAATGCTAACAAGTGCCTATTCGAAGTTCCTTATGGGGTACTGTTAAGACATGTCATTAGCAAGTACGGCATGGCAACTGACCCAGAAAAAATAGCTATGCTCCTAGCCATGATGGCACCAACTACGATGTCCCAACTTCAGACCTTCTTAGGCTCGAGCAGTTATTACAAAAGATATGTCATGGCCTATGCCACACGTACTTACCAGATGAATGGCTTATTCAAAACCAATGTGGAGTGGACCTGGGATGAGGCATGCGAGAAGACTTTTCAAGAATTGAAAGTGGCTTTGGCTAACGCTCCAATATTGAAACCACCTATGTACGATAGGTAGTTCTTCGTTTTCACAAGCACCATGGACACGTGCATAAACTGTTGCCTAGCCCAGGTTTGGGACAAAAAATATCACCCTATTATTTTTATAGGGAGAAAATTGACCAAAGCCGAACTTAATTATAGTAAGGCTAAGAAAATTTGTTTGGGGATAGCTTACGCTTCCGCCAACTAAGGCATTACCTATTGCATCGAAAAGTGACTGTCTTTACCAAGAGCACTGCAATCACCTTGATGATGAATAAACTAGATCCTCCTGAGTGCTTAATGAAGTGGATAATCTCCCTTCAAGAGTTTGACTACACCCTCCAAAGCAAGCCACCTAAACTGTAGGGGTTAAACGATTGTATTTGCGAGCTGGGAGGGGTTACTGAAACAGACGATGAGTGGGAGACTGATCACTTAAGAGAAGTATTTGTACTTTATGTCATCCTCTTACCACCATTTAGAAGGGCCATTAAAAAAAAAAAAAAAAACCCCACTCTCTTTAGACTCTCCGTCATTGCTCTATTTCTCCCTTTTCATCCCACCACTTTTACTTTCACTTTCATCATTTCAAGATATGACTTGCTGTGGAAAAAAGGATGGAATTGTGAGCCATTTTGGTCTAGTGCAATTGAATGAGAAAGGTGTTTCAAGCTCAACCAACTACACCACCTATTTGATACACTGGATGTGGGCATTACATTTGCCTCACAGCAAGACCTAGTTCGTCCTTGCTCTTCAAAAGGATGGAACTGTGAGCCCTTTTGGAGAAAGTACAACTTGTCTCAAAGCAACAATACGTTGTGCAAGGTATGTCTTGCCTGCTCTAAGAGACTTTTGCCACAATGAGACATACCCTATCTTCAACAAGAAAAATTTAGGATGGAACTTTGAGCCATTTTGATCTTACCATGTTTGAAACAACAATCAAATCTTCCAAACATGATTAGGGTCCACATCAATTCGATCAAGTATCAAAGCAATTTGATCAAGTATTACAAGCACAAATTTAAGCAGATTCCAAATCCAACATGGAGCTTTGGAAAATTCCAAATCCAACATGTAACGATGGAGCTTTGCCAAATTCCAAAGCCAATTTGTGTTGTTTTTTTGGAGCCTTGATAGAAGCTTCTCTACCAAAATCATATTGGAGTGAGGCACTTACTTGTGCTAACTTTTTTGCCCAACAATGCCATTGGAGAAATCACACCATATGAAGCTATATATGGTAAGAGGCCAAACCTCAAAGATCTAAAAATCGTTGGATCAGGCTTGCTATGTTCACCAATCCTTGGATACAAGGAAGAAGGATGATGCCACTTCTATCAAAGGATTATTTGTGGGATTTTGTGAAAATAACAAAGGATATAGTGTCTTCAATCCTATTACTAGAAAGATCATAGTGAAGGCACTCACTGTCTCACTTCCTATACTTTTTTTACTTCAATGCTTGATGAACCAACTTTCTATGAAGATGCTTGTAAATCAAGAAGTTGGAAGGATGCAATTTGTTAGGGGTTTTTTCGGACGAGGGGTTCGTTTCGTCAGAAAGCCCTAAAAGGGGAAGGGCCCACAATGCTCTTACGGTAGGGACCGAGGATAGCTGCTTCCAGCCCTGGTGGCTCGCTCGATCGCTCCGTGCTCTTCTAGCCAATGGAAGTTTCCAGGCTTCCAGAAATATGGTAGAAAAGAGGATAAGTTCAGCTTCAATAAGCTTGGTCTTGGCACAATACTACGGTCATCCTATCACACTAATATCAAGACTGATTCTCGTAGAATAGTACTAAAACTATGACATCTTGCGTCCTTGCAAGATCCACTATTGGTAGGATGCAGGGCTCTACCGCTCTAAGGATTAGATGCGAAGTACCGATGTATGGCATGTTAGGTCCTAGAGGGAGATTGGGATGCATCCCTGCCATTATGGTGTTCAGACCATACACGAATTTCAAGGACACTAATTATTGAAAATATTCCGGACCTTAAGAAATATGACTACCTAGAGGTTTTGGTGGTATCTTAGACCTGCTAGACCTGATTTCTTCTTTCAAACCTCTAAATTGTTCTCATCTCTAACGGTGAACTCGTGGCGGTGCAATCACATAGGTCTACTATGTACCTAGGATCTTCTCCTAAGTCATATTCCTGGTCTCGATTGGTACTACTAGCTGATCCAGGTGACCGTATCGCTGATTCTCTAAGTATACATTGGTGTCAACCTCTTGCACAATTGATAATCTTATCAACAAGATAAGAAATATTGATTTTGGATCATCTTTGGCATTGGACAAAGATCTAGTTTATGATTTTATTGATAAGTTCACTAGTGACTACACACCGAGTAATGTGGAGGTTATGCATATTCCTATGTCTCATATATCCACTCACTCCTCCAATCTTGACATTGATCCTGCTTCAATGGATTATGATCATCTCATAGAATCATCACACCTAGATTGTATCCAATCCACAACACCTTGTGAAAATCCTTTCCCAAGCTCTATCCATCTCATGATGTCACCCCTTATTCTCCTTTTTTTAGATTAGTTAAAGAAACTTTTTCTCAAATGATGGTGAAGAAAACTTATCTTCCTCGTCCATATTAGGTACGATTAACAAGAGATTATTATAAAGACGCAATGTTCAAAGTAGTTGGCCAACCACTTCATATAACTGAATTATACAAATCAGAAAATGGTGAGTGCAATTACAACGATTGCAATAATACTTTTCTTGATATTGAAAATGTTCTAAAATACATTATTCGATTCTATAAACTAGACGAACATCAAGTAAATGGAAAGATCATTATTGTAATAAAATTGGATGAATCCAAAATCATCAAAGGTTAAAAGTTGGAACGAGTGAGTCTCACTTTGATGAACAAAATTTAGTGTTCAATCGGAAAATCACATATGGTGGTTGGCGGCATTCCAGGTATATAATTCAATTTTCTTTTTAAGTATCGTTAGTAACATTTTATACTTGACCATTTTTTATTAAAATGTCATGTGTTACTTGCTTCTCTACAAGTCTTGAAAGAGGACCATAAAATACTTTCATGAACAAATTATGGCGAGATTATAAAGAGACATTTGGAGGGTGAGAAATTTACAGTAGAAAACCATGGAAGTTTTCAAATTCAATGGCACCTTGCATGGTATTTGAAAACATTGAAATGTATGTATAATGTCTCTCATGGGGCAACATCAAAGCATCCATGTCTTTATTGCATGAAGGATTGCTACAATATGAATTTGGGATGACCAAAACACTAGAAGCAGAAGATCCAAATATGAAAAGTGTTCTGCCAATTCCATTAAAAAATGTTCACATATGCACATTGCATGCTGAGGTTCGCATTATTAAAAAACTTATCTACCTGCATATTCTCTTTGCATGGAATCATAAACCGGAGTTTGTGGCTAAAGCAACTATTAAGAGGATGGAAGAAGTTTTTTCAAAGGCAGCACTACATAAAGGGAATGTCACCATTGAAAAAAGTGACAGACTCTCCAAAAAAAAAAAAGGAAATGTTCCTAATAAGCCATCATTTGGAGGTGCTAAAGCAAGAAGATTCTTATCCAATCACACATGCAAAGAATCTAATGTTAGATACCGAATTTGGAAAGAAATTGTTCAAGCCACACGAACACTGGAAGTAAGTAATCGAGTGGAAAAGGGACAAGTGTGGAACAACTTAGACAAACTCATAGGTGTCATCAGGAAAGAAAACCTATCATCAGAAGATATGAGTACTTTGCAAAATCATTGCTCCACATTTGTAAGATCTGTATGAAATTGTTGGGGAGAAGATCACGTTACACATTACATGGTACTGATCTATTTCACTATATGGTACTTATCTCATTCATGATTATATTTATTTCTACAGATGTAACCTATTTCAACTCTTGTTTGCAGCATATCTTTCTTCATCATGCAACTTATTTTGCAAAGGAATATGGGAGGTTAAGTATCTTGTCATCACAAGGCATGGAAAAATCACATGGCAAGCAAGAGGAGCATTTCATAGAGCTACAAATCATGGAGGACACAATTCAAAAAATAAATATGTAGTTCAACTTTTTCAGTGGTTTTATAGAAGAGCACAATTTAGATATCAAGCCAAAAACTTGCCAAATGTTACAATTTTTTGTAAGGCATTCAAACTCATAACTAAATAGAGATCCTTATAATATAAATAGTCTAATACAAAAAATTGTTTAATTTTCTTCATCATCCTCTTCAAGATTCAGACGAATGGTATTGTCATGAAGGAATAATCTCCTTTCATATGGATCCAAAAATTCTAAATTTTTCCTTTTGCTCATATCAATGTAATCCGAATAAAGGGCCATTGCAGATGATCATTTTGTAGTCTCATTGAGAATATAACTCAATATTTTAATGGCCAAATCCCTTTTCATAAAAACCATTTTATATGTTCCTCTAGCGTAAGTATGGCCTCCGAAAAAAACAGATAGTGACTTGATGGCCATAATAACAGTGGAAGCATATGGATTAAAAGACAAATGATATGTACAAATCTCATTATTTTGAAAGTTTTTCAAATAATGAGATAGAGACACGTCCTTTCTCCCAGTTGATACACCACAGACGCCTCCATGTCTCATACCAAAGGAATCTATTTCAATAGCATCCTATAAAGGAGTCAAGAAAATAAATTTAGATTGATAGATGGCAATACAAACTCAAACTTCAACATAGTGTTTGAATAAAGAAAACAACACAATATCAATACCAATATAATATCTACTTACCAGATCATAATCATCGTATTTAACGACGTTTGTTTTGCTAATGTCATGTCTTCCAATGGCCTCTACATTGCTCAAGGGGATGTACTGAGTCCTTGGAGGATATGTTTTTTGGAATTGCAAGTATTCGTTTTCCGCAGACAAAGTTTTTTCATAGGCTTTCAATTTTTCAATTATGGCCTCCAAAGCCTCATTGCTAGATTTCCAATTGCCATAGTTATCATAATCTATCTCACTTTCAAGATCATTATATGTGTAATCAATAATGTCATAAAATTCTGATAAATGTTGTGCAAAAATTGAGAGGATTTCATTCTCTCTCATATTCAAAACATCTTCTAAATCATTAAAAGAAATAAAATTGTCATTATTTATAAAATAAACGGGAACATCGAGTAGAGTTATGGATTAATGGGAGATGCAGATGGTAGAGAGTCAGAGAAGATTATAGAACGAGAGAGAGTTTTCTGATAATCTAAAGTCATACATGCTTCATCTTCAACCCCTATATCATCTGGAGTAGATGCAGAAGCTTCAATCATGGGAACAACAGAAGATCCAACAAACTCATCATCTGGAATTTCAACAGATATAGAAAAGACAAATGCCATACCTTTTATGAGAAGGCGACATTTTCTTTTGTGGACATCACAATATATATTTCTCTTAAAATGTTCATGCAAGTTAGCATACTTTCTATCATGTTTGTGCTTAAAGGATGGTTGGGAATGTACAAGGTCCTGAAAATGAACGAAACAAAAGCTATCTATATCCTTAACATGAGTAGTAATAATCTGAGAAAAAATAACAAGAAGAGAAAGTAATTTATAATGATTTTCATAAACTAGCTTATCGATATCGAAAGCTACAAAAAAAACAGTCGAATTCGTAGACAAAAAAGAAGTTGTTCTACAAATACTGCACTTGTGAGGTGGTCTGCTAGTTCTTGAAGATCTTCTGGGTAATAGAGGAAGTTGATCGTTTCTATCATACTATAGTTGCTGAACTGCAACATCATCATCTTCTGATTTGTCGTTGATTTGTTGTTCGTCAAAAGTAGAAGAGATTGGACCTTCAATGGGAATAGTCGCCTGCGAAACTGGAAAATTCAAAGTGTCAGGAGAATCTGACAGGTCGGCTACATGAGAACTGCCCTTTCCTTCGAGGTCTTGAAACTGATCTTTGATAAAGATCACATCCCTGCTAGTGAATATCTTTGATCGATTGGATCAAACAACTTGTAGGCTTGATTAGAAGTAGTGTAGCTAATGAAAACACATTTGATACTCTGGAAGTCGAGCTTCTTCCTAAGATCACGAGGTATCTGCGCAAAGGCAATACATCCAAAAACTCGTAAGTTTGATAAAGAAGGTTTGTTACCTGTCCAAACTTCGAATGGTATTTTGTCTAAGAGGCCTTTAGTAGAACATCTGTTCTAAATATAGGTTGTTGAAACAGCTTCAGTCCAGAAGGACTTGGAAGTGTCGCATGTGATAACATGCACTTTGCTGATTCAACTAAGGTTCTGTTATTTCTCCCAACAAGACCATTTGACTGAGGTGAATAGGAGGTAATATATTGTTGCTCAATGTCGTTGTTGAGGCAATACTCCTTGAATTCGTTGGAGATGTATTCTCCTCCTTTATCTGACCTCAGTGCTTTGATTCATTTGCCAATTTGATTCTCAGCATGCTCTTTGAATTGTCTGAATTTGATGAAAGCCTCTGACTTCTGTTTAATAAAATAAACAACTGTCCTTTTGAAAAACTCATCAATAAAGATAATAAAATACTTTGCATCTAACAATGAAGGAGTTTGCATCGATCCACATATATCTGTGTGAACAACATCTAGCAGACCTTTTTTCGCATGCATATGGTTTGATCTAAAAAGAATCCTAGTCTGCTTTCCAAAAATGCAGCTATGACAGACAGGGAGATCGACCTTACTAGAAGGATAGTCAAGATCAAGAACCATGGATTGTTTGGACATGTTCAAAATAGATGCATGATTCACGTGTCCTAAGCAATGATGTCATAGTAATGCTTTATTGACTAAAATAGAGATTTTCAAGGCTTAACCAGACTCGGAATAACAATGTGCCAATCTACATAAGTAACTCTGCCTCTTCCCGAGTGCAAGGATCTTATTACTTCTATCAATAATTTTGCATTGATCAGATTCAAATGTTACCTTATGACCTAAATTTATAATTCTACTTACTGATAACAGATTTGTAGAGAGTTTAGAAACATATAAGACCTTTGATAGTAATTTGAATTAACTGGAATTGCAATCTTACAGTACCTTTACCTTCAATTGTGTGAGTACTATTGTCACCAAGATGAACAAATTTCTTCGTGCTGTAAGGAGTGTAGGAGTAGAAGATCTCACGTTGATTGGTCATATGTTGAGTTGCTCCAGAATCCAAAAACCCTGAATCATCCAAAATCGCACTTTGATCTTTGACCATAAATGCACCTTTGTCTACTTCGACCTGGGGAGACGATGAGACTGTGTTTGCTTGTTGATCAAGTTGCTTGGCTGCGTTATTCGCTTGGAGAATTCGGCAATCCTTGATCTCATGGTTATTGCGCTTGCAATACCTGCAAAACATCTTCATCTTCGAATGTGGGTTTGATGATTGTTCTTGACTTTGAGTCAGTTTCTGATTCGTTGTAGCCTTCTTGGAGCTTTTCTGCTTCTGTAGCTTAGAGCCTTTGTTGACATATAGAGCCCGAGAGGAGGAAGTCGTCGAAGTGTCTTGACTTCTTCTATTATCTTCTTGTAGCAACATAGTGATAACTCTAGTAAGAATTAAGTCTGAGTCTGTCGATATGATCATCACCTAGTTCTCATATGTAGAGGGCAAGCTCGAAAGCAATGTCATGATTGCGTCTTGATCATCTATGACTGATCCAACAACGGCCATCTGTTGCAAGAGATTCTTAAACTGGCTAATGTGATTCTGAAGAGAATCACCAACAAACATCTTGAATGTGAAGAATTTCTTTCATAGATGTAACTTGTTAGTTACGTCCCTCATGTCGTATAATGAGTTCAGGATGTCCCAAATGCCTTTTGACGTTTTAGCTTCAACTATGTGTCCAATATGTGTATCTGATATATTGAGGATAATAAGCACGAAAGCTTTACAGTCCTTCAATTTTCACTTTGAGTTGTCGTCTTCAGGTTTTACTTATGTACCTGTAACAACATCCCATAATTTGCTGGCGATTAGCAAGGTCTTCATCTTTAATTTCCACAAATGATAATTGGATCCATTCATCTTGTTTGCGATAAGACCGACTTTACTTTGAGAATCCATCTAGAACTTAGTCTGTCGATTATATCAATGATGCTAAGATGTAGTAATCCCAATAATAGGAAACCATTCTCTGATACTAAAAGATTGAAGAGTCTGATATCAGTTTAATATTGCAAAAGATATCAAGTACTAGAGATTTCACTCTGATATCATGAAGGAATCAAATAAAGAAGTAGTGAAATAGCTCTGATACCATGTCGGAAATAGGTTAGATAATCGTAGCAGAAGCTTCCTACTTCAAGTGCATGACTACACCTATCAAAAATTGAACAAAGCAGTAGTGATGGGAATCACGTTCAATCTTTAGCAACTAACTAAGAAATCGCTAGATACTAAGTAATTACGTAGCCAAACATGAAGTATTGAATTCTCAAACAATTTTATCAGTTACAAAGGAAATACAGAGATGCATGCATTCTGACATATACTGAACGCAATAAAATATAGTATTGATTCAGAAAAACAAAAAATTAGATGCTAATGAGCGCAAAACATTAGTGGATAGAAATTGCGCACTCTAAGCTGTCTCTGAGTAACTGAGGATAAGTCTGATAACAAGCAGCTATGCTGATAAGCAATAACGCAATAGCTATTGGAGAGAGAGGGGAGATGAATGACGAACACGAACGAGACACGAACTCGAACAAGAAACGAACGAGAAACGAACTCGAATAGAAAATGTTCGTGTGCAGTGGAACGAATTATACGACTCTGTCCGTAAGCATGACTATGCCTATCAGAATGAACAGAACTTTAATGATGGAAATCATGGTCATTCTAGATTACATAGCCAAGCATTAATAGATAAAACGTCAGAAGAATAATTTGTCGCGAATAGCAAGACAAATTATATGTCGCAAATGATTCGCGAAGAGCTAGACTGTGCTCGACTGATAATTAGTCGTGAATGATTCGCGAAAGACAAGACTAAATGCTAGTCGTCTATTACCAGAAAGAACAACTAGAAAGATCAGACTGAATGCAGAACAAAGAGCTGTATCAGATTAAGTATATCATGTATACATGTCAATAATGCGGTAGAGTACAAGATAATAGCGGAGGAAACCGCATGCCCTACAAAACTTATTTCAATCTGTAAAAAGAAATGAAACCTTAATTCTGACAAAAATGAAGAATTAATGCTCAGGACATCTACTTCGTCTACTTCTATATCTCTCTCTTCACTCATCAACTTATTCACCCATTAAGCTGAATACACAAATGGTATCCAGTACATATACATTATATTATAGATAATGTGGAAAGGACAGTGGATGTGGTGTCTGGAAGAGATCGTGGGTGGCCGCAGTCGTTGTCCAGTCTATTAGCGCAGCTGCATGGGGGAAGCGTGAAAAGGGTGTGACGTCAGTCAGTGCTAAGGTGACCGTTGGTGATGACGATGCAAAAAGTGCGTCACTCTTACGAATAGCCTTAGGATTAGACTTATAGGGTGTCTTTGCTTTTAGGACACCTTTGGCATTCTGTAGGATAGTGTCCCCTTTTCGCCTGTCACCATAACTTGTGTAAAAACATAGTGTCGCGATTCTTTTGGCTTTTATTCGTCTATGCGAATTTGCTTGTAAATATGCAGGCTACGCGACAAAGTTAGTAAATATGCAGCATGAATGGAGGCAGATTAAAATGGGATCTAAGTAGAGTACAAGTAATAAATCCAGCATAGCAACTCTAAAACAACTCTAAGAAGTGAGCTACAATGCTCAGGAGTGTTCAAGCTAACCATCCTCATCAAGAGTAGGATTACTTTGCTTGTCTCCTTGATCTCTCTTCTTCTTGTAGCACTCACTTGCAAACTGTCCTTTGATGCCACAATAGAAGCACTTGAGCTTTGATCTATCCTTCTTTTTGCCACTTGAAAAAGCATCCACTTGATCTTGCCCTTTAGACCACTTACTTTTGGTTTTGCCCTTGAATTTGCCCTTTGTGAATATAGCATCCTCTTGAAGTGTCGATGTCGATCCACTTCTTGCTTGAAGCCTATATTCCTCATTGATCAAGATCTCTTGAAGATCCGTCAAACTTGGCAAAGTCTTTTGAATAGCACTACTTTGAGCAATGTTAGCATGAGCATCCAACAAGCCATTGAGAATCACTTGAATAAGCTCTCCTTCCATAATGCTTTCATCAATGGCAAGCCAACTCATCATTCAATGCTTTCATCCTCAAAAAAAAAGTACTTGGACTTTTTTCATTCTTTTGCAAACAAGAAAGAATTTGCCTTCTTAGAGTCAACACTCTAGAAGTAGACTTGGATTCATAAAGCTTCTTCAATGAATCCCAAGCTTCCAAAGATGATGCGCACTTACAACTTCCTTGAGAAGCTCATTGGTGTTGGATTGTTCACCTTCTTACCAATTGACTAATCAGTTTAACTTTTCATCCGTTGTTTATCCAATTCTGCAAATTTTTTCGTTCTTTTACGGTCTACAGTTTTACAAGTGTTTTTACACAATCTGCAGAATTACACGAAGTTTTACCACATTGTCGCATTTCATTTTTCTCTCACTTCGGCTTTCTCACCTGTCAGGAAATACACGGAGTTTTTTGTTAGTGTCGTTTCAGTTTCTCAGTTTTTGCGAAGCTGTCGCCTGCGTGTAAAAATGCAGTGTCGCTTTTGGCATTTTTCACCTGTCAGGATTTGCGAGCGCATTTTTCACTTGACAAAATGTCGCACTTTTCACTTTCTCCAAAGAGCCTCAAAATTTAAGAAAATGACTCTGGCAAAGTGTAGGGTAACCCTAAATCAAATTTTAAGGCACTGTCGCATTTTTTGCAAAATCTCGATACTGTCGCCTTTTTGCGACACTGTCGCATGTGGCTGTTTCAGTTCATTTTTGCAGAAGTGACAGTTTGGTTCATTTATGCAGATAGAACGTTTACAGCCAATTTCACTGCTTATCAGCAATCAATGACAAGGAACTGGATGGATGCCAGCGGATACCAGCCAACTGGCAATCGCAATTGACGACCTAATTTCTTAGTATATATTTCATATTCATACATTTTTAAGTTATGAAGAAGCATTTTGAATAGCTAGCTCTCTCTCTCTCTCAAGCCTACTTTTATGAATCTCTCCAAAAAAAACATCCACCAATAAACATTTATTGCATGATAAGAGCAATGTTCAATGACATAAAAAAAAGGATGCTAAATATATTGAAGCCACAAAAATCAAAATAATGTATTTTGTACCTTGATTGCACATGACCGACAATACCAATTTCTTGGACCAAATGCACAAGCAGATGCACTTGTGTGTCCAAGATGGAGTTTGGAAAATCTCTCTCAGGCATACGTACAGCCTCCACTATATCTTCATGTTTTCTCTCCACATCTATCTCACGAATCTCCTTGTCACACATCCATCTACACCATATTTGTAGCATATGATCATCATATGACTTTATCGAATTCGTAGGTAAAATAAATATGCAATAGCATAAAATGTGAGTGAAAAAAATGTAAGTACCTGACAATGGATGCTAATTTGTAAATGGTATCGCGAAGTTGATTAGTTAAACAAGCACAAACACACATTGAAAATATGTACTCAAGCATCTTCAACCAATCATGAGATTTAAGACCATGAAGTTTTTCTTATGCTGTGAATGATGTTTGTAGTGAATGAGCAAAACCAGCTGGTGTTTGTGAAAGATTTCAGATCCTTAATATCCAATCTACTTGAATGATCTTTGGTTAGAAAAAGAAATACACTACCAATTTCACCAATGTAGAAAAATCAGCATCTACACACAATTTGAGATGCAAACACTAATAGAACTTGATCAAACTTGAATGAAATAATTATGTACTGTTGCTATCCGTACAAAACCAGCAAGCTACTGTATTTGACACGTGTGAATCCAAAAATAGCAAATATAGATCATTCTACACATAGAATTGCAGGCAATCACCAAGATAGTGCACCAATGGATAGTAGAACCCAAGAGAACCATGTATAAGCATGAAATGAGATAGAGAAGAGAGAAGATGACTCTCTCCACGAGTTACATCTTTTTATAGCAGGTCCAAACCCTATTTGGCCACTTGGCTTTCCCACCAAAATGCTAATCCTACCAATTTTGGGTCTAGATTCAATGTACCCAACTTATTCAAATTGAATCTACTCAAACTCGCACTCTATCTTTCCCACACTTTCAAAAAAGTGTTTATTCAAATGAAATTTAGACTAATGAACTTTGAAAAGTCAACCTCTAAGTCTAAAACAAGTTTTGGCCTCAATATGCCAAATATAAAAATATTGCAAAATGTGATGAAACTAGTTGAATCTTTCACACTCCCTCTTCAACTAGTTTTAGCATAGACTTTGATAATACTCCAAGTGAAGTCCTATGCTTCATGAACAAGTCTTTTCCTAATGCTTTGGTGAAGATATCAGCTACACATTCCCTTGAAGACACATGTTGAAGCTCCACCTCCTTTGCAATGACTCGCTCTCTCACAAAATGATATTGTATCTCAATATGCTTGCTCCTCACATGAAAGATAGGATTGGATGCCATCCTTTGGGCTGATTGATTGTCACAAAAGATGATTGGGCTCTCTGAAAAATCCAGCAAGTGAAGATCCTTGATCATCCATCCATACCATCTCCTTTGTGCAATGTGTAAGAGCTTTGTACACGGCCTCACTAGATGACAATGAGATAGTGGCTTGTTTCTTTGACATCCATGATATAGCTCCATCACCTCAAAACTCGCTTTCCTAGCTTCCAATGCTCCTAGCAAAGTTTTTGTCAATAGAACTTTGATCCACCATAAGAATGATCTTCTTCCTAATAATAGATCTTCTTTCAATGATCATGTAATGCTCAAAATAGAAACAACCATAATTGATATAGAGAATAGTGTCCACTTGGGATGCTTCACTATTTCTTACATCAATTTTACATGTAAAAATGTGACTAGAACATGAAGAATCAAATAGAATGTAAATGAAATGATTCCACCATGCTTCCAACTCTGAACTCTCTGGAAAAATACAACAAACAGACAATAAATGTGAGTGATCAACTTTTGCTTGCATGTCTCCTCCTTCTTTGTCCTTTGTTGCCTTGTATCCACCATGATACTCCATGAATGAGCCTCCATCTTCATCTTGCCACAAGAAACCATCAAACCTTGGAGATCCATGAGTAGGTGAGTACATAAATGATGCAAATCTAGCACCACATGACTCCATAAACCAAGTAGTTTCCACTAGTCCATCTTCAAGATCTACTTGACACAAGAAAATGACCATGAATTTACCAAAAATTGACAATCTCCAAGTATTGGCACCAAGTAGCTCAACACTTGAGAACTTAGCCATGGATGAGTGACATAATGAACCTCCAATAGCTTCATTTCCATCAGCAAAATCAGCCAAGAATGCTAGTACAAATCCAACATCAAAACAATGCTCACCAATGTAGCTAGTTTTACCATATCTTGACAATTTGCACACATCCACATGAAATTGCTCAAACATGAGATAGAACAAGTAAAGTAAACTTGAACAGAACTTCCTTGCTGCTCCTTTGACCTTACTTGAGTCTTCAATATGCTGCAAAAACATATCCATAACACCTTTGCCAATTACCTCTCCTTTGATGTTCTTGACTAGCTCCAAATTGCCACCTTCCCTTTTGACTAGTTGAAGCGCTTTGAGATCAACTTCTTGATCTTCAACTTGATCATCAAAGTCATTGAACAAACTTTGTTTTCCAGATCCAGTACTTGATTTTACAGCAAGATAACATCCATCTACTTGCATAGCTCCATGTACACAAGAAGATCTTCCAAAAGATGTTCCACTCTTCATAAGAGATCGATACTTAAGGTCCATTGGTTGGATCCACTCCTCTTCTTTCCTTGATTGATCTACACTTGCAGGATCATCCAAAGAGGTTAGGAAAGCAGCATAATATTTTGAAACTACTTGCTTACCCTTTTGATCATATGTGAGCCTTGAAGGTACTTGTCTTTCTCTTGATGTTCTCCTTGGCTTTTGACTTGATGAAGGTCCATCATCACCACCATCCAAAGTAGGATCCTTCTCATCAACATCAAGAATGTTAGATCCATCTACTTTACCATCAATCATGCTTGAAGACACCTTTGGAATTTTTCCCTCATCAAAAATGACATCTCTACCAACAATCACTTTGTTAGTAGAGGGAATGTAAACCTTGTAGGCTTTACTCACCTCACTATATCCAACAAAAATACCTCTTCTTGAAGATGGATCCTCCTTGGTCCTATCATCAAGAGTAATGTTGACATAGCATGTGCATCCAAAGGTTCTTAGAAAGTTGACACTCGGCCTCCTCTTGAATAGCATCTCAAAAGGTGTCCTTCCATCCAAAATAGCACTTGGCCACCTATTGCACAAGAAATTGACACACAACAAAGCTTGATCCCAAAATGGTTTGTCAAGATTAGCACTTAACCTCATAGCTTTAGCACTTTCACATAAAGTTCTATTCTTCCTTTCAGCCACTCCATTTTGTTGTGGGGTCCTTTATGTTGTATACTCCCTTTTGATCCCATGCTCATCACAAAAGGCCTTGAACTTGTTAGATATGTACTCATCACCATTGTCACCTCTCAAGCACTTGATCTTTGTGGAGAATTGGTTCTCCCTTGCATTCTTGAACTTGACAAAGACATCATACACTTCATCCTTGCTCTTTAGTAGATAGATCCAACAAAATCTACTAAAATCATCAATGAATGTTACATACATCTTAGCTCCACTATTGCTAATTGTAGTAAATCCATGAATATCCGAATGTACAAGTTGAAAAGGCTTTGTAGATCTAGAAATAGATCTAGTATAAGGTAGTCTATGTGACTTAGACAAAGCACAAGACTCACAAACATGCTTGTCATTACTTAAGGAACTTGGAAGACCAATCACAACCTTCTTCCTTGCCATTACCTCCAATGACTTCAAGTTGAGGTGTCCCATCCTTTTGTGCCAAACCTCTTGAATAGAAATCTGCTCCCTTGCAACACATCCAACTTGGTTAGCAATAGCACAAGCATCAAGTTTGAACAACTTCCCTTGCCTTTTACCTTTTCCAATCAAGACATCCTTCCTTTTGATCAAACAAGCATCTCCATCAAACTCCACCTTGAGGCCCTTACTTAGCATTTGACTCACACTAAGCAAATTCTTGGTAATAGATGGAATAAACAAGACATCCTCCAAATGAACATTCCTATTTGTAGAGAGAGAAATAGAAATTGTGCCAATCCCTTTGATTGCACACTCACCATCATTGGCCATGTAGATCACCCTCTTGTCATCTCCATATGCCAACAAAGAAGTGAAGTACTCTTTGTGAAAGGTCATGTGTGAACTTGCTCCACTATCAATCCACCAAGGATCTAGATCTCCATCATTAGCAAGCATACATTAAGACATCACAAAAGCATCATCATTTGCATCTTGCACATCCAAACCATCCTCATCAAGAGTAAGATTACCTTGCTTGTCTCCTTGATCTCTCTTCTTCTTGTAGCACTCACTTGCAAAGTGTCCTTTGATGCCACAATAGAAGCACTTGAGCTTTGATCTATCATTCTTTTTGCCACTTGAAGAAGCATCCACTTGATCTTGCCCTTTAGACCACTTGCTTTTGGTTTTGCCCTTGAATTTGCCCTTTGTGAACATAGCATCCTCTTGAAGTGTCGATGTAGATCCACCTCTTGCTTGAAGCCTATATTCCTCATTGATCAAGATCTCTTGAAAATCCATCAGACCTAGCAAAGTCTTTTGAATAGCAATACTTTGAACAATGTTAGCATGAGAATCCAACAAGCCATTAAGAATCACTTGAATAAGCTCTCCTTCCTTAATGCTTTCATCTATGCAAGCTAACTCATCATTCAATGCTTTCATTCTCAAAACAAAAGTACTTGGACTTTCTTCATTCTTTTGCAAACAAGAAAAGATTTGCCTTCTTAGAGTCAACACTCTAGAAGTAGACTTGGATTCATAAAGCTTCTTCAATGAATTCCAAGCTTCCAAAGATGATGTGCACTTACCAACTTCCTTGAGAAGTTCATTGGTAACATTCATCTTTATCATGTGTAGAGCCTTCTTGGCCCTCTTGTCATACCTCAATTGATCTTGTTGTGTTGCTGGTCTATCCTCCAAACCTACAACAATATCCAAAACATCATTCATCTCAAGAAGTGACTCCATCCTCACTTTCCATAATGAATAGTTACTTGAGGTAAGCCTATCATTGGCTTCCAACATGACTCCAATTGAGGCTGTCATGTAGCAATGACCTGATCTTCTCTTTCAACCTATTTCAATGCACAAAGCACTCCTTTGAACAACAACAAATGCTTTCAAAAGAAATCACCAAGATTTGAAACTATCTCACAAATTCTCTTCTAGCACTTATCCAAGCAAATCAACACATAGAATCATGGAATCTTGATCAACCTATGATCTATCCTCAATCTAATGACTTTTTTCACTTCCTAAGATTGAAACACACTCAAATGAAATCCAGCAACCTCACTATCTAGAGATCCAATCAAAATTAGGGTTTTGACAAAATCACAAAAAATTGACTATTCCCAATCTACATGCAAATGCTAAAAATTTGATATGCAATCTATAAGCCACCACTTAGGCTGAACCAATGATCCAAAAATCGGCCAAATCCAGCATGTGAATTCAAAAAATGGAATTGAACAAGTATATTGACCTATTTAGTGTTTTGATCTACAAAAGATCCAATCTACAAAAGCAAAACATCCGATTTTGGTGTAGAATCCTCTCTAGCATGCTCTAGACTTGATATCTTCACCAAATCATTGATAGATCTGATTTCCTCCTTAATAACCTGAAACACAAGCTCTGATACCATGTGAAAGATTTCAGATCCTTAAGATCCAATCTACTTGAATGATCTTTGGCTAGAAAGAGAAATACACTACCAATTTCACCAATGTAGAAAAATCAGCATCTACACACAATTTGAGATGCAAACACTAATAGAACTTGATCAA
The DNA here is from genome assembly GCA_029204225.1 of Diphasiastrum complanatum. NCBI lineage: Eukaryota > Viridiplantae > Streptophyta > Lycopodiopsida > Lycopodiales > Lycopodiaceae > Diphasiastrum > Diphasiastrum complanatum. The sequence goes on from CM055114.1 coordinate 33,502,349, forward strand.
ACTTGAATAAAATGATTATGTACTATTTCTGTCCGTACAAAACCAGCAAGATACTGTATTTCACACGTGTGGATCCAAAAATAGCAAATATAGATCATTCTACACATAGAATTGCAAGCAATCACCAAGATAGTGCACCAATGGATAGTAGAACCCAAGAGAACCATGTATAAGCATGAAATGAGATAGAGAAGAGAGAAGATGACTCTCTCCACGAGTTACATCCTTTTATAACAGGTCCAAACCCTATTTGGCCACTTGGCTTTCCCACCAAAATGCTAACCCTACCAATTTTGGGTCTAGATTCAATGTACCCAACTTATTCAAATTGAATCTACTCAAACTCGCATTCTATCTTTCCCACACTTTCAAAAAAGTGTTTATTCAAATGAAATTTAGACTAATGAACTTTGAAAAGTCAACCTCTAAGTCTAAAACAAGTTTTGGCCTCAATATGCCAAATATAAAAATACTGCAAAATGTGATGAAACTAGTTGAATCTTTCACAGTGTTCTCATCTCACAAATGATTGACCATACATACTTGTACTCTTCCTTGGTAAGAATCCAAGGGGCTCTTTGAATGATATGAGTATTTCCATCTGTACAAGATTTTGGCCAGTACTCTTTTTTTGTCTTTGATTCTTGTAGGTCTTGTCTTGCATTAATACTATTTTCTTCGCCCACCAAGTGTTTCCATATTGATTCACCCACATTTTTGAATATATGCACAGGATCAAGCAAGTGATTGATCAAAAGTTTATTCCAATATGGTAGACAATGAAAGATAGATAGTCTTTTCATACCATTGATTGGCTTGGTCTCAGATTCAATCCAGAGCTTGTGCCTATTTGCCATGGACATTCTCTTTGGAGGCATCCTTGTTTCCTTCTTTCCTCCAAATCCTCTTCTTTGTCAATGAATGATCCTCATGCAAGTATCTGCAATGATTTTCATATACAACTTTGCTTAGATGACGTGAGTGTCGAGCATCAATATTTGGTCCACAAACGAGACACGCGTGATATTCGAAAGTTGTAAAACCTCAAGAAATCAAATGCAATTTGTGTTATTTGTAGATTAAAAAAATTAAACATAAATAGCGAATATAGAAAATATAGATGATCTCATATGTTGTTCACCTAAACAATCACCCAATCTTGGATAGTCATGCATTGTCCACATTAGAATTGCACGCAACAAAAAGTTGTTGTCTTGTATTGGATGTGAGATGTCATACGCTTGGACACCCTTCCATAATAGCTCCAATTCTTCAACTAACGGTGCAAGGTAGACATCCAAATTTTTTACTTTGTGTTTTGCAGGAATTAAAGTGCTAACATGAGATGTCCTTTTTTTATAGTTAGCCAAGGTGGAATGTTGTAGTTGACCAACACCACTGACCAAGTAGACCACGTGCTTGACATCTTGCCAAAGGGATTCACCCCATCTGTTGCAAGTCCAAATCTTATGTTTCTAGATTCACTTGCAAAACATGGATACTCTTTGTCAATGTGTTTCCATGCAGGAGAATCTAAGGGTACTCTCATAACCCCATCTGAAGAATGGTGGCTAGCATGCCAATTCATTAGTTCTGCAAGGGATTTGCAACGAAACAATCGTTGCAATCGTGGAATTATTGGAAAATGTCTCAACACCTTGCTTGGGATAGCGGTCCCTTGCAAATCATCCCGATATCGAGGAATCTCACATATAGGACAATTTGTTAGTCCTTGATACTCACCACGATACAAGATGCAATCTTTTGGACAAGCATGATGTTGTGTATAGTCCATTCCCATTGCATTCAACATCTTGCATGCCTCGGCTCTCGTCTCTAGCATGCTATTTCCTTCTGGGAGTAGTTTGCGCAATACTCTGCATATAACCAAATGAATTTTCATAACATGAAACACAATTGCTTATTCAACTAAAATTTTTAATTACACAAGTACACACCTAGTTAAATAAAAAATAATTCAATCTTCTTTACCCAAATAAAGATGTAACACTTGTATCACTCCATTTATATTTTGCTTGGAGATTCAATAGAAGCAACGCAGTGGACAAACAAGATGTCTTTGCTCCAGGGTATAATGGTGTATGTGATTCTTCTCTCAATTTCCTTTCCTCATCAGTCACAAAAGATTCGGTACCGTGTCCAGTGGGTTCTTTCATATTGTCATGATGCTCATAGACATCATTTATCAAGTTGTTCATAATTTCAACTTCATCTTGCATAGAACAGTCATGTTCATCACTTGAACTTGATTTTGAGGAAGAAGAAGAGTTAGGTCGAGACCGATTTGTCTAGTGCATTAGAGGATGATGCTACATCTCCTTGTAAGGCCTTCAGTTTTTTATCAAACTGGGCCGTTAATTGCTCCATCTGCTATTTGTATAGTTTTGTCATTTGTTCCACAATAGATCTGTTGAGATATTGGAAGCAGTGGAGGTTGATGCTATCCCAATCTTGTGGTGGATACAGAATGTATGTGATCATCACTAGAACTAGATGACGATTCGTATTCCTTCAAACATGGGAAAACAAATAAGACATCAAAATTGAACAACAATATATACAAATTGGAACTTAAATCAAGATATGAAAATTGAACATTATTTAAAAAAAACACAAATACCACTATTAAGACTATTCATGCTCTCAAATAAAAGATATCATCTTATAATTCAAATATCGAATATCAAGAATGTATGACAAACTTGGAGGTCTTCTTGTTCTTATTCTTGTAAATGTGAGCCAATAGGATCTTCTTTGCTATGTTCATGTCACCATTAAAACCATTGTACATAGTTTTGATATAGTTGAATACTTGTGTTAAAACCTAAACACTAAGCATCATTGAAATTGAAACTTAAATATGACATCAAAATTGAATAGAATATTCAAATTGAAACTTAAACAAGACATGAAAATTGAATATTAGAAACATCACATGCACCTAGTATCACATTTGCAATGAAGTAAGTTTGAACCTTATTCAAAACAATCTTTGCAATTTCATTTTCCATTTTTTCAAACCGAGCATTTTTTATCATTGCCTTTGCTGAATTTCTTGGTAAAACATGACTTAAAGAAGATCCGATGCATGAACGATTTGTTAAAAAGTCATAAATATTTCTTGCAACATGTAGCTAGTACTCTATGCACTACTATATAGTCATGATCTCCTAGAAAAAATTGTTTGAGACTTGTTGCAGTAGACCTATAGCCTCATAATTGATAAAAATATCTCATAGTGGCTCTACGGTCCATATACATCAAAGTCCATTCACTTGATATTGTAAAAAATCACTTACGTGCACTCCTTTTGCTTCAATGGCTTGTTTTCATGCATGATCTAAGGCCCCTACTTCACGATAGTTTATTTAATAATCTCTAATCAAAGTACAACACAACTCCCTTGCCCAAAAGATGATGAATATTTATTCTTTCTCATGCGTGTGCGCGCGCGTGTGTGCACACACACACACACAAACATGTTTTACAAAAACTATGCAATGGATGCCCTTCTAATAGACCTGTACTAATAGAAAATAGAGCTTAAGCCTTTCAAGTCTTTTTTGTATAACTCTAATTTCAAAGTCACATTATTGAATGGTGAGGTACCCAAAAGAAGTACTTGGGATTTCAAGCTACTTCACCCACTATCATTATGTACAATATGTAAGCACTTTAGAATCATTGTTAGCATCATTGTGTATCACATGTACACTTTATGACACTTATGTGTGTCATCACTTAATGTGTTGTGCTCAAATCTTACAAGAATGTATAGTGTAGCTACTTCACCTACCACTATTAATATTCAGTATTATCAACATGTACAATCTACATCAAGGGCTTGTAAAAATTTCAACCAAATAATACTTGAATGGAAGAGGTAAAATACTAGTACATAATTTATTTCAAAGATAGGGTGTGGAGTGCTTCTCACTTGGGTGAGTCCGGTTAGTAGTTTATTGCAATCTCAAATCCCACAAGTAGTTGTTGTTGAGATGTAGCATCCATGTGATAAATGTCTAGGCTTGGCCAAATATATATTTTATCAGGAGTGTTCTTTTAAAATGGGTGAGTTAGGTAGAGTTATATATCGGATGCTTAAACTTGGGTGTGTTTTTTTAGTTGTCCTTTTAAATTGGGTGAGATAGGTATAGTTATTTATTGGATGCTTAAAACCCAAATAGTTGTTGAAATGTAGAATTGCATGTGTAGACTTGGCCAAATGTACTTGATTCTATGTTGAAATTTGGTGCCTATTTTGCACTCCAAAGCCCGTTGTTAACTTTTTTGGAGGGCCTTAAATTTTTGTGAACTTCAACACCATGGGTAAAATTTTGTCAAAAATGTTCTTTTGATTGACAGCTTGAAAAGAGAATCTAAGAATTATCATAGTAGAGTACATTATCTATATATACTAAAAGAAATTGGGTGAGCTGCCCGGAAACCCAATTTTAACAATTAAAAAAGAGGTCTCAGGAAGGGGCAGGCCAAGGTCACGGGCAGGGGGAGGGGCACGGGCAGGGGCTAGGACGATGGAGGTGGTGGTGGGGGGGCGGGTTGTTGGCTGCCCACCCTTATATTTTATCTACGTTAAGTCCCCAATTTAAAATTCTTGATTTTGATTGGTCTACATGGTTCATATGACACCTTGAAGCCTTGGATATGCTGGCCCTAGGACTCCCATAGGCTCAAAATGTTGTCACATGGCCAGCAGGCTGAATACCAATAGGCCTAGACTTAGTTATGTGTTGGAGGATTTGTGGAGGGCCTGGCCTATTCAGGTGAAAAAGGGCCCTTTTGTTGGCCCTTTTGTTTGCCCTTTTGAAAGGCCACGTGTCTATCGAGGTGACTAAGAGGTCTCTCTCTCTCTCTCTCTCTCGGTAGGGCGCTGAGTAATGACGCTTTTCTTCGTAAGCCCCTTATGGAATCGAATCATTAACTACTACCTGAAAAGCTGAATTAGCATCTGAAAAAAACCTGTCAACAATATAACTTTTTGTCCCATCTCTTACGTATCTAAGCAATCTGTTTAAAAGCAGTGTGAAAAAGGCGTAGAAAAAGCCTCTTGCAGTAACCATTAGTACCGTGCAAAGCCTAGAAGTGAGCCGGATCTGCCTTCAATCACTCACTAGAAGCTATATATTGCTGCCGGACCAAAACCAAAAAGCTGTGGCTATTACGAGATATGAGGAGAGGATCGTGCCACATTGTCGTTTGTCGACGCGGGAATTCCAATTATGTGCCAACTCCTGGGTAAACTATCAATTCTGACACCAGCGATGAGGAATACCTCCGTGAGTGTTTTCTTCATGAGGATGAAAATGTTATGAAAATAACATGCGCGCAATTCCTCGTTATAATAGAAACGTTGAACCTCAATCTGTCCTTTCTTTTTGTAATGTCGTCGGCTCTTTTTGTTGGGTTGTTGTTGGCAAGTCGAAATTCGGCATTCAAGATCCTGGTCTCAACATTCAAGATCCTGACTTCGATATTCAGATCCTAGCTGTCGCTTACGTGTTCAATTTATTGACAATCGTTCGTTCATCTGTCATGATTGTCCAGCTGCTTTGTGTAGTTTTGAATTTCGATTATAAAGGTGCCAATTTCATCACCTTGTTTTTTAGGCCGAGCATGCTTTGCACTAACCAGGTCTGTTTCGTTTCTTATTTCTGTCCGATCAAAAGCGTATGTCGGCCTTGCATTGCTTGCTCTTATTTGAAGTAATGCGAAACGCACTCAGACAATCTGTGCACTTCTTTCAAACACTTGGATCTGTAATCTGCCTAGAATCATAATATTTCTTTCTGCTGAAAGCCCATCAGTCTATCAACAAAGGGGAGAGGCCGCCGCAAGATATGGCCAAAGGCGCGGATCGAGAGTTACAAACTCTTAGTACACAAGGCTTCGTGTCAGGAATGGATGATCGAGTGACTGTTCAGATCCGCACAGGACGAATGTTGCCCGACTTTCTACAGAGTGTGAACCTGGATTATGTGAAGCTAGGGTATCGTTATCTTGTCACTCATATCTTCACACTTCTTTGGATCCCTCTGATGCTGGCGGTCCTATTAGAGGTGGGAAGGATGGGGTCGGATGGTATCTGGCAGCTTGGGGTGCATCTTCAATTTAAGTTGGTGAGTCTGATGACTTGCTCAGCATTGCTGGTGTTCGGGCTAACAACTTACATAATGACAAGGCCAAAACCTGTGTATCTGGTAGATTACGCATGTTACAAACCCCCCGATGACCTCAAGGTCCCATTTTCCGTCTTCCTGGGGCATTCAAGACTGTCAGGGAAGTTTGATGAGAAAAGTCTAGCGTTTCAGAAGAAGATTCTGGAAAGATCTGGCTTGGGTGAGGAAACGTACTTTCCTCGAGCATTGCATGAGCTTCCAGCTAACATTTCTATGTCAGCAGCTCGTGATGAAGCCGAGGAAGTCATGTTCGGTGCTTTGGACGAGCTTTTTGAGAAAACGGGCGTCAAGCCCATGGATGTAGGCATCCTTGTTGTAAACTGCAGCCTTTTCAATCCCACCCCCTCACTTGCAGCTATGATTGTGAACAAATACAGAATGCGGGGAGATATTAAATCGTACAATCTTGGTGGCATGGGATGCAGCGCCGAAGTTATATCCATTGATCTGGCCAAGGATATTCTTCAGCTGCAACGAAATACTTATGCCGTTGTTGTCTGCACCGAAAATGTCACACAGAATTGGTACTTCGGAAACGACAGATCTATGCTCATTCCTAATTGCTTGTTTAGAATGGGAGGAGCTGCCATCCTTCTTTCCAATAAGGGAGCTGACAGGCGTCGTGGCAAGTATGTGCTTGTGCATACGGTCAGAACTCATAAAGGCGCAGATACCGATTTCTATCAATGCGCCTATCAGAAAGAAGATGCACGCGGCAAACTGGGGGTGTCCTTATCCAAGGATCTGATGACAATTGCTGCTCATGCTCTGAAATCGAACATCACAACTCTTGGACCTTTAGTGCTGCCATGGTCTGAACTGCTCTTTTTCTTTGGTGTTCTTGTGGCACGAAAGCTCTTCAATGTAAAAATGAAACCTTACGTACCTGATTTCAATCTAGCTTTCGGCCATTTTTGCATTCACGCCGGGGGCCGAGGCGTTATCGATGAGCTCGAGAAGAAATTACGTCTATCTTCAGAGCATGTAGAAGCATCTCGCATGTCGCTTCACAGGTTTGGGAACACATCGTCCTCCACAATCTGGTATGAGCTATCATACATAGAATCCAAAGGTAGAATGAAGAAAGGAGACAAAATCTGGCAAATTGCATTTGGGAGTGGCTTCAAGTGCAACAGTATTGTTTGGAAATCAATGCGCACAATAATACCTCCAGTTCGAGGACCATGGACTGATTGCATCCATATGTACCCTGTCAAAATTCCCGAGGTCTTTCATATTCCATCAAGTGATTCAAATCTATCAGTGAATTGAGCACTGAGTACTGCAGTCACTTGCCCCCGGCCCCGGCCCCAGCCCCCCTTCCCCCTTTCTCATCACATCAGCTCATTGCAATTTGGACATGATCACTAAAGTTTTTCACGTGCATGTCATTATCTCATGCATTTTTATTGTTATCAACGTGCTGGTTGATCGGTATCATAGGGACTACAACCTTGCTGAGTTTGTCAGAGCAGTCTCAGTCAGAAGTGCCAGGATTCAAATAACTTTTCTGCAGAATTCAAATAACTTTTCTGCGGATGCTGATGGGAGATGGGACGCTGTCGGATGTCCTGTCACATGTGCATCCTGCTGCTGCAAAAGGGATCTTTAATCTTTTTGGGTTCTGTCCGATCAGCACAAGCTGGGGTGGCGTCATAACTGCATTCTCTTTCTATATCCATTTTCTACTTTCAAGTTTGCTATGTGCATGTCTATATTACATATGTTTGAACACAAAAGAAGGCGATCAATAAATATATAAAAAAGAGAGCCTTTGTCATAAGCATGTCAGTCAAACCAAATTATATAATTCAAATATTTGTCATAGGCATTGCCATTGAAATATCTTTATGCATCTTGAGTGGATTTGATTTCTAAGTTTTGAAGTATCCATCTAATCTATAATCTAATCTATAGGCAGTCTAGGAAGCACCACTAGGGAGTTATTGGGCCCGTTGGGATTTGGTGAATGCCACGTTGCTCGGTGCCCAGCAAAATTAGTCTTGAAAAATGTCGGTGTCAAAAGATGGGACATAAGCTTGACCGGTTTTGAAGAGCCTTTGTGGAAAGCATGCCATTCAAATAGTCACAAAGTGAACACAATGATTTATATATTCCCAAAAACTATGACTTATGCACATTTTTAAATTGTTAAAAAACCAAAAACAAAAAATGTATTTTGAAAGATTGAATTTTTTTTATATGAAAGAACTGATTTTAATGCTAGAACTCATTAAGGAGTGACACCTCAACTTTTAATAAAGCTAAAAACAACAAAGATTACATTTTTAATAAACCTAAAATCTTAAAAAGGACTTATTTCAATGATCTCAATTAATTACACTATTGAGCACAAGCTATACATGTTAGATAGATGTATAGACATGATAGATGAAGAGAATCAAAAGTCTCCACATGTCAAACCAGATGGGAGGTTTTGCAAAGACACTTATATCCATGGAATTTCAAAGTGAATGACATCAATTGAATCGAGGAGATAGGTGGCACATTAGAAAAGTTTTGATTTCCAAAAGGGCCTTATAAGAACTCGTGCAAAGATCTCTTTTGTATTATTAAAATATTATAGCACTAACTTTTTAACCATAGCTCAAAAGTATGTCATGTAAGATATAATTGGAAAGCACTCATGGAGCACTTTCTATCGCACCAAACTTCGCTAAAATAAGACTTACAACTAAAAAGTTATGCCATTTTTAATGTGAACTCAAAAAGTTACTTTTCCGTAGAAGCCACTATGTCAAGAACAATTGGGCCACATGTACAAAAAAAAAAAAAACAAGAATCTTGACAAAAGGCCCTTTTAACATTGGGACCTTTTCTAATGAAAGCATCCTTTTGGGTAGCATTCAAACCTAAAGGGGGCAGAAGAACTTTAGACTGTCCTAGAAAAGATGGATGATCAGTAACGAATGTATACATTTGAATCGGTACCACATATTGGTATCAGATGGCTAGAAAGACCCCTTCCAAACACCAACTGGCCTAAGCCCATCATTTGTGGAGGTCTCTACAAAGAAAGAAAACAAAAAAATGAAGAAAAGGGAAAAGAAATAGACATTGCAACCCCTATCAGAGCTAAACCCCATTGAGATGATGTGCCACTCACACATCCATAGGAGGTGAGTGCGGATTTCACACATAACTTTTTGGAAAACGAATCTCTTTTACCTATGCTACGTATCAGATTTTAGGAACAGAAAATTGTCCCACATGGACTAATGTCTGAGTGTAAAACTTGAGAGAAAAGTCAATACTGAGAGGCTAGCTATAGATGGTAATTCTCGTCTTTAATGTGATCTTAGAAAGTTAGAGTTAAATATCTATAGAAAGAGTTTCAATTATTGTTACCCCATTGGAAATTAAGCCCACAGTTGCCTTCTTGGTGAATGACTAATTTCTATTTCATGATTCTTCCTGCATGTTTATATTTGATCATTGATTTAGGGTCAGGTGAAACCAAATTTGGTTCTACATTTGCTCATCTGATACTTGCAAGAATCCCAAACTTAGACAGCCAAATTATTTGAAGAATGTCTACAACGGGCTTCAAGTTGATCTCCAACAAAGGGTAACCAATCCTGCCATAATTTTAAGTTCAATAATTTGAAGTCATTCAAGACTTGGCCATCTTCAAGGACTTCCACGAAATTAGCATTTAGAACAAGTCTGCAGAAATACATTATTTTCACGACAGTCTGCAAAAATACTCTAAGTGTCGCGACAGTCTGCAGAAATGAACTATGTTATTCAACACTTCGGCTTTTTCGCATTTCCCCGAAATGTGACACTTGCATAGTTCAAGAGTTTAAACTTGTGCAGTTCAAAAATTTAACTATTTTTAACACCTTCGGCTTTTTTGCATTTTCCTGAAAAATGTGAATTCCTAAGGTCATCTATTTTCATAAATTAAATTGTTTCAAGGGCGCCTTTGCCTATTTAAGGACACCTTCGGCTTTTTCGCAAAATCCCGAAGAGAGAGAAAGTGCCGAAGATTGTCTATTTTGAACGAGAAACGTTCCTAGTCACTTCCCAAAATTTGCGAAGTGAGAGAAAATCACTTCACGTAAAATGTGAAGTGAAAGAATTTGCGACGTCCTTGTCCGCGTCAACGATGCTGAATTATTCACCGTATATACTATGTACAGTCATCACAAAAGCCATATACTTCCAAGTATAACGGCTCTCGTAATTAGGTTACAAGCATTCAATGTAATTAATACATGGATAAACTCTATAAATAGATCATCCAAGCAAAGATTACAAGTTGCTCCGTCCATGAGACACAATATTTGAGCATCCCAATTACGCCGTCATTTTGGTTGTAATTGCTATTTGTATTGTACTTCAGTGTAATATAGCAACAACTTGCTTTTATCTGTGTACAACGTAGATGAATGCATTGTTGTTGTGATTGAATGCACTTTCATTGCTGTTTGATCGCACTTGTTTACTCACTTTGATCAGAACACGAATGTCTACGACTCCTCAGTTTTTGATCAGACGATGGCTGTTTTTAACGCCTGAGGAACTCGCGTTATCATATTGCTCTTCCATTAATTTCAGAACTATACTTCACGTTGAATTTGATTTCAGTAGTACCACATACAAATCATCTCTAATCTCTTCGGTTGACTGTACTCTCATTTCAGAGTATGAATTAATTTTTAAGATCCTGTTGGGCAATTAGAACACTTAAAGTTGTGATTACATTTAGCATAAGCTGTCTATTAGACCATTTTTGCATTTAGCAGCTGATTAGAACGGGATAGCTGTTTCGCAATATTTCTGCTCTCTTCTCCATTCACGTTCTTCTATCTCCCTTGCCCCATCAGATTGGTATCAGAGCATAGTTCAAATGAATCGAGAGATTAAATTTGTTCTATTTGTATACTGTTATCATGTCTCATATAGGTAACTCTTCATCTTCATCACTCAGTGAAGCTAGAACCATTGACATGTTCAATGGTTCTAACTTCTATTTGGCAGTTAAAACTTAGAATGATGTTGATAGATAGAGATCTTTGGGATGTAGTAGAAGGTGCAAACTTGAAACCAGAAGATGGTGATCAAGCAAAGGCCTGGAGGATCAAAGATCAGAAGGCCCTAGCATGTATCACAGTTAATATGGCCGACTCCCAAATATCTCACGTTACCATGTGCAAAACCTCTAAGGAAGCACTGGACTTGTTATCAAGTCTTTATGAGACTCATGATGTAACCACGAGATTACATCTTAGAAGGGAGTTCTTTACTCTTAGCATGTGTGATTCTACTACCATCACTTATCACATCAATAACTTCAAGTCTCTGTTAGATCAGTTATCAGCTATAGGATATTCTATTCAAGATGATGATGCCATTATGGCCTTGCTTTCTTCTCTTCCAAAGTCCTATGAGCACTTTGTGGTGATGATCTCCATACAACCCGACCTCACTCTTCAAAAGGTAATCGGTCATCTTCTTCAAGAAGAAATGCGGAGAAAGACTAGTGGCCTGTCCATCAAAGACAAATCCATGGCCCTATACACCAAGAAGAAAGACTATTCCAAGGGCAAGAATCAAGTGCAGCAGCAACAACAGAAGCCTCACACTCAAGGTGAGCATGATGGATCGCACAAGAAGCTTTTCTGCAGATATTGCAAAAGAGCTAATCACGAAATCAAGGACTGTTGCATCCGCATCTACAACGAGGCAAAGAAGCAACAATAGCAGCAGCAGTCGGACTCCTCCAACATGACGGAATTCAAGGAGTCAAATACACACTTGCTAATGGCTTACAGCAGCAGCGAAGATTGTGATAGTTGGTACTTGGACAGCGGCGCTACCCAACACATGACCTCTCGCAAGGAATGGTTTATGGAGTACACAGCTTACAACAGAGACCAATTTATCTACCTCGGAGATCGTAGCACCATACGCGTGGAAGGCAAAGAAGTAGTGAAGATCAACTTCAAAAACGATCTGTCTATTTGTGTTCCTAACGTCCTTCACATTCCTCAGTTATCAAATAATCTATTATTAGTCTCTAAGATAACTGATGAGGGCTACACTGTTACTTTCTCATCTGAGCGGTGTACAATATGCAAAAAATACAAAAAATATGCTTGGTCAAGTCAAAGCATGAAAGGAAGTAGTGAAAGTACCCAAACTTATGTCTTTAGCATCAAATCTTTGAAAAAGGAGTTGTCTTCTATAGATAATAAGATAAAAAATGATGAGTTAGTTCAAATAATTCTGAATGGATTAGGATATGATTATTCTAATCTTGTTCAGATCTTTGCTATTCAAGATTCACTTCCTAGTATTGAAAACTTCAAAGTGTGCTTGTAAGTGAGGAAAGTAGAATGCTTCATATCAAAAGTAGGATGAGTTCCTTATCTTTGAATGATGGTGATGAAAAAGCTAACTTTTCCTTGAAAGGCAAGAAGAAAAAGTTTCTATCCAAGAAGACTCAAGACATGGAGATGGAGAGCAAGGATGGAGCATCAAATTCCAAAGGAAAGACCAAGAAGGACAAGAAGAAGCTAAAGTGTTTCTTTTGTGAAAAAAAAGGACATTTTGCATCCAAGTGCTACAAGAAGAAGAATGCCCAAGAGAAGGACAATCAAGGCAACCTTGTGCTTGAGGAGGAGGAGGAAGAATGCAATCTATCTTTGATGGTATCTTCACCACAAATATCTAATCAAGACACTTGATGGGACTTTCGATAAACGATGCTATGTCATTTCATCCTATTTTACATAGCATGGATTCTTCCAACGTTGATGTTCCTTCTACAGAACCTGCAACTACAACTACAAAAGTCGAGTAGCTGATAGCACCTGTCATCAGACCAGACCAAGCTAGCTGGATCTAAAGAAATTCGAAGCATCATCGCATCCTGGTCAACCCAACATCCGCAAATCCTCATAGACTCGGACGGTTCCTGAGAGGTATGCACCTCAATCATTCTAGACTTCATCAAAAGTACCAGAGAGCCTAGCCGAAGCAATTAGCTCCAAGGATACTGTGAAGTGGCAAGAAGCTATGGAAAGTGAGTATAACTCACTTTTGACAAATCAGACCTGGACATTGGTCGACTTCCCCACTCACAAGAGAGTTATCGACAACAAGTGGATTTTCAAGAAGAAGATCAACTCTGATGGTTCCATTGCAAAATGGAAAGCTTGGCTGGTGGCTAAAGGATTGACTCAAGTCCAAGGGGTGGATTATCAAAAAATTTTCAGTCCCGTCATCAAGATGCAGTCAATCAGGACTCTGGTTGAGTTAGCAGCCGCGAAAGACCTCGAAATGCACCAAATGGATGTCAAGACAACATTTCTCAATGACAATGTCGAAGAGGAGCTGTATACCTTCCAGCTGGAAGGATTCAAAGTCAAAAGCCAAGTGCACAAAGTGTGCAAGCTGCACAAAACAATCTACGGTCTGAAACAGGCCGCAAGAGCATGGTTCGATAGAATCAACTCTTATCTCATTCAATTAAGATTTGCAAACAATTTAGTTGACTATAATGTTTATTCAAAGCATATAGGCACCAATTCAGTTCACATAGCTCTTTACGTAGATGATGCATTTATTTTGTCTAATGACACTTCTCTTCTACACACTACTAAGAGTGATCTGTCAAAGGAATTTGACATGACTGATTTAGGAGCTGTTCATTGTTTTCTAGGAATTCACATTATTAGAGATAGACATCAAAAGAAGATCTATCTTATCCAACAAGCATATTTGAAAGGCATTTTAGAAAAATTTCGTATGTCTGATTGCAAACCAATTGATACCCCAATGGATCCAAGTATAGTATTGACTAAACCTTCTTGTGTTGAGACTGATAGTGAAGTACTCGACTTAGCAAAATACCCTTATCATTCACTAATCGGATCTCTAATGCATGCAATGTTGTGTACTAGACTAGATTTAGCATATACTGTTAGCACATTAAGTCAATTCATGTCTAATCCTAAGATCTTCCATTGGAAAGTATTAAAGAGAGTGATGAGATATATTCAGGGAAGTTTAGACCACATTTTATGCTATGATGGAAATGTTATCGACCCACTCGTCCTACGAGGCTACTCCGACTCAGATTGGGGAGGAACATTCTCTACCAAAAAATCTACCTCCGGGTTCTATTTCTATCTGGCAGGGGGACCGATTTCATGGAACTCAAGGAAGCAAAAATTAGTTCCGCTTTCTTTGACAGAGACAGAGTACATCGCAGCATGTCAAGCTTCAAAAGAGACTGTATGGATCAGGTTATTACTTCACGACTTACATCACACTCAGTTTAATGCTACCACCATTCTGTGTGACAACTTGAGTTGTATTTCACTATCACTGAATCCAAGATTTCATGGCAAATCCAAGCACATAGAAATCCAGTATCATTTCATTCGGGAGAAAGTTTTCTTAGGACAAGTGATCCTTCAATACTGCTCCACAACAGAAATGGTCACAGAGATCTTCACCAAAGCGCTTCCAAGATCAAGCAACAGAAGTTCTTCAATATGGTGAACCTGACAAAGATACCAAGGCACCAATCGTGACCTTAAGGGGGACTGTTGGAAATTAAGCCCACAGTTGCCCCCTTAGTGAATGACTAATTTCTATTTCATGATTCTTCCTACATGTTTACTGATCATTGATCTAGGGTCAGGTGAAACCAACTTTGGTTCTACGTCTGCTCATCTGATACCTGCAGGAATCCCAAACTTAGACAACCAAATTATTTGAAGAACGTCTACAATGGACTTCAGGCTGATCTCCAACAAAGGGTAACCAATCCTGTCATAATTTCAAGTTTAGATATTAAACTCAATAATTTGAAGTCCTTGAAGACTTGGCCATCTTCAAGGACTTCCACGAAATTAGCATTTAGAGCAATTCTGCATAAATACATTACTTTTGCAACAGTCTGCAAAAATACTCTAAGTGTCACGACAGTCTGCAGAAATGAACTATGTTTTCAACAGCTTCGGCTGTTTCGCATTTTCCCAAAATGCGACACTTGCATAGTTCAAAAGTTTAAACTTGTGCAGTTCAAAAGTTTAACTTTTCAACACCTTCGGCTTTTTCGCATTTTCTCGAAAAATGCAAAGAGAGAGAAAATTCCCGAAGGTCATTTATTTTCATAAGTTAAACTGTTTCAAGGGCACCTTTGGGTTTTTGCAAAATTCCGAAGAGAGAGAAAATGCTGAAAGTCTTCTATTTTGAACGAGGAACATTCTGAGTCACTTTTTGAAATTTGCAAAGTGAGAGAAAACCACTTCACGTAAAATGCGAAGTGAGAGAATTTGTGACGTCCTCGTCCGTGTCAACGATGCTGAATTATTGATCGTATATACTGTGTACAGTCATCACAAAAGCCATATACTTCCAAGTACAACGACTTTTCTAATTAGGTGACAAACATTCAATGTAATCAATACACGGATGAAGTCTATAAATAGATCATCCAAGCACAGATTACAAGTTGTTTCGTCCATGAGACACATTATTTGAGCATCCCAATTACGCCATCATTTTGGTTGTAATTGCTATTTGTATTGTGGTTTAGTGTAATATAGCAGCAGCATGTTTTTATCTATGTACAACGTAGATGAATGCATGTTGTAATTGAATGCACTTTCATTCTTGTTTGATTGCGCTGGTTTACTCACTCTGATCAGAACACAGACATCTACGACTCCTCAGTTTCTGATCAGACGATGGTTGTCTTTGACGTATGAGGAACTTGCGTTATCATATTGCTCTTCCATTTATTTCAGAACTATACTTCACGTTGAATTTGATTTCAGTAGTACCACATACAAATTATCTCTAATTTCTTTGGTGGACTGTACTCTTGTTTCAGAGTATGAATTAATTTTTAAGATCCTGTTGGGCAATTAGAACACTTAAAGCTGTGATTACATTTAGCATAAGCTGTCTATTAGACTGTTTTTGCATTTAGCAGCTGATTAGAATGGGAGAGTTGTTCCGCAATATTCTTGCTCTCTTCTTCGTTCATGTTCTTCTATCTCCCTTGCCCCATCAACCAATATAGATACGCTTCCAGAATTAGGGCACGGAAGCCCTAAAATGGAGGCCACCTAAGAAAATAGGGGTTGACCGGATGTACCACACAAATTTTGCATAATAAATGGGGAAGAGGCCTTCGAAGCTAGGAAACCCTAGGGTACATCCACTTGCTTTTGAAGACTTGACCAAGATCCACCATCAATTCCACCACCCTCCAATGCACATGCTATTTAATGAGGGGCCAACTTGGAGTACCCTCCAACTTGGACAACCTTCCAAAGAGGAGTGGACACTTGGCATGAAGGGCATAAAGGGCATGAGGTGCATGAAGTTTGGCAAAATTCCATCTTGAAGGGGGACCATTGGGATTCTGGTATAAATAGGAGCCCTCTACTTGTATTGTGTTGTTAGTGCTTACTTGAGAGTTGCTTGAAAATTATGAGAGATGCTTGATGTTAGTGTATTGTTACAAAGATCTTACTAGCAGTATAGTTAGCTAATTTGCAAGTAATCAACAGACACACAAAAAAAACTAAAAGAGAGATTACTCCTCAACCCAAGAGAACATTGTATGAACTATATTTACAAAAATACTAAAGAGTACATATATACAGTTTTAATTTTTGAGGGGCACCACTGCATGGTGTTACGGTCCATGTTATGGGACGTGTGTCCCGACTCTACTCAGTATGTACTGTCAGACGGGCACACTTGCAAACTGTTACATAAATAGAAAAAACTCAAAAACACTGCTAAAATAGGAAATAGTCTTGGAACTGTAAGAGAAACTCGGGCTTACTTATTCTAACGCTCTCCTTTAAGCACTAGTTTATCTTTTATTACAAAGTGCCTTTCTCTAATAAAACTCAAACTTATCAATACTTAAAGCTTTAGTAAGTATGTCAGCTAACTGATCCTATGTCTTACAATGCACTACATCTATTTCATTAGATAACAATTTCTCTCTAATGAAATGATATTTAATCTCTATATGCTTCATGCGTGTGTGGTATACATGATTTTTAGCTAGATGTATAACATCTGATTACAATAAGCTTACTCTACAAAATTCCAATGTCTTCTAACATCCTTCTTAATAAAATTGCTTCTTGCGTGGCTGAACATAGTGCCTTGTATTCTGCTTCCGTGGTAGAAAGAGCAATTGTGTCTTGTTTCTTACTAGACCAAGAGAATAGACCATTACCAACATAACAGACGTACCCTGTGGTGGATTTCCTATCATCAATACAACTTGCCCAATCTGAATCAAAAAAGCCCTATAAAACTAGTTAAACATGTTGCATCTCATATAAAAATCCATGGGTTAATGTCACTTTCACATAACGAAAAACCATCTTTGCTACTTCCAATGAGTCTCCCTAGGAGTAGCCATGAATTGACTCACAACACTTACAACATAACTTATATCAGGACGAGTAGTTATGAGATAAATCAGTGAACCAACTAATTGACGAAATAAAGTAGCATCAACTTGTGACTCTCATCTTGGTTAGATAGTTTTATACCAACCTCCACAAGTGTAGACACTAGCTATAGCTTGTTGTCGCACATTTTGAAATGCTTTAGAATCTTGTTCACGTATTTTGTTTGTGTTAGTGCAGCGCTATTATGACTTTGCCAGATTTCCACTTCCAAATAATAGTGCATTAAAACAAAATCGGTCATGTCAAAACAAGAGGATAGATCTTTCTTGATTGCACTAATCAAATCATCATCATTACCTGTGATTACGAGGTCGTCTACATACATCACAATCAGCGTGATGCTAGAGTCATGAGCAAAGTAGTAAAGATTGAAATTTGAAAAATTGCATGTCAAACCTCTAGATATGAGACACTCATCAAAGTGATTGTACCAAGCATGTGGTGTTTGCTTCAATCCATACCAGGCCTTATTTAATCTGCATACTTTGTCTTCCATGCCATGTACCACAAAACCACTAGGTTGCTCCATGTACACTTCTTCTTCAAGTTACCATTCAAAAAAGTGGATTTTATATTACACTTGGCTTGATGGTAGAGGGCTAGTAACATTGCACTTCTTGATTTCAAAAATGTAAATTGTGTATAGTAATATGCAAGCAACTGTAACATAGCTATGGATACTAACTACGAGTCAACGTTTATGATAACATCGATCAATTGCAGGTGGTCTTTCACCCCAATCGTTCAGATCCTAGATGGTGGTATGTGATTTAAGTCGCTCCTCGAAGTAAAAGAATTTTTAAAGATAGAGATGTCCAAATAAACAATATTGTTTTTTTTTTTTTATTTTGATTTTTTTCTTTATCCTACATGGCATTCCTTAAAGGTCCCTTTTGATATTGAGAACTCCTCTAATGTTGGGTTCAAGTTACAAGTTTCTCTCTAGATCCAGGTTTGGTCTAGGTTTGGCTGGGTGGTTTGGCTCCATAGTCTCTCTTGTTCTGTTCTCCTATCATTATTTTTTTAAGAAACATGATGTTTCTACCTACAAAGCATTTATAGCTTATGCTCAAGTACCTGCAGAAATAGACGTGAAGAGCCAATGGGCCTTACCTGCAGAAATACACGAAAACTGCCCACAGGTAGAAACTGCCATCGACCGCAAAGTCCTCCATACGGTTTCAACGAAGGCAAAAACCACAATGTCAAAGATTGCGGTTCCAACAAAGACCGAACAAACCAAACCCCAATATGCAAACCGCAATGCATCGCAACGACTCACATATGAAGGGAACGTAAAGCGCAGCAAACCACATGGTCATTTTTACAATTGCATACGAAGACCAAAACCGCAACATCGAAATCTGAAGGAAACCGCAATGTCAATGATTGCGGTCTGCAAGCGAAGGTCAAAATCGCAATGCACCACAACTCTCCAGCATACAGTTCATACAAAGTTGAAGCAAGCGAAGGAAACCACAATGTCAAAGATTGTGGTCTGCTAGCGAAGACCAAAGAACCATAATGACCGCAACGCACCGTATAGAAGCAATTGCGGTCACAGACGGCTGCAAAAGCGGCGGATCTTCATGATCGAAGTACAGGGAAGATCCAGGAAAGTACCAAAAGGAAGAACGAACTCCATGGATGAAGGAGACAGCAAACTAGAAGTTGTTAGATATGTGCTTAAACAATTTCTTGTAATTAGCTTAAGCCCATTCTCTCTTTTCCTATATAAACAGAATGAACGACAAAGAGCAGGTTGAGCGAGTTGAGTCGCAAAGCGTAGTTGTTGTTGATGTAACTGTCCGCTAGTAATCGAGACCACTTCATGAGTTGATCAGCCTGATAAGGCGAGAGAAGAGATAGATGTGCAAGCTAGTAAGTTGCACATAGAATGCGTAAGAGACAAAAATTCTCTTGCATCAATGCATTGTGCAGTATGCCAAGCAGCGCTCACAAAGATCATTTGAGAAAATAGATGTTATTTGCACATCTCACTCCCAATGTATAATCTTGAATGCTATATGCTTGTTCATTGTTCATGTGTATTCAACTGTCATTAAGTTTTTTCGCACATAGGCTCGTTGATTGAATGATTATAAATCAATACTAGATAGGCAGTGTTTATCTAAAGGCTTGGAGGAGGATAGATCTCAGTTAGCAGCAGTGCATGCGGATGAGAGTTCGACTCTATCTAGCTTAATCACAGGTATCAAAGTTAGAGAGCGCGTTATTACCTAGAAGACATAGAGTGCCTCACTAAGTGTCATCTCTGCATCAGATACCAATAGTGGTATCAGAGCATGAGGTTGAGAAGTGTCTCATCCGAACACATTCCAACAATAGTATCAGATTGTTGAAATCCTGTTAGGATCTAGTGCAATACGTAGATCACATCAATCAATCACCATAGGCACTCCTCACAAGCTCTCAAAGATGGCACATTAAAAGCTTTACTGTATTACAAAGAAAACTGTACATATAGCAAAAGCCACAACATGCATGGGCGCGACAAGTGTCAACACACTAAAAAAACACATGTCTGACTAAAAGGCCCAACATGGGCTAAAATACTGACAAACTCAAGACATGCCCCTCAGTATAGCAAAAGCCGTCAAAAATATACTGAACAGGCTAATTTCTCTATATGTGTGGCTACCTGGCTAACCCAAGTAGCCGTCTACGGGATTAGTGCCCGACTGATATGACAATAGTGGGTCACATCCCGAACACAACCAAATACGGTAAATCTAATTAACTGTACACTAATTACAATATCACATTTGAAGCTTACAAAATATGAATAAGATCAACTATGATTTCTAATGCTCTTCCTTAAGCTCAAATGTGATAGGAGTAAAGAAATAAACTGCAGCAATGTTTGGAGTGTCGAAAAGATGTTATGCATGTCACAGCTACCCTGTACTTGACTCACACTCAAGCACACCATCAAACCACCAGGTTTGGCACACAAAGTATCATGCAAACACAATGCTCATACAAAGAGTCTATCACACTTTCGACCAACTAACTCGTCCCCAACTTGACCACATGAGCGACATGGCTCAAACTGAGGAAATCCCACTGCCACCATGAAACTAACATCCTCCATCTAGGTAGGCTGACATCCTATCAGACACTTACAAGCACAAATCTGTAAAGCTGACATAAATGAATGACTGAGGCTCAATCTGAGGAAATCTTATTGCCACCATAAGATTGCACCCTCACCAGATAGACAATGACAAGTCAATGAGCATAAAATGACTACTTTGTTTCACATGTAGCAAATGCACAACCACATAAAACTCCGACTCAGATCTAGACTCCTGTGACAAGGTAACATGCAAGCCCACGCACACTCATGCAAACTAGCACAAATGATAAAGCGTCAAATACATGACCATGGCCTTTGCAGACAGTAGTATCCTATCGTACCAACACCTGTGCCACCTTTAGATCCGCTGCTACACCACTGGTCTCCAAATCACATCCTCTCAATCATGGCCTACACCTATAACTCAGATGCCCTCATGTCCAAGCATATGCAAATGACCAATAAGCCCTAAAAGCTGATCCCCATCCATTCCCCATGCTCCAAGCACAAGATTCTACCAAGGACTCAATGAATGAATGTACACAAATCTCACCATAGGCTATACCTGAGTAGCTCGCCCATCTTCCAAAGATACTGATGATGATTTGCCTCTCCTACATCTCATGCAGACTCAACTTCCCATGCTTGACATTGTCAACTCTGATTTGACCAGTATATAGGCCTCCTACCAAGGAGCCTATCTCACCACACATGATGCACCAGCTAAAGAACATCATCCATACATCAAATGACATATCATACCTGAGCAACTGTAGCATCTCTCTGAGTGCCACCCCAATAGACTCGTCATCCACATACTATGCTCACCTGATGTCTTCCATCTTGGTCACCATCCTACTAGACAAGCCAAACTCAAGGCATCACCTGCTCTATCTGGCTCTTAGCATTTGCTCGCTCTCCCTAGCTGTGTGTTGTCCGACACCATGCAAACGCAAGCCTGTCCCTGGGTCACCGCTCATGGGATCTTGAGACCACTATCTCCTTGATCGTACTAAGGTATATGGCTCTGAGTGACTTTCTCTAGGCTTATCCCATGATCTCACCACCTGACAATCTACACCTTGAAAATTCCATCACCTGTGCCAAGCCTAGACTCCTGCAAATATAGCCAACTACATGAAAGCTATAGGTAGCTTATCCACGCCCATGATGGCCATCGATGCCAATGCCAATTACTGGCCTCCTATTGTAACGTCATCTTGTGCTTCCTAATGAGCACACCATGAAGTCCTCGCCATCAGTGTCCCCTCTAGTAAATCACTAGCAAAACAGCCGTCATAGTGTTTGCCCTCCGATTACACCTCGTGCAATCTCCATCAGCTCTCCAACCTAGGGCTGGCTTCCAAAGCTTCATGCTTTGTCCTTTTGCATTTGCAGCTTTCTGATTCCATCCTGATTTCGTCATGAATCACATTTGTAAGTTCTGTCCAATGACTCAAGTCCAATATGAGATAGTTGCCCCTTGATGATCATCCCATGTCATCCTGCAGTGCTATCCCTACCAGGTATCCCAATGCCATCCCTGATCACAAACATTTGAGCATCTACCCTGTAGTTCCCACTTGTATTCTCCCAAGCTAGCTCCAAGCTGCTCTTGTGAATGGCTCCAAAGCACTCCCTGAGAATACATTGAGATGTGAACTCCAAAGCCACCATCAAGTCCCTCACATGATTATGCATGCCAATATCCCTCCAAATGAACCTGTGAGATCTTCCATGGCCCAAACCAAACGATCTGCACCTATCATCACTGGAATCTGCATCCCTGATGCAATCATGATATGGCAAATTGACTTGACTTACCCAGAATAGGTAGTTGAAGTGTATCTCCTAATGACAAACTTGATATACTGCTCCACAACTACTATGGCTTGATCAAAATGACTTATCAACTGTAAAACCACAAAATTATCACACTTACTACTCACCAAGAGTCTCCAAAGTGTGATTATTGACTCGTTCTTCATCCTCTGCATGTTCCACACACAGCTTGTCCAATGCAAGTCCACTATCTTGCCCAATGGATTCCAATTGGCACCACCTTGCACTTCCATCACCTGTGACCGCCAATATGTGTGTACTTCCAAGCTAGCCCATATTTCTCTCTGAACAAGAAATTTACAAGCAACAGATGCGTGTGTCAATGCAACTATCATTGACTCGACAATGCCACTGTCGATCATGCTTGTGAGAGCGTTCCCCCAAACCGCCACTTGACATTGGTTGGTTTGAATCCCAAGGGTTGAACCTAATCACAAGAATTTTTCACCTGTAACCAGCATACCATGCCTATCTCTCACCTGTGATTGCTTGCCCTCTCAAAATTGTCGCCAATGATGGGTAGTCATGCCGCCAAACTGCACTTTTATTGCCAAAACTAGCTTTCTCCACACAATTCCGCTACCATTCGTCCCATACCGCATTTATCGCTTCCAAACACCCTGCTACCCTGTCAGGAGTAAGTAATAATGATTTTGAAGTGATTATGCCTCATTGTACCACCTTGTAGCAGATTTCACCAGCCAAAAATTGCCTCAAATTCGGCCCTACGGTACCCAAATAGCGAATGTAGCCCATCACTAGGTCACTTGCACTCCGCTCGATAGAATGGTGACAAAAACTCCCTGAAACATCTTTCTCCCTATTCTGTGATGTCGTTCTGTCCGCTGGCTCTAAGCAACTAGTTTCGGGGGTTATTTTGGCCCAAGGATGGCCAAAAAAGGTGCCCTCTAGTTCCAATTAGCTCCAACGCTAATTTGCCTTGCATTTTTGAGCTGCTTCTTCATTCAGAGGTTTTTTAATAAAGAAATGCCAATAATGCCCTTTGGGTCCAAATTTACCTTCAATATGAAAATTTTCATTAAAAAGAAGGCCTAGTTTGCCTTTCAGTTCTTCAAGGCCCTTTCAAAGCCCATCTCCACCATTAGCTTCAATCCGATGGCCTATAGTTGACTCTCCATGGTCAATCTCTACCATCGATTGGTTTTTAGGCCAATCTAATGAACCTCATCAAATTTGCATGCTAAACCGCATCCCTACGTTTGCTGGCCTCCTATGGTCGCTATCTTCCTGCTCGCACCGGCCGCGCGGTGCTGCCCTGAGCACCTCCTTCCTCCTTCACCTCATTTCTTGGCTATGGTTTCTAGCCATAGTTTCAGCTATTGCCACCTTCATATGCTCTCCTGGATCCATGGCCAGCTACAACTGCTTGACAGCCAAATTGCACTAGCTGGGCGCCTCTTTGTTGATGGTTATAGATCCAAAAAAACGTGCAAAATAGAGAGAATTCTCAACTTTTTCACCAACTAATCCTTTCCAGAGAAGAAGAGAGTTTTCTTGAGATCTACTCAGGCTATCTTTGAGATTCCTCTTGAAAATTTCTTCCACACTGAGGTCGCCCTACCTCCAGTGCCCTGATGCAATTTATGGTTCTGAAATCGGTGCGGTATTGACTGCAAATAGCGTAATTTTTCCAAAAATCCGTCAACACCCCACAAAACTGGAAAATTTCCGAATTTCCTTCGTTTTCAACCCAATTTGACCTTGTAAATTGCCATGGCTCTTCATGACTGCTCTTTGCAAACCTATGCAAGCCCCGTTGCACCAAATGGCTATCCACACAGTGAATTATAAGGCCATCATCGATGATTTTCTCGAAACCACCGAAACTGCAAGTTTCTCCATGAATTCTCCCCAAAATCCACCTACGATAATTGTTCTAATCTTCCCCTAAGCTCCAATCGGAGAAACTTTGCTGTCTCTTGTCATATGGACTGTCAATACCCTGTATGGAGTCCTCTCTCTTGAGATGCTCTGAGTGTTATTTCTCCTGGTGAAAGATGCTATCCCATAGCTCCACCGGATCGTGCATTCTTGCATCACCCTAATGCTCTGATACCATGTTAAAATCCTGTTAGGATCTAGTGCAGTATGCAGATAACATCAATGAATCACCATAGGCACTCCTCACAAGCTCTCAAAGATGGCACATCAAAAGCTTTACTGTATTACGAAGAAAACTGTACATATAGCACAAGCCACAACATGCATGGGCTCGACAAGTGTCAACACACTAAAAAAGCACATGTCTGACTAAAAGGCCCAACATGGGCTAAAATAATGACAAACTTGGGACATGCCCCTCAGTATAGCAAATGCCATCAAAAATATACTGTACAGGCTAATTTCTCTACATGTGTGGTTACCTAGCTAACTCAAGTAGTCGTCTACGGGATCAGTGTCCGACTGATATAACAATAGTGGGTCACGTCAACACAACCAAATACAGTAAATCTAATTAACTGTACACTAATTATAGTATCACATTTGAAGCTTACAAAATATGAATCAGATCACTTCTGATTTCTAACAAGATCCTATAAAATCAAAATATCAGAACACAAAGGTTTCATCAGAGCAAGTTCATTCAAAATAAAAGGAGCTTCATTCATGCTGAAACATTACAAGCAACAATGGTGTCGATAAACAACATTCAATCAAAGATTTGCACAGTACTTTAGGTAGATGGTTCAAACTACCTAGCCTGGAAGGTGAAGGCTTCACTTATCCTAAGAGGAGAAGCACTTTGGCCCTGGGTGTGGAAGAGATTGAAGAAAAGCTAGTAAACACCGACAAGGAGCTTTGCGAATGGAACGAGAAAAATGAAAAGGCAGTAGCTGTTATCTTTTCCTCCATCAAAGACAACATCATACTCAATCTCTCATCAATAACAAATGCACGAAACTATGGGCTATGTTGATAGCAAGGTTTGAAACCAAATCATGCATTTTGAAGATCAACTCACATACCTACGCTGGGATGGTAAAGATCTCACAACATTCATCATAAAGATAAAAAACCTCTTTCTTTCTTTGCACAATGTTGGCATGGAGCATGTAGTCTCATAGGAGAAGCAACTAATGTATCTACTACACACACTACCAAGATCATTCCAGACAACACGCACTCTGTTAGCAAAGGATCTTGCTATGACTCTTGAGAAGGCAATAGCTGAAATCACAGAGGAAGTAGAATCCAGATAGCACTACGATAATAGAGTCTGATCAAGCTCTATATGATAGCAAGGATAAACACAAGTTTATAGAGTTTGTAAATTGGACTGAGAAATGGACCGAGAAGAAGGTAAAGCGGCTAAGAACCGATAGAGGTGGAGAATACATCTCCAACCGATTTGCTGAGTTCTGTAGCGAGTGCGAAATCTTACACATGAAGATCGCAACTTACACACCACAACACAACAGTGTGGCCAGGAGAGGGAACCACACACTAATGAAAGTCGCAAGATCCATGATGGCCTATTCCAAAGCATCAAAATTCTTATGGGTTGAAGCAGTAGCAACTACTTGCAAAATCGAATTGGCAAATCTAGCATTCCCAACACCATGCCACACGAAGTATGGTGGAAGAACAAGTCGAGTCTAGCTCATGTTTGGATATTCGGATGTGTAGCATATGCACACATACCAGACAAGAAGTGAAAGAAGCTGGACGATAAAGTCGAACAAGAATTCCTTGTTGGATATGATGTACACTCATCATACTACAGGTTGTACATGCCAGAGACCACCATTGATAGTCCAAAGAAGGACAAATGGATAGAAGCCATGGAAGCAGAAATACAGTCCATGGAAACGAACAACGTTTGGACACTTGAACCGGTACTAGAAAGCAGAAAGACTGTAAAATGCAAATGGATCTATAAGTACAAGTATGGAGCTGATGGCAAGGTATCAAGATACAAAGCACGGTTGGTAGCCAAAGGTTTCTCTCAAAAATATGGCATTGACTACACCGAAACCCTTTCTCTAGTTGTTTTGAATGTGTGAGGATGCTTGCTTTCTAGTAGTAGATATGTTTCCGCTATCATTAGACATTTTCTACTGTTCTTAGATCAACATCCGATTAGTTGTAGTTATCTGTAGTTCAAATGATGTCTGATCGTGAAATGAAACAGTAGCTTCAACCGGACAGATCGGCTCCATTTGAGCTTTGCATCAGTGAATTGTGATTGCCGACTTCTCTTACATAGTGACTTTTGGCTATCAGTATCAGACTGAAATCATATTCACGTCAGTGGTATCAGAGCATCCATATTTCGAAAACCACATAGTTTTATCACAACCAAGCTATGGCTTCCATTAGCAGCATCCAATTGAAGATATGCATAGTACTTGAAGCAGATGTGTTGAATTTCTTGGCCTGGAAGGTAAAGACTTCACTCATCATGAGAGGAGAAGCATTGTGGCCCTGGATGGATGGCACCGAAGAGATGCCAACCGGTAGCAACAAAGAAATTTGAGAATGGAAAGAGAAGAACGACAAAGCAGTAGTTGCCATCTCTTCTTCCATCGAAAACAACATGATTCTAGACTTTGCATCAATCTCCAACGCTAGAGAGATGTGGGAGACACTCATCAACAGATTTCAGACCAAATTACGCAATCAGATAATGCATCTAGAAGATGAGCTTACCTATCTAAGATGAAATGACAAAGATCTTACCAGCTTCATTAGAGAGATGAAGAACATGTTCCTGTCGTTACACAATGCCAGAACAGAGCACGTAGTCTCACAAGAGAAACAACTCAACTATTTGCTACGTTCCCTACCAAGATCGTTCCAGACTACCCGGACCCTACTAGTTAAAGATCTTGCTATGACCTTCGACAAAGCAGTCATCGACATCAAGTAAGAAGTCAAAGCTAGAGAGCACTATGATGACAAGAATGAATATGATCAAGCTCTCTACAACAATAGAGACCATTCGAAGAAAAAAGCTTCTTTGACAAAATTTCCAGAATTCACACGTGTGGGGAATGTCCACAAGAGTGACTAATCTTAATTAAGCTTTGTGATTGGCACTATAACCTGATTCTAGATTGATCAACAAAACTATATAGATGTTTGTGCTACATCGATAGCCGATTTTCAAGAAGTCGTTCTTGACTCAGGAGCTACGTCACATTTTGTGATGACAAGGTAGATCATCAAACTGATTCCTCCAGGTATATATTCCTACGAGATGGATCAAGACACGAGATGAACAGAACTGGAGTGTTCTGGCTCAACACCAATGGCAAAGACAGAAGACTGGATGATGTCCTATATGTGCCTACATTGCAGAAGGATCTACTATCAGTCGCAAGGATAGCAGATGCAAGCATGCAGGTGGTATTCACCAATGAAGCATGCACCGTAGTTGATGCCAACACCAGTACACTCAGCACTCAAGGAAGATGAAAAGGCAACCTGTAAAGGTATGCCTACCGACAGAGCAAGAACATCAAGTCCATGAGTCAATGGACGTTCTATGGCAACCTCGATCGTGAAGATAAGACAGACTGGTCAATCTTGAAAAGGTCCTTTATCAAGCGTTTTAAGCCCTTTCGCTTGGTAGAGAGCCCTTTTGTCCAATTGAGTAACATCAAAATGACAAAAGACGAACGTGTACCAGACTATATCGAGCGTTTCAAATGCCTCAAAAGTCAAGTGCAACAACAGCCCTCTGAATAGATGCTCATCATCTGAATATAATACCTCAACCATACATACATCTCAAGCTATATCTTACAACATCTGCTATCAATGATGGTAGATTTTAGTGTAACCAACCCTGTCTTGTTTTCACAAGGGCATGTCAGAGTAAGTCACATTACTCTACAAAACAACTGAAATATTGCAACTATCAAGGTACATTATCAATGCTGATGAATGCAAGTTTTGTTCCACAAGTGCTATATAGTTCTCACTCTTTGTCACGTTTGTTTATTTCCTTGTTTCTCTTCACCTATTTTGTGTGATTGATTTTTGCATGAGGAATAGCTACTGCACGAGAGTCTTCTATAGAGCATCTCTAGAACACATTTTCATTCATCTATCCATCTTCAGATTACCTTGTATAGCAATTTAGGATTTTTGAAACATATGAGAAATCCATGTTAATTTAGAGTTGATTACTGCATCTTATTGCCATATTATTTTTTTAGTCAACTACAACAAGATCGAAACAAATTTAGTTAAAAAAATTTCAATCTTTAGTCTAGTTGCATGTTCAACAAGTTTCAACTACATGTTCCACACGTTGATCCAATCCTGAGCATGAACAGTTACTAGCAACAACATTCCCACCAATAGATTTTTTTGGGGGGGAGAGTGGATTTGCTTGGATCCACTGGAGCAATTACGCTGCCAACAACAACATCAGCAAGATCGACAGCCAAGGTTACAAGTCAAATATGAAAAAGACAAGGCTAAAAAAGATAGATGGGTAATCCGAAGAGACTCAATCAGAAGAAGTATTTCAGTCATGACGAAGATCCTTCCGAAAAGAGAAACACAAGCATTGGAAAATCAGTCTCCTTCTTCAACCAACCTCTTGCCATACTTCTGGCCCATTCTCATGTCTATCGTCCACACCATCTACCGTTGTCACTAACACTCTTCCTTCCATCTGTTTGTTTATCATCAATCTACTGTTTATCCAGTTTTTTATAGTCTTACCGAAGTAGTTGACGGATCATTGCAAGTGTCTTGTGGAGACCAACTACCACCTACAATGGATGATCAACCAAGCGAAGATATAAGAAGCAGATGAAGCAGCCAGAATAAATAAAGAGAAATTAAACAAAGAAGTTGAGGAGGAAAGGACAAAACTTAAGCAATAGATGAGTCAGATCAATCTTGATCAAAAGAAACTCTCTGAAGTAATGATAGTTGAATTCCCTCTTATGAAGCCCAAAGAGATCCAAAAGTAACGGATCAAAAAAAAGAGCTATAGAAAAGAAAGATGAAGACAACCGTGAACCTACAAAATAAAGCAAATTCCTCACCCAGCAAGTGGTGGTCAAAGCTCGACATTGCAAGGGTCCAAGGCTGTAATTGTAGAACTATCAGTTCCTTCACCCTACCACCAAGCCTTCATCCTGTTTCCTCACTGTTACCAAACCGTCCATCCCAAACTGTTTCTACCACCAAATTTTTTATGATGAGTCCATCCCCTTGAGACTGATAACCAAGATTTGTGCTACCTATTAGAAAAGAGCATCGACAAAACTGGGACTTCAACTAAACAAAGAATTGTGGAAATGCCCAAAAGAAATATGGAGGATACAACCTCCCAGAAGTTAGAATCTGCCTAGAAACTAGAAGTAAAACCGTCAATGGCAGATACAAGTGGTAAGAAAGAAGACACCCGAGAAGCACTCATGCTTGCAGAGTTGTGAAGCTGCTGAGAGCTCTCCAAATTTTGAGAATGTCAACCCATTACAACAATAAGACATTTTGGTGAAATTGCGACAATTTGCAAAAACAGTTTTTGATAAAGACTGACAACAATAAACACTTGGTTTTATGCAAGTGAATGAGGATCTACTCTTTTCCAAGTGTCGATCGAAGACACCAATGCGGAAGCAAAGCGACATCATCAAATATGAGTTGCAGTGGGTCCTGCAACACATTAGGGGTGGGATGATGTTGGCTGATTATGACGAATCCCCAAGATACTCAGACAGAGCAACTCAAGAGCACCTCTCACCTTAGACCAAGGAGGTCTCTAAGAAGACGAGACGAACGAAGACTGAGAGCCGAGTATGATAGCCGAGAAATACTAGTAGTAATGACAAGCAAGAACTGTGTAAGCCTCATGGTGAATCTCAAAAGATGGAATGACCATGTAGGAACTAGTATTTCTAAGCAAATGTAATAAATGCAAGTAGACCCCTCTTAAAGAAAGTAGAGTGAGCCACCTTTTGATGGTGACCTCTAGTGGAGAGCATTATTCCACTTGTAATTTGTGAAATGTGGAAATTCCACTAGGATGCCACCTAAGGAGCTCTCTTGCTTATTTAAGGGACTCCCTCTTTGTGAAGAGGAGCTTTTTGTGTATTGTATCAACTCCATGCTGAAATGAGAAGAGCCTCCATGAGTTAGATGCATCCATTGAGCTCCTTGATCATGATGGTTTTCTTGAGTGATGCCCCTATGATCATGCCCTTCCATTCATATTGTGTGT
The DNA here is from genome assembly GCA_029204225.1 of Diphasiastrum complanatum. NCBI lineage: Eukaryota > Viridiplantae > Streptophyta > Lycopodiopsida > Lycopodiales > Lycopodiaceae > Diphasiastrum > Diphasiastrum complanatum. The sequence goes on from CM055114.1 coordinate 33,533,207, forward strand.
GGTTGTGGATTTAGAGTGGATTAGTTTTCTTGCTTTCCTAGTTGTGGATTAGATTTCATATTTTCTTGTGGATTAATGTAGGAGCCAGCATTCAAGTAAACTAAATAGGCTAGAAATGTGGCACAAATCTTGCATATTCTCTAACATTCTAGTTCTTGATATTCTTGGGATGTTCAAGAATCAAAAGACTGGTTGGTTTCTTGATTCTTGGACTTCTAACATGCTGTAGATTAGTTTTTGTTTCTTGTCTTGTAATTTTATGCAAGTAATGTAGTGTAGGATCTGATTTTAGTTCATTTTGAAGCAAAATAAAAGTAGGAATCTATCGTTGTTCAACTGAGCAGTAACGTAGATCATTTGTTGAACGCATTGGCTTGCATTTTGGTTGATTATGCATGTGCATTCAGTTCAAGAGTGACCCATCCGGATGTCCTCTGATAGGCTGGACAATACTACAATGATTATCAGCCCCTTCTGCTTAATCTGGGCCTTAAAACAAGAAAGATAATCTCAAGAAGTGCCCACAGTCTTTGCTGATAGGCAGAAGAAGAAAGAAACAAAGAAAGAACTAGTATTCAGATTCTATAGGCTCTGAATATGTCAATAGGTTGATAAGCGGGTTGAGAACCAAAAATAAAAAATCGTCACTCGGCCAACACTGGTCGTCCAAGAATAGTGGTTGGATGCCAAGTACATCGATGTTTGGACAGTTATGACATCTTTTAACCAGATGATAAATACAATTTAGCATATAAAAAATTGTGTCGTCAAGTGCACTATATATTCTTTGACAAGGCTTGGGAGGAGGAGTCGACAATCATTGAAAATTGTGTGTTTTTAGAATGCATTAATTTTGAGGTGATTTAGAATGCATCAAATTATAATGCACCTTGGAACAAACAAGGAATACTAATTTTAATTTAGTCAGGGCCTCGGAATTACCCTCGGTATATTGAAGCTAGTGTGAGGTGTATATTGAGGCTCAGACAGATTCTTGAAAATTTCAAAAAGACTGACATTTCTCACGACATTTTCGAAGAGGGAAGAGGAGTGGGTGATGGAATCAAGGGACGTACCTGCTGCCTTTGTCCTCTCTCTTGTTTGTTCATCATTGCTCTCCTTATTCTCCTCACATTTGAGTGCTCCTCTTGCTTCTCTTGCTACTGCTCTTTGCTTTCTCCTCTTGCATTTTGCTTGTCCTTCTTGCTCCTCTTGCACTTTGCTTGTTGCTCTTGCTCTTCCTCTTAGCTTACTCCTTGCAAAATCAAGTGTGGGGAGGTCAAGAAAGAAAGGGAAAGTGGAGGATGGAGGCTTTTTTATTTGTTGGATGTAAGGTAATTTCCTTTCTCACTCTCTCTTTCTCTAGCATCCTAGTATCCGTCTCAATGTGATCTCAATTTGGTTTTATTGACACCACATTTTTTATGCGGGCTTATTTTTTAGTCAAAGGAGTCGGCATATCCAATTTTTTAACAGATAGGTCGGAAGGCTGTCGGAATAGGCGGATCTACAGTATTTGCTATTCCAAAGACTATTCCAGGTGAGGGTGCTGGATGAGGACGATGTAGATCCATAGTTGAGGGTGTTGTTGATCCAGACTTCCAAAGAGTCAAAATACCCATCAGAATATACAGATATGTTGGATTTGTTAAATCAGCGCCTATTCTGATGGTTGTTCCGATTTGTTAAATCAGCGTCTATTCTAATGGTTGTATGCTATTTTGATGGCTCAGAATAGATCATGCTAGTTCTAACAGTATAGTAGTGTCTATTTCGATGTCTATTCCGACTTCCTTTGACATTTTTTTTTGAGCCTTCAAATGACAGATTTGTGAATTTTATGATACCTTTGTAAAGCTTGGGTGTGTTTTTTAGCAAAATCTTCAATTGTGATGACTAGTTCTGTGATTTTTCCATGAGGATTTGTTACATGGGTTCTTGATATGAAATTGTTTTGCAGTTTTTTATGTCAATTTTTGGGCTCTAACATCATCCAAGTAGCTGACTAACAAAACTAGTAACAGTTCCAAGTACTTGTACAGTATTGTAGTAGTTTGTCTCCTATTTTTTGTTGTAGATCCACATTTTGTAGTGTAGAAGTACATTCAATTTTATTTTTATTAGGATTTATGAAAATAGATCTACACATCCTAGAAAGAAATATGTACTTTTATGGATGAATCTATTGATAATGGGTACATCTATCAACTGGGGTGGAAATCAGTGAAGGTCGGAGCAGACCTCGAAATATCTGGATCTGTTTAAGACAGTATATAATCTCTTATTCCGAGGTCCATTCCAATCTCTGCTCATACATGTTTTACAATTCATAAACAGATTATATGCTAGATTGTTATCAGCTCATAAATGCTAGATTATATACCTCTACTCATAAATGTTTATCTCCTATCTTTTGTTGTAGATGCACGTTTTGTAATGTAGGCATACATTCAATTTTGTTTTACATTGGGATTTATGAAGATATATCTACACATTTTAGAAACAAATCTCTACCTTTGTTGATGAATCTGTTGATAATGTGTGAGAATCAATGGAGGTCGGAACAGACCTCGGAATATCTGGATCTGTTCAAGGCACTATGCCATCTTTTATTTCAAGGTCCATTCTGACCTCTATTCTTACTTTCAAAAATAGATCTCTAGTAAACATTGGTAATTTCTACCTAAACACTGCTAGATTATTACCACCTCAGTTGATATATCAAGATTACAAAATTCTCGCCCCAGCTGATACATAAAAAATGAACAAAATGTCTCAACATCACCACATTTTTTAGATTCTTTCACCACATGGAGGCCTTCACGTTGTCTTCTTGATTGCATTTGTCCTTGAAATGACAACACTTCTCCACTAGTGTTTTTATGAACCTGCTGGGGAACTCCATAGTTGGCCTAAGAAAAAAAATGATCCCCACTCTCAACAATTCGTGGTATACATAATTAATGTTTCAAGATTACTAGTTTCTACTCTGATTTGTGGGGTCTTAATCTAATCCTGTTATTTTGATTTACAAGATCATAATTTATGTGTTGTGTATTGGTTATGTTTCATGCTTAGAAATAGAGAGCGAGGGATATGGGGAGAGAGAGAGAGAGAGAGAGAGAGAGAGAGAGAGAGAGAGAGAGAGAGAGAGAGAGAGAGAGAGAGAGAGAGAGAGAGAGAGAGAGAGAGAGAGAGAGAGAGAGAGAGAGAGAGAGAGAGAGAGAGAGAGAGAGAGATTTAAAGGTAACCAACACTCCCAATCCTAGGAACATGTGTAGCCCTTGTTTTCTTCCGATAAAGGCATGGTTCAAATGTTTTTTGTTGGGACGTTAAGTTCCACGAGAAAGCCCAAATGTCGTAGGGAGGGAGCATATGGTGACATTCTGGAATAGGATATAACTGTACGATTCGGGAGTTTTGATTAGCACTGTACTATGTTCCTTCTTTTTTTTCTCCTCGTGCATGTTCAGGTTTTAGGATTTAGGGTGTGCGTGTGCGTGTGCGTGTGTGTGTGCGATGCCATCTGTTTATGTTTCATGATTACCAGTTCATGCTACCCTAATTCGTAGTATCTCTATTTATGTTTAATGATTGCTAGATCATGCTACTTTGATTTATAGGAATTTTATCTATTCATGTTATTTTAATCTATAGGATCATAATTTATGTGTTGTTTATTGGTTATGTTTCATGCTTAGAAATAGAGAGTGAGGGATATGGGGGGGGAGAGAGAGAGAGAGAGAGAGAGAGAGAGAGAGAGAGAGAGAGAGAGAGAGAGAGAGAGAGAGAGAGAGAGAGAGAGAGAGAGAGAGAGAGAGAGAGAGAGAGAGAGAGAGAGATGGTGATATTTTTTCTTACTGTTTTTGAGACTCCCATTGGTTGTCTGCAGTATTTACTCTCTTATTCCATTGCACCCATTATGTTAGATACTGGATCTCCTAGTCAGAGGTCAGGCCATAGTCGCGGGTCATCCCGCCTTTCCTCTATGAGTGAGAGTGAGCTCATTAGCTACCTTGATCAGTTGCCTTCCTCATAGCAGGACAGGGCCTTATAGTGCTTGAGGGCTTGACGCGAGGCTCGTAGCTCATCTTGATTGGTTGAGTACACACCATCGGTCGAGGAGATTCAGTCCATTCCTCGTGTAGACCAGTCACATGCTTTCCCTTCTCATGAGGGCCACTCCGATGAGGATCGCACCCCCACCCATGGCACCACTGTCAGTGCTTCCTCCCCACACTCTCGAGAGAGTAGGAGGAGTCACCTCGGTGTCTCCTATTGTGGAGGATGTGGCGATGATCCTGATATCCCCGATGTGGTCATGAGTCCTACACGTCCGTGTAGCACATCTCATTTGGGGAGTCCCTACTTCGAGATACACTGACCCGGGAGGCAGCATGTATGTCACACAACACTGCAACTCATGCATCTGTCACACCTCAGATTCTTGGCATGTCCACTTTCACCCCTCACATTATTCTTCCCTCTGGACCCACTGTCACTGAGTCATTTCCTCCCGGCTATACGCCATGGGGTCACGTTTCACCATGGGGTTTTCAGCCCACTCCCATCCAGACCCCCCCATACCCTCGGTACCCCACAACATCAATATTCTTCCATCGGCGGGGCATCTTTCATATCTAAGGCCACCCCCGTAGACACTCCCAGGGCCACATCTCCCATACCAGAGGCCACCTCCGTAGACACTCCCAGGGTCACATCACCACCAGTTGCCATCCCACCGTTGTATGATATAGACAGGGATTGTCACATCATTGAAAATAACCGTGGTAAGAGGGTCATCACATGCATGAGGGAGCTCATGTATATCCACTTTCCTAGAGACATTTTTCATGACTGGCGCGATGTCAGCAATGACGGAAATGGATGAGAAGCCACATGGGTCCGAAATGCAGTGAAAGCTGAGAGAGGCAAGTCTTTCCATGTGGAGAAGGAGGACTGGAAGTATGCAAAGAAAGAGTATTGAGATGATCCAAAACACTTCAGGTAGCAACGAGTGGTAGCCTGAGTCCGACTAGAGACCATAGGGGCTTCTCACTTGGGCAGTGGCGGCGAGGGATATTTTCGAGCCCTCTTTGTAAGTCTACCCTATACCCATTTGTGATATTTGACTATTGATTGTTTCTTGTTTTTTTGCTCTTGGGAGTTTTTCGTAAGACACATTGAGTTTTTTATGTAATCTTGAACCTTGACTAGTCATGTAATTGAAATGTATATGGCCCTAAAACCATGTACAAATGTTTGATTTATTTATTATAAAGTGTAATTATTGTGGTTAATGTGTGATTATTGTGGTGTACTACAATATATTCAACTATGGTTGAATGCAAAGAATCACTTTTTTTTTGTTCTACCCTAAACCCTTAACTCAAGTATTTGAATTTATTTCTTGCACTAATTAACTCTACATGGTTGTTTATTGCTTGCAGAGACTATCTCAATCGTATCCTCAATGTCTCATGACACATCTCCAAGTCACGGATCTGGCCGCAGTCGTGGTTCATCCTGTTTTTCATCCATGAGTGACGATGAAGTCCTCAGTTATATGGATGGGATGTCTCCCTCACGTGAAGGCAGAATCACGGAGAGGCTATGGGCTCCAAGTAAGAAATTTAAATGCTTCTTGTTGTTTATAGCTTTACCATTGGCATTATCATTTGAAATATTTCTCAGAATTGTAGCTAATGGACTCTCTATTTAATTTTGTAGTGAGCATCGGAGTTTAAACCTGAACTCTATTAGGAGATTTGTAGATATGTTATTAAACTTTTTTGTGTAAAGATGAATTCGGCTAGGCATACACATAAGGATATTGACTTGATCCTACCGATTGTATGTAAATACATTCCATCATAGACTCCCATGCAACTGACTGGGAGATCATGAGTTTGGAGGTAAATTTTGTCCTTCTCATCAACATTTTGAAATCAACAATCTAATGTGTTCTTATCATTGTGTGGTTTCCCATCATTCATGTCTTGTGTGCTGAACGTTTTGCAGTCACCCTAGCAAAATGATTCATTCAACTGTGGGTGATAATCTTTGTACAATGTAAAGTTGTTTTTTGAGTGGTTTATCCTTCAGTAGGATGTTGATATTTCAAAGGTAATTTATTTATTCTTGGTTTTGGATTCGTGATTCTTTCTATTCTGGAAATTTTCTAACCGTAACTAATACGTGAATATTCTATCTTGCGGTTTAAACTTCCTGAATACACATCATCCCAGATGTACAGATTTACGCTGATTGTTGTAGGTAGATCTTTGTAGCACGTTACCAGATCCTGTCTTTTTCGCATCTTTGACAAAACAAATATTAGTGAACATGCCATTGCAAATTATGTCATTTTCCTTTAGTTTGTACTATTTTGAAATGGCATTAAACATAGAGTACTTACCAGTCTTCCATTGATAATGAAATTGAAATAAGTCGGTACTAGATTGGCTTGTAATAGCATGAGATCTGCTCTAATAAAATAAAGCATCCAATGCTCTTCCATCTCAACCATAGTAAAAAATTCTTCGTTGTGTATAATACTTATCTCCTTTCGGTCTGTGTGACCATTTAGTTCGAAGTCTTGATCTAGTGGTAGCCATGTGCCATCAGTTTTCTTGTATCTCTGATAGCTATATGTGAGTTTGAGCATTTGTTTTTCAATATGATAACGGAAGATCATTGACGACCATTTTATCCTACATTCTATATCATTATTTGTTTTATTATCCTAGCCTTAATCCATGAGATTTGACAAAGTCTCATCTGATAAATCCTTGCAAACGAATAAAGTTGGTGTCCCTCTCTCGAATGAGAAATTTCCAAGTTATAGATGTGTGTGTGTCAATGTAGCTATCACCCAACTCGACACTTCCACTGCCAATCAATCTTGTGAGAGTGTTCCTCCAAATGTCACCCTCACCCGATATTGGTCGATTCAAACTTTAGAAATTGAACTTGATCATGAGAATTCTCCACCCATAACCGTCATACTATGCCTACCTCTTACCTGTGATTGCTTGCCATCTCAAAATTGTTGCCAATGATGAATAGTCACGATGCCAAACTGCATTGTTTTGACATGCGAGGGTGATAGTTTCTTGGAATGCAATGAAATTATTCTTAAGAACGAACACTTTTCCATGAGGACTTTATGTGTAGGCAAAAGGCCTTCATCCAAGGACCGGTTGGATTATTCTACTTCCTACTAATTAACTAATCAGTTTTTAATCTTCATCCAACTATTTATCCAGATCTGCGCATGTTGGCTGATTCTGTCGAATCCCCAAGATACTCGGACAGAGCAACTCAAGAGCACCTCTCACCTTAGACCGAGGAGGTCTCTGAGAAGACGAGACTAATAAAGACTGAGAGCCGAGAAATACTAGTTAATAATGACAAGTAAGAACTGTGTAAGCGTCATGGTGAATCCCAGAAGATGGAATGACCATGTAGGAACTAGTATTTCTAGGCTAAAGTAATATATGCAAGTAGACCCCCTCTTAAAGAAAGTAGAGTGAGCCACCTTTTGATGGTGACCTCTAGTGGAGAGCATTATTCCACTTGTAATTTGTGAAATGTGAAAATTCCACTAGGATGCCACCTAAGAAGCTCTCTTGCTTATTTAAGAGACTCCCTCTTTGTGAAGAGGAGCTTTTTGTGAATTGTATCAACTCCATGTTGAAATGAGAAGAGTCTTCACAAGTTTGGTGCATCCATTGAGCTCCTTGATCATGCTTGAGTGATGCATTCATGATCTTGCCCTTCCCTCCTTTTGTGTGTGGTTGTGGACTGTAGAGTGGATTAGATTTGTTGCTTTTGTAGTGTGGATTAGATTTCATGTTTTCTTGTGGATTAATGTAGGAGCCAGCATTCAAGTAAACTAAATAGGCTAGATCTGTGGTGTGATTCTTGCATATCTCTGTACAATCCAGTTCTTGATGTTCTTGGGATGTCCAAGAATCAAAAGGCTGGTTAGTTTCTTGATTCTTAAACTTCTAACATGTTGTAGTTTAGTTCTTGTTTCTTGTTTATCAATTTATGCAAATGTAGTTCAGTTCAGTGTAGTGTAGGCTCTGATTTCAATCCGTTTTCAGAGTAAGTAGCAGTAGAAACTACTGAACGTTCATTGGTTTGCATGATGATTTGTGAATGAGCGTTCTTGGCTTGCATCCTATGTAGAATGTAAGTGCGTTCAAGAGTGACGTCTCTGAGTAGTCCTCTGACAGGCAGGACAATAAAAGAAAATACTACAATGAAACTCTGTCCCTTCTGCCTGGGTTGGCATCGTAAAATCAAGAAACCATCTAACGAATGCCATGAAGCCTGATAACAAGCATAAACGGTTCTGAAAAAGTGCCAGAAGAAACGATAAACAACAGATCCTCTGGAGTAGAGGATTTGTCAACATTTGGCACCATTGCCCATTGAACTCCAGCACATTCTACATACAAAAGATCCGCAACCTTGTCCATGCTTAGATCCCTTCAACAACATTCGAAATCTTTAAACAAATCTGAATTCCTACACACTTTCTAGACCACCTGCGACCACCACAACCGCAAACACCCACACCCAGCTGTTGACACTTCCACCGGCCATTGAAACCGCACCCAGCCATTCAGCCTGCACCCCATCGCAAACCGATCTTCATCCACTAACAATTCACCTTCTAACCTCCGCAAACAACCCATATACCCCTTAGCAACCGTATTCCCACAAAGAGCAAGTCTTTCCCGTAGAGATCTCATTCCCCCGTAGTACCCGCATACACCGCAACCACACCTACCTTCGCCCATCGCAACCGCATCAAAACGTCAACAAACGACACTACGACTGCCCACGGCCACCTCCTCCACAATCAACCGCACTCATACCATTCCATCGAAAAGTCCAGAACCATTAGCCATACAAGATGGCTATGTCGTTATACAAGGGCCACTGCACACCAGATGTTTCATCTGTGGTAAAACTGGCCACTTCATGGTTGATTGTCCAGTCAAGACCAAGTACCATCCTGAGTGTCCCGACTGTATCAGAAAACACAGTTTCAAAGACTGTCCCAAACAACCGACCAAGATCCTACCTGCCCGTCACGTCAGTTATGAATCACAATAGGATCATCACGACAACACAACACGAGCACCATAGCATCAAACAGTTAAACCTGTTGCTCAATTGAGAAGTTTCTTGCAAACTTCTACATTACCGCACAATACGCCAGCGCCATAATGCAAAAAGACAATCTGAAATGAGTCCTTGTCAAAAGAAAGTGAAACCGATATTCCGTCATCTGCTAAATTGTCCAACCAAGAGCAACCTCCACAGGGAATTGACAGTTTTTTTCCCTTTCTACAAACTCAAATCTATTTGTCTTTCCACATGTTGATAAGATTTCCAATGTGCCAATACACAATATTTCTCGGATTCGGAAATCCAAATAGAGATTCGGTTCTGAATCTCTTGTTCACAGAGGTCCTCATGAATAGTACCTCAATAATACCTGCATCTCAAGCTATATCTTATAACATCTACTATCAATGATGGTCGATTTAGTGTAACCAACCCTGTCTTGTTTTGACAAGGGCATGTCAGAGTAAGTCACATTACTCTACAAAACAACTGATATATTGCAACTATCAAGGTACATTATCAATGTTGATGAATGCAAGTTTTGTTCGACAAGTGCTATATAGTTCTCACTCTTTGTCATGTTTGTTTATTTCCTTGTTTCTCTTCACCTATTTTGTGTGATTGATTTTTGCATGAGGAATAGCTACTGCACGAGAGTCTTCTATAGAGCATCTCTAGAACACATTTTCATGCATCTATCCATCTTCAGATTCCCTTGTATAGCAGTTTCAAATTTTTGAAAACTATGAGAAATCCATAACAAGTTGGAGTTGATTCCTGCATCTCATTGCCATATTCATGTTCGAGTCAACTACAGCAAGATCGAAACAAATTTAGTTAAAATTTGTTCAATCTTTAGTACAGTCACATGTTCAACGAGTTTCAACTACATGTTCCACACGCAGATCCAACCTTGAACATGACCAGTTACCAGCAACAACATCCCCACCAACAGATTTTGAGGGAGGAGAGAGAGTGGATCCACTTGGATTCACTGGAGCAGTTATGCTGCCAACAACAACATCAACAAGATCGACAGCCAAGGTCACAAGTCAAATATGAAAATGACAAGGCTAAGAAGACAGATGGGCAATCCAAAGAGACTCAATCAAAAGAAGTACCCCAGTCATGACGAAGATCCTTCATAAAGAGAAACACAAACACTGGGAAATCAGTCTCTTTCTTCAACCAACCTCTTGCCATACTTCTGCGCCCATTTTCATGCCTATCATCCACACCATCTACCATTGTCACCACCATCCTTCCTTCCATCTGTTTGTTTATCATTCGTTTACTGTTCTTCTGAGAAATCCCAAGTTTTAATAGTCTTACCAAAGCAGCTAATAGATCATTTCAAATGTCCTGTGGAGACCACATTAAGAGAAGGATCCAAGAAGCTGAGGAGGAAAGGACAAAACTTAAGCAACAGATGAGTCAGATCAACCTTAATCAAAAGAAACTCTCTGGAGCAAAGATAGTTGAATCTCCTCCTAGGAAGCCCAAAGAGATCCAAAAGTAACGGATCAAAAGAAAGAGCTTGACATTGCAAGGGTGTCCAAGGCTACAGCTATAGAACTATTAGTTCCTTCATCCTTTCACCAAGCCTTCATCATGTTTCTTTACCGTTATCAAACTGTCCATCCAAATATGTTCCTACCACCAATTTTTGATGAGTCCATCCCCTTGAGACTGATAACCAAAGTTTGTGCAACCTGCAGATCAAAGGTTTTCCTTGAGACTGGAACGTCAACTGAGAGAAGAACCACGGAAACACCCAGAAGCAAATGGAGGATATAGACCTCCCAGAAGATAGAATTTGCCTAGAAACCAAAGATGAAACCATCAATGGCAGATACAAGTGACCAAAAAAAGAGACACATGGAAAACACTCATGCATGCAGAGTTGTGAAGCTGCTGGGAGCTCTCCAATTTTGAGAATGTCAACCACCTATAGCAATAAGACATTCTAATCCAATAGTGACAATTTTTGTAAAAAGATTGGCGACAATAAGCAATTGGTTTTATGTAAGCGAACAAGGATCTACGCTTTTCCAAGTGATGATCGAAGACGCCAATGCAAAAGCGGTGCGACATCGTCCAATATGAGTTGCAGTGGATCCTGCAACACATTAGGGGTGGGATGATGTTGGCTGATTCTGTTGAATGCCCAAGATACTCAGACAGAGCAACTCAAGAGCACCTCTCACCTTAGACCGAGGAGGTCTCTAAGAAGACGAGACTAATGAAGACTGAGAGCCGAGCATGAGAGCCGAGAAATACTAGTTAGTAATGACAAGTAAGAACTGTGTCAGCCTCATGGTGAATCCCAGAAGATGGAATGACCATGTAGGAACTAGTATTTCTAGGCTAAAGTAATAAATGCAAGTAGACCCCTTTTAAAGAAAGTAGAGTGAGCCACCTTTTGATGGTGACCTCTAGTGGAGGGCATTATTCCACTTGTAATTTGTGAAATGTGGAAATTCCACTAGGATGCCACCTAAAGAGCTCTCTTGCTTTAAGAGACTCTCTCTTTGTGAAGAGGAGCTTTTTGTGAATTGTATTAACTCCATGCTGAAATGAGAAGAGTCTTCACGAGTTTGGTGCATCCATTGAGCTCCTTGTTCATGCTTGTTTCTTGAGTGATGCATTCATGATCTTGCCCTTCCCTCCTTTTGTGTGTGGTTGTGGACGGTAGAGTGGATTAGATTTGCTGCTTTCATAGTGTGGATTAGATTTCATGTTTTCTTGTGGATTAATGTAGGAGCCAGCATTCAAGTAAACTAAATAGGCTGGATCTATGGTGTGATTCTTGCATATCTCTGTACAATCCAGTTCATGATGTTCTTGGGATGTCCAAGAATCAAAAGGCTGGTTAGTTTCTTGATTCTTGGACTTCTAACATGTTGTAGTTTAGCTCTTGTTTCTTGTTTATCAATTTATGCAAATGTAGCTCAGTTCAGTGTAGTGTAGGCTCTGATCTCAATCCGTTTTAGAGTAAGTAGTAGTAGAAACTACTGAACGTTCATTGGTTTGCATGCTGATCTGTGAATGAGCGTTCTTGGCTTGCATCCTATGTAGAATGTAAGTGAGTTCAAGAGTGACATCTCTGAGTAGTCCTCTGACAGGCAGGACAATAAAAGAAAATACTACAACGAAACTTTGTCCCTTTTGCCTGGGTTGGCATCGTAAAATCAAGAAACCATCTAACGAATGTCATGAAGCCTGATAACAGGCAGAAACGGTTCTGAAAAAGTGGCCAGAAGAAACGATAAACAACAGGTCCTCTGGAGCAGAGGATTTGTCAACAGCGGATTTTTCCGTGTCCTTATACAATCTGCAAAATTACAAGTGTTTCACACACTCTATAGAAATACATGGAGTTTGACAACAGTGTCGCATTTTCTCTCTCTACAAATCCGACAGTGCCTATCAGGAATCTCGTGTAAAAATGTAGTGTCAACTTTGTTGCATTTTTTTCCTGTCAAGAATTACGTGTAAAAATTGAGTGTCGGCTTTTTCACATTTTTTGCCTGTCAAGAATTACGTGCAAAAATGCAATGTCATCTCTTTCGTATTTTTCGCCTGTCAAAAATTACAAGTAAAAATGCAGTGTCACATTTTTCGCTTGTGGCAGTTTACGTTCATTTATCTGCTGCAGAGTGACAGTTTACGTTCATTTATGCAGACATACTATTTATGGCCAATTGTCACCACTTATCAGCAAGCAACTTCTGAGAAGAACTGGATCAATGCCAGCGAACTCCATTCAACAAGCAATCGAATTTGACGACCTAATTACTTAGTTTTTATCAGTTGTTCATACATTTCATTATCAATAATGATCAGAACAATGTGAATTGTGAAGGAGTTGAGTGTTATTACACGACGCTTCCTATGCTCTCATCAAGCAGATCGTTCACAATCAGAAAGTATTGTTGTTAGCTCTCTATCAAGCTTTCAAGCTTGAACTCTCTTGAGCATTCTAACTCAATCTTTTAGAGATTTATATTAGAGTTGCTATTTGTCTGAAAATTCAATACTTTATGTTTGGCTACGTAATCACTTAGTATCTCACGAAAGTTAGTTGCTAAAGATTGGATGTGATTTCCATCACTATTGTTTTGTTCAATTTTTCATAGGCGTAGTCATGCATTGGAAGTAAGAAGCTTCTCGCATTTCCTTACTCACCTATTTCCCATGGTATCAGAACTTACCTACATGGTAATTGCCAACGAGTTGTGGAATGTTGTTACAGGTATCGAAGTGAAACCTGAAAATGACACAGAAGACTCAAAATGGAAATCGAATGATGGTAAAGCTTTCGCGCTTATTATCCTCAATATATCAAATACTCAAATTGGCCACAAAGCTGAAGCTAAAACTTCAAAAGAAGTTTGGGACATCCTGAGCTCACTATATGATGTGAGAGATGTAACTACTAAGTTACACCTACGAAGGAAATTCTTCACACTCAAGATGTCAAATGGTGATTCTCTTCAGAGTCACATTAACCAATTTAAGAATCTCTTGCAACAGATGGCCACTGTCGGATCAACCATAGACGATCCCTCTACATATGAGAACTGGGTGATGATCATTACGACACACTTAGATTTAACTCTTACCAGAGTTATCACTATGTTGCTGCAAGAAGATAATTAAAGAAATCAAGACACTTCGTCTACCTCTTCTTCTCATGCTCTATATGTCAACAAGGGCTCGAAACGACAGAAGCAGAAAAGCTCCAAGTAGTCTACATCAAATCAGAAATAGACTCAAAGTCAAGAACAATCATCAAATTCACATTCGTCAAAGAAGAAGATGTTTTGCAGGTATTGCAAATGCAATAATCATGAGAGGCAGGATTGCCAAATTCTCAAAGCGAAGAATGCAGCCAAGCAACCTAATCAACAAGCAAATACAGTTACAGCATCTCCTGAAGTCGAAATGGACAAAGCCGCTTTTGTGGTCAAAGACAAATACACGAATTCGGATGATTCGTGGTTTCTGGATTCTGGAGCTACTCAACATATGACCATCATCGTGAGATTTTCCAATCCTATACGCCTTACAGCACAAAGAAGTATGTTCATATTGGTGACGATAGTACTCACACTATCGAAGGTGAAGGTACTGTAAGATTGAGATTCTAGCATGATCAATTCAAACTCCTGTCAAAAGTCTTGTATGTTCCTAAACTCTCTACAAATCTGCTTTCAGTAAGTAGAATTATATATTTAGGTCATAAGGTAGAGTTTGAGTCTGATCAATGCAGAATTATCGATAGGAGTAATAAGGTCCTTGCACTCGGCAAGAGGCATGGATACTTATATAGATTGGCACATTGTTATTCTGATTCTAGTCAAGCCTTGAAAATCTCTGTTCTTGTCAATAAAGCATTACTATGGCATCATCGCTTAGGACACTTGAATTATGCATCTGTATTTTACATGTCCAGACGATCCATGGCTCTTGATCTCGACTATCCTTCTGGAAAAGTCAATATCCCTATTTGCCATAGTTGCATCCTTGGAAAGCCGACTAGCATTCCTTTGAGATCAAGTCATAGGCATGCAGCAAAAGGTCTGTTAGATGTTGTTCATTTAGATATATGTGGACCTATACAAACTCCTTCATTGCTATAAAGTATTTCATTACCCTTATTGCGAATTCTCCAGAGGAACAACTATTTACTTCATTAAACAGAAATCAGAAGCTTTCATCAAGTTCAGCAATTCAAAGAGCATGCAAAAAATCAAACTCTAAGGTAAGATAACAGGGGAGAATATATCTCCATCGAATTCAAGGAGTACTGCCTTAACAACGACATTGAGCAACAATACATTACCTCCTATTCATGTCAGTCAAATGGTCTAACAAACACGATAATAAGAAGAATAAATTGTGTATGTTATAGGTAGGATTGAAACTTTTGTATAAAATAGTGCGAGCTGGAAATGGAAAAGCTTGATGTCGGGTCACACCCGTGACCCGACAATTATTGTTTTAAACTTTTTTACATATTTGTTTTTTCCTATCTAATGATTTATTAAACTTTTGTTTTTGATGTGCTCTACATATGAGAGAGAGAGAGAGAGAGAGAGAGAGAGAGAGAGAGAGAGAGAGAGAGAGAGAGAGAGAGAGAGAGAGAGAGAGAGAGAGAGAGAGATGTAAATTTATTGAAGTTGCTAACAAAAACATGATCCACACGATAATGGGCACCGTATTATAAGGTAAAGTGTATACAACATATAGTGCTTGAGTAAGAGAAGTCTGAATCGGATGGAGCTGTTATATTTGCTGCGATATTGTACAATTTAATACAATGCAAGCGTGGGGCTATACATCACGACTCACGAGGGAATGTTAGCACAAAATCTTGATATAAAAAGCCCGATTTAACAAATTTTATTAGTCGACATGTAATTTAAGGTCTGTCAACTAAAGTTTATTGATGAATGTGTGGAGTGACTTTTAGCCCATAACTTAAAAAAAATCCTTTTAATCATAAAAAGCTTAATATTATGGTAATATGACTTTTGATCACCTTTTCATGAAAAAAGGAGGTGCCTCCTTGCCTGGAATCTATGCGCCTCCCTTATTTTTTTTCAGAATTTTACGGGGGAAGGGGGCACCCTTCGAGGCCATTCTGCTGGGGAAGGGCCTTCAGCCGAGGGTGGTAGCCCGAGGCAGAAGTCCCTTACCACGTCAGAATGGCTGAGGAGGTGACCTTCCGCGATGTGAAAACTTTCTATACTTCTTTTTTTTCTTTTTTTTTATCGTAAATTTTTTTTCATGTACCTGCCGTGTGAAAGGTCATGTAAAAAAAAGTAAATGTTTTATACTTGCAACTTCCACATCTCGGAAGGTGCATGTAAAAAATTTAAAAAAAGAAAAAGAATAAAAAAGAGTCCTCAAGAGGATACTCATTTTTTTTCATTGAAAAAGCCAAAAATAATTTTACCACAAAAAAACACATTAAAAAAAAAAAACAGGGTCAAAAATGAAATTAGGGCCGGGAAGGCCCATTGCTCGGGCCATTCGGCCTGACGCTTTTATTTCTCTTTAGGGTTTCCACGGAGGATAAATAGCGATATATAACTAAAGCTCGAGTTATCACAATTTCTATATCCTTTTCGTTGTTTGTTGAGAGAGAGAGAGAGAGAGAGAGAGAGAGAGAGAGAGAGAGAGAGAACAGGACAGTTGCTCTGTAACGTTCGATCCGGTAGACCTGGTTGCTTCTATCTACCTCAAACAGATACACCTGTTTTGCGTGTGCGAGCAGCGAGAGTATAGAGGCTGGGAAAATTAAAATTAAACGAGACAGACAGACGGACAGATACGGCGGACAGATAGTGTGTACTCTCTTGACGTTATTTGCATTCATGTTTTAGCATTAGTTGCTGAAACAACCGAGAGCTTGCTGGCGCTTCATTGTGTGAAGTGTCGATCTGAGGGCCCCATTTGCTTGAAAGTTTTTATAAATTGCCCAGGGAAATCTCAACAGAGGCGCTATACCTCGTAGATCAAGCGGAGCTGCGGGCAATATTCAACTCGTGAAGTACAGCATGAGAATTTTTGTACTTCTGTCGATATTTCTATTGGGATTGATGACTACACATGCATGGACGGCTTATAACGTAACTTACGACCATAGATCTCTAATTATCGGTGGTCAACACAGAATCCTCATATCTGGCTCCATTCATTATCCCCGCGCCACTCCCACGGTTGGTGTCTGAGATAATCGTCATATATATTAAAAAATACCAGAAAGATTTCATGAAGGCATGAGACGGCCAACAAATAAGAACTAAGGAAATTAGTTTTGTATAATTTCTCATCAACTATCTTTAGACTTTTAGTGAATGAAAGATATATGCGGTGCTGACCAATCTTTTACGATATCCCACAGATGTGGCCTGATTTGATTGCAAATGCCAAAGCAGGTGGAATAGATGTTATTCAGACGTATGTATTCTGGAACGTACACGAACCTTCACCAAGAGAGGTGATTCAGAGCATATTCTCAGCCGGACTGAAACAATTACTAAATGCATTTGTAGCACATCAAATACATCTAATCAACTAAGATGCATGTCTCCACGTTCGTTTTCCTCAATTAAATCCTCATCGAGACAAAGCCTGATAGACAAATATTAATCTTTGCAATGAAACAATAACGTTAAGCATGATAGTTGAATCATGTGATCCCGTTTGGAAAATTATGCAGAATTTCCAAGTTATGTCGCTTTATTTATCGTAAATGACTCTTCCAGATTAACATCTATTAAATTTTGCTTCGGCGTGAAATATTAATTTTAATAGGTAAGTATTACGAATTTCTTCTTGTCTGTTGTAGAACGTCCTTGCACAATACTATCTGCCCAAATATCGAACCAAAGCTATTATCCATGATCTGACTTAGGACAATTGTTTCCAATTTTGTAGTATCATTTCGAAGGTAGGCTCGACTTGGTTAGATTCGTGAAGTCTGTCCAGCATGTTGGCCTCTACGTGAACTTGAGAATCGGCCCTTACATAACTGCGGAATGGAACTATGGGTATGCTTCACAGCCTTTCATTGAGATGTTTTTTCCTACACTGATGTCGCAGAAAACAAGGTGAATAAGGAGTATAATTTCTTTCTTACAATCGTTTACAGGGGTCTACCAGTGTGGCTGAGGAAAATTCCTGGTATGGAGTTCAGAACAGATAATCAACCGTTTGAGGTACATCGTCTCAAAGCCATTAACAGTTGCAGTTTTAAGTTTTAACCGTATACAAATTAAACTGTGTACAAATAATTAGATGTACTACACGCATCATATGATTGATAAAACTTAAAGGTAGGTGGTCAATGCTTTACACAAGTATCAGTAGGAGCAATTATCGTATGATATAGACACATTCAGTTAGTAGGAATAATCGATACTCACGTGAAAAACAACTTGCCATATTTTATCATGTGAGCTAGCAGAATGTGCAGTCTTGTTATTTCTCTCAGATCGAATGCCTCACATCTGGATTATGGATTTAGAATGTGATCATATATGAAAAATCAGGAAAGATCTAAGCTTTGTATGCTATAACTCCTTGTGATCAGACCGAGATGAAGACGTTTGTGACGAAGATCGTGCAAATGATGAAAGCGGAAAATTTATTTTCCTGGCAAGGTGGCCCGATCATCCTCGCACAGGTGCATGCTGCAACTTTTCTTATAGCATGTTTGGGAGTGAATGTCTAGAAAATATAAGTAGAAAATATCTAAATAGGCCGGAAGAGAAGGTACGATAGAGAAGTTTTTGTTTCCTTCGCTAAATTTTAACGGAGCTAAATAAAAATACATACTTCCCAGACCAGGCAGTTAGAAAAAATCATATTAATACAACGAAAAAGCTGCAGATTTTTAAAAAAAAATGTCGTTAGACTAGTACTCAGGATATAGGGGAGTCACCCTGTCATGAGAATCTTGCCGACTCCGACTTTTTCAAACTTCAAACTTCGTACAGTGAGAAATGGAAAGCTTTTACAATAGAGTACTCTCTGCACCTAACCAGGAACAACTTGACTAGATATCATGATATAAATACAGGTCAGCTGTGAAAGACAACATTCGTTTCTATCAAGATAGTTAAAGTGCCACAGACCACGAGAGTTATTTATTTCTCTGTCACCTTTTAAGCTCCCCGTAGCGTAGTTGGAGAACAGAACATCAAGAGAATATGTCCTTTGATCTAAGACAATCTCAAATGCT
This sequence comes from Diphasiastrum complanatum, assembly GCA_029204225.1. Lineage (NCBI taxonomy): Eukaryota > Viridiplantae > Streptophyta > Lycopodiopsida > Lycopodiales > Lycopodiaceae > Diphasiastrum > Diphasiastrum complanatum. Next base: position 33,552,111 of record CM055114.1, read on the forward strand.
GTACAAGTGATCTTTAAGCATAAGCAAGCTCGCGTAACACGCAACATTTGCTTTAGGTTTTCAGGAGATAATGAGCGAGAGTGATAAATATGGATTGAAACTGTTGATTTATCATTACATCATATCTCCCCAACTATTACTTCTTTTGCAGTTAATTGCAGTTAATAGGTACGTGCAATGAATTTAATCACAGCTTCTTTTAGTGAAACTTTCAGATCTGCGGAAGGATTTTATAAGTTCAGGAGTATAGAATAGTGTGGTACGCTATTGTTATATTCTTTGGAATCTTGGATAGCAAAAAACCGATTAAAAAGAAACTGACGATTTGATTTGCATGATCTGTACTTATATCAATTGTGTTGATTTATCACTTCATTACCTCCCCAATTATTTTTCAGCTATTAAGTACGTGCAAGGACTTTGATGCCAGCTTCTTTTATAGAGGCTATGAAATTCTGAGACTGCGGAGGGACTCTATATATTGTTTACAGCAATATATTGTTTACAGCAGTATAGTATAGTATTGTATTATATTCGTTGGATAGAGTAAATGGCCATGGGACATAAACTGAGGACGTGATTGGCATCTGCATTTGTGTTTTAGATCGAAAATGAGTTTGGAAATGGGCGGACTGCAGCCGATACCAAATACATGTTATGGGCAGCACGCATGGCCGAGCAACAAGATACAGGAGTTCCGTGGATAATGTGCCAGCAAGCCGACGCGCCCGGTGTTATTGTGAGTATTCGTCCTTATAATGATTGGTTTTTCTCCTTGATTGCTTACTTGTAATGAGCGGCGAGTCGAGTCGAGAGAGACTCTGTGAGAGAGAGAGAGAGAGAGAGAGAGAGAGAGAGAGAGAGAGAGAGAGACACGCACACACACATACACACACACATGCACTGATCGTAAAAGCCTATTCCTCCGGAAGCGCTTAGCGGTGCCAGTGTTGGCGAGAGGTTAACATTCTATCACATGTTGACTTGAAAATCCGTATAATACATTTGAGTCAGTACCACAAATTCCTGTCAAATTACCTGGATTCTGGAAGTGCAGGGATTGCCTGCCCTGCAGCCTCCAACATGGCCTGGGCCCTCCAGCCGTAGCCTCCAATGTGTGGCTACGGAAAGGAGGTAGCAATTGTCAGGAAGATCAACCTCTTGTGATTGCCTGGTGTAGTTTGGTGTTGCTGGTACGTAACCAGATCACACGGGATCGTTTCTTCAGCTTCTTCTTTGGGGATGATTGGTTGTATCATGCTTTCAATCCCATACAAATGGAACGTTTCCGGCTTCCACCGCCGGTAACGGATGAAATCTGTTTTGCACACGGGGTTTTGAAATTTCAACTACATAAGTCTTGAAAGCTCTCACATGAAGAACAGGATATTCCTTAAATTTCAATTCCCTTTCTTTATTGTTTTGGCAAGCCATATCGTATTCAAAGTACAGTGCAAAGCCAAGCAAGGAGCTTGAAGCCTTGAGCCTTGAGACTTGCGCTCATGTTATGGTTCACCAAACCAGCAAGGAGATTGAAGCCTTGAGCCTTGAGCCTTGAGTTTTCCTTCAATATCTCTTATACTATCTGAAGCTTGTGATCTTCCAAAGAATTGCATTCTAAATTCCCCAACTATTAAATTCGAATACCCACTGTGGCACAAAATTTAAAGTTAAAGCAAATGACTTATAATCATATCTCGTGCTTATAATCAACTTAGCATCTACTTCACACTTGCAATGTCTTGCTCCTCATTGATCTTACAAATTGGAGTCGAACTCCATAAAGGAGAGGAAAGGAATCAGTGCTCAAGAAAACGGCAAGTATAAGAATGAAACCGGCAAGTTTTCTCAAAAACCGTTATCATAAAATATTTGACAATTTTTTATCATATATACCTTTTTATGAGTAAAAAGTTTTCAAAAACTGAGAAGTTTTTCAAAATGGAGGTTTTTTTTTTGGATAACTCAAATGAGGTTTAGAAGCACTCAAAAGGAAGGAAGTTCTTCCCACCTCACCACTTATTGGAGTACAAAAGAGCTTTCAATTTCTTGCTAACTAGATCATCTAGTATTCCTATAAGCAAATAACATGCAACAGCTGACATAAGGCACGATCAAGAAAAGTTAACGTCACAGAACTGTTGTAATAGAGCTTTTAACAGAGTTTCTTGATTGTCAACTCAAAGATGACTGAAGTTTGATGTTTGCTTCATAGATAAACACATGCAATGGTTTCTACTGTGATTGGTTCAAACCAAACAATAATTTCAAACCAACGATGTGGACCGAAAATTGGACCGGCTGGTATATTTCTTACCTTACCAGATTTTGCTTTAGAATTCTACACGGACTTACTTGTTTTAAGGTTAGAAAGAGTTATATTGTATACTACATCACTACGCAGGTTGAATGTCGAATAATTTGAAAGTTCACCATTTGAGCAACTTCACGAGAGAAATTGGTTGACGCGCAGGTTTCACAATTTTGGCGCTGCTACTCCGCACCGACCTGTGGAAGACATCGCATTTGCAACTGCAAGATTCTTCGAGAAGGGGGGAAGTTTTGTAAACTACTATATGGTGAGTCGGGACTTCCAGATGTAAATAGATTAATGTGCCAAGAAAATAAAGCTAGTGAATTTTCCTTTCCAAGATTCAATTTGCTGCGTTTAGAAATTGTACGAACGGTTATAATTATTGAAGTTACAAGAATCATTATTAGTCCTAAAATACATTCCTAGTCTGAACATAAGGTCCTTGATATTGTTATTACCAAAGCTTGGGCGCCAAAATTTCTCCTGTATGATATTCATACCGTTTTTCAATATCACATTTAATCTCATGATAAAGTCACAGCAACCAAATCAGGTTACTGTGCATACTATTATTCATTAACTTTAACTAGTCTAGTTAACAAATTTTACTACACTAACCAGCATAGTCAAACAAATTTAACCCGAGATATTGACGTCGGGTAGAGGGCATGAAGAGCCAACCAATGGGATACATCCATGGTGCCCAACATAAACTTCAAAATAAACTTCAAAGTTTGCTATAATATATTTTTATGTTCCAATTTATTTGAGCTACGCTATCATTTTAAGCATATATCTGCTTAGTTTCCTCTTGCTAATTTGAGCAGAAAAACTAGCCATTGAATTAAAGTTCAGAGTGTTTTCAATACAGTGACATATACAACATTATGCATGGAAGAAACAAATCGAAGAGAATAAAGCGAGGGAATGTATAGATATCTTCGTTCTTCATTTGTCTGCAAGGTGAAGCAAGCAGCAGAAAAAGTGGATCCTATGCTCTTTAATAGCCTCGGCCATTTGGTGCCGGAAGCCTAAGTCCTAACCAAGGCATTTGGTGGCCCCACCTACCGTGACTCTTAACAGATCCTATTTAGCTAAATGAAACTTAAGGCAGATGCCAGCCTGCGGTTAGCATTAGAGGATATCGTCTAGATAACTGAAAATGCTAATGGGTCTAGAGTATGTAGCTCACAAATTTGTGGAGACCTCCTAAGGTCCTCCAACAAACCGGTGATGCATCTTGCCAGGTCAAGCACATAGTGTACACTAGATTTTTCTACATGTTTTCTTGTTTCCAAAGCCCTTAATCATGCCTTCGATAGAAAATCGATAGAATCTGATCGTAGTTAGTGCACCCATTACCGTAACCACGCAGACCTAGATTTCAGTTCTGTGCACCAACAATTTTTATTGATTGGTAGATCAAGAACTTCTGACGGTTAGCGCTGATTTCCTTGCCAAGAGTTGAACGAGTTTTTGCATATATCTTAGAGATCCCAAATCTTTAGCTCTTGATCAATTTATTATCAAGATGCGTCCCTCAATGTATCATCAAAAAGAAGGAAATACTTTTTGGAAAAAGAAGGAAGATCGTGACCAGCAGGCAGTTAAGTACCTTTTCTTTTGTATACCACGTTCTGACTGGATCTGGTCGGAACAAGCTTCTAAGATTCCATTGCATCCCTGATCCTATTTCAGAACCCAAGCTCTCATCCCTCTAGTTCTGCAATGTCCTTTGTCATGCAGCAAGTTTTAAGCTTTGTTAGACCAGCAATCATTCGTACAAGTTGTCGCTAGTGCCAACGCAAATCCTATCCTCATCAGCTATCTGAATTAGAAAACTTCTAAATTATCATAGGTAAGCCAATCTTCACCCTCCCAGTGGGCTGGCCCAGTCCTTTGCCTATTTTGAGTAGTAAATGAAAAAGATAGTCCCTATGTCTACTACAACTAGTAGATTGCTCGAAGCCTTCCATCAAGTAAACAGTCCTTTGTTTACCTGGAATAGTCACTCCTTCAACTACTTGACTTATAACACCCCGTAACATACTGGCCAATCAAAATGTAATTTCCTTCTTCCAGTCAATACAGATTACTTTGCAATTCATTATAATAAGATGTCAACTCACAAATAAGAAAAATTTTCGGCTGTTACTCTTCACTATCACTTCCATAAGTTACACTACAATTTTAATACCTACAACATTAAGACCATCAAATATCATGCTTTCAAAATACTATCCTATCAATGCAACAAATTCAATATATCTACTGATTATGGATATCTACTAAAAAACAGAAAGAAATAAATAGATGGAGAATGTTTTCATCTATGTACCAATTGTATCTACTATTGGATGCTACTACACCATACTGTATCATACATCTAAGTTGGAAATTTAAATATCTGTTTTTGATACTTTCATTGTGTCATTTTTCTGCAACTGCTGATTTTTTATTTTGTTTTGTGTGGCTCTTCATTTATGGTTTTGCAGTATTTTGGAGGAACCAATTTTGGCCGTACAGCTTCAGGACCCTTTCTTGGAACTTCGTATGACTATGATGCTCCAATAGATGAATATGGTGCTCTATCCTGCTCTAGACTTCACAAATATGCTTCATTGGATTTCTGATATCATTTATATATTTCTAGGCAACTATTTTGATGTGTATGTACATGAAAATGTTTTCTCTACATGCTCTTTAGGAAGCTTTTTGGATATCTTGCAATTTACATAGATGCATCGCATTTCAGAACGTGGTGTTCCGATCACAATTCGGAACGCTACGAGATCTTAGGTTGTTCTAAAGCAAAAGGTTTTTCTTTTTCCTTTCTTTCTCGAGTTTCCTTTGTAAAAAAAATAAGGGGGCTTTAGTTAGTGAATACTCAACCTCGTAAGCAGTAGATGATGGTCAATAGTGTACATTAGGTTGCAACATGTTTTTGATGCACCTATTGAAAAATGTTGTTATATCAGTAGCCTGCATTTTCCCTTAGCAATGATTTTGCCAACTGGCTGATAATTGATTCCCTTTGGAATGAATTTACTATTTGGGAGTGATAAGGTTACTGATTAGTTCTTATGCCAATTTATGTTGGTGAATTATGTATGAGACATTTTTTAAATCATATGCTGTTAGAAGTCAATTTCATTTTCGAAAAGATTTTTCATTTTGAATTGTTTATGAGCTGCAAAAGAAAAGTATGGAGACATGCATAAGTAGTAGCAGTAGTGTTGTTGAAGTCAATACAGAGTTCTATTAGTCATTGCTAACTTTGATGAATGAAATTCTTATTAGTTAAATACCTCATAGGCTGACGGAGAATGATTATTTCTCTATCAACTCTCGTTTTGAAATTTTCCTTGTGATGTCTGTTGCTTGTTTCATTGCATTTTGTTACCATGATACATTTATGGGCTATTAAGCTTTAGAGTTTAGTCTTCTTCCAAGCAATAATGTTGATGACTTACTGTCACTTGATTTTGCTGAAACTCATGGTCCGTAACATGCTTTTGTTTGTCATGAAGTTCTGTGCCCTTAACAGATCAGCTCAAGGAAGCTCGATTAACTTTCTTTAACAGCATCCTGAATTCACAAATATTGGGATGCACGTACAAATTGCTATTTAGCAAACTTTTCTCCTGATCTCTGACTAGAACCTGATTGATGCTCAGCCATAGCTTTTTGGCACTATCTTCAAGTAGTCATTAAGGCAAAATGTTAAACCATTATTGTAACAAATGAGTCTCTCTGTATTGGACAGGGTTGTTGCACCAACCTAAATGGGGACATTTAGCTGATCTTCATAGTGCAGTGAGACTTTGTGAGCCTGCGATGACTCTAATAGACCCTGTTTACCAATATCTGGGCAAAAACCTAGAGGTCTCTCCCTCTCTCTCTCTCTCTCTCTCTCTCTCTCTCTCTCTCTCTCTCTCTCTCTCTCTCTCTCTCTCTCTCTCTCTCTCTCTCTCTCTCTCTCTCTCTCATGTTTCAGCATGCTTATCATAATTTGGAGATGTTATATTCCCTCCCAGTGCTAAACACAGTTGACATGTACTTTTTCGGTTCCCAAAAGACATTAACAAAGCTTTCTATCTGTCTTTCTTGCTTTCTCTCCTTTTAAACAAGGTAAAGTTCTGTGTCAGTATTGAAGGATCAGTATCAATGGCCATGATAAACCAAATCGGCAATTCTGAGCAAGTTGTCCACTATGACAGCCACATCTGTACATGATTGATTCCCCTAGTTGATGAACCTTTTCCAAGCTTGACATATTTTAAATGTTGTTGAAGAGTCCTCCCACAATAATCTTATCTTTAAAAGCAAGGCTAAGGATTCTGAGGTGTTCTACGTGTCAGCTTGCTAAGCAAAATATTTATTTTGTATACTTTGAAAAATTCTAGACTTTTCCTAGACGTATAAGTTTGTGCCATTTTGGAGTAAGATCTATCCTATACAGGTTCCTAATCTAAACTATGTCACTAGGTCTTTGTTTGTAATAGTGAGTACACAGAAAGACTACACATTACAAATAAGGATTCTTTTCAGACATCGCAATTTAATCATTAGTGGCCAGGCATCTGTAATATTAATGTATATCATTTGCATGTGTTTGTTGCTTTGTAGAATTGGCATTGAATGGTCCCTGGTACATGAACTCCAAAACTAGTTGACCATGTACTGCTAATAGAGCAGACTCTGATTTCTAAATTTCCAAAGTCATTTTGCATAAAGCAATTTCAGGAAGGTAAATATTGTCCATTTGAAAACTGTGCAACAAAAGTGTGTTATTTCACCTTGAGATTTTTTTGAAAACATGGACAGGGACATGTTTACCAAGTTCTTGGGAAACAAAATCAAACAAGTTCTGGTTTATGTTGTGCATTCCTTGCAAATTTTGATATTGCTCAAGATGCAAATGTGACTTTCCAAGGCAACATCTTCAGCTTACCGGCGTGGTCCGTCAGCATCCTTCCTGACTGCAAGCATGTTGCCTTCAATACTGCAAAGGTAAAGAGAAGATATCAGTACCCTGCTATATTTAGACGCTTTTGAGTTCCCCGAAGTCAGTACAGTTAGAATGCGTGAATAACACTTGACATGAAAATCATCTAAGGATCAATATTCTCAACTCGTAACTCGTTTATAAAACTTCAGTTCTCATTTAAATAATACCAAAGGTATGATATTAAAAAACAATTAGTGGTTCAGTTTCGACCATAATTGACGGCATGATAACAAAGGATATACTTTCCTCACCTTGTTGTTTGAGTATCACTTCCACTCAGGCACACATGGACAATGGAAACACAAGGTAACAGGAATAGTAGATTGTAAAGATTGGATCTATCTACCAGTTTTCTATCCAATCATCTGGGTTGTTTCATGATGTGCCTCATTCAGTTTTACCTTAATTGCATGGCACTGAAGATAGGAAATGACCCAACTGAATCATTTCAATTAGTTTTCAAGTATTTTTAATGTGTTAATCACTAGCCAATATCTTTCTTTCACGCAAATCACATGGGAATGCTTTGTGTTTTGTCTTCTTTTAAATGTTCATGTTTGGTTGATTATAGGTTGCAGCACAAACATCAGTGACAGCAATAAGGCCTTCCAGTCAGCCAAATTCAATACAAAACTGGGAGTCATATCAAGAACCAGTTGGTCTTTGGGACAACAAAACCATCTTTGTAAACAGCCTACTTGAGCAAATAACCACCACCTTAGATACATCTGACTATCTATGGTACACAACGAGGTACTTCTTTTAAGCTTAAACCTGCCATGTGGTTCCTTGTAGAGGGCTCTAAATTTTGTAGTTTTCATGATTGATATTTGTGACTTGCATGATGAACAATTTATAATTTTAATTTTTTTCCTCTAACCTGCTGAACCATGTTGAGCCTCTATTTCTCTTGCTTGGAAGTGGTCTGATAGTATGAGATCCTAATTATGCAACTATTTTGGAGTCCAGATAAATGTAATCCAATCGGAAAAAACATACATTTGGACCTTGGAAGAGTAAATCTTATCATGATTATTGTGCTAAACTATTTACGAGGGAGAAGAAGACTGAAATTTCACACTGTGCTGTGGAGAACGAAGCTTTCACCAACTAATATGTAGGATAATCAAGAAATGAGCTTCTCTGAGATCAATGACTACCCATAAGGGTACGCAACAGGAAACTTGAGGTGACGGTCTCAGTTATGGGACGGAACGCTGATCTGGAGCTATAGGTCTTTTGGGTGCCACGTGTCAATGTCTCATTGGCATGCAGTTACTCGTTGTTATGGAGACGCGTCAGTGTGCACAACTGCCGCATGTTGTTGGTCATGCGTGACTCCGATGGAGGGAGATGACCCGCCTGGACTATGTATATAGAGGTGGATCTCCATGAGCTGGGCATTCATTAGGAGAGAATGAAGAGCTCTTCCACTGGTGGTCAGGTCAGGACGAGTATCTAGGCCTCAGGATGTAGGTAGGTGAGGGTTGAGGGTAAGCCATGGTGGTATGGGACACCATGGCTTACATGAGATCCCCAGCTTGCTTGATGGTGGTCTGTAGCTCCAATGCACGAGGTGAGGTGGCAGTACCTCTATGGTTGGGTGGTAACGTAGCGTTCATCACTTGTTTGTGTGAGTTAACACTTGAGCGATTATTTACAGGCACACTCCAAGGCAAATGCGATAAATCAATATATAGACTTTGGACTGCATGGTCATCCACATAAATTTCATCTTTCAAAAAACAAAGATAAAATTTATCACCAAAATCTTTCAAAAATTCTACAACTTCTAAAGCATAAACCAAAGGATCAAAAGGCCTATGTACATCACCTTTTAGCTCAACCAACGAGCCTTTATGCAAAAACGAAATACTATGAATAACATAATCCTTTCTTAAAGACTCGTTTTTAGAATAAAACCATTCTTTTCCTAAGATTATGTCTACGCTATCCAAGTTCATAATATGAAAATCTAGCGGTTCAACATAATCTTGAATCTGAAGTGGCAGCTGAGGAACAAGCTGATCCCAAGCTTGTCGATCTTCCCCCGACGCCATTTTCACCACATACAAGTGATTACTTGGCACGGTAGCCGCCCTGAGCTTCTGCACCAGTTTAGCAATGTGTGGAACCATCATCAAACAGATCAGTCACAGCTTGGCATCCTACAATTCCATTCATACGAACCAAAAATAGTTGTATTAAAAGAACAATTCTTGCAACTAGTGCCATCCTTAAAGGATAAATCAACAAAAGAAATACTAGAATTACCTGGCACTTTAAAAGATTTAGGTTGCCCGCCAAATTTCTTTTGCTTTTTCATTGGGCAATCCTTTGAAAGATGTCCCTTCTCCATGCAGGAGAAGCACAACCTGCCGGTTCTCGCCTTGTCATAGTCGGCGCGCTCCAATTTGACGCGTTTTTTTCCGCCTTCGGAACCGGTGTCCGCCGTCTTGTCTCTGCCCCGCTTCTTGAAAAATTTCTTTTCTTTTTGTTCAGCCTTGGGCAAAGCCTGCTCCTTCCGAGAGGCAAAGTGGGCGTCATCAAAGATTTTCGCAAAGCGAACCGCATCTTCGATTGTCTGCAGTTGGTTACGCCGCACTTCTAACTGAAATTCCTTTGGAAGCCCCAAGATAAAATATAACTTCAACATGATAGGATTGATTCGCGAGGTGAATCGGGGCAAATGTTTTTGGAATTCTTGGATATAGGCATCTAACGGCCTAGTACCCATCTGCACGGTGGCAAAACACCGCCAATGCTCAAAATCATCCAACACCGAAAGAAAAGCCGTTTTAAAGGCTTCTTGAAAGGCGTCCCTTGTAGAAGGGGCAGTAGCCCTCTCCTTTAGATCCTGCCACCATGTAAACGCCTTTCCACGTAAAAACATGAGTGCTAAAGCGATCTTCGTACTATCAGGCGCATCGTGCATGGAAAAATGACTATTCCATCGATCTAGCCACAACAATACCACATCGGGAAGCCGGTCTTTCTCTTCACCCAAAAAAAAATTCCGAAGACGGTCCTTCACCCGAGGGCATAACAGGGTCCATGGCGCTCTAAGGAAGAAGGCAAAGAAAAAATTGCAAGGGATTCGCAACAAAAGGACTTAGAGAACTTGAGACCACTACTCAAGGAGACTAAGCCACAATAAGCACCTCAATGATGGAAATGGAGCCTATACCCCCCCCATCCCACTTCTTTTCCTTCTAAAAAAGCCTTGCTGGGTGGCGGGCCTTATGGTCACCACCTAGCAAGCACATGGGCTCCTGAAACAAGTGGCATCCCCTTATGGGGTCCACCTACCCTCAAAACACATGGCCACCACCCACCTTATGCCACCTCACCCAAGGACAACTTAGGTCACGTCCCCGCCCATCTTTTGGGTCACCGCCTTGATCTCATGGCCTTATGGCCTAAAGATACACCTAAATCTCCTCTAAGGCTTGTCCTTAGACAAAGGAGAAGGTGCTGGTACAACTATACGTTCATGAGGAGGTGGAGGAAAAAACTTCAAATTTCCTCCCCAAAAGTGAAAAGGATGAAGGATTTACCAATTTTTCTTGGTGTGTAGGTGGAAGATTACAAAGAGGTGGATTAAGCCCAAGAAAGAGGCTAAGAAAAACAAGAAAAATGGTACACAGGTCTGTACCTGCAGCAGGTACAGCCTACAAGTACAACTGTGTACTTTTGTTTTATTCCCCCCCCCCCTTTTTTCAAAATTTTGTTGAAGCAAATTCAAGGTTTACAATAGCTTTTATTTACCAAAAGGTTATTTACAAACTTTGAGACTAAGTTCTATAACTTAGTATAAAAACTTTGTAAACTTGTATAACCTTTAGATTAAAATTTAAACATTAAAAGCTTTGAAACAAAGTTTCAAAGTTTACAATGTACTTTAGAAGTACGAACAGCTTTCAATCATATTCAACAAAGAAAGCTTCAAATTTGAAGTTTAGGTTGACCAACCAAGGCCTTAACTTCTAGTTTACGTTGAGAAAACCAAAGCTTTATTAGCTTTTCAAAATTTTATCAACGATTTCAGGTGTAGTGTACTTATGAAGTACAAAAAGCTTTACAAACCAAAAGTAAAGGCACTTGTCAATAGTAATTATTATAAATAGATAAACAAAGCTCCTCCAGCATGCTAATTTTTGGGAGTCCCGCAGACTAGAGCGGCTACCAAGAAAAACAAACAGCACGGAATTTCTGACACTGTACGGTACAGGAAACCAGCAGGCAAGCGTGCATATCCGCGCGGACGCGCGGGTGCCCGTGGAATTTTTTTTTTTTTTGCATCAAACAAAAAAAACTTTGATTGTAAAAAATTTTCGACTTCCAAATCCCAAAATAAGGCCAGAAAACAAAATCAGTTTTTGAAGTTTTTTAAAACCGTAAAACATTCAAAAGAAACCGACTACTACCACCATAGCTAGCAAAGGTGGTTCGTTTTCAATCAAAACGACCTCAGATTGAGACGAACCAAAAAGCAAAGTTGTTCAGATCGATTCAACAAAATCAACTAAGCCTTCAAAAACATCAGCTAAAAGCTCAAACCAACCAATAACATAAGTTAGAGCGATTGCACCTTATTCACAATGATCGGTGGCTCTGATACCAACTGTTAGAATCCCCATCGTCATGCTAGTCATTGCTAAAGCACAAACAAGTGATGAACGCTACGTTACCACCCAACCATAGAGGTACTGCCACCTCACCCCTGTGCACTGGAGCTACAGACCACCATCAAGCAAGCTCGGATCTCATGTAAGCCATGGTGTCCCATACCACCATGCCTTACCCTCGACCCTCACCTACCTACATCCTGAGGCCTAGATACTCATCCTGACCTGACCACCAGTGGAAGAGCTCTTCATTCTTCAAGAGAGAATGAATGCCCAGCTCATGGAGATCCACCTCTATATACATAGTCTAGGCGGGTCATCTCCCTCCATAGGAGTCACGCATGACCAACGACACGCGGCAGTTGTGCACACTGATGCGGGTCCATAACAACGAGTCACCGCGTGCCAATGAGACATTGACATGTGGCACCCAAAAGACCTATAGCTCGAAATCAGCGTTCCATCCCAAAACTGAGACCGTCACCTCAAGTTTCTTGTTGCGTACCCTTATGGGTATGTAACACCGGCTCCATGGCAATAATGAAAGATAATTTTAAACATGGCAAGGAGTATGATGATTTTAATCAGGAATTGACATATGAGTGTGTATCTATGAGGTTGCAACGTTGAAAATTGCTGAAAATTGTATTTGTATCTAATTCTATTGATTGCTTTGTCTAGTACAATCCAGAATGTCATAGAATGCCTATAGGAATATGGCTACAATATATTGGTCTTGGCCTAGGTATATACTCTATAGTCTAGTTCAGAAGTACACTTCCCATTGTACGAATGCTTTCTAGTTTATAAGAGAATTTATATACCAAGTACCTTCATGATATGTCTTCTAACATATCAAATTTCATCCATTTACTACCACTTCGATTTGATGTACTTGCAAGCTTGATCTAATTTTATTTTCAGCATTTAGTTGGTTTTGTCCTCGTCTACTTCTCCAACTTCATGAGTTATCAAGCACACCTTTGTCATCCAAAGTTAGAAAATCTGTGATGAAGCTTTGAAATATACAGTTTTGACTATCTTCTTCTCCTCCCAATCTTGGCATTGCAAGTATAAGAGACCAAGATCTGTATGTTTAGCCATTTAATTGATATTTAGGCTTCTTATTGAACTATTTGCTCTCGCATGATGAAACAGTCAAGGAAGTATTAGATGTGTGACATGCTCATGTCAGTGTCATATGATGAAAGATGGTTCTAATACAAGTTTTATGCTTCAAGAAGATGATTTTTCAGAACTAGTAGAGACAACAGGCAACACTAGAGAAAACTTTAACCATTTTGGCTTGTTTGCAATCATAGATGACACATAACCATGTGGTAGCTATTGACATTGTATCAAATATTTGGAACCATAGATATTTTTGAGGATGAATGGTGAAAGGCCAGTATTCTAATACTACATTTTAAAAACTAGTGTGAAAATTTCGGCAGAAGATCTACTGGGAAATGCCAAACAGCAACTGGCCATCAACTCTACAAAATATGCACTTCAAATCTACATCAACGGGGACTTTTCAGGTGAATTCATAATTTTCCTCTGACAAGATTCTGTTTCCTAAAATTCATGATGTAGCAATGTCCTAGATGAACGAAGAAAAACAAGTCTCTACACATGCATAATGTGAATCTTAAATGAACAAATGATGATAAAAAATTATCGAGAGTCCTTAATAACTTTTTTAAGAATGTAAATTTGGGCTGAAGATTGTTAGTGTAGTTTGTCTTCATACTAGCATTACACATTTTAGTACTTGGATACCCAATCCAAATGAATTTTACATCTATGGTGAAGATAAATATTGAATACAACCATGTTAAGAGACCTTTTCTCCTCATTTTTCAGGTGACACTTTTTTTTGTGTGATCCATAATATTTTTTAGCTGAATTTTGAATAGCTCTTTTGATACAATAATGATGTTGGAGCCTTATAAAAGCTAGACACACAATGAAGTCACATATGAGGGAGCAAATTGTCTTTGTCAAGTTGGAAGACATTATCCTGATATGATATATGGAGAAAAGGTGTGAATCAACATACATTATATTCAATCATCTATTCAGAAGTCACTAAATTGTTTGTTTTAAACTTGTAGGGAAGCATACCCTTGCCAACTCTGGTTTGAGTGTAGCCCAATCCATAAATCTGATTGTTGGAAGAAATGAAATTGCGTTACTGAGCATGACTGTGGGATTACAGGTTAGTTGGGAATTGTTGCTATGAATTTTGTTGGTCACATCTAGAAATTATTCATTATGAACAGACTTTGGGCATAAAAAGATGGTCATTCAAATTCTTTTTAATGCTAGTTACAAATATAGCCACTTTACCTCTTCATTTGATCAACGTGTTGATATGAAGTTGAATGTTTGGGAAGGATGGTGGCTACAGATTTGACATGGAAAGTGCAGGCCTCAGTGGCTCCATCAAGCTGACAGGCCTACGATCTGGGGACAGAGAATTGTCTACACAACAATGGAGATATCAGGTTGTCTCTCTCTCTCTCTCTCTCTCTCTCTCTCTCTCTCTCTCTCTCTCTCTCTCTCTCTCTCTCTCTCTCTCTCTCTCTCTCTCTCTCTCTCTCTCTCTCTCTCTCTCTCTCATGGTATTGCAATGTAAATATCAATGTTTTTTGGTCCCTTTTCGTACATCGTTTCGAAAAACGTTTGAAACGAGAGGTCCAAGTTCAAAATGGGAAACGTTTTTAGGGTTTTTTTTTTCTTTTTAATGTGTTTTTATGGGTTTTTGGGGTTTAGACATGTCATAGAAAGACTAATACTAAGTATATACATCCATTTTCTATCTCCAACTTAGTGGCTTTAGTGCTTATTGTGATAAGTCAAAAATTAAGAAGATTAAAACTTGGGGAGCTCTGAGAAATTGTTTTGAAACACAATAGCAAGTACATGATTAATGAAAGCAAGACACCTAGTATTCAAATCTTAGAATCAAGATTGAAATCAATGGCTACCATGACTAGACTTCCATAGCCACTTGACCTCAATATGTTCCACCCATTATAGTTGTGTCTAGAAATCTTTGGTTTATGGCATTCTTTGATATTGACTGTTACATTTGCTAGACATGAATATTATGAAGAAATTTACTTGCAAATGATGATGTGTAGGTGGGATTGAAAGGAGAGTCATTGAAAATATATACACAACAAGGAGCAAATTTTGTCCAATGGAAATCAGCACTACCACCCCCTTGGACTGGATATTTGTCATGGTACAAGGTAAAGTATTTGACTTATACTAAGTTGGTGCGTGTTTTAAAAGAAAATTAATGTGATAATTGAATGAAAAATGCAAGATTCAAAATTTGCTTTTGACTTGTCAAACTTTCATGGCCGCCCCTTTCTTACGTAGCAGATGAAGATCAATAAAGCGTTAACTTCATAAGCTTAATTCACTTATCTAGCTAAGCATGGTGACTATGACAACTATGCAGAGCTGTAGTTGATTGTGACACTACTCAGTTACATTAGCTATTGTTGAGATTTCTCTGCCATCAAGCCCCAAGCTTAAAGATGTTGTTAATATTTGAGTGCTTACAATATCAATAATTGTATGAAGTAGAAGCTTCACGTGAAGAAAGTAAGTTGAATCAATAAAGATGGAATGAAGAGTGCCCAACGTTTTGATTTTTAAGGTCACAGCAAATTACTAGCTTCCAACACAAGGATTTCAATTGTCCTTCAATTGCATGGTCATTAATTAGTCGGCTGCTTGAGGCCTTTACTTGTCATTGGGCGGATGAGTGTCAAGCAAGTCATGGGCTAAGTGGGGGCGTATAACATGCTGGTGTCAACCCTAGCCCTATTTAGACATCTTCAAAAAAGGTTCCTCAAGAGCCTCCACAACTATAAGTAGAGAAGCTCACTTTCTTTCTACAGTTTGGTACACTTGAGTTCTTTGTCAGAGACTTGTATGCAATTTCTTTAAGAGGAGGTTTTGTGATTTATCGACATATTGTATCATCAATGATCTTGGTAGGAGATTATCATATGATTCCATATGATGCTCTATGAATATATTGAGCTTAATTCTGGCCAAACAGTTCTCCAATCCCTATTAATACCAAAATCATGGAACATAGAGAGAGATGTATAGGTAGATCGTGATAAGAAAAGGAAACAAAGTTTTATTGACTGAAAAAAATTATCAAAAGATCTGTCTAATGTATGACAGAAGGATGCATCTTTGATGTATGACATCATGATGAATTTCTAAGATTGCTAAGGTACTGCTAATTTGATCTATTCCAAACATCTAAAACTCTTAAAAGAATCATCTTTCATCAAATAAAGCTCACAATTTTTGCATGTCTTGCATCCAGGTCTCTCATTTTGATGTGTCTGAATATGAATTGTATGTGCTTATCTTTCATCTAGAAATATCTAGAACTACCTGTCTTGGTTCTAAAGCACTTCTTCATGAATTTAAGAGAAGAACGGGAAAAAAACAAGCATGCATTAGACCTCAGAGGTCACATTAACAATTTGCTCGATAAAGTGCAAGGTGAATCAAAGTAATTGAGCATCACAACTTAATTGCATGCCTCAGAGTTGTAGGAGTGATGATCTACTAATTTTCTTTATTAAGTGTGTCAAACAGCTAGTAGCATTTGCAAGAAACTCTTTGATATTGATGGTATGGCCATCTTCAGGGCCATTCAATGAAGTTTTCAGAGCATGAACATGCACTCAACATAGGTAAACCATGTCAAAATGTTTATCTGATATGCATTGGATGTTCCAGCACTAGAACTTGAGCTAATGCTTGAAATTCCAGCCTAATATGGTTTTCCAGGCCCATAGTAGTACGTGTGGCGAACCTGAAACAAAAACTGTACACGTGGAGCCTATAGGCCTTGAGGCAATTGGGCCTGGCTCCCACTTTTTTCTCGAATTGTTACTGCTTTCTGTTTCTTCTATAAACTAAATTCACAAGAATGATTGTTATGTTTAAAGGGAAGAACTAAGAGAGTTCTAATACTCTTAGAATTGCTATTGTTAGCACGCAAATGTGTTTTTGTACCGACGCTTTTTTTGGGTGAGTTTTGTGAGTGGGGCCTAAATAAGTTCACTAATAAAATGCTAAAAGGACAATTGCAGAAGTGAAAAATCTATAATGCATTGTTGATCATGAGGAATGTTGCTTGGCATTCAAGGCAGAAAGAACATATCAGGAACTACTTCTATACCACAATAATTACACTAGATAGAGAAATCTACAGTATGCAGTTACCCTGTGTATACAGCAACGCTATCTGTGTTCTTAGCTAGAGGCATCATTAAAAAAGTTATGGTTAATTTTGCAGGCTTCATTTGCAACTCCATCTGGAAGTGATCCCGTCGCTATTTATTTCGGAAGCATGGGAAAGGGGCAAGCTTGGGTCAATGGCAACAGCTTGGGCAGATTTTGGTCATCATTTCTCATTACTGAGACTGATTGCTCACAAACATGTGATTATCGGGGTACATTCACACAATCAAAATGCCTAACAGATTGTGGGCAGCAATCTCAGCAATGGCAAGCTCTCTCTCTCTCTCTCTCTCTCTCTCTCTCTCTCTCTCTCTCTCTCTCTCTCTCTCTCTCTCTCTCTCTCTCTCTCGGATGCTCTGCACAACCCTTTGAGTGGCTGATACTCTTATTGAGAAAGTTTTATAAAGTAAAGGTGTAGAAGCTCAGTGCTAAGTACTTAATTGCTCACAATCATTACTTGGAAACATACTTATGCAGGTACCATATACCACGTGAATGGTTGCAACCAAACCAAAACCTTTTGGTAGTGTTTGATGAGTTGGGAGGAGATGTCTCCAAGATCTATGTTGCAACAAAGACCGTAGATACAATTTGTGCAAATGTGCTACAGTCCTATCCTCCAAGGGTAAATGCATGGCCAAAATTCCAAGCGACTCGGCAAAAACTGTTGTTGATACCAGAGGCAAAGTTGGAATGTCCTGACAATCAATTGATTTCGTCTATCAAATTTGCCAGTTTTGGCAACCCACAAGGAAGATGTCAAGCTTTTCAGCAAGGCGACTGCCATGCTACAAACTCTCTGGATATTGTAAAGAAGGTCTCTCTCTCTCTCTCTCTCTCTCTCTCTCTCTCTCTCTCTCTCTCCTGCATATCAAAGTTTCAAGGCATCATGTTGGTCTCTTTGAAGTGTAGACTCCTTTTTGATGGTATGTATTACAGAACGTATTCACATCAAAACTCAATCCTGACTGCTCATATACTGGAATTTACAGAGATGCATCGGAAAGAAAACCTGCTCTATTTCTGTATCCTCAACAACCTTTGGTGTGGAGCCATGTGCTGGAGTTTCTAAAAGCCTTGCTGTAGAGGCACATTGTCAGCCCTTTCTAAGCGCGACTTTATAATGTATCAGCAGAAAAAGTTTGTGCCTTTAGCAATAGTGGCCTGTTCTAAGAGTCCCAAAGGCCAGAACCTGGAATTTTCAGTATAAATTTTTTTTACTTGGGTGGCATAGCACTGCCCTTCTAGCATTGACAGCCTTCTGTTTTCCTAATGATCTCAATGTTTCATCTCATCTCATCTTATTGCTACAAGTGTGTGGTTTACCATCATTCTCCTGTGACGGATCTCATGGTTGATCAGCATGCATCTCTGACTTTTGGTTTCTGTGCACGTAGACTAATGTTTTGAAAATCTCAAATGGCATATTCTTTAAGAAACTTGCTGCTTTTGGTCAATTTCTTTTCTATATGCAATTTAGCGTTGTAATCATTCTATTCAGGTCTTTGAGACCAAGTGAGGCTGATCATGTGCAATTCTCTCATAATGGGCAGTTGATGTTTCGCTGTAGCTATCCTTCATCCATTTAATATGCAAATAACACTCAGCTAATTTCAATGCCTGAGCCTAAAAGTTGTTTTTCAACTATTCAAGAAAGAAACATGTCATAATGAAATTTAATTTTCATATGCTCAACTACAAATCTTAGATGGCCATTGTTACATAAGACAAGACTAAGATATATAAGCTTCTGAAATGGCTAGCTTTTACATTAGACATCAAGACCAAGATCCATAAACTTGAGTAACTGCAAACTTGTGTCTTCACATTAGCTTGCAATTAAGCTATTATATTGGTGTTTTTCGCTTCGTCAATCTTAAAATCGCACTTTCGGCTTTTCCTTCGCATGCTTGAACTAGCTTCAATTAATTTCCACAAATTTGCTCATTAAAGAATGAATAGTTTATGCTCAAATAGTTGATGATAAGATTTTGCAAAGTTTAGTCTCTCTCCATTTTAACCTACTTACTAGAGCATCGCCTCAAAATTACAAGAAGGTAGCAACTTGCAAGGGCCAACATTACAAGCAATAGTTGAACAATATGCCAACTTGAAGATGTGAGGGGTGGCACACAATGGAGCTAGTTGTCATTGTATAGTCTCTTATTTGCCACACAATAAATTGAAATTTAATGCCTTGTCTTTGGGATATTGTTTCATATGGTCCATATACTACCTATGGGTAGTTGCTTCTCCTCTCTATGCAATAGCTAGACAAGAACTCTCGGCAACATATACTTGAACAATTTTAGATAGGAAAAATGCCTTCATTTCTCATTTATTTTCTTGTTTTGATCAAGGTTGTATCACTCTTGACTTTTTGGGAGCCTCTCTTTATCATCTCTAATTACGTCCTTTGGGATGCCTAGTACATCTTGCTTCTCTTGACTTTGATTTTCTTGGATTGATTCTTTTTAGTTCCATTCTTGCTAGCTTTCTTACTTGGATGACATCCTTTTTCTCTTAGTTTATATTGATGCTTTTGATGGAAATGTTTTTTCATATTGGAGAGATTTCACATGACAGAGTGCAAACCTTCCATCACCCCTTGCGAAGCTGGTAAGAAATTATCTCGTATTGATGATAGTGCACATGTTGACGCTACTCTATTTCGTCAGCTAGTTGGGAGTTTGATATATCTTACGACTACACGTCCTGATATCTGCTATGTTGTAAGTTTGATTAGCCAATTCATGTCATCACCCACTATGGACCATTGGAAAGCTGCAAAAGGATTTTGAGGTATGTGAAAGGTACACCTAACCTTGGCCTAATCTACAAAAGACAAAGTGTTTTTTGGTAGCGGTTGTTTTTCATGGTCTAGCAAGAAACAAGACACTATTTCTCTTTCTTCTACAGAAGCCAAATATAGAGCGTTGAATTCTGCTGCCCAGGAAGCTGTTTGGCTACGTAAGTTGTTATGTGAGATTGGCATGAAGCAGGTAAATCCTACTGTCATTTTCTGTGACAATCAAAGTGGAATACAATTGGCTAAGAATCCTATCTTTCACGCAAGGACAAAACATATTGAGGTGAAATATCACTTTGTGCGTGAGAGGTTACAATTTGAAGATATAAGTATTGTACATTGTTCTACGTTATCACAAGTTGTTGATATATTTACAAAAGCTTTAAGTAAAGAAAAGTTTGAAACTTTTAGAGCCAAACTTGGCTTAGATCTGGTTATGTAAAAAGCCTTTACTTGTAATACTATCATGGAGGTATGTTCCATGAATAGAGTAAACTCTAAAATAAAGAGAGACGTTGATCATTGAGGGAGAGAGTTAAAATAGCAATGATCAACTTATACAGTGCTTTCTTATTTTGACGGCACCATGTGTGCTTAGTTCTAGAGTTATTGGGCCATCTTTCTTTTATGAGCCCTTTGAGTGCTTTTAAGCAACTTATCTTTGTACTTACTTATCAGTTGAATATACAGTCTGTGGAGAGCAATTCTGTTGTCTTGTCCTGTTGCACTTGACGTTGTGCTATGGTGATTGATCCGGTCGGGTGTTTAAACTGTGTTTTCTTAACTGAGAGCACATCTAACATCAGTACAAATGTATATATCAAGCATCGATTATACATAGAAGATGTAAACTCAATAAGAACTTGTCAAATCACTTGTGTAAGTTAATTTATTGTTCTTGTCCATACAATAGCCGTACTACAATAGTATTCACATGTGGGAACTCATACACATAAGAAAAATAACATTCATATACACAAGAATCCACTATATCATCACAACTATGCAAAAAATGGATGTAGAAACCCAAAGAGATATCTTCCATAAGAGTGATTGAGAGAAGAATGAGAGAGATGATGTTCTCTCACACTTGTAATCTATTTATAACAATCCCTTGTCCTATTTAGATGCATTTACACAAGCTTATCTACTTATGAAAGTTTCTAGATCTCTTCCGAACCCTAGATCTAACATGACTAGATTCAATGTATCTCTTTGCCACTCTTTGTGATCTTTTGCCTCATCAAAGGTTGATGGCTCTCGACACTTCAAAATGTCAGTCATTAGGGCATAGTTCACATGATAATGATCAGGAGACTTCCTTTCCCGCGTTGATATTCTCACTTCACCTCGTGTGCTAGATCCTGGTTGATTTAGCTTTGCGTCCTTCATGATCTTTTCATACCATTTTGGTATCTTAGATTCAGGCGATACACTACGTGGAGAGTATGTATCCCAAGGAGTGTCTAAGCAATGTCTCTTACTTCCAACCGGTTTCTCCTTTATTGCTCCTATTGGCAAGTACCTCCCCCTAGGCTCTTGAAGAGGTGGTGTCCTTTCATACTCGCCCTCTCGACTCTCGTCTTCACGTGCATCATCTTGTGGAGCATCTTCTTCATCTTCTTCCTCCAGAATTGTGGGAAGTCTTTTGATGCTTTCACCACTTGCATGGTCTTCATCTTCATACCTATGCGTTTCATCAAAGATCACATCTTTGCTAATGTAAATCTTGTTCATTACAGGATCAAAACACCTATAAGCTTTCATCCTCTCATCATAAGTGACGAAGATACACTTGATTGCTTTGGCATCAAGTTTTTTTCGCTCCTCCTTTGGCACATGTACATAGGCCTTACATCCAACGACACGAAACTTGTCATTTTTTGGCTTTATTCCAGTAAATGCTTCTTTGGGAGTCACATTTGGAACCGGAACTGTAGGGCTCCTGTTTTGCAAGAACGTTGCTGCACTGCACGCTTACGACCAAAGTGAATCGGTCAAGCCCATTTGCTTCATCATGGAACGTGCACTCTCCATAATAGTCTTGTTTTTCCTTTCAGCTACACCATTACTATGCAGCGTGTGTGATTGTGTGAATTGTCTTTTGATGTCGTGTTCCTTGCAAAAGTCCTCAAAATCATCAGATTTGTATTCGCCCCCTCTATCAGTTCTTAGCACTTTGATGCGTGCATCCAGTTGGTTCTCTACCAAAGTCTTGAACTCTTTGAAGCGAGTAAAAGCATCAGATTTCTTCTTCAAGAAATAAATCCATGTCCTCCTAGAGTACTCATCTATGAAAGTCATAAAATAACATGCTTTTTCCAACGACATGGTCTTCATTGGGCCGCACAGGTCATTGTGAATAACTTCCAGCGGTTTCTTAGCTCTTGCAGCTCCACCTTTCTTGAATGTCTCCCTGTGATGCTTTCCCATGACGCATCCTTCACATATTGCATGATGATTATCCTGCAATGCCGGTAACCCTATTACCATCTTCAGCTTCGCCGTCAATCTCAAGCTCCCATAGTTCAAATGACCAAGTCTTCTGTGCCACAACTCAGATTGAGATGCTGTTGAGATAGCCAAACCATATTCTCCTGGTTTTGTGACATCCAATTTATAAATGCCACAGTTACTATCTCTATAACCCTTCGCCACCACTTTATGGTTGTGGTTCACATCCCTCTTAAGGCATCCATCCTTGACAAATTCAACCTTAAGTTGTTGATTTGCCATTAAACCAACAGAAAGCAAACTCTTTTTGAGTCCAGGAACATAAAGCACATTAGGGATGTTCTTGATTTTACCATCAGAAAATTGTACAGGTACATTGCCCACACCCTGTATTTGGCATTTCTCCCCATTGGCTTGAGTGACATTATCCCCATCATGGATTGGTGAGAACTTCTCAAACCAATCACGTTTCCCAGTCATATGCCTTGTGGCACCTAAATCTATGAACCATCTGGCACCATCATCAACTTGGGATGCCAATGCCGATGAGATGACACTTGTCTCGTCATCTTCTCCATCATCTTCGACAAGGTTGCCTTGTTGAGTCACTTTTCCCGCCTTTATGTCCACTTTCTTCTTGTAACACTCGCGTGCCCAATGATCCGGTTTGTGGCAATAGTAACATTTGTCTTTCTTCTTCTTTTCCCTTTTGATGAAGACTCTCCCTCGTCATCATCATCCTTGGATTTGTTAGAAATCCTTTTTCATTCTTTCTACTTGCCTTTAGCAAGCAAGACTTGATCCTCCTGTGGGGTTTGCCTTGACTTCACCACTTCGCGACGCTGCTCATCTTGCAATATGATTCCGTGGAAGTCTTCAAAAGTAGGCAACTTCTCCCTCGAAGCAATGCTGCTCACAAACATCTGTAGCCCTTCTGAGACACCGCTCATTGTGGTATGTACCAATTCAACGTCCCTAATTGGTTTTGCCACAAGTTGATCTCTCAACTCCTTTATCCTTGTGAAGAAAGGTCCCACTGATTCAATTTCTTCCATCCTTACTACGTTCAATCTCAACTTCAAGAACATGGCCCGAGCTGGATTGCAAGTTTGAAATTGCATTCTAAGAGCTTCCCAAGCTCCCCTAGCCATCGTGGCATCACTTATATGAGTGATTACATGGTCTTCCACTGAAAGATTGATTAAGGACAATGCTCTCTGCGCTTTTTTATCAAAGGCCCTCATGTCACCTGGAGTGGTATTTGGCCAGACTTCAATACCTGCCATGATCTCCCATAACTCTTTCTCCATCAAAATGCTCGTCATTTTGAGTTTCCAGATGTTGTAGTTAGAAGCCCCATCAAGTTTGCTTGCATCGCCCAAGGTTGCCTCATTGATGTTTGCCATCTCCAAACTGCTTGAAACTCCACCTGTAGGCTATAAAGTGTATGCCGAAGCCAACCGTGATGTCAGAAATAAAAAATAATGATCTACAATTTTTTTGCTTACTAGGCCACCCGTCGCTCTTTCACCAAATTGAAAGCCAAACTGGCATCACTTTCTGAAATGCTTTTCGTCACCGACTCCCAGCTACCTGCCCAGTGAAATGGTGAAATCACTTTTGGCGCGCTCCGAACACTTTCTCTGCGGCAATCACTCTGTTTTGGTGTACCGTACTTGTAGGTACAGTCAGGTGCCCTTTGTTTGGAGACTATAAAATTTCGTTTGGCCAAAATAGGCTAAAAGAGGTGAAAATAAGGGCAATTTGGGTTTTTGAACTGTTTCTTCAGTGTGAAGGAACTTGGGACCCAACAATTATTTTAGTTTGAAGATTTTCAATGAAGTTGCAATGCACTTTGCACTTCAGACCCCTTCTTATGAAGTTCAAGTTGAAATCCAACAGATCCAATGGTCACCTAAAATCTGACTGCCTAGATCATTTCTTGGCTAGTCAACTTTAACCATTGATCACAATAGTTCCAGATCCAACGGTCATGATCATTCAGGCGCATCAAGTTCTCTTCTTGAGAACACTTGTCCCTTCCGCATGCTACAAGATAGTGCGGTTGACTGCGCATCCAGTCCCGCGACCTCCCTCACGCCATCTCTAAGCTTCTTCACGTTGATTTCCAACGATGGCCGCCCTGCTGAACACCCTTTCACTTCCAATGCTCCACGGCTGCCCATGGCTTCTTATAGGCTGATTCTCCTTACTAGGGCGCCCTTCTCTAGCTCTTCACAGCCACAAAAACAGATTTGCATTGAGAGAAAAGAGCTTTTTCCCTTCTTGAAACCCTAGCTGTCAATGAAGATGTTTTTGAACTTTATCTGATCTTCTTGAGAATCTATCTGAGTAGCTGCCTATCCCTCTGAGGTCGCCCTACAACAAGCAATATTTTGCTCCAAACCGCTCTTCAAACGGTATTCGATTGGATTCAAACCAATCACAAATGCCAAGCAAACCTCCAAAAGAATTTCCAGCTTCACTTTTTGCTTGCCCTCTGATTCAGCTGACAATCCCCTGCCTCTGAAACTTCTCCCAGTTTTTGAGCTATTCCACGAATCTCCACAGACTCATTTTTGTGCTTCCTAGCCAACAAACCGTCATGAATTCGCAGCTCTCTATTCTTGTCCGGTGATTCAAGCCACCAAGGGGCTCTGATACCAAGTTAAGAATACATAGTTTAAACACCCGACCAGATCAATCACCACAGCACAACGTCAAGTGCAACAGGACAAGACAACATAATTGCTCTCCATAGACTGTATATTCAACTGATAAGTAAGTACAAAGATAAGCTGCTTAAAAGCACTCAAAGGGCTCGTAAAAGAAAGATGGCCCGATAACTCTAGAACTAAGCACACGTGGTGCCGTCAAAATAAGAAAGCACTGTATAAGTCGATCATTGCTATTTTAACTCTCTCCATATTAGCTAAAGATCAAAGGACATAAATGGATCTTTGTGATTTGTTTTTTTAACAAAAGGTACAAAATTTGCTTTACTCATATGTTTAGGTACATCTTGTGTAGATGATGGTATGCGAGTGGATGATTGTCTTCATGGATTGGAGTGTTTCTGGAAAAGATGTCTTGGTCAATGGTTTTGATGTTAAGTGGGAGATCAAAAGGTTTATCTTGATGAGCTTCATCGACACAAAAGGAAAAGGGGAATCAAAGAGGAATCAATTTGGAGCTAGTCAAGAGCATCAAAGGGGAATCAAATGGACATGGCACTTTGGATCTGTTTTTGCAGGTTATTAAAGAATCAAGTAAGGTCAAAGGAGCAGCAAGAAAGTGTTGTTCAAACTTTTTACTCATTTTATATCATGTTTGAGCAATTTCATGTGAATGCGTGCAAATTGTCAAGATATGATGAAACTAGTCACATTATTCTTCATTATTTTGGTAAAGTAAAAAATAAACTAAAAAATTGGGCGATGGAGCCTCCAAATGAATGTCAAAAGCTAGCATACACAGGTTGATGAAAAATTGCCTCCTGGTGCTAGGAAGTGCAATAGGCATTATATAGACAATCTACCAAATGGCTGTCATAAAATATAGCGTCTACTAAAATAGTTGTCGAAAATGATCTGCAAAAAAATGCTGCCTCCAAGGAGGTAGTAGTAGTTGTTGTTGTATTTTTTAATCATGTCGACAAGTTTAGCAAAAGAGCTTATGCTAATTGTCTACTAAAGATTTGCTAGAAAGAATGGAGATCCGTGTAGAAAAAGGTTAGCTTCCCATCAAGTAAGAAAAGTGCTATGATACCAAGTTGAGAACACATTTGTGGATTAAACATGAAAGATAGCAAATAGCGTTCATAAAAACAACACGATGGTTACCCACAAATACTCTCGAAGATTAATGAAATCAATGGCTACTGATAGCACAGGTAGATCTCCAATCATTCTCCAATGCAAAGATGGAACTCCCCTACAATGAGATCAAGACTCCAAGCTCGTGACTAACAAATGAATAGCCTTAGTGGCTATTTGTACTAAGCAAAAGTTGTTTCCCTTCAATTGACTTGAGCAAAAAATGAAGATTAAGATATTAAGGCCCAAATTAAAAACCATGTAGAGTGTTCGAGGACCTTCCAAATGTAATAAAAAGTGCACAGCCAAATATATAGAAGTATGGATTGTGTGTGCTTAACACGTAGTACAATGTAAAGAGATGATGCTAGATATTAAACTTGAAAGTTGTAAGTTGAAAGACAAAAATCGACTAATTCACATTGGTCGGTGTTTGTGTGTGTGTGTGTGTGTGTGTGTGTGTGTGTGTGTGTGTGTGTGTGTGTGAGAGAGAGAGAGAGAGAGAGAGAGAGAGAGAGAGAGAGAGATTGATTATATGACCTGCTTTGTAGATAGAAATAGCCAAATTCTCATTAAGAAGGGGGAAATTAACTTTGGTGTAAAGTCACATTGTGGGAATGCAAACCTCTAATTTGAAAGATGTGGGAGCGCATGTATTCACCCAAGATTCTAGAAGGTTAATGCAAACACTAGTTATAGCAGGATTGATTGCCAAGCTTTGGTGAAGTAGATAACCACAAGCCACATTTGCAGCCATGTTTCAAATATTCAATTGAAAGTAATCTTTTTTTTGAGTGGTTTATAGAAGTCTCTTTAATGTGAGGAAGTCAATTACACAAAGAAAAATTCTCTGTCGGTCCTTCTTTCAAAAAAGACAGGGAGCGCATGGTCGACGAAGCTTCTCCTTCGGGGAAGAAAAAGAAGCGCCCTCGGTTGGAGAGAGCACACTTCGACAAGGCCAAAAGCAACGGGCTGTGTTTCTCCTGCATGGAGAAGGGCACCTTTCTAAGAACTGTCCGAAGAGACGGAAGAAGGGTGGCCGCTCCTTTAAGGCACCAGGTAATTCTTCTAACTTGATGTATCTTTTAAAGATGAAACAATTTGTATGAATTGTTGCTTTAATACTGCAGTGTTTGGACCTCACGACCTCATTTGCATGAGTGGGTTTGTAGGCAGCCAACCTGTGAGTATTCTTTTTGACGACGTTCTACACATAATTTTATTAATGCTAAGTTGGTGCAGAAGCTGCAGCTGGTAACCGCACCGAGTGACCACAAGTATGTGGTTAGGATGGCAGCTGGTGAGGAGCAGCAGGTCTGGGACCACTTTGTCCCCTACGTGCCATTGAAGATTCAAGACTATGTAGATTATTTGTCTTTTTATGTCATGAATCTAGATAAGGTGGATGTAATCCTAGGAAAAGAGTGGTTTTTTGCTAAGAATGAGTCCTTAAAGAAAGATTATGTATCTCATTGTATTTCTTTCTTGCATAATGACTCATGGGTTTGTCTTAAAGGCGATGAGCATGATCTACCTTTTGTAATTGCTCATGAAACGAATCGATATATTTTAAACTATGAGTATTTTTCGTATTTATGTTATATGAAAGATGAATCTTACATAGATGCTTTTAGTACTCATAATGTTAATGTTGATGTATCAACTTTTCCTAAAGCTTTGTCTTTTATTGATGATAATTTAGACTTTTCCTAAAGCTTTGTCTTTTATTGATCATAATTTAGAATCTTCCCCTGAGAGTAACCCTAAGGTCCGAGGCATCGCAAATATACTTAAGAGATTCATGATCTGTCATTACCATGAATTTGGATCCGTACAAATAATGTCTCCAGATCTTTAACGCATGGATGACAACAAAAAGTTCCTTCTCATAAGATCTACTTTGAGCTGGGTCCAACTTCTTGCTCTCGAAAGCCACAGGTCTACCATCCTGGTAAAGGATTGCACCTACCGCATAGTCACTAGCGTCTGTTTCCACTAAGAAAGATCCGCTAGGGTCCACTATGTGTAAGATAGGGGCTGTAGACACCACCATCTTCAAAGCTTCAAAGCTTTGATTAAGCTCATCAGTCCAAACAACAGGAAGACTGATCTTTGAACGCCTTTCGGCCTTCTTCTTATTACCCTTTTTAGTTTTCCTTTTGGCTTTCTTCACTCCCTTAAGAAGATTCGTTAGAGGCAATGCAACTAAGGCATAATCTTTAATGAATTTATGGAAAAATCCTGTGAAGCCTAGAAAAGATTTCACTTTCCTAATGGTTTTTAGGATAGGCCAGTCACGAACTTTCTGGACCTTATTGTAGTCGATCTCAAGACCTCAATCGGAAACGATATGTCCCAAATACTTGAGTCGAGTTTGAAAGAACTCACATTTAGACTCCTTAGCATAAAGCTTTGCCTGCCTTAGATTATCTAAGACTATACGCAAATGCGCTTCGTGCTCTTCAAGAGTTTTACTGTAGATCAGTATGTTATCTAAAAATACCACGAGAAACTTCCCCAAATATGGACGAAGAATATCGTTCATCATCTGCTGGAAGGTTGCCGGGGCATGGAAATGTCAATTTAAAGATATCTACATCAAAATAGCGTGTCTAAGCAACTTAGGGTTTTCCTCTTGGATTCAGACATATGGCAAAAGCAAGAGCATGCTGAGGCTTTATCAGTTCAAAAAGCGTTTCAAGAGGATTTTATCACTTCTGTTTTAATCAGTCCAAAAAGCGTTTCAAGAGGATTTTATCACTTCTGTTTTAGTCCAGTTTGGTCTAGGGAGCAACGTTGCATCTTCAAGGCGTAGAAGTCACTTTTTCAAGCAACAAAAATGGATTGCGTCACAAATTCCCATATTCCTTTCAATTTAAATATATCCTCTAAAAAATAGAGTGGTCAATCGACTCAACGTTTTTCTCTCAATTTACAGATCTTGTCACGGATTGCATCACAGATAAGCCTTTTACTGTCAATCTGGAGAGATTCTCACAAAAATAGGGCGGCAAAGCCAGTTACAGTTTCTTTTCAATTTAAAAACATCAGCATAACAAAAACTTGCACAAGACGCAAATGATTGTTGTGCTGATGACAATTGCAGGGTCTCAGCTTCTTTTAGAAAACAACGTGCTAATAAGCCTATTGCAATTCAAAGCTGAAAGAATCGTTGCATTTAAAAAACAAAGATGTAACCCCTGAAAACCATTGGGGTTTTACAGATGGTCAATTAAACCAAGAAGCAAACCAAGCAGCTCATTCAAGAAAATTTGTTGCAACATTTTTTTGGATGGATAGAGAAAGAGCTTTACAGAATTTGAAGAAAGCCTCGATAGCTATGCAGGTCCCTCCTATTTAGCTCCAGATCAGTCATGATTTGACTCAAGCGATCGTTTAGCAGTAGAGCAGATGTAACAGATAATAAGTAGCAGCAGCAGATTTGAAGGAAAATAACCACTCGCCATGCCTCCTGGCTGCTAGAGACAATTGCAACCCACAATTTTCCAAAACTAGCAACACAATTCTAGCATTGAATTGAGGTTAATAATTGAACTATTAATATATGTGATCATCTGGAGTAAATCCTGAATTTTGGAGTTGAGTTGACAACATTTTTGAGATGAATTGAGAACATATGCAAAATTGATTGTCTCATTATATGCAAAATTGATTGCAATGAGACAAAAGAGAAGCAACACAAAGCATAATGATTTCTAATGTGAGCATGTATATACTTTGTAGCTTCGAGCGAGATTGTCACTTTGTACATCTCAATGTTCTTGAAAATGGTAGATGTGATATATGTTTTGATAAAGCTTGAATACACATAGTTGCTTAATTCGAGGACACTACAAACCCTAAGAGGAGAAACAATGTTGTATTGCAAACAAAACTCTAGAAATTTTTGCACCAATAGGTAATCAAACAAAACTCTAGAAATTTTCACACCGATAGGCAATCAGCTAAGCATATACACATTGTCTATAGCTAGGCATATACTCGTCTTTATTTTCATTTATGTTTGACTACTCATTTTGGCAATCAATCTACCTTGAATTTGTATCTCTTCTGCATTTTATAATTTGAAACATGGGCTTAAACATGTATCCTAATGTCGAGGATGCAAAACAATCTCTTCCAAATTGTTAGTACTTGTTATAGTCAAAGCTGTTAGCATTGTTTTGTTGGCGTTTTGCCATGAAGAGGTCGCAATTTTCCTCTTCAAATTTTCAAGAAGGAGATTATGCCTATCTCCTTGCAATTTCGAAATATGCAGTTTGAACTTTGATATTTAGCAAGGAAAAGACCATTCGCATCCAATAGAGATTATTTCATCGATTGAAAATGGATGTATGTTTGAGTCTATGTTTCAAAACTTGTCTCAAAAGTTGGGTTTGACAAAATGTGAGGAGATTCTTGGCAAGTTTTGTGAGTGAACTTGGGCTTTTCACATTATGAGACTAGCTTCCAGAAAAACTATTTATAAAACTTGTGTTTTTGACATTATGTGAGTAGTTCACAACATAGTTGCACTCTGATTCCGAAACGCGGTCCAAAATCGCGGTCCGGAATCGCGTTTCGGATTTTTTGTAGAAACGTTTAGAATCTTATTTTTTGAATTTTTTTTTTTGGGCAATATGGATATCAGATGAAAGCTTTAATTAAGAGCACTATCACTGTGTAGTTTGCCGAATGTTTCGGGTACAATTCAATCCGGTTTAGGTGCATTAATCCATGTTGGGTTCTGTCAAGGATAAAAATTCAAACCTAACCTCTAGCCTGTTCGTTACTATCACAGATGACTCCAGTGGGACATAGACAGAGAACTGTAGAGCAATTGTACCTCGCTTTTTGCTTCCGGGGGGGGGGGGCTGCCCCTGATCCCCCTACCAGGGACCCCCCGACGACAGTAGTAGGGGGGGGCGCTGCCCCCCCCTACACCCCCCGAAAGGATAAAAATAAGGGGGTGATGCGCGCCGATAAGGCAATATTTATGCCCCCAACCATATGCACATTGCACTCACATCTCCAATGAAATGATTGCAAAAGTGATCGTCATCCATAGAGTTGATAACCCAGGCCCCAAACTGGAGCATTAACAATTACTGAGAACCAGAGCAAATAACAACCAAATAGCTACTAACTTTTATCTGTTTGTGCCCTATCTACTGCACTTTTGGGAGGCAAAACGCTAGTTTGACCATTGCTCCCCTAAAAAAATTTCAGCCATAAGCTGTTTTTCCATATATGTATATATATATATTTTAATTTTTTTTTTTGCACATTTCGTGGTTCGAATCGCGATTCGCAGAATCGAGGTTCGCGAATCTCGGACCCAGCGAATTGTGATTCGCTGCAACTATGGTTCACAACCTTGCAAAAAATTCATTGAACAAAATGCCAAAAAATGATTCATGCGACCATAAAAAGAAAATGTGAGAAAAAAAATATTAAGGACCTATGCGAGGAAAATTACTTTCATGAATAATTTATTTTTTGTCCCCATCACTTAACAACTAGCATTAGATAAGAGACTAGTTTTCTTTCAATATTGTATGTTATTGTTGTGTTTTTAGAGCCAAGCAAATTAAGTGGGATGAGGCGAAGAGAACCCCAACGAATAGCCAACTAAGGCATCACATAATTTAGACCCATGTCCACATGTAGCAAGGGATCAACAGCCCATGCATTGTCTCCTCATCCTCCCTGATCTTCTGGGTCCCCTC
The DNA here is from genome assembly GCA_029204225.1 of Diphasiastrum complanatum. Lineage (NCBI taxonomy): Eukaryota > Viridiplantae > Streptophyta > Lycopodiopsida > Lycopodiales > Lycopodiaceae > Diphasiastrum > Diphasiastrum complanatum. The sequence continues at coordinate 33,584,163 of CM055114.1, forward strand.
ACCATTCCGTTGTCATCCAAGAGAATTTCTTGGGTGGTCTCTTGGGCTGCAGGTTCTTGAGCTTCTTCTGCTCTTGATTCTTCCTCTCCTTCATCCAAGATGATTGTCTCTTGACCGTTGATGAGTGTCCCATCATTCTCGTCAAAAACATCTCTGGACAATATAACCTTGCGCCTCTATGGATCATAAATTTTGTATCTATAAGCATTTAGCGGGTATCCCACAAAGATGCATGGAATGCTCCTTGAATCCAGCTTCTTTCGTAATTTTGCAGGCACATGTGCATAGGCTCTGCAGCCAAATATCCTCATGTGTGCAACTGTGGGCTTCCACCCACTCCATATGGTCTCAAGTACATTGTTCCCAATGACCTTTGTAGGTGTACGGTTCAATATGTAGGCTGTTGTGTCCACTGCCTCTGCCCAAAAGAACTTTGAAAGATTCTTATCGTGTAGCATGCATCGAGCCTTGTCTAGGATACTCCTGTTCTTTCGCTCCGCTGACCCATTTTGTTGTGGACTATATCTCATTGTGAATTCTTGATGAATTCCTTTGTCTTGATAGATAGCCTTAAACCTTCCTCCAGTGTATTCCCCTCCATTATATGACCTCCCTCTCATAATCCTTTCTCTGGCCTGATTCTCAGCAAGTGCAATAAGGTGTTTGAACTTTTCTGCTACCTGATCTTTAGTCTTCAATGTGAAAAGAAAGATTTTCCTGCTATAGTCGTCTATGAAGGTGGCAAAATACCTAGAGTGCCCTTGAGACTCATCCTCCATGGGACGACAGATGTCTGTGTGGATCAATTCCAGTAGCTTAGTCGTCTGCACGCCCACTCTCCTTTTGAACGCCTCATGATGTTGTCTTCCAACTGCACATCCTTCGCAAGTGTACGCATCTCCACTCCCATCATAATCGAACCCTGTGACTGCATCCTTGTTCTTCATAATTTCGAATGTCTCAGCCCCCAGATGTCCGAGTCTCTTATGCCAGAGAGTGTCTTTCTTACTTTCTACTACCGCTGGAAATGCTTGTTGCAGCCTCGTTACTTGCCTTCTGATCTTGAATAGGCCTCCACCAGTTTTCAATCTGATGGTCAATAGTTCCCGAGTTTAAAAATGAACCTCGTAATTTGAGATTTGGCCTTGCTATGGATGGCGTAAATTCTTTTAGCGTTCAAGCGTCAACTTGGTCCACATGGCTAGTTGTGCTCGTTAATTATAACATACCTCCATGGTTGAGTATTAAAACGGGACACTTGTTATTGGCTTTATTGATTCTAGGAAAGTACAAGGCCAAGAACATGGATGCCTATCTTGCACCTTTGATCGATGAATTGTGCATTCTTTGGAATGGTATTCACGCTTACGATATCTCAAGACCTTTACAACAAAGAAACTTAATGGTTCGTGGGATTCTAATGTGGACGATGCAAGACTACCCCGGTTTAAGCGAATGTTTAGATATCTATATATTTAATCTAATCCATTTTAGGGTTTAGTATTTGAGTATATTTAACTAAGCTTATGTTCAATTTGGTTTATGAACTATGCAGGTTTAACCACATCGGATTACAACGCATGTTATATTTGTGGACCACTTTTGGAGGGTCGACATAGCACAAATATGTTGAAAAAAGTGGTGTACAAAAATTATCGCAAATACTTGCCGCTTGATCATCCTTTTCGACGGTTGAATAGGCGATTTTTGGGAGGGCGCGGATATAATCCTCTAACTACCCCCCCCCCCCCCCCCCCCCCCCCCCCCCACCCCCCCACGCATGGGAGTAGCGGAATGGCATGGTGAATGGCTTAAACATCACGACGTTAATCCATTCTTAACTTAATGAATAGATTAATGAATAAATTAATCCATTGATGATATGAAACGATTGTCTATTTTTCATAAATTATCCTATTGGAGGAATTTATTGATAAACCATCTATTGGATCCTATGCACATATTCAAAAACGTCGATGAATCCTTATGGAACCACATCATTGGCATAAAAGACAACTCCGCAACTCGTAAAGATCTACAAGCGGCCAATGTGAAAAGACCCTATTGGATTCAATACACCGAAGGTGGAGATGAGATTCTACCTAGTGTGCCGTGAATTCTTACAAAAGAGCAACTCTCATATGTTAAACGTGTCATAAAACAAATGAGAACTCCAACATGCTATGCACATTCTTTATGCAAATCATCTACCAAAGATGGTAAATTAAGTGGATTGAAATCGCATGATTGGCATAAGATGTTGCAATTCATACTTCCACTTTCAATTCGAGGTCTCTTCAACGATGACGTACGAAATATGCTTTACAATTTGTCATCGATGATTAGGTTTGTATATTTTTTTAAGCACTTGTATAAATATGTTAAACAACCTAATGTACTATCAATCTTGCACGTGGATTTCCTCAAAAGAAATAAAAAATAGTGAATTGGATTCCATGAAAATTGAAATGATTGAAATGGTATGTTTGTTGGAAAGAGATTTTCCAACTTCCTTTTTGGATATACAAGTTCATCTTCTAGTGCATTTGGTCGAAGAAGTATCAATTGCAGGACCTGTGCACACAAGATGGATGTTCTACCTTGAGCACTTTATGAAAGTTTTGAAGGGCTTTGTGAGACAAAAGGCAAGGCCGGAAGGTAGCATTGCAAAAAGTTGGCTTGTACAAGAATCTTTGTCTTATATCGCCGAAATAATCTCACAAATACATCCTACAAGTCCAAAAATGTGGTGTGAAGAAGAAGATGAACGTGTTAATCCAATTATTTATGTATCAATCTTATAAGATTAACTTAATTTATTTATTTTTTTTGCAGATTATATTTCGTCCAGATCGAATAGACCCAAGATGGTGGTATGTGATCCAACTTAATACAAGAAAACGACGTGTGTTTGAAAGAAAAGATATTGTTGAATTGGATACACACGACAAACCACCCAATTTTGAGGACATTTTGGAAGAACTTGAACCACTCATCCAAACTCCAAATGATGTGAAAATGATGTGAGAAGAAGGTACAAATGGAAATGATGAGATTTCTACGATCGTACAAGACCAGATTGGGGGTAATTTGAGGCCCCCATGTTTGGATGAGATAGAATTAGAAGAGGAGATTGACTATGAGGGTACATCATCAAAGAGACACAATCAGAAATCTACGATTATACCTAGACCTAGATTTAGATGAGTGTTAAGACTTGTGACGAGAATGACGTAAATGATGAGAATGATCTATGATTATTAATACTTAAATTCACTAGCACTCACTTTTTTTTGTTATATTCATCGCAATACTTTTTATATATACTTTCATAGTTAGAGTTGAATGTGATAATTATAATACCTGAACCTTGCGGTTATGTCCTATTTCAGAATGTCACCACATATTCCCTCCCTACGACGTGTAGGTTTTTCCAAGCAAGTTGAAAAGATTAGAACCTCGCCTTTAACGGGAGAAAAATAAGGACTACACACCTTCCTAGCCCTTGGGAATTTTAATTATCTACATTTCACTCTTGCATATTAATTAATTGCTAATCTAACAATCTATTACTACCCAACACTATCTATATTTATTTGTCTATTAACCTAAATTATGGATCAATGCAAAATTCAAAACACATACACCTCCTCTCAAACACACACATACACTATCTTAAATAATTCTAACAATATATTATAAACACTGTCCTAAATCAATGCAAAATTAAAAACACACACTCTCTCTCTCTCTCTCTAAACTTTATTTTTCAAAAAAAGAACAAAACATAAACTCCAAAAGCTTTTAATATCTTCAAGCATACATCTACACTCCACCTCTGCTCTCTCTCTCTCTCTCTCTCTCTCTCTCTCTCTCTCTCTCTCTCTCTCTCTCTCTCTCTCTCTCTCTCTCTCTCTCTCTCACACACACACACACACACACACACACACACACACACACACACACACACACTTACACACACAAATTACAAATCTAAAAGACTTGGGACCTAAATAGAATAAAATAATAAAAACTCCAAAGTCAAGTTACATGGTTCTAAGTTACATTACCAAACACTATCCTAAATAATACTAATAATCTATTATAAGAAAACAATATTTAAAACCATTCTAAATCGATGCAAAATTCAAAAACACATACACATACACACACACACACACTCTCTCTCTCTTTCTCTCTAACACTTAACAATATCTCAAACAAACACACACACACACACACTCTCTCTCTCTCTCTCTTAACACACACACACACACACTCTCTCTCTCTCTAACTCTTAACAATATCTCAAACAAACTCTCTCTCTCTCTCTCTCTCTCTCTCTCTCTCTCTCAATAGGAGCATTTAACTCAAAAGAGTATCTGGGATACTCAGAGTTGAGTTTTAGTCATTCTATATCTTAATGAAAAACAATAAGCAAAACAAACAAAAATCAAGCACTAACCTCAAGCACTGATCTTCAAGCACCAACCTCAAGCACTGATCGCCCTCAATCGCTCCAAAGATGTTCCAACCTGTAGAAAATAGAGTGAGAGAGAAGGCGCTGGATCGCGAGAATTTGAGAATTGAAACAGACGTCGGAATCCGACGTCCTTCACACATGTTGGACTCCGACGTCCGTGCCCATTGAGGCCCGGACTACAGCTGCTAGATGTCGTGGACAACTTTTTGGATTGTTGATGTGGACATCGGATTCCGACGTCCATGTCCGATAACACGTAATTTAAAAAAAAAAAAAGATATGCCACATCATATCCATGTCGAAATGTCGGATTCCGACGTCCACTTCAAAATTTGGTTGCCGCCACAATTTCCCGATCACCAAACTCCCATTTTTGGATTATTTGCCTGAACGTCGTATTCCGACGTGTCGGATTGCGACGAATTATAAAATTTTTGAAAATACGTCGGACGCTCACGTCGGAATCCGCGCGATATAGTATTGTGATCCCTCTCTTTCCCTCAGACAGAATGATGCACACACACTCTCCATTTTTGGAGCTTTTACAATTGGCCTCCAGATCCGCCAGTTCTCCATCGGCATCCTGCAGAGACTCTTGTTCATCCCCTGATACGATGCCCCACAGCGCTCGTTCCTCCAACACCATCTTCATCCTCCACTTCCATAGCGAGTAGTTCGCTCCTTCGAGCTTTTCCATCATCATGGCTTCAATAGCGCTCGCTATCTCTCCAACCATCTCGGATTCTTCAGCTCGCTCGACGCTCTTTCGCGATCCTTCGTTGTCTAATCAACCTTCGTTTTGTGCAATTGATTGTTCGCTAGGTGTCCTTACCTGATGCGTGGGCCCATAACCTTTGATGACACATTCATTAAAGCAACACGGAAGACACAATGATCACACCAAGCAGACAACTTAATTAACACAATCAATGACAAAAAGCTTTGATCACAAAAAAGGTACTGTTGCCCTTGTTCACATCCATTAAGTAAAAACACAAAAAATACATGTCAAGATCTTGGGGTTAACTGTGCCAAGTAAGCCGCTATCAAACCGTTAAACCTTCACATGAAAATGGATAGCTTAACCGTTATATATCAACCTGTATCTACAAAAGAGAGGATCGCAGGAGGGTGCAATCTTTTCAATTTTTTAGGGTTTTCTACTAGCGAGCAGAAAAATAGCCATACATACATACATACATACATATATATATATATAGTGAGGTGTTGGAGAGAGAGAGAGAATATCAAAAGAAGCCCTCACTCACTATTCATTGTATTCTTAACAATTTTAGACTTTTTTGGGTAGCTTTTGTGTTCCCTCTTTTACCGGCCTTTTTTGTTCTTCCAACTTCTCGTGCGCTCTCCCTTATTATTACTTGTTTCTTTCTCTTGCGTGTCCTTCGATCTATCCGCTTCCGCCATAGCGATCCTCCACAACCCCAGCCAGCTCCTCCTCCCGTTTTCGGATTTTGCATCTGCGATCGATCTGCCTCTGCCTGCCTGCCTGCCTGCATTCACCTTTTGCTCGCTTAGGCTTTGCGAGATCTGCTGCCCGCCCTGTGCTGCATCGGCGTACAGGTTTTCTAATAGGGTTTTGAGTTGCATTCCGAAAGGTTTGTAATGGCCGACGAAAAATCGGGTGTTGCTGTTGGGACTCCCAGTGGTGGTGGTGGTGGCGGTGGCAGCGCATCTCGATGGGAGCCTCAGAAACCGGGGGGTATGTGTGTCATTTTATCTTTTTGCAGAGAAACGATTGCATGTGTACCAAAGTGTATGGTTTCTTAGAAACACGGCTTCACTCTGATTGTTTGAGCTGGTATTTTGTTCTCCGTAGTACCGTTTTGTACAATTATAAGGTTAGCAAAGGCTAGATTTATTGTTGTGATGTGTTCGAACGGCAATGGTTTTAGTATCTTCCTATTAGCGCGCTGATCTGGAAGTGACTATCTTACTTTGGATTGCACTTCTATCTTACAAATTGGAGCATGTCGGGTGAAGGTTGAAGGAAATTTTGTAGTTAATTATTTTTAATTATGTTTGTTGTTATTGGTCGATGCTTGCTTGTGGGTGCTTCGAAATAGTTCGGAGTGCTTTAAAAAAAGTGTTGATGCTGCAACTTCCCAGTTATTTTTCTGTCCTAGTCGAGGCAGCATAGCGTTCATTATGACTGAACCTTCCCTTCAGTTTCGGAAAGGTGATAGGAACTTGGTAAGCAGGTTTTGGTAGAAATGTGCGGAAAGGTGATAGGAACTTGGTAAGCAGGTCTTTGTAGAAAATGTGTGAAAGCTATTGTGGACGGATATTTGTGTATCCACGCTTTGGCACTGACAAAGTGAGTTGGTATGTGGTCTGGACTATCCGCAAAACATCGCATAAAGAGTCTGGATTTCAAAATAGAGGGTAGGATGCAAACATAGGGATAAAGCACCTGAGATCATCATTAGTGAAGTAGCAATGATCTCAACAAGAATCTGCTGATACTAAGCTGATCTAAGTGATCTAGTTGAGGCTAAAGTGAAACTAAGTTGATCCAAGCCAGGAGCTAACTCTGTAGTTAGGCAACTAAGATGGAATGAGGCATTTAACTTATTTATTCTGTTTGGGGCCTTGGGGCCAACGAATGGTAAAGGATCCCAAGTGCCCAACCACGGTCTATTGTTCTATTGTGGTGCTGTCATTCAGCGCTGCTACCCCAGATCCCATCAGAATTTTAAAGTTAAGCGTGCTTGGGCCTCAGTAGTACTCAGATGGGTGACCTCCCGGATGTCCGAGTGCAGGAGAGGACAAAGAACCTTTATGCTTTCATATGATGGTATTATTCAAGTATTCCTAATAACCCTAAACATTTCATACTGATCAAAGTATGTGGAAAGTAGATTTAGATGTTGTTATCTGTATTTTTCATTAATAGTCTGCACAAAACTCAGTTTGTTGTGTTATACTTCACATGTAATAAAAAGTGCATAGGGTTAAGCTGGAAAATTACTTTCGGGTAACAAACTCTCAACACCAGAACTGAACTTAGCAAAAAGTTCGAAATAGTTGGGAAATCTAGATTTGTCTCATGGCTTTCATTGTTGTGGAGCATGCGGTATTTAGCTGGCATAATATAGCTTGCTTTATGTGTTATGTTTGGAGGTGATTTAAGCATCAATGAAGATCACTTGCATGCTAATATTTTTGTCATTTTTGACAGATGTTCTTTCTTCAGAACACGCCATTCCTCTCTCCCCCCAGTGGCTCTTGTCAAAGCCGGTTGAAAGTAAGATGGCAGTCTCTATTGGGGTATGTTCTTGGCCTGCACTCATTATTGAGCTTGTAGAGAAGTTGGAGCACATATAAGTTGGAGAAAATGAAATAGCCTTTACAATAGGATTTACTAATTTGCCAAAGGTTAGAGTGGCTTACAATAGACTGCATTGGTGTAGCTTTGTTTTCACTCTGCTAAGTTATTGTTCTTGGAAAAAGGCAGGAATTCATTAGCACCATTTGTGGACAAATGGATGAATCCTTATTAATCTATGATACCTTTTCCTTTTGTTGCTACACTACCGTTTATCCTCTTTTATTGCTGGCTACTGTATAACTCTTACAGTTGCTGTTACTGAATCCCTTATTTAGCTCTTTAATGGTTTTATTTTTTAATGAGCACTGAGTACTGACAATCTTGTGGCAGTCGGTGATTATTCAATGCTTCCACCGATTCTAACCAAATTTTTTTCCAGTTTATCTGGGTTTTGTAAGCAAGGCAAGATGTTTGTGCAGAAAAACCACCAAGGAGATGACCTTAACTCATCACAGGCTGCAAACTTTTATTACGATTTCAAAGCTCCAGCTGCAATCTCTAACTTGTAATTGCCGATCTAGAAGTTAAAGCACCATCAGCTACTTAAGTTTTTCAGCTTGTGTTGAGAACTCAACTTTTCCATAGACATAGATTTAGAGGATTGCATGTGGAGGAGCTCCAAGCTAAAACAAGGCTGAAAATTGTCTTTAGGTGACAGTGTAAATTGAGGGGAGAACATGTAGATGTGATATTGCTGTTACAAGCTTCTTCTAGGAGTCGCCAGTTTCTAAGTGTGTGGTTGAGGACTATAATATCTTTTCTGTTTGGCTCTTCTCATCCAGAACATATCTAGCAAAGAAAAGTGAGTTTATTATTTTCAATAGAGGCTGATGACAATTATAAGTGTAAACGTGAGTTTTTCTCTATTTTTCAATTGGCTATTGTGTACTGATTGGTTCTTGATTTGCAGGATCCTCCACGTACCCCTGGCAGTGGAAATTCTGATGTTTCTAATAGAGAGCATTGGCGAAGTGATGGAGCCCGGGATTCAGAAAAGAAAAAAGAGTGGTGGCGAACTGAGTCTGAAAGTGGTCGTCGTGACCACTGGCGTGAAGAAGAAAGGGAAAGTGGTTCCATCCCTCGTCGAGATCGTTGGAAGGAAGGAGAGAGAGATTTGACAGACACCCGACGGGATGATCGGTGGCCTGAAACCCCGTCAGCAAGAGAGCCAGCAGAGATGAGGCGATCGTCATCTGATCGCTGGGCTGATACTGGAAATCGTGATTTGAACTTTGAAGCTAGACGTGATGCTAAGTGGAGTACTCGTTGGGGTCCTGAGGATAAGGAAAAGGAATCTCGTCGAGAAAAGTGGTCTGATCCTGAAAAGGAAGGAGACAATTATCGTAGCAGGCATCCAGCAACCCCCTCTAGTGGTAAGGATGCTGATCATGAAACAGATGTAGCTCGAGATCGTGTCTGGCGCCCTCCATCACTTGCCAGCAGAGGTCGTCCTGAGGTTACTCTGTTGGGAAGCACACCACCCAAGTTTGCACCAGGTTTTGGCGTTGGTAGAGGTCGAGGTGAAGGTCCCGTTGGATTTGCTTTAGGCCGTGGTCGAGCTAATCTTACTGGGAGTGGGTTACTTCATGGGCCGCCTGTATCAAGGCTTACAGGAGTTATTGGAGCAGTACCTGCTTTAGATAAAGTGGATGCAAGTCCAGGCAGAACAACCACATTGCAAAATGGTATGTTTCGCTATCCAAGGGCAAAGCTCCTTGATATTTACCGGAAAGGTTCTTTGGCTTCTTCTTTTACCAATCTTCCAGATGGATTTACTGAAATTCAACAGCTTACTGAAGCCGAGCCTTTGGTACCACTCGCTTTGATCACTCCTGACCTTGATGAGGAGGTAAGTTACATACATGTTCTCTGTTTGAGTTGTTCTGGGTTATTCAAGTGGAGTATTTCATTTGTAACAATGTCTGTTGAGAAGTTTTTTATGCACCAAATTTTGCAACATTGATGCAGTGATTTAGGGGTTGGTGTGCTTAATTTTGGTGTGCTTAATTTTATACAAGAATGCTTGCTTCAAAAAAAACTCCATATGGCTTGCATGATGGATAATCTTGAGAATTTAATAACAGATTGCCAAAATTGTACCTAGAATAGGTAAATGGATGTCATATGCTTTGATAAATAGTTGGTTTTGGCCTGTTCTATGACTGAGGGATAGCCAAAAAGTTCACCTAGTCTGGGTACAACGGTGTGATATGCTTGTGTGAATAGTTGGTTTTTCATTTTCTATGATGAATTCTTTGGAATTCCAAAGGATGATTCTAGCTCTAGGCAAGCTTCAATAGATGAAACACAGAGTCATGTTTGGGCCATATTTTACTGATTCGTTTTGTTGAATAATGTGACAAGATTTTGATTGATTGAGTGATCCAAGGACCAAACTGTAAACTTTTGAGAGGGTGTCATTCAAAGCTTAATAGTGTACTTCAAAAGTTGTAGGCTTTAATGCTTTTCATTGGTGTAAAACGTGTCTGTTAGTCATATTTAAGATGCTCATCGTAGGCTTTAAAATTACACCTATGTTGAGCATCTTACATATGATCTTTTGATCAAGTCGGCATCTTTCATGTCAGCTATCTTGATAGAACTTCCATTTAAGCTATTTGGTGAAAGATGTTTGTATATTCTGGCAAGCAGCTCTTATGATCTGTTTCTGAACAAATTTCCCGTCTTTGTGGATAGTAGTCAAAAAATGCTTTGTGTTTGTGGTCGATATCCAAGAGCTAACAATGTTGGAATTTGTTTAGCTTGTAGGAATTTTTTCTGACGGAATTTTAGAGATATTGCTGCCTATATCAATATGATAATGTGAAATTTGTAATTGCTCATGTAGTGCGCATGATGTGAAATTTGTAATTGCTTATGTAGTGCACATAGGTTTCACGACTTTCATGTTGGTGGTTTTTCTTTGAAGTTTGACATTACCTCTGATTAAATGCTTTCTTGATGAACTCTTTTACAAATTCAAATATGATTCCAATAGGGGTTTGGAAGTGTTGTTGTTGTTTTGACGAGCCTATCAAAGTCGTCTTTTGCAAGGTCTCTTATTGGTTCTTTCATTAGGCTGTCCTTGAAGGAATTCGCAAAGGAGATATTGTGAGCAGTGGATCAGTCCATGCTGTCACTAAAGAGGCAGCAAATTATCGGGGTCGCGACGATTCCAGCAAATCTCGTGGGCATGTTGGCAAAGTTGTTGGTAGGCCCCTTACGATCTTGTATCACTGAAGCGTAAGCATTTTTTTATGATTTACATGCTGGGATCTTTGTCTCACAAGTATTACCAGAAGATCATTAAAATCCTGTTGGGAATTTTGTAAGACATAAGCAAGGTGCAGTGACTAAACAGCATTGTTTTTGACAGTTGGGAAAGAGGGAGTTTTGGAGAGCAGTAAGGAGAATGCATTTTTTGATTCATTTGGTGCTGCTGATGCCCAAGGAGAATCTCTTGCCTTTGAGAATTCTACAGGTTCACAAGATGCTGGATCTCTTAAGCTTGGCCCGTTAACAAGAGCGGCATCACGACTTGATGGTAAACATTCCTAACGTTGCGTCGCTATCATGTAATGTTTTCAATTAGTCAAGAGTTCGGTGTACGAGATTCTACCTTTTAGATTTTACGGGCTTGTCTTTGTCGCTTTGACCTTGTTGAAACTGCCTGGACATTATCACTTCCCTGTTGAATTGTAATTGCAGTTGTCTTCTGAGATTGCTTTTAGAATGCTTGTTGTCTATGATCTTTGTATGTGTAATTATGCATTGCAAGTAGAACTGAGTCAGTCCAGAATTGTGGACTGTGAAAAGGATTAAGCATCTATTCAAGAATTTTTTTCGCAAGCACTCAACAGGAACCCCAAATTCTTGCTATGTCAGGTTTAGTAATTATCCTAGACATCACATATGCATAATGCAGACATAATCCAGTTATGAAAGCCATAAATTTTTTTGCCAGCATTTTTTAGGATCAGTATGAGCAAGCTTTAATTTTTACTTGAGTATGATTACATATTTAAAATTTAACAAGAAATAGCTCTATAAATCTCTCAAAATGAACATGTAAGCTTATCAAATGTTTGAAGTACATTGTGGTCTTACAGCAGGAAAGTTTTACTGTCATGTCTGTGCTTAAAATTGACCCATAGCTTGTGTGATCTTGGGGAAAAAGAGTTGAACTTTTTTTGAATTTTGTAGTCTTGAAGCATGGCATACTCAAGCAAAAGAGCCATTACAAACTTTCTGTTGGAATCGTATTGTTGTTTTATCTTTGTGTTTTATCTATGTTATTTCTAAATGTACTTGGTGCTAGCCCTTTAGGCATACTTATGTTCTTTCACTTGTATAATTTTTTTTTTCCAGCTGGAAAAGATATTGGAAGGAGATTTCAGGTGGGTGAAGAAAATTCTGAGACGATTCCTAAAGATGATGCAAATTGGAAACGGGAAGGCTTTAGTCGAAGCGATGGCATTTGGAGAAGAAGCAAATTAGAGGAGGAAACAGTTGCAAAAGATGGGAAGAACCAGATTGGTGACATTCTTTTGCATCAAAGTGAACAGAAGTCACAACAAGGCAGAGTAAGAGAGGTTTTCTCTATAAATGGTGAAGATAAACCGTGGAAGCCTGAAAGTTTGCAGGAGGTCCAGAAATTACAAGGGCAGTTTGCAGTTGATTCATCCATACTGGGAATGATGGAGACACCTGTCGTTAGACATGAATCTTCAAACTTTGTGGAACAGACATCTGGGGAGTCTGACAAGAGCAAAGAATTATGTGAAAATAGAGATGTTTTATTGAAAAGTAGACCAGGAGCTCAGGATAATATTAGGCCAGCAACTCGATCTATACCACCAGAGGAGCTTTTTCTGTTGTACATTGACCCTCAAGGTGTTGTACAAGGACCCTTTGTCGGTGAAGATATCATTGGATGGTTCGAGGCTGGTTTCTTTGGTACTGATTTGCAAGTTCGACTTGCTAGTGCTCCTGAAAGTAGCCCTTTTGTGCCCCTGGGGACAGTCATGCCGCACTTGAAGCCAAAGCCTAAAGTTCCCCCTGGCTTTAATTCCATCAAGCTGGCAGAAGATCCCTTAGATTCAGCTACTAGAATGAATGCTGATGTGATCTCTTTTCATTCGTCTCTTCAAGTAACTACAGAACATAATAGATCAGAAATTGATGCAGTTCCTTTGAAACGGGAAGAAGTCAGGAAAAATATGTTGAAGTTAGGACTTTCTGAAAGCTTGATGCAGGATGCACTGAATTCTCCTCGTGGGGATAACTACTTCAACCGTAGAGAAGTGGGCAAAGCAATGCAAGGTACACTCCCTTTTTTTGACTTGTACTTGGCACTTGCTGCTATTGACTTGTATGACTTAAAAATCAATGGGCTTAGCTTTGAAGTTCGTAGCATAATGCATTTCTTCTGGTGGTCTTGGATGAGCACCTTGGAGTAGAATCTTTTGGTGATTTACCATGAAATTTCTGTAAGATTATTCTCAACATCAAGATCAAAAGTTAAATAGCATTTGGTCAGCCTGTCTCAATCTGTTCTCTCTGCCTCAACTAGGATGCCTTGATGATCTATGAATATTTTTTACTATTTTTCACCAAAAGTTGACTTGCTATTTCACACCTGCTGGTCAACTTATCTCTCTCTGTTTTTCTTTTTCTGTTCCTTTTCACTTTTCCTTAATGAATTTAACAGAACATACGTCCCATTACCTTGCTTTTAGTCATTGCAAGTGCATTTCAATTTGGTGTAAAAATAGCATTTTTCTGGGCCCATTATCCTTGGAACTTTTTGGCACCTTGTATTTATGAGGAGGTGAGGGAATTTCAGCGGTCAACTTCCAATTTGTTTATGAGATTTCTAGCAAAGCGTATCTACATATCTGTCTGGTCCAACAATAGATTACGCAACACCATGGACAATTCAATCATACTAATGTGCTAAGTATGCTTCATTGTCTTGTCGGACTGAGCCTATACCTAGCAATCTATTACATCTGTTGAAAATCGAAAGATTTGTAGAACAGTTAGATTTCATAGTTTGCAGTTCTTTGATACTCATTCATCGCAAACCCCATCTGAAACAAATTTTCTACTACATCAGAGAAATCCCAAACCTGATGGCTACATCAGTACTTTTCATAGAATTAGCCAGAACTTTGAGAAGTGACCTTATGGAAAACAACACATAACAGAAGCTAATGACTGGAAAAATCCATTATAATACTCCGCACAAGGATCAAACCCTGGTTGTGAAGGAGTTTTGCTCAAATTGAATCACAGATGGTCACTCCAAGCACCCCTCCTTTTGCTACTGGAGGCTGTTTGCAAAAAATGACAGTGCTCACAAGTGATTTATAGGAAAAGTATTTTTTAGATTAAACAAACCGTTTTGATCATATTTTTATGGTCCAACTTTATTCTTATTTGTGGTGTTCGCAAACTTGCAAACTCGTTTGTATCTAACTTGTTTTCCGAACATGCTTGTTGGCGGTTCTTTGCAAATAACGGGTACAAATTTCAGCGTCAATTTGAGTTTCAATAATGAGTAAACTTTGTTTAGCTTGAGCCCTGTACTCTGGTACAGCGTACTTTGTACCCTAATGATTGATTTCTAATGGCTGTGACGTTAATTAGAATTTAGTGTAAGTCGTAAGGCTAATTTGTACCCCTTGCTATGTATTATGTAGCCTGTAAGATGTATTTTGTTCATACAAGTCCCCATACAAAGTTTTAAGCAAACAAATACAGAAGTGTGTGTGCAAATGTTTGCATTCGTATGATCATGCTCATTCTTGGACATGTCTATTGTAGCATTGGTGGATCCCCTTATAAAAAATTATTCCGGAAATGTATTATTGTGATTTGTAATATATTCTTCATGGTCAGTTCATTTCAGAAGTTTGTTGAATTTTTATGTTAAATCCCATTGTCAACCTGATATATCAAGCTCCAACAATGTTCATTTTGCGATTAGAAGCTCTGCAGTCCTCAAAGTGATAAGAGTACTATGTAGATTTTAAGAGCATTTTGTGCTATTTATGTTCATTCAAACTCTCTAGGTAGAGACTTTTATGTTGTGTAGTGGTGCATGTACATGCTTACAATACTGGCATAGCACAATTTTCAGCCTGAGATTAGAAGCTCCGCAGCAGCATAGTAAGAATATGAAGTTCTGCAATATAGTCTCCTAGAACTGCAAGTTCAAAAGTTCGGTTTGAACACAATCACAGAGCTTGACTGAGGCTGGAAGCTTGCAAAACTTGAAAGTTACTGCAAAGTTTGTGTTAAAACTACATTGGGACTTCGATTAGCAAACATGTTTGTTTTATTATCTGGAGTTCTTTATCTTGGGTATTAGAGGTTGCCTTTTTCTTGGGTCACAAATTTTCTTGCCATGAACATTTTGCATTTTTCCGAGTTAGATTTTCTGCAAATTAATTATGGTTTATGGTCTTAGCAAGTTAACGTCTGACTGTTTCCTATGCATCACATACTTATATTGTAAGATGTTTTGAGTTCTCAATAATACAAAATAGGCTGGCAATATGAAGCTCTATATTCAACAAGTATATACCAAAGCTTCAGTTCATGCCTTTTGGTCATGTTTGAAGCTTTTGGGTCATTTTTTGGGTCTTGGATGAGGCTTCAATATTCTGCAATAGCACTAACTTTTTTGTGTAAGTTATCAGCCTTTTTGTCATGTTTGAAGTCGATAGCATCTTTCTTATGTCATTTGGCAACTTTGGTACATCTCAACAGACTTTCCAGTTGAACAAATGCTGGGGTATTCTCGTGTCGGTGAAAGCAATGTTGACGGGTCTTCCATAATTGGCAGAAAGGCAGCCTCTCAGTTGGAATCTGATGTGCATGAAATTGCTCAGCATCCCTTACCAGGATCTCTCTCAATGTTGTGGTCACAAAGAGATGAGGAGTTGTTGACATCTGCGAGATTATCTGGGGCAGCGCCTGTGAATTCGAACTCTAGAACTGCAGAAATTTCACTGACTTTACCAGGTACATCTGGACGTGAACTGGCTTTTGGACAACCCCATGCTGATCTTGGCATTTGGCCAAATTTGTTACATCCTGACATATCAACACGCTCCACACTTGCAAATGCTGTTGAAAGTTCAAATGTTCATCAATTAGAGCAACCTCAGCGTCAAAATTTATTACAAATTCGCAAACCTCTGCATGCCCTTTCACTTCAGCAACAGTGGCCTCAGCAGCAGTCGTCCTTATCACAGTTATTACCATCACAGCAGCTAGTTTATTCAGGATATGTCCCTGATCAGCTTCAGAACCAAAGACTAGGCCAAGATTCACAAAGTATGAGTGTACTACAGCACCGTCAGCAACAGCCACCTGTGCCAGTTTCCCCATCGACTTCGGTAATTGATCAGCTTTTGAGGTTGCAGCAGCAGCAGCAGTTGCCTCCAGAAGTTTTACTTGAGCAACTGTTGCACTCACATCAGCAAGTTCCTGCATATGATTATCGGCATGTACCCTCTGCTATGCCAAGTGTTGGGCTGTCTGGTCAGCCTATGCTGCGACACTTCCAAGACATCCAAAATGATGGACATTCACATCACCATCCAATTGCTAGCAAGGTTTCTAGTTTGGAGCAGCTGATCCTCCCTAGGCATCAGCAAGAACCAGTATTGGAGCATCAGATTCAAAATAGGCATGAAGATGATAGAGTGAAGCAGCACAATCTGCATGGGCTGGTGCATCTGCCTGTTGGTGAAAGACGTGTTTCTGGAGTTTGGGAAGTTGATGAGTTTGGTCAATTTGTGCGAACGCAGGCCTCAACTAACCTGCACTCATTTGAGTCGTGGCACCAGCAGCAACCTCATTTGGAACAATTTGGCCTTCCATCACCACAATTAATGCATTTTCAGGGGCAACCAGCTGAAGCACAGAGAGGATATGGTTTTGAGAAATCAGCCTCGGATGGCCGCGGCGCTTTAGAAGTCTCTCAACCTAGTAATACTTCGTTTGAAAAGCTTTTACCCATTTCTGGAGTTTCGATGATTGATGGACTCCCGACAAGATTGTCTGGACGTACAAAAGAGCAGAACTCAATGACCGAGATTCAGAAAAATCTGCAGATGGAAGTATCTCTGTCCTCAAAAAGGTTGGAGCAAGTCAATAGCCAATATCATGCTTATGCTCAAGATGCTCAGAAAAAGGCAGATCCTGGAGGCTGGTCAACATCTCTCTCTGGATTGCTTGGTGGCGAGTTAAAAGGTACCGATAATGTGCTCCAACCAGGGTTAGATCCTAGTTCATTCAAGACGTTGGATTCACAGAAAGGTAGTCTTAGCTTGGACCTTTTCAGGGAGTTGAAAAGTGGGGATCCATCCTTATTTCATGACAGCAAAGAAAAGTTAGATGTAGGTCATGTTCCTGGTGCTTTTGGTGATCACATTTGGAAAAGTCATCTGTTAGAGCGCCAGGAGCATCCTGAAAGTAGTCAATTTCCAAATTTTAATGATGCTTATCAACCTCCTGTACTACTGTCACCCAGCCCTCCAAGTGAACAACTAGTTTCAGTGTCAAAGTTTCTAGATAAACAAGGTTCCGTTAGGGAAAAGGCTGGAGGACAGGCTCTAGGATCATTGTTTATTGAGTCTGAGACAACAGAACTTAAGGGATTTTCTGCAACTACCTGGAATCGTGGTTCTTCAGATGGCATAAAATCGCTTTCAGAAATTCTCAAAGAAGAAGCCAAGCAGCAGAAGGCAGATGACAGACCTCTTGCTGACCATCAGCAGATACCCTCCTCGGTTGGAACTGTTACTCCAGCGGCAGGGGGTCCTTGGGCACACACTAATGCTCAACAAATGAAATCGTTGAGAGAAATTCAGGAGGAAGAGCTTATGTCAGCCGGCCTCCTCCAAAGTAACTATCCCTCAGTTGAAACCCATCTCGAACTTGAGAAATTAAATGATCCTTGGGTTGGTGCTTCTTTTGATGAGATGGTGGAAGTGTCAAGTTTGCATCATGATGTTTCAGAGGACTCAAAAACTGCATCAAATAGGAAGCTTGTTGATGAGGTTTCAACCAGACCTAGCACACAAGCTCAAGAAACGTTTACATCAATGTCTACTCCACAGCCTGTTACTGTAGTTGATGAAAGTGATTTCGTGGAACCCAAAGAGGCAAAGAAAAATAAGAAACGAGCAAAAGGAAAGGGAGCTGGTAGCAAGGCAACCTCTGTTGTGACATGGGATTCTCAAACAACGTCTTTAGTCCCTGCAAAGGGCTCTACTGTACGTCAAAGTCAGCAAGATTCAACCAAAGAAATATTTCCTTCTCCTCCTCCAGGGCCCTCCTTGGCAGACTTTTTACTTGTAAGAAATGAACCAGCCAATAATCAGCCATTAGCAGCATGGTCTGTCAGTGCAAATAAGCAAGCAAAAACAACCAAGTCGTTGAAGGAGATCCAGGAGGCAGAAAAGCAAGCAAGGGAAGAGCAGGAACGTCAGTTTAGAGAATCACAACAGAAGCAGTCACTAGCTTCTGCCACCCCTAAGCCAACTATCATTCGATCTCCGAGTATAGGAAG
The DNA here is from genome assembly GCA_029204225.1 of Diphasiastrum complanatum. Classification (NCBI taxonomy): domain Eukaryota; kingdom Viridiplantae; phylum Streptophyta; class Lycopodiopsida; order Lycopodiales; family Lycopodiaceae; genus Diphasiastrum; species Diphasiastrum complanatum. The sequence goes on from CM055114.1 coordinate 33,602,583, forward strand.
TGCTGCCTGGCAGAGATTTTCAGCTCCTGTGTCTTCTCAACCAGCAGCTCCGATCCAAGTGGACAGTGGTACGAAAAGTACACCAGTGGCAATACCTGGAAGTGCACCTTCCAAATCCAAGATCGGGGTATTTGAGGATGATGATGAGTTATTTTGGGATTATGGTCAGGATATGACATCGACCATTGGAACAGTCAAGAATGCGTCGAAGTCAGCTCGGTGAGTTCCAATTTTCTTGTTTGTATGAGTGTAGTGCTTGCTTTTGCAGGAGCTTTCAAGGTTTGGGTTTGGCTCCCTAGCTTCTGTTTCTTTAGGACTTCCTGCGATTTCTCACATGTGACAAGCTCCTGAGATCTAAGAAACCCTTTTCACTGATGATTTAATCTTACTATGTATTTATGAATTTTGTTGAACATTTAAGCTGTAGCTATTGATTGTTCGCGAGCTGTCCCCACTTAATATTGAATTCTGTCGATTTCTGGCTTGGTGGCTCTTAAACTTGTGCAGGCAACAGTACCCAGCGCTTGGAGCTGCCAAAAGTGCATCTGTGAAGGGCGGCCAAGTGAAGGCATCGGCTGGATCTTCTTCTGTTTTGTCTGTTGATGCCGCCGATACTTCTTCTCAAACAAATGCATCAGAATTTCCATCATTATCTGCAGTATGTTCTTCCAAGAACAAATCGAACATTTCAAAGGAAAAAAGACAAATGAGTAGCAATCGACTTGGTGATGGTACGTCTTGCATTTCACAGGACTTTGTTTTTATAAATGCGACAATCACTAATGCTGTTATAAGCAATGTGTTTTACTGAACTTGACTAAAATGCGGCACCCTGTAGTTATGCATTTCTGTACGTTTTGAAAGACCATGGTTGTCACTAATTTTTTTGGTTTTTGTGCTATGGTTCCTTTGGATTATATATGCACATGCTTATAGATATCTGTCCACAGAATTTGTGCCAAAAAACTCAATAAGATGTTTTGTTAGATGTGCCGAAATCTCCAGGGACTCAGCATATGTCAGCCATCATACAAGGAAAAGCTTTTCGTCAGTGGTGTGAAGCTGAAATAAAAAAGCTCACTGGAAGTAATGGTATCTTTCACGAGTTTGTTTACTGGAGGCTTTGCTTGGTTGATGTTTCTGTCTAGTTTTAAGATCCGTGTGCACTGAAAATTTGAGTTAAACATGACAGGCCTGTTTGTTATAGAGGTTTGAACTCAAGTTTTATGTCTCCTCTTTTACGTCAGTTCCTTGACTATCTGTCCTTAGACATGACCCTTCTGGAGTTCTGCGTTTCACTGCCTTCTATTTCAGAGGCAGAGGAATACATCAGCCACTATCTTGGGAATGATGATAAAACTCAGGCCTTCAAGGTTGAATTTTCAAGACGAAGAGGACAGATTCCAGCTGAAGTAGTTCAAGCAACATTTGGTGTCAGTGATGCAGTCATCAGAAATGATTCCGAGTCTGAAAGAGTCACTCGAGGTGTGAAAGTCGAAGAGATGCATATTGGATCATCCCTAGTTGCGAAACCTGATGAAGATAAAGGAATGGTGGCAGATACAAATCAATCAGCAAGTTCCTTGGCCAGTGCCAAGGGAGGGAAGAAGAAAGGAAAGAAGGGAAAGAAGGTAGTCGACCCTTCTTTGTTAGGGTTTAGTGTTACAAGCAACCGTATTTTGATGGGAGAAATACAACACATTGAAGATTGACCGTAAGGTATAAGGAACAAGTGAAATTCTTCGTTGATCCTTGCAGATGGTAGTTTTTAATTCTGCGGAGGACATGTACAGGAAAAGAAGTTGGAGCGAGTAGAGTAGATAATTTTGTAACACAACATTTGAAATGTTTGAGACCCAAAAGGGCCTCGAGTGTATTATCCCCTCAAAGGAGGTAGGTTTTAGCTTTTAAACAGTTGTTAGAAATGGGACCCATTTGTGTCCTTCAGCTTTCATCTTGATCCGTGTACTGGCAGGTGGTTATCGGGATAACCACTGATTACAGTATAAAGTTTTCTGACCAGATCAAGGGAAGACTTGTACTGCAGTGCCTGTTATCTTAATTTGAGAGAGTATATTTCTAAAGGTCCTGAAAAGTCATGTAAAGCTGAGTAACTCAAAGACAGCTAGGACACTGATGGATGGTGGCTGCTGGTTTTCTTCTGAAAATTTGAGTTAAAATTCGTATAATAAAATGATTCTAACAGCTGTAACGCAAGTAGGTTAAGTTCTTTTTCTTCTTTGTGGTCGTATGAAAGAATGGATGTAACTATTTCAAAGTAAGTGAAATTTTAGCTTATGAATTCTCTTAGTTAGCAGCTACACATTTATATTTTCATTATACTGACATGGCCATCTTACACTAGACTACTGAAAAACTGGGTGACGTGCTCTTGAACCCCTTATAAGGCGATAGGGCCTACCCGTTAAGTGCCACCCCACTTGTCGACACACACATACATGCATGCACGAACTCCCAAATGCACACAGCATGCATGGACTCACAAATGCACACAGCATGTGCATGCACCTTAGAAGCCCGTTCCGAGCCAAAAGGGTCGGAACGTACAGTACGTTCCGGAACGTACTGTACGTTCCAGAACGAGTTTATTTACAATCTAAAAATAATAAACATAATACCCTGCTGGCCCGCGACTTCACCATTTCACAACAGCGAGCAGGGAAAGTGCGCCTACATGCAGTTTGATGAGACTGCATAACTTCCTCACCTCTGAAATGGTGAATAATATGGTGCAATGTCTCTTTCCTAATGCATTAAATGCGGGATTCATAGTTTTTTCCACGGATCTGTTTCCAATAGATAAGGGGAGATCAGTGTTTCATATGCACAGAATTGGAGATATGGTGTTAGTTGGTATGCTCCCAACAACCAATGGCTGGATTCTCATTAACTCAGGAGCCTTTTGCGACAGTTGTTGCATTAAGTGATATTGCCATTTCATGTTTACAATGTAATCTCACTCCGGCTCTTAATGTTTACAATGCAATCTCACTCTGCCATCTTACCAATTTGCCATCCTCAATATATGCTCTTACATATTCGGAAGTGATAATTAACGGATTAAAGTATTGAAGTCTAGTAATTCTTTGTATAAGAAATATGTTTTTGTTTTAAAGGGCCCGTTCTGGAACGTGTTCCGTTCCGGAACGGGCAACTAAGGCATGCACACAAACACACACTAGCCGTGCTAAAGTTTCACCATGTACAAAGCTGTTTTGCTAATATATGTGGCCTCAGATTTCTACTTGAGAGAGGGAGAGAGTGATTCTACACTAAGTTTTTTGGAGAGATTGTGAGATAATGCTCATTACACTTTAGCTACTTTCTCTCTCTACTCGAGACCTCATGCATGTATTCTCTCTCTACCCGAGAGCAAGCCTTTCCTATACTTAGTTTTTTCATCATGACTTGCTTTTACATGCAAACGTACTTTGTTGAATTATTTATGCATGTTCTATGTGCTCTTTCCTTAGAAGTTTCAAGATAGATTGTAGAATCAATCAAGTGCAAGATCTTTGTGCAATCACACACATCTTAGGAGTGTTCAATTTCAGACATGTGGGGGTGCCCAAATGTGTGATTGTGATCTCCTAACATGTGGTGATTGCACAGAGATCATACATAGATTGAAAACCAAGATCTATTTCATCAATCTAAGGCAAGAGCACTAAAAATCAAGCATATATCAATCATACAAGTACACTCACGCCTGTGGAGACTTGTGCAACAAAAAAATAACTTTAAATTTTTTTTTCTCTCGGGTAGAGAGAATCCAACAAACTACACTCAAGTAGAGAGAGAAGATCAAAATTGACTCAAAATGTGTAGAAATCTCATAACTCAATAAAACTTACATTGAATTGATCTAAGTCACATATAAGTAGCAATCTAGGATGAAGGGTTTAGTAGCTTGTTCTTCCTTGTAAAGGCACCCTTTAGGCATCACATATGTCTTGTTGAAATTCGAAATGAACTATTGCCTTCTTTGCAATGGTCTCTTCCCTCCTAGAGAATATCCACAGGGCCTTTGGGAAGACTAAAAGGGAAAGCTCATACTGCTTACAAGACAAACACAATGGAAATCACACAATGGAGAAACCAGCCAACCAAGTAGAAGCAACCAATCAACTCTAGAAGCTTCACCCCCAAGCAAAGGAATAGGAAGCATGAAAGTAGAGTAAGAGCCTAGCAATGGATCAACCACAAATGTGAGTAGTAGGGCGAGTTTGGCCTCCTTATATAGAGCCTAGAATCACCTGTGCACATATTCATGCAAGGTCCTAACTCCCCTATACATAGTTTCATCTATAATAGAGTCTCTATGCATGGATCCTCTATTCATAGAATTGCTATTGATAACTCTATACATGCACACACTATCTCAAACCTTGTACTAATTCCGTTTAGTGTGTTCTGGGCCTCACAAGGATATTAGTTACTTTCAGGTCACGTCCAGTATGACGGGGCATAACTAACAGCTTGTTTCAGTGGACAACCGTGTATCCAAGACTAGGACTATACTAAATCCTATGTACTAGTCATGGACACAACACTCTTCCCCCCTTGAACTGCTCCTATCCTCAGAAGCTGAACTTAGAAAAATTATTCTTTATGCTATCAACTCTCTCCCACGAATCATCATCCTCAATATGACCTTTCCACCGAATTAAGCACTCAGAGATAGAACGATATCTCTATTGTTTATTCTGGTTTTGAGCACTTTCATAGGTTCCAAAGGCTTACTAAGTGAAAAATCTTTCAAATGGGATAAATCTTTATCTGATTCAACTGTATCGCCTTCATGTCAATCTAGTTTCAAATGACTTACATGAAATATTGGGTGTGCAGCCGATTTTTCTTGAAGATCAAGTTCATACGTCAAAGAACCAATTCTACGTACAATCTTAAACGGTCCACAAAAACGGGTAGACAGTTTGTAATGCTTTCCTGTACGTAACGTCTTAGAATCTTTTAGAATTCTAAAATATACCCCAGTCATCCACTTTAAAATCTCTTGGAGATCTCTTAAGATTGGTATAGTGTTTAGCTCTATCTTGAGCACTACAGATACTATCCTTAGGATCTGGGCTAATTCAGAAGCCTTTATAGTTGACTTAACTGGTATGAAAGTAGCTAACTTAGTTAACCGATCCACTACAACTCAAATAGAATCATTTTGCCGTTGGGTCTTAAAAAGTCCAACTCCAAAATCCATAGATATGTTTTCCCATCTCTTATCAAGGATATCTAACAGATGCAACAAACCACCAGCCTTATGGCGTTCAGCCTTTGCTAATTGACAAGGCTTGCATTTAATCACATATGACTCGACATATGATTTGAGCTTTGGCCAATAAAACTCTCTTTTAACCAAGTTCACTAGAGTCCTGTGTATACCGGGATGTCCTACACAGGGTATGTCATGGCATTCAAACAAAATCTTGTGTTTGAGCTCCTCATCCCCAGGTACACAAACTTTCCCATTCCAAAATAGCAATCCATCTCGAATGGTAAACTGTCTCACAATCTTCTTATCTTTCTTTGTTAGTTGAGTCCCCTGTGTACTCGACTCAATACTGTCTACATTCCTTCCAGTCTGAACAATGTTCCAAATATGACCAAAATGGGAGTCTAATTCATATTTTCCTCTCAACGAAAGATATTGATCCGTGAAAATCTGGGTGCATGACAACTCTTTCAGTTCATCGATCCGACTAAGAGCATCTGCAACTTGATTAGAGCTGTCTCTTATGTAACAAATTTCATGATCAAATTCTTGCATCAATTCCCCATCGAGTTTTCCTCCCCCAAAAGATCATGCTGATTGCAAAAATACTTAAGAGGCTAGTGATCCATGTACACTATAAACTTACTACCATACAAGTAGTGTCTCCAGGTTTTAAGTGTATGGATTACTGCAAACAATTCCTTTTCCTGCGTAGTATAATGCAACTGAGGACCAGTGATTTTTTTTGCTTTTAAACGCCAGTGGCCTATCCATTTGTAATAGAACCGCTCCAATTGCAATAGTACTTGCGTCAGTCCTCATGACATAAGATCAGTCTGGATTTGCAATTTGTAACACGGGAGCTGAAACAACAAGCGGACTAAATTGATTCCTCTCTTTCTTTTAATTTAACAATCCCTTTTGTCAGATTATTGAGCGGAGCTGCTACCTTAGCATAGTCCTCAATAAATCTTCTGAAGAAAACGGTAAATCCTAAAAATGATTTAATTGCTTCACAGTTCCCGAAATTGGCCACTCAATCACTATCTTGATTGTATTCTCTTCAATCTTGATCCCATTAACTGTGATTTTATGACCGAGATAAAACAATTCTTGCTTAAAGAATTCACACTTGGACTCTTAGCGTAGAGTAACTCCTGCCGGAGTTTCATCAAGACGATTCTCAAGTGCTCTATGTGTTCCTTAAAGGTTTTATTGTAGACGAGAATATCATCTAGGAATACTACCACAAACTTCCCCAAATATGGATGAAAGAAATCTTTCATCATTTGCTGGAACGTTGTTGGAGCATTCGTTAACCCGAAAGGCAATACTAAGAACTCATAATAACTAAATCTAGAACGAAATCATGTCTTTTGGACATCTTCCGATTTAATTCGTTTTTTATGGTACCCTAACCTGAGATCTATCTTGGTGAAATACTGAGCTCCACCCAAGCAATCTACAAGGTCATCCATCCTGGGTAACGAATATTATTCTTGACAATCACATTATTTAACCCCTTGTAATTCACACACATCTGGAAACTCCATCTTTCTTTTCTTTTAGAAGAACAGGGTGCCCCATGGTGATTTACTAGGTTGCATATGTCTCGTCCTCAAATAATTTTCTATTTGATTTGAAATCTCTGTCCCCTCTTTTTGAGAAAACCTATAAGGTTGTCTAGAGACATGTTGACTTCCTGAAATTAACTCAATCATGTGAGGTAATTCAGATGGAAAAACATCTCTAAATTCATGTATGATCTGTTTTTTCATTGCTTGTTCATGATCTAAATTTACTGAGTTAAGAATTGTTGAGAATTCACAACCATTTAGATACATTTCAGGAACATTCACAACTGAAATAGCAAATATAGAAAAAACTTCATGTTGTGAATAGTCCAATGCTTCCATTTCATTAACTGTAGAAACCTTATCCAACGGACGTACAAAATTACTGCCAAATAATGTAACTACCTTATCACCCTCCTTGAAAGTGAGAACATGTTTTTCAAAATCAAGTATCAGAGAAGGTGATTTACTAAATAACCATTCATATCCCAAAATTAAGTCAGTATGGGCTATGTCTAAAACATGAAAATTAACTAATTCTATGTGTCCTTACATCAAAACTGGGAGATTCGGGACTTTTACGTTCCAAGTCTCCAAATCTGCTCCTAAAGCTAGATAAACTTTATATCTATGATTGTTGGCTTCAGTTTCCAAGCTGAGTTTTTGCACAAGACGAGAATTAATAAAATTATGAGTCGATCCACTGTCCAAGAGAATACTCATTGATCTTTAACTGTGCCAGTTAAACAGAAAAGTTCATTAGGCAAGAAAGAAGCAGTATTGAAAGAACATTCACACTCACAATTTGTCAGGTTAATTTCCAAAGCCTTACCGTTACCTCCTGGGATCTCAATCATATGAGCTGACATTTTCTTCCTTTCTGGACAAAACTTCATTATATGTCTAGGCTTCTTACAGGAAAAACATAAGTTTTCTTTTTTAGTCTTTTCTCGGGACAAATTTTCTGAATCTCTTTTTCTTCGGTTTCCTGGGTTCCGATACTGCTTGATCCAATTTGTCAAAATATTTTACTTGGTCTGGACCGTGCTTCTTCCCCTTCTTGGTTTTCAAAGCGGTTGGAATTTGTGCAAACTGCTTCTTGGATGCCACCACTGTGGAATCATATGTTTTCGAAATTCGAAACGCATCCTCGAGGCTTTGAAGCACATTTCGCCTGCATTCATTTTGATAGTCGGCTGACAAACCTAGGACAAACTGCCATAGTGTCAACTTTACATCAAATAATGGAACCCTATTCATAGGCCCATGAATTCCTGGATATAAGAGTCTAAGCTCTTAGTACCCATTTTTCAGTTCACAAATTTTAGGTAGTAGTCAATGTCATCAGCAATCACAAAAGCTTTTTTGAAGACTTCCGCAAACGCATCCCAGGTAATTGGCTTCACCGGACTTCCGCAAACGCATCCCAGGTAATTGGCTTCACCGGTAAATCTTGCCACCATGATGACGCTTTGTCACATAAGAACAACATGACATTTTTAATTTTCTTCTCATCTGAAACTCCATGCAGGCTGAAGTAATTGCCCCACTTAACAAGCCAGTCTTCGACGACTTCAGGTTTCTTCTCCTTCTTCTCTCTCGAGTAAATCTCCGGTTGAAAACCGAGATTGGGCGAAGATACCAATTTGACCTGGTTCAGAAGAACCTCCATTTGCCGATCTCTCATCTGATTCTGATTATTCATATTGTTGAGCACGTACTCAATTGTTGGCAAGTCACCATATAGGATGGTGCAGCTGGATTTGCAACTTCTTCGACCATCTTGATTTATCTATTCCTACTAAATTAGTTAATAACCAATTAACTATTAGTGAAGTATAGTTGACCAAAATTTGACTGAAATTGACTCCAGTATGGTCAATTCACTAATTTTAGTACATTTCATAGATGAAACTAGAAAAAAACTGAAAATTTTGAATGTTCAAATTTTATTTTATTTTATTTTTTAAAAAATTTACGTAATTAAAAATTTGTCAAAGCCACGGTCAGTATTTAGGCAATCGAAATCGAAAAAACAATTCACTATTTGATTCCTAATCTTACTGAATTATTGTCTATCATGCATGCATGGCAACGAAGCAAAGGACCAAGACAATTATTAGTTACACATTTATGAAAATATTCTTGTATTGTAGTTTTGGTATATTATCTCATGTGCCACTAAACTTTGATTCACTTATTTTAGTTCAATTTGAGACTTTACAAAACTTTTCAGCTCATATATCATTTATGTGTAACTGTTCTACACATACGTTAATAGTGTTTACACTTCTCTTGCGAGAGAAAAGAAATTGCCAACTTGGTAGAAATCTTGTTTGTAAGATTTGAATTTCATTTAAAAATTGATGCCCAAGGGTAGTCGATCCACGAATGGAAATTGTCCAAGGTGAGATTTTGCAATTGGTGTTTTCTTATTTCAAGTTGTCTATGCTTGACGAAGCATAGGTTTTAATAAACTGCTTAAGTAGCAGATTTTGGCTTTGCATTTTCAGACTTTCAATAGTGAGAGGAGATTGAAGATTTCAAGCCTTAGAATAATGAGCTAAAACTTTTTCTATCGGTATGCTGTTATTTTAGCATATTCCTACAAGATTAACTTGATAAGCCCTCATTGTGCAATTTCATCACACATAATTAGGTTACCTAGTAGAAGAGGTCATAGAAACCTATTATGGTGCAAGGCTTTAACATGCGAGCATAGTGATATTTGCCCTTTATAGCCCACTCAACAAGGCCATTATCAAAGAGCTTGTAAGTAGATGCACGTGTATATGATTATCCTCTAGTAACCATTAAGTTGCTTCAATATTTTTATAGAAAGACTAGCAATTTTATTAATCACAAAAACAACTTCATATATAAGTTATATGAGTGAAACATACATGCAATATGCGCAACATACATGCAACATGCAAATTTGAAGAATGTTGTTAACTTAATCGAAGGATAAGAAAATTTTGTGGACAACGGCACTGATGGCCATAAATTCGTCAATGGTTCCATTTTGATTGGTAAAGTGCTCATCAACTCACTCTCAAAACTACAATATTAGCTGAATTAAAAGGTCGTCAAACTACTCAAACTTCAAAAATGATAGCACAACCACTCACAACTTAAATAGATTCATTAAGAACATTTCATACTTCAAATACTCAATTCCAAAGAGTGGAAATAGAGTTTTGTTAGTCATATTTCAAAACCAACCTAAATATGACAGGCAACAACTTCACCAAATAAGGCAAAATTGGAATTATATAAAAGCTGACCATAATAAGTATCAGAATCCAACACGGTGCAATTTCAAAGCTAACATAGCACATGATATATGTCTATACACACACACACACACACACACACACACATCATTGCAATATGAATTGCACTGGGAACAGGCTTGATGTCCTTACAATGAGTGAAAAGTAGATCTAGTATTGTAACATGGCTAAAAAGCAGCAAAACATTTTCAGGCCATTTCTAAGGCCACAACTATTGTGAGTGTGTTGTGTGCAATGAGGCTTTAGTGCCCTAATACTGAAAACTGTCTATACTGGTGAAAAAAAATTTCTCTCTTTTTTTTTTTTTTTTTTTTTTTTTTTTTTTTATGAGGGACGGTGTCAAGTTAGTGGTGATGGGGAAAAATCTTCTTGGCTTTTTTATGTCAGTGAGTGGTACTAATTCAAATGTATACATTCATTGCAGATCATCCATCTTTTCCAGGATGATTACAGCTCTCCCAACTCTCTGTTCAAATTGATCCCATTCACCTCAAACTCCACAGGCATAAGTGGCTTTTCGTATCCTCCTATCTGATCCAACTATATGTACAAAGGGTAAATATCTTTCAGCAACTGTTCATCCTTCAAAGAAGTAGTGATGTCTCAAATTTGTTATCTCAACGCATGTAAAACTACCATGTGGAGACTTTTGCTTCTCTCATTTGTCATGCTTCTGAATTCTTCATTGTTTGGTCGGTTTCTAGTGCCTCATCCATTGGGTAATGGAGTCACTCCCCTCCCCACTGTACTGTTTCTATTTCCAATTTTCCTCTCTCAATCCCTTTTCAATTATGCACCTATACAATCATTCATGCCCATAGGAGTATTTAGCAAATGCCCAATGCAACTCAGAATTATGCAAAGATGCAATGAAAATGTATGCATGGAAAACTGAGACTTGCAGCAAATGCTCATCACACTGTGTCTAGTATGTGATGCATAATAGTGAGGTGGGTGTTTATAGTGCATTCCTACACATTTCTGTTCGTTTGTTTTTCAGTGTAATTGGAGTCAACTTCAGGCACATCTACAAGGGCTGGGTCATATAGTACTAGGTCAGCTCCTAGTTCCATTGGTTCATTGGGGTTGTACCACCATTGGTTTGTTTGTTTTTCAATTCTCCGGTGTAATTGGAGTCAACTTCAGGCACATCTACAAGGGCTGGGTCGTATAGTACTAGGTCAGCTCCTAGTTCCATTGGTTCATTGGGGTTGTACCACCATTTAGCAAGGTGAACTTTGGTGGGTTTTGACTTAGGACCCCAAGGTTGTAGTAACCATCTCTGTAGGCAGTAGGCATAGTGACCGGCCAGTCTGATGATGTCATCTTTGTGGTGCGTGACAATAACCAAGAATCTCCATAAACTTTCACAAGAGTCCTTGTAGTTCTCAAAGTTACTTGGGATGAGTGGCTATCTGAATCTGAGCTGAGAACTAGTGGATGGCCACAGCTCAAAGCCCTGATTGTCTAGTGAAAATTCCATGGGAGGCAGATACAAACAATAGGCGTCGAAATTTTTGTAGAATGGGCTGTCTGACAAAATCTCCTTTTTGTGCACTGGATATGAGGGTAGAGGATCATGGGAACTCTGCGGTCTGACTGGCCCCTTTGCTGTCTCGTATCTCTGATACTCATGCAACTGCCTGGCTAACATAGTTGTGGTAGTTTCGGTTGCAGCTAGTTCCACTTTGGTGTTGGCTACGATTTTTTCTTGCCTTTTGTACTCCTCCCTGTGGCTTATATGTTTTCGGTCACTAGTCTCCTTGAGTTCAGTGTACTTTTGCTTCCAAGAGTTTTCCTCCTTATTGGCACCGTTCAGTTCATTAGTAGCTCTGATTCGGAGGTCTTTCGCATTTTTGAGCTCTTGTTTCAAGTTGTGGATTTCTTGGGCATGTCGTTCTTGTTCTTTGGAAAGTATTGCAGCCATTGCCTCACTTGATTTCTTAGGTTTTTGATTAACAGACGTCTCATCTCCTCTAGTAGTCATGTCCTGGTGAACAAGATTCCTTGTGTTGCTTTAGAAGTTGGTTGGGACAATGCAGTGGTGTTAACAACATGTAGTATATTTTTCCAATTCAATTTTTTTTTAATATGATTCACGGTATGTCAACCGAACTAAAACTCAAAAATATCAGAAACTCAAAAAATTGGAAAATCATGAATATTTGAAAAATGAGCTCGAAAAATTTCCAAAAAAACTCAAAAGATTTCAGGGAGATTTGAAAATCTCAAATTGATTCGAATAACTGAAAAATTCCTAATAATCCGTAACTCGAAAAAATCTCGAAAACCTCGAAAAACTTGAAAAACCAGTGATACTCAAAAAATTTAAATATCGTGAAAATCTCAAAAATCAAAAACCTGAAAAACACTCCAAAATTCCTCAAAAATTACTCGAAAACTCTAAAAAAACACTCAAAAAATTACTCGAAAACCCTAGAAAAAAACTCAAAAATTACTCAAAAAAACTCAAAAATTCCTGTCTCAAAAAGATCTCGAATAGTCTCAAAAATTTGAAAAAATCTCGGAACCACTTGAAAAAATCTCGAAATGTCTCGAAAAGATCTCGAAACGACTCAAAAATTCAGGGACTCCCGCCTCGAAAAAGTCTGAAAATTGAAAACTCGAAAAATTTGCGAAGATTGCAAAACTTGAAAAATTCGTGAAAACTTCGAAACTTGAAAAAATTGCGAAAAATTCGAAGAACTCTTGAAAATTCGCGAAAGTCTCGAAAATCTCAAATACTCAAAAAATTCAAGGAAATTCGAGAGACTAGAAAAAGTCCAGAAACTCTGAAAAATTTCTAAATAGCTGTAATTTCAGCAGATGCAATTTTTTTTTTTAATAGATCGACAGTAGGTAGTCGGCCAACTGGGTAGTAGACAGTAGGTAGTTGGCTAGTTGGGTGTGCATATCCCCAAGTCAGTTTCTTACTCCAATACAATCCACCAAAGGAATTTGTTATTAATGGTCTTAATCTCCTAGGTACACTTCATTTTGCGGGGTTATAGGACATATATACAGTTTTTGTTACTGGTACTACTGTGGCCAGTTCATCTAGGATGTGTTCCTCGATGATATTCACATCGATGACCGGACTCCCTATTTCGTAATGAGACCTACAACCTTCTTCATACTCACAATCTACGTTTATTTTTTGGATGAGTTTTTGTTCATATAGAAATTTTAGAAAGGAAAGCTCATCGTTGCTATCCAATTCCCAAAGTTGCTTGGAATTGACTGTACAATCCAAACTGGTATCATCCCATACAAAGCTATACACGTTGGAGTTTATGGTCTCTGAGAGTGGGTGGAGCAATTCCTATTCCCAAACTTGGTAATCCATACTTTCAATGGCCATGGTAGATAATTCAGATGTTCTGCAAAAGAAAAGAAAAATTTGGTATTATACCCCTGTACATGGTACGACTCTATTTACACATAATATGGCTTGATTTTGTCAATGTTCACACGAGTTTTGAATGAGCCTCCTCCTATTTCAGCTAATTTAGTTGTATTGTTGTCATACAACTTTTTGATCACATATGGCCCAGTCCAATGCATACCAAATTTTTGAGGCATTAGTTCGTGCCTAGTATCATAATACAAGACTAGTTGGCCTTGGCTAAACTTATAATTAGGAATTCTTCTATCATGCATTGTTTTCATGATGTTTTTGCGGATTTCTTGATGTACTAAGGAGGTCAATCATTGCTCGTCCAACTCTTGTAAAATATCGATATGCTGTTGAATGGACTCTTTCCTACCCAGATTATGAGACATAGCCAGTCTCAGGGATGGTAATTCTATCTCAATAGGCAGGATACATCCTTGTCCATATACCAAGAAAAAGGTAGTGTGATTTGTACTAGTTTTGTAGGTCACATTGTAGGCCCACAAAGCAGCATATAATTTCTTATCCCAGTCCCTTTTATTTTTTAGCTACTATTTTTCGTAGGATAGACATCAACTGCTTGTTTGTACTTTCGGCTTGTCCATTCACTTGAAGATGATAGGGAGTACTTTTCTGATGTTTAATCAGTAGTTGTTTCGTCAAACTCTCTATGATTTTGTTCAAAAAGTGGGTTCCTCAATTTGAGATTAGTTCTCTAGGAGCTCCAAATCTTCCAATGACTTGTTCTAACAGGAATCATGTTGTTTCTTTGGCATTCTCTTTAGGCACTGCCTTTGCTTCAGCCCACTTAGTAAAGTAGTCTATAGCTGCGATAATATAGTGTTTTCGAGATGAAGATGCTGGGTAAATTGGACTATAAATTCAATCTCCCATTTTTCAAATGGTATTTGAACTTGGATAGGAATGAGGGATCTAGTCCAATTTACCCTGGTCTCTACACGTTGGCAAATGTCACAAGCTCTAGCATGAGCATGTGCATCCTTAAATAATGTTGGCCAACAATATCCTACTCTTAAGATTTTCTGAATTGTTAGTTGACCAGCAAAGTGTCCGCCGCAGGCATAATCGTGACATTTCTCTAGGATGAAACTTGTCTCTTCAGGAGTCACACATCTTCTATAAATTCCTTCTACTCCTCTTCAATATAGGATTCCATTTATCAATGCGAAATTTAAGGCTTGTGTACGTAGCCTTCACTTCTCTTGAGGAGTCATTGTGTCCAGTGTTTTTAAAGTAGACAGATAGGTAGCTAAATTAGCATACCATTTTGTGATCATGGTAATGTCTACTTGCAATAGGTCATGTAAATGATCATTTTTCCAATCACTATCATTGGTTGTAATATTTCTCAACTCGCAAATGCAGTCATTTAGACCTTGTAATCGCGGTGGTTTGCTTTGCAAGTCATAATCAAATTCTTGCAGTGACAAATCCATTTCATTAAGTGACCAGGTGGTTCCAACTTGTTCATCATTAATGTCACTGCTTCGCTCTTTGAAAAAAACGTTACTTTCTTGTGTAGAAGATAGTGTCTAAATTTAGTAGCAGCATATGAAATCCCTAAACAAATCTTCTCAGCTTTTGTATACTTGAGTTCTGCTGCATTTAGCTTACGACCAACAAAGGTGATTGGATGATAGACTTTATCCCATATTTGAGCTAGACAAATGTTGATATAGGTGTCTGTAGTACTAGTGAACTCATAAAATTTGCGATCATACATCGGTGGTTTCAATATAGGAGCTTTTGCTAAAGCTTCTTTCAGGTTTTGAAAAGATTGTTCACATTTCTCATCCCAATTCCACTCAGATTCCTCTTTCAATAACCTAGTCATAGGGTATGTTATTGAGGCATAGGCAATCACATAGTTTCTATAATAGCCTATCCCCCTTAAGAAAGATTGTAATTGGGTAACAGTGGAGGGTGACATAATGGCTAAAAGCATCGCGATTTTTTCTGGATCAATGACTATACCATAACGACTGATAACATGCCCTAATAGCACACCGTAGGGTACTCCAAATATACACTTGTTGGCATTCAGGGCTATACAAGTAGTAGCACACTTCTAAAATATATTTTTCAAGTATTTCCAGGTGTTCTTTAATAGAAGATGTTCCACATAAATCATCCATAAAGATTTTCAAATTTCTATCCAAGATATCCTCAAAATTTTCATTCATAAATCTTTGATATGTGGCTAGGGCGTTTGATAAACCGAAAGGCATAACGTGATAGGCAAAAACTCCAAAAGTGGTGGTGAAAGTGGCTTTAAGCTTATCTTCTTAGGCAATGGCTATTTGGTTATATCCAGCAAAACAATCCATGAAAGAGTAGATTTCTCTCCCTACCAATTCTTCTAGCACTTGGTCTATAAAAGGCAACGAATAATAGTCCTTTCTCGTATGCTTGTTTAGTTGCTTATAGTCAACACAGACTCGAATTTGAGTAGAATTCTTTTGGGGTCGTGGGACTATTGGCGAACACCATTTAGTATTGTCCACAGGAAAGATCAATCCAACTCCTTTCAGTCGTTCTAATTCCTTCAATACTCCTTCCTTCATGTGAAATGACAACCTTCGTTGTTTCTGCCTAATGGGTTTAGCATCAGGTTTCAAGGGTATAGTATGCTTTACTAAATCTAGAGGTATTCCTTTCAGATCTGAATAATTCCAAGCAAATATGTGCTGATATTTCTTGCACAGTTCCTCATAGGTTTTCTTGTCTTCGAGGCTTAGGTGGGCACCTACTTTGATTTTCTTAGGTTAATCCTCTGTTCCAAGGTTTATAAGACAGATATCAGGTTTTCTAACCTTGGGAGGGAATTCATCTGGGGTATTCCACTCTAAGCCTAGTACATCCCTCAATTTTATATCGTCATCTGTTGATGTTTCAGAGCTGGTATCACTATCAGTGAGTTCTTTCCATTCAGGTGCTCTCTTAGATTGAGGCACTTCTGGGTATCCATCAACCACTACTCTTTTTTCCGAAAACTAATACTCCAACTGGGATATCGACTATACAGTTACTTAGTCGAAGCCAGGGACGTCCTAATAGGATAGAATATCTCCTACTACCGGGATTCATCTTCATAACGTAGAAATCGATGTAGGTGGTCTTTCCAGCTACGGTAATTGGAGTATGTTTCAATTCTCCATCAGGTCTTATAACAGAGTTATTGGCCAACTTCAATGCTGTTAAAGTGACAGGTTCAAGTTCAAATCCTAAGCGATTGAACAATTCTGAGCTAACGATGTTGACTACGGATCTAGCATCTACTATAGCTCCTGCAATAGCTAACCCATCAATGGTCACATCTACTTTTGGACAAACTCAATCTAAGGTACCCGCACTTATATGTCCAACACTAGGAGGCTCTATTGTTCGTAACGTGGATGGTTTCATCATGTGCTTCGCTTTTCTCGCTAACAGGGACAGCTTAAGGAGTTGCCATAAGTTGACTTCTACACTCAAGCTGTTTAATGCTTCTTGAAAATCTTGGGTTCCCAAAATTTTCCCTAGATATATATCCTTTTTGATACGGTGCATTCTAGCTCTGTTCTTCATGGATCTAGGTAATGATCTGGTTTTGGCAATTTTTTTGATGAGTGAGATTCTTGAAGATCTTCTCCCTATCAACTCAAGTACCTATTCTTCATTAGTGTGCTTATGGTTCGCATGATCTTCCTGTTGGTCATGTAGTATTTTCTCCAAGGGAGGTTCATTAGGTGTTATAGCTAGTGATGCTTCTAACTCCTTTAAGGATTCCTTAAAAGAGATTTTTTGTGACTGTTTTTGGGTTTTCTGGATTTTATCTAGTAATTATTTCCCTTGTCCACTACTACTTGCCTCAAAAGTTCAGTCAATCTTCTCAAATATTGTCTAACTCCTTCTCCTACTCCTTGTTGAAGGGATGTCAAAGTGAACAACAAACCATCAATAGCTCTATGTGGGGCGAATTCAGTCAGGAATAATCTGTGAAAGGTCTCTATGTCTTCGATGGATTCTCCGAATAGACCATAGTACCATTTTCTCGCAGTTCTCATCAAGGTAATCGTAAAGTACATCATGATATGGTGTGGATTTGTTATGCGGTTTATCAGACAAGCGGTCCAAAATGCATTGATGTGATCTTCAGCATTTTCATAAGGGGCTCCATGAAACTCAGGGGTTGTGCTTCTCAACTTCAATAAAGGCTCTATATCAGCAGGAATTACTATAGGCTCAGTAACTCGAGCAACCATAGCTTTCAGTTGTGAACTCTCGACAACGATATCAGGTATCTGAAATATATCTTTTTTTGGAGTGGTCTCACAGTACTCAAATAATTTTGTCGGACCAGACAATGTTTTAGCTTCTGATGGACTTTCACTGCTAGTACTTTTTTGGGATCGGGACAATGTCTTGGATATGCTTCTAGTGGTAATCGGGGTTCTGCTTCTGAGAGAATATTTTGGTGAGAATGTCATCTTGTCAACTCGTGGTCGCAATGAAGGACCTATGTTGGTAGTTTTAGAAAAGTTCGGTGGTCATTCATCATGAAGGGTGTTCTTCAGGCCATACAATGATAAGACCTCATGGATATCAGTAGTAACTATTCCGCACAATGAAAAAGTCATAAGGAGTGATTACAGTTGAGGCACACAATCAAGCTCAGAAGATAAAGCTATACTTATTTCTAGTTCATATTAGAAGATTGCATTCAACAAATTTTCACGTCAGGTTCACCAATGGTAGGGATTTTTCCGACAGGGGATTGGTCCCGTCAGAAAGACCCAACGAGGGAAACGGCCCACACTGCCTTTACGCGAATGACTAGGGTCAATTACCGCTTCCAACCCTGGGGGTCGTCCTAGTCACCCCGTACTTCTTAATCAATGAGAGTTTCCAGGCTCTCAGAAGTATGATTGCAGGGAGAGGTTGCTATCTTCACTTGGTTTCTAGGTATAGACTCTAGTTCCTAGATCGTCCTTACTTGGACATAGTAGCAAAATCATTAGCAAGATTTTCACTGGGAGTTCCTAGAACCAATTTAGGGTGTTGAAACCATGCTCTTCTTGGATTATTCACTAGATTTTTGCCATCACTGTTAATAGGTCCTCATTTGATGAATATATTTTTCTTTAGGGCCTACATAAGGTTTTCTCGTTGATTCTATGCTCTGTGTATGTGGGGTGCAAATTATACGTACCGCTCTATTTGATGAGCAGTAGTATTTCGGCATCCGTCAGGTCTAGGTATTTCGCTAGACATTTCCGACAGTGGGTGTGACTATTGAGACTTAACCAAAGTGGTGTATTTCGGCCACATTTGGTGGACTGCTCGCTCTTGTGTTTCAAAGAGGTCGGGCCTAGTATCTTTGCAATAGGCTCCCACATCTTGCTCTTGGAGGAAGGACACCATCTGAGATCTTATTCAAAAAAAAGCCCAAGGTTGATCATCTTAGAGAATTTGGCACTATTTTCTTTGCACATATTCCCTTGGAAACAAGAAAGAAGAATGATCCATGTTCTTGCAAAAGGAATCATGGTTGGGCTTATAGAGTCATTGTGCTCTCTACTTCTCAAGTGATTGGAAGTAGAGATGTTATATTGCATGAAAATCAACATCCATCATATGAAGGGGCCGAGATCAAGTCACCTCAAGATCTATCACCAGGTTATAAGGGCATTGATACACCAATGGATCACATTGTAAAAGATCCTAATAAAGGTGATGAAAGATCCTTTCAGGACATCACACTTTTTAGGAGTCTTATTGGCTCCTTGATATGGCTTACCATCACTAGGCCTAACTTGAGCTATTGTGTGCACAAGTTGGGCCCATCTATGCAAAATCCAAAGGTCCAACATTGGAAGATGGGAGGGTGCTAAGGTATATATCTTCATCACATGATTATGGTTTACTTTACAAGAGTGAAGATTTATCTATTATTGGCTACTCGGATTCGGACTTTGCAAGTGATAAGATGGATCGAAAGTCCACAAGTGCATATACTATCTTTTTTGGAGGAAATCTCATATCTTGCTTTCCAAAAAGCAAGATACTATCTCTCTTTCTTCTTGTGAGGCTGAGTATAAAGCACTCACTACAACAACAAAAGAAGTGCTTTGGTTCAAGAGGTTTCTATAGCTAAAGTGCATCAAAGAGGAGGAGCTACCATTGATTTATTGTGACAATATCTCGGCCCAAGCACTTGCAAATATTCCAATTTTTCATGCAAGAAGCAAGAACATAGAAGTGGCACACCACTTTGTGAGAGATAAGCTTATTGGAGGAGAGATCCATTTGGAGCATATCGATTCATCATCTTGTATTTCCGATCTACTCACCAAGCCTCTACTCAAGAGTTCCTTCATCAAACATAGATCCAATCTTGGAATGATTCCAAGATCCATGCTTTTTTAGATTAGATATCTTTTTAGGAGGAGTGTGAAAGTTATAAAAAGTTATCTATCATAGCTTTAGGGTTTTGCTAAGTTTTTATGTCAAGCATCTTTGTGTAGAAGTTTGATATGGGCCAAATTGGCAAAGATGGCAAAATTGTCGATTCCACATGTAAAGCCACAATTTGGCCAAAAGTAGCTTATGATGCAAATTTGAGCTAGTTAGGCTTGTAAATAGGCTTGTGAAACTTGTGTTAATGTAATTTGATGAGTGATCAAGTCAAAGTGTTGGCTTTGGTCAAGGGGTCCAATCAAAATTGAGAAATCCTCATGAAGGGTCCAATAGAATTGCAAGATGGATGCATCACTCATCCAATAACATTAGAGAGGCTAAGATTACGGGTCCAATAGGAAGTAAGCATAGCTCTCCACGAGTTTTATATGTACTCTCTCCACCAATCATTATGTAATTGAGATTTTGAGTCATATTGAGTGCAATCAAGTTTTGCTTGTATTTCCTTCTCTCGCTACCCGAGGACAAATTGTTCTGTTCTCTCTCTACCTAAGGAGAGGAGCTTGATTTTACTTAGTTTTTTTTTCACGAAGTACTTTTCTTACATGTGAAAACACTTTGGTTATCAATCTATGCATCTATCTTTGCCTCTTTGCCTTAGATTTTGATCTAGATCTTGGATTTCAATCTAGTATTGATCTAAAGTGCATAAGCTTTGCTTAGGAGATCATACACACACATTAGGGCATTCCAACACGTGTGAAATTTCACAATCTTGACCATTGAAATGGTGTCTAATTTGTGCTAACTTTATGAGCTATTCTGAATGCCCATAATGCAACATGAAGTTTATGTTCCCAATCAGAATGACTTGCTTCAATTGTTTTTGTCATAATATTGTAGAGAATCTTATTGGAAGTTTTGGCTTGTCCATTACCCCTTGGATAATACAGAGGAGTACTAAACCAATGAATAACAAAAAGGTCTTGATCGTTTCATTGACAAACTGTGTTCCACGATCACTCACGATCTTGATAGGCAAATCTAACAATGATACTTTCATATAAGAACTTGGCCATAGTCTTTGCATCGGCAACTTGAATTGCTCTTGCTTCGACCCACTTGGTCATATAATCTATTGCTATGATAATATATCTGACTTGAGATGAATAGGACCAACATAATCAAGTCCCTATTTCTCAAATGGTGCTTGTGATAGAACTGGATGTAAAGGCTCATAATTCTGCTTCGACGTGCTCGTTGACATACATCACATGACTGAATAAAGTTTTATGTATCCTTATGAAGTGTAGGCCACCAACACCCTAATTGTAAAAGCTTTTGAATAGTGCTATCAGTTGAAAAATGTCCACCTGCCATTCCATCATGCGAAAACATGACTAGATCAAGCACTTCATGTGGCAAAACACATCTTCTTAAAATATCATCCATTCCATAACGATACAATTGGCTTGCAATCAATTGATAAGATTTCAATTGTTTCTTTTGAACTTTTGTCAAAGATTTGTTAGGTTGGCCTTGTTGGATTTCAATGTTCAGCCTTAAATCCTTTAATTAATGAGCATCCTGAAAACTTCACAAAAACCAGAAAAACAAAAGGCTCGAGTTTTTCCAAAAGATCAAAAAATCCAGTATCGGATTTTTTCGGCCCAATGTCAAGCCTAACAAACATAGATTTTAATTTTTTCTGACCCTTTACTAAAGTATCCGAACGTGTTTGAGTGACCCTAGATCGGGTCTAACCACTAGTGGAAGGGCTTTTTTCCACTTGTAAATTAGTAGAATTGCCACTTGGGCTCCACATGGGCAGTCTTCTTGCTCATTTAAGCCCCCCCCCCCCCCCCCCCCCCCCCTTCTCTTGTGAGGGCTTCGATTGTATTGTCAATTTCTCTTGAGTGTATAAAGAAGATCTTCCACGAGTTATTGATGATTGTGAAGCTCCTTGTTCATGGCAATCTTCTTGAGTGAAATTTCTATGAGCATATTCTGATTTTCTTTTATGTTGTGGATTAATTAGATTTCTTGCTTACTCTCTTGCTTGTGGACTGTAGATGTGGATTAACTTTCTTGTTTCTTGTTTCTTGTTTTTGTAGTTTTAGCATGCAGGTAAACTATAGAGGTTGAGATTGTGGATCTGATTTGCATACTCTCTAACAATCCTACCCTTGATTGTTCTTGGGTATTCCAAGCATCAAGAAATGGGTGTTTCTTGATCCTTGGGCTGCTAGAGTGCTGTTAGGAAACTAGTTTTCTTGTTTCTTGTTTCTTGCTGAGTAACTTAATCTTGTCATTGCATCGTTCCCTGATTTCCTAAATAGATCGTAGATATGCTCACTGATTTAGAAAGTTAATCTATGCTAAGCTAGGACTGGTTGCATGGCTTGTAAATGCATGTAGTTGAGTAACGTAACCATTTCTCCCCATTGACAGGTTGGAAATACACGTTGTAATCTGAGAAACACTTCTGCCTGGAAACCATTCTAACAAGAAGATTAAAAGCGTAAAGAATCGTAACCAACAAAAGTAACAGAGAATAAGAATAAAAAAAAACGTGTTCACAGATTCAGCTGGAATCTGTAAACATTTGGCGCCATTTCCACAGCTACACAAACACTTATCCAAGCCAAGCCTTTCCGATCTGTGCTACAAAACCATCGCTCTGAAGTCTCCCACACGCATCATTATCGAGCTCGTTACTTTGGTCAACACCGACGTACAGCTCCTTTCACGATCGAGGTGTCATGCTCCTTCCCTAGTCGAGCTCCACGACTCTCATCTGGATCAGATGAAACCTTGTTTCATTCACCTATCGAAACTACACACTCACTCTCGACCGAATAACTACTTGCAATATCCTGCCTAGTTCTAAGTTCAATCTCAACCGATGCTCATCGATCAGATCTCACCCGGGCCTTTTAGTTACTTCTCGAGCAGAGGCATTATGTGAAATCTCAACTGGAGCTCAACCGAAGCCTCTTCTGAAATCTCAACTGGAGCCTCTGTTGAAAACTCAACCGACGACATTACTGTCAGATCTCGACCAGAGTTGTCTATCGAATCTCAACCAAAGGCTTTCTTCCGAAGCCTCCTCTCAAATCTCACCCTGACTGTTCTATCAGATCTCAACCAGAGTTATCTATCATATCTCAACTGGAGCTGTCTCTCAAATCTCAACCGGATTGTCCTATCAACTTTCAACTAGACCTTTCTATCAATTCTCAATCGAGGATTTCTATCACCTCTCAACTGCGAGCTTCGACTTCCAACTTGAACCAAGTCAACTTCAAGACAGGGTCAACTTTTTCCATTGACTAGGTCTCACTGTTTGCCAAATACCACAGTCCTTTCCAACTTTATTGCAAAACCCTAACACAAAAAAACCAAAACAATTGTGCCATTTGGACACCACCACGGTAGTCTCTGACTAATATTGAGTAAAAAAAAAAAAAAGCCCCAGTCAAGTTACGAAAGAGTCCCAAAGGCCTATTTATCCAATCCTAAGGTACTCTAGAGTTGTTATGGATCGCTCTTACGATCCGAATTCCACAAAGGACTATCCACCAGAGATTGTCTCCCCATCTACCGAACAGGCTCGATTCAATAGATATTCTAGGATGAAATCCCAAGTCCAAGAGCCATCCACCAACCCATTTGACAGATGGGAACCAATGCGTTTTGAAGCTCCATACAATCGACCACATTTTCATGCTGTAGAATCTTCACACGCACGAGCTCACTTAAATGGAGCTTTTGCAACAGCTGCCTACTATTCTTGATCAACAGCGAAAAACAGAAGAGATTCTTGAAATTCCCCAGATTTCTATGAATCTGCTGAATATAGGTGTTGCTAAGGGAGCTAGCATCACCTTGCCTTTGTCCTATAAAGACTATCCTGCAGTATCTGCTATCCTTGATAGCGGATCAGGTGTTAATATAATGGCTTTGTCCTTGGAAAAGTCATGGGGCTTCCATACCCTCGATCAACCATGTTACAAACTTCGCATGGCTGATCAACGAGTTACAGACCTTGTTGGTCATTTATCAAATATTAAAGTTCGAATAGCAAGTGTCAAATTTGTAATTGATTGTGTCATCTTAGACTTACCAGACGATGCTAATACTTATAAACTCCTTCTTGGTACACCCTGGCTCCAGATGACAGGTGTTGTCCAAGATTGGAAGCAATCTTTTCCACAAGGAAAATTACTGGATTTCAAGAATATTCTTCCATCTCGATTCTTAACCAAATTATGAGTTCCAAATTCTACAATCAACCAAGTGATTAAAGACTAATATAACATTTGTCTTTAAAAAAGGTGCTTCTTTATACATTGAAGAAGCACCCCGGCAAATTGAAATTCCGAAGTGAGGGCCCGTATGTTATCAATAAAATCTTTCCTAATGGTGAAGTCCAGCTACAAACAGTTCACAAAATACTCCTAGACACTGTCATCAACGGTGATCATCTATGACGGTATTACGAGGAGTTGTTTTTTGTTGACCCAGTCTAACACTTTTTCCCTGGTATATATTCCATTTTTTTATTCTCTTATTTCCTTGCTTGTTATTCTCTTTTTGCATGCCTATTTTTTATCCTTTTCTTGTTTATAATTCATATCTGTACTTATTTTCTTTCAGTGCATTTTTGTTTTCTATGAATACCCATTTGTCAACTCTGGCGTTTCTTGCGACGATCTGCTGGCAAAATTCTTGTTCCTATGCATGATCCTGGTGCTCTTGTGTTCATTGCTTCTATCATCGTTTACACACCACCTCCACCGACTATCCACCATCACCAAACCTTTTCAGACCTAACATCACCGACAGAATACACATCACATTGAAACTTTTCGCTTGCTGAGGGGTAGTGTCACGTGAGCATTCATCACAATCCCGTTACGCTATTGGATATAATATCATCAACATACCAAAAACTTGTTTTTTTTTTCCAGTCATTCACCACCTCCATACGTCCATTTCCACAGATAGCCATCTTCTCCACATCTCCATCCTTGACCAACATCTCCACCTCTTCCACCTTCAGAACTTATACCTTCATCTTTCTTTACCCAACCTCATTCCTTCACAGCCCTTTCCTTTCACAACATACCTCGCTCCACACACATCTTCCAATCCCTTCTCAACCAATGCTTTCACCTTCCATCTCGACCGGAGCCTTGGATCTGAATGTTATTGGGATTGTATGTTATTATACTTTTTATGAAAGAGAAAGGGAGAGAGAGAAAGAGTAAGCTATCTTTGTTGTGGATCGTAGTGTTAATGGATCGTAGGGTTAAGGGATGGTAGAGTTAGATGTGAATCCTCCATTCGTGATTGAAATCTGAACTATACTATTGCTCTCATGGGAACGAACCTACGCGTGACAGCCAACTTTGTCTCTTTGATGCTAGATTGACTAGATCTTGGATTCAGGTTAGGCAAGGAAAGAAACTCACTACAATTTTGGTGTCGTTAACGGGGAGCTACACCAATTTTTCAGTTTGTTGGATGGTTAGCTTGCATTAGACATCTTGTCATGGCATGAATAGTGTTAGATCTGCATTTAGGGTTAGTTTAGGAGTGATTTTGTTTGATTTGAGTGGATTTGCTTGTTTGAAATATAATTTGATTGTTAAACAAGAAAATCTATTCAGATCACCAATCTTAAGATCCATTTGGATCTGAGATATAAGAGAAAATAACAGAAATCGGTCAAATCTGTCAGATTTTGGTCAAAAGGAGGCAAAAAGTGTCATCGGAGCTTATAACTTTTTACTCTCTTTCAAGAAACCTTCGTCAAGTTGCAGACACCTTTGGTTTTGATCATAGAACCTTCAGTTTGAAGGGCAAAGATTAATTCTCAGGAAATTTTGAGAAACATCAGCAAAACCGTCAAAAAACACCAAAAAATTATCAAAACTCTAAAAATATAGAAAAAGAACCTTCGTCCGGTTTATTGTGCATAGGTGTGATTCAGATCTATCTACTTCCAGGTCGGCGAAGAATAATTCCAAAAGTAGAAGGGTTTACAGAGGATCAATTGTCATATTGCCATATTTTTGCCAAAAAAAAGTCACTTTTTTGCAAAAATACCAGTATTACTCTTGATCCTTCGCCAAAACCTTCGCCGAGTTTCCAAAATAGTCTATTTATAATAAAATACTATTTCTAAGTTCGACGAAGATTCTTCTTGTCTAGATCATAGAAAATCTTGATTTTTACCCTCGTCAATCTAGAGAAACTATATTTTCTTGTGTCAGAAACCTTCGCCCAGTTTTCCAAAGTTTTAACTAATGTCAGATCTTTCATCTGAGAGGTCGACGAAGGTTATTA
Source organism: Diphasiastrum complanatum (assembly GCA_029204225.1). Lineage (NCBI taxonomy): Eukaryota > Viridiplantae > Streptophyta > Lycopodiopsida > Lycopodiales > Lycopodiaceae > Diphasiastrum > Diphasiastrum complanatum. Next base: position 33,628,869 of record CM055114.1, read on the forward strand.
CCCGAGAAATTGTCAGAAAAGTTGATCAGAGAGTTTTTTTTTTTTTTTCCAAAATAGCATTGTTGAACCTTCGTCGAGCCAATCTTCACCTAGGGGTCTTTCACCAGTCCTATTTTTAGATTTTGATTTTCCAGATCAAGTCTCTGTCAAAATTTGGATCAAATCTGATATATTCTGATTTGAATTCTGAGAAATTTTTCATTTTTTAAAAGTATTGATTGATTGAATTTCAAAAAAAAATTCACGATATAGAAATCAGATTTTTGAAAAGTGGAATATATCTAGCAAATCTGATCTGATACAGTGTTTGATTGAAAAATCTAGATCCAATCTCATTGTCTGCTTGATCTAAGTTTATAAAGATGGCTGTCCCTGGAGCTGCTCCTAGAGGTGCTCCTTAGGAAGTCAATCCAATTATTGTTAGAAGAGCACCCCGTTTGGATCTATCCAAATATAATAGATTAACTAATCCAGATAGATTTCTTCAGATCTATGCTGAATCCTGTGAAGCTATGGCGAGATTTATCCTCAAGATAAACTTAAGTTGTTTCCTATGGCCTTAACAGGTGCAGCACAAGATTGGTACTATAATCAAAATGAAATTGAGCGTACAGATTGGGAGGTTGTTAAACGAGCCCTTATCACACAGTTTAAACCACGGAAGTTTATAGAAGACCCTTTCCTACTTTTAAGTAAAATTAAAATGGGAAAGCGGGAAATGGTTCAAGATTACATTGGACGGGTGAAACGCCTCAGATCTGAGTGCGAACCTGAGCTGATTAACAAAAATGCCATGATTATGTGGTTTTTGTTAGGTCTACCTAAACGGATCAGATGTGAGCTGAAACGCCATAATGAGTATGCACTCTTACAAAATACTATGTTTGATGCAATTCGGGAGGAGGATGAAGATTCAGATGATGAGCCGAATATCAGTATGTTGCCTTATATAGCAGGCAGACTACTACAACATCCACCACTATTGCATCAACAAATGCCAATGCTACTACAGAAATGATGCTCAATGAGTTCGAGAAACTTGGGAAGAACTAGCAGAAACAGATGGAAAAGTTGTAGTCGCATTTTGATGAGAAGATCAAAGCATTGGAAGATTTCCACGAAAAAGCAAACAAGGAAGTGAAAAGTTTGCAAAGACTTTGTTTACCAGGAAAAATGTCTGATGTTCTATTTGCACGGGAAATCACACAGTGAATGAGTGTCCTCAATTGAAAAAACGAATGGAAATCAGTGTATGCCATTTGTGTAATTCGCCTGATCATGAGACTGCTTTTTGCAACTTCAACTCTCAGATAATTTAGCAATGGTATGCCCAAATGGGATATCGAGAACCACAATATGGAGGAAATCTAGCAGCAAGACCTTGACAATCTGCTCTTGGATATCCGAAACATTTAGCCTTACCTGCCCCACCAAAGCACTCCGCTCCTCCTGCTAATTTGATGGAACTAGAACCGTACATAAGTGTTGAGCAATGGCACTATGGTACTGATCAAGAAGGTGGATCTTCAGGTGGATATTTAGAACAATACACTATTTATGCTGCCGCTCAACAACAAGCCTCTACAAATTAGACCAGAGCACCACTTGGATGCTTTGCCTGTGGAGAAAATCACAGAGTTGCAAAATGTCCAAATAAAGAGAAATTTGTACCATTTGGTCATGACTGTGGTTATGGGCATTGCTATGATGACTATCCAGCAAGATCGAAGCCACCACCAACTGTATCACCTATAAATTTGATAACAATCAAGCGAAGACCAGTAGCTCAGAATAAACCAAGTGCACCCTTGATGGTGGTCACCAGAGCACAGAAGCAAAAAGAACCAGTCGTGGATCCAATACCTGCTAATTCTATACCATTGAACGATACACTGACAGCATCGGGAGTCTACCCAGATCCTCATGTGGAAAAACAAAGATATCAGGATATGAGGCAGTGGATTAAACATCTGCAAGAAGAAGAGGAATTTGAAGCTGCTAAAAGCAACAGTAGAAGTTCATTTTTCACCATTGCAACCACCAAAAAATTCACGCACGGATATGAATGACCAGTTGCATCATCATGAAGAACCCTTCAGGATGACTGAACCAGAAGCACCGCAAATAGAACTGCCCATGAATATTTTGTCTAGCAAGATCAATATTTCATTGGGAGAGTTCCTGAAGTTGGTGCCAAAAGCAAAAGAAGTCTTAGCACAAAAGTTAGCTCTAGAAGAACCAAAAGTCCATCAAGAGCCACTTTTTTGTGTTGGATTTGAAGAATCTAATGAAGTACTCCATGTTGGAGCCACTTGGGAAAGCGAACAAAAGAATATCACTCTGCCAACACAGCATAGACAATTTCCTAAGGAAGCAGCTGTGATAGATGGCGGTTCGGGAGTTAACCTGATTTCTACAAAGCTATGTGCAAAATGGGGCCTTACAAAGATCAAGCCTTCTACTTTTGCCATTAAGCTAGCTGATCAAATGACAGTTCGTTGTTGACAGAACCCCTGCTCCAGATTCTGTTGGTTTTGATTTTCTCTTGCTTACTTCTTCTTCTGCCTGTGAGCAGAGGCAATGGGCTCTTGCTTAAGTTATTCATTATTGTTCAAAGCCCAAAATCAGGCAGAAGGGGTAGATCAATGTTGTAGTATTTATGTCCTGCCTGTCAGAGGACAACTCAGGGTCGTTCTCTCTTGAAAACACTTACATTCAAACAGATATGCAAGCCATGAACATTCATTTACAGATCAGCATGTAGCCCAAATGAACATTCAATAGATTCTACAACTACCTACTCTGAAAATGTACTGAATCAGATCCTACAATATACTAACACTGAGCTATACTTGCATTAACTGACAAAACAAAAAACAAGAACTAACCTACAGCATTTTAGAGGTCCAAGAATCAAGAAACCAACCGGTCTTTTGATTCTTGGACATCCCAAGAACATCAAGAACTAGAATGTTGGAGGATATGCAAGATTTACACCACATTTTTAGCCTATTTAGTTTACCTGAATGCTGGATCCTACATTAATCCACAAACAAGAAAAGAAGGCTAATCCACTCTAGGAAAGCAACAAATCTAATCCACTCTACAATCCAAAACCACACACAAAGGAGGGAAGGGCAAGATCATGAATGCATCACTCAAGAAACAAGCATAATCAAGGAGCTCAATGGATGCACCAAACTCGTGAAGGCTCTTCTCATTTCAACATGGAGTAGATACAATACACAAAAAGCTCCTCTTCACAAAGAGGGAGTCTCTTAAATAAGCAAGAGAGCTCCTTAGGTGACATCCTAGTGGAATTTCCACATTTCACAAATTACAAGTGGAATAATGCTCTCCACTAGAGGTCACCATCAAAAGGTGGCTCACTCTACTTTCTTTAAGAGGGGTCTACTTGTATTTATTACATTTGCTTAGAAATACTAGTTCCTACATGGTCACTCCATCTTTCGGGATTCACCTTGAGGCTTACACAGTTCTTTCTTGTCATTCCTAACTAGCATTTCTCGGCTCTCATACTCAGCTCTCAGTCTTCATTAGTCTTGTCTTCTCAAGGACCTCCTTGGTCTAAGGTGAGAGGTGCTCTTGAGTTGCTCTATCTGAGTATCTTGGGGATTCGTCAGAATCAGCCAACATTCGTCCATGAGAAATGGTTGAAGATATACTTGTCAGAATTGCGAGAGTACAATTCGTCATTAGTTTCATGGTAATTAACTTACTAGAAACGCCAAATGTCTACCGAGTTCTATTGGGACGTCCATGGTTATGAGTTGCGCAAGTAATTCATAACTGGGGTACCGACAAAATCACTTTTGAAAATCGTGAATGTGCAGTTAAAGTTGATCCTACAACTTGGACTATCAAACTAGTGGTCCAAAAAGAAGATGACGATTCGTCACAACAGATCATGACCATCCAGAGAAAAATCCGGGAGCTCATTATGATTCTCAAACGGATACCGTCAACTGGAATGAAGCTCTTGCAACAATTGATTGTACATCAGGATAAATGTGTCAACAAGATAATCAGTCAGATTTGAACGAGATTTTCTTATTAGATCGAACTTTGGATACACCAATCATGTTTCCTTTGAATGTGTTGAATGTAGTGTGGATATCAACAGAACCTATACCAGATCCGATTGAAAATGATCTCATACCTATGATTCATGCCTTGACTTATGATGGCAATGCAGAACTTACGGATGAGCAGATTCTAAATCATATGGATCCGACCAGATTTGGACTAATGTTCCTAATTAACCAACAATGAAACTGCCTAAAGCAATTATATTGAAGGAAGATAAGATTACAGGATCTATGACGAAGAAACAAGCTAAGCAACATTATAATACGGTCCTTAAATGGAAAAATCCTCCTCAAAAGATTGATTCAACGAGTGTACCACCCTTATTGGATAAAGGCAAAGAAAAAGTCAAGGATGATTCTACAAGTCAGAATTCTAACAAGACATCATCGTCTAGGAATCCTTCACCTTCGAAGAAGAGTTTATCTTCTCGGAAGTCATCACCTCCACGATCAATTCCTGCTAAGAAGGCTAAGCAAAGATCCAAGACAAGTCCTTTCGAAAAGAAACAAGTAGATGTAATTCAACATGATATGCCCGAGCATTTTAAACGTTATACATTGGATGATGTGGTTATCATGTTACCTAAAGTGCATTGTGAACCTGAAGAACACGTGCCAGAATCGAAAGAGGTTTACGATGGCCCAGCTAGGACACAGCCAATGAATCTTGCTGAACCAGGAGAATCGAAAAAGATTGTACAAGTTGGATCACAACCTACTCCTGAACAGTATCAAACACTCCACATGTTACTTATAAAGTATCAGGATTGCTTTGTATGGACTTATCAAGATCTAAAGGATATTCCGATGTCAGTTATTGAACATACCATACCTTTAGTACCTGATGTAGTTCCAAAGGTTAAAAAGTTCTATCGCTGTAATCCTAATGTTGCGGACCTAATAAAGAAAGAAGTCCAGAGATTGTTTGACGTCAATTTTGTTTATGAGATCGAGCGTACCGAATGGATTTCACCGATTCTCATTGTTCCTAAGAAAAATGAGAAATTGAGAATCTGCGTGAATCTCAAAGCATTGAACAAAGTGACGCGGAAGGATCACTTTCCATTACCTTTTACTGAAAGCATTTTGGATCGCCTTGTTGGAGCAGAAGCTTATAGTTTCTTGAATGGATTTAGTGGTTACAACCAGGTTAAGATTGCACCTGCCGATCGCCACAAAACAGCTTTTGCAACAAAATGGGGCACCTACGCTTACAAAGTAATGTCGTTTGGACTCTGTAATGCACCAAGTTCGTTCCAAAGAGTAATGCAATTTGCTTCTAAAGATTATCTACAGAAATTCTTTGAAATTTACTTGGATGACCTGGGAGTCCATAGTACAGATACAGACCACCTGAATCGATTGGATAAAGTATTTGAAAGATGCCGCAAATATCAGATTTCTCTAAATCCAGAAAAATGCCAGATATGGGTTTCCCACAGAGTTGTGCTTGGACATGTGATATCGAGACATGGTATTGCCACAGATTCACCGCCAACAACGATTCGTGGAGTTTATGTGTTTATGGGTCATGCGAACTATTATAGAATTTTTATTATCTTCTTTGCGGATTTAGCACGACCTATATACAAACTGATTATTGTTCCTATTTGGACAGTACAGGCGTTAGAAGCCTTTGAAAAGTTAAAAAAAGCATTAACTTCAGCACCAATACTGCATTCTCCAGATTGGATGATAGAATTTCATGTTCATACGGATGCCTCAAAATACGCCATTGGATCAGTTTTGACGCAGCCAGGTGATTATAAGAAGGATTATCCTATACTATTTGCAAGCAGACAGCTTACAGATCTGGAGAAGAATTATTCAACAACAAAACATGAAGCATTAGCCATGATTTTTTCTGTTTAAAAATTTCGTCACTACCTCATGGAAACGCACTTTGCATTTTATACGGATCATCAGCCGTTACTTTACTTGGTAAACAAGACATGCAATACTGGACGTATTGCAAGATGGTTATTGTTATTGACTGAATCTGACTTTCGAATTGTGGTTCGAAAGGAGAAGCAACATTATCTAGCCAATCACATTTCACGAATCGAATCTTCACCAGTTAACACTGAAGTGGATGATGAACTACCAGATGCTGCATTGTTCTATGTTGAAGTAGTACCTGAGTGGGCAGGGATATTGTTGAGTACCTGACAACCAAATGACTCCTTGACAAAAGTACAGAAGAGACAATTAATTCATAAGGCTCAACCTTATCAATTTATTGCAAGACAATTGTATCGTCATGGATCAGACAATATTCTACGAAGATGTGTTTTACCACATGAAGTACCTGATTTAATCATGTTTTCACATGGTGGCATGGGCGAAGGACACTTCTCTATAGATATTATTGTTCGCAAACTTTTGCAATCAGGTTGTTGGTGGCCTACGCTTCATAAGAACACATTTATTCAGACATGTGATGTTTGCCAGCGAGCACGACGACCTACTCGACATAATTATGAACCCTTGCATCCGGTTTTATCGCAAGCACTGTTCGAAAAATGGGGACTGAATTGCGTTGGTCATATTCATCATGTTGCGCAAGGATCTCAGGCCCGATACATTAGAGCTCTCAGATTGTACATCCACTCTAGATTTATCTAATTTGAATTGGGCGAAGGTTCTTGTCCAGGAAAAATCCAGTTTTTGAGTCAGACGAAGGATCAATGATATGCCAATTTGGAAGCCTTTGCCGAGCACCTTAACCTCATTATGAACCTTCGCCGACCTGCTAGATCATTTTAAAATGTCAAAATTAGGTTGTCCATAGGTTCAAATTGTGAAAAAATACATTTATGACAGTACTTGGGCAAAGGTTCATCCTTTGCCAGCCCTGGAAAAAGTTCGCCTGATAGGTTCAGATCCCCAAAAACCTTTGCCGAGATTTTTATAGCCTATTTTCATAGTGTTGTACATGCCTGCAAATTTTTGTTCAGAACTGATTAGCCAAACTAGTATTTAGTGTAATGGACCCACCAAATTCACCTATAAGTTGGCTGAATTCGATTCATTCCTCACTTGTGCTAGCGAAGCTCTTGCAAATTTTTCCCGCGACCAAAGCCTTCCAAACTTCCTGAATACTTTCTGATATACTTTCACACATCTTACGTTTCATTTCTGATCATCATGTCTTTCTACTGATACTTCCCAGTCTCCGCGTTATACTATCCATCATGATGTCCCATCTGCAACAGACATCAAGATACTTCCTAGCACAAGCAGGGTCACTCAGTGGATGACCCTTGCGGAGCCTCTGCTCACTGCAATGGGTATTCATGAGAGAGCCTTTTATGGCAGAATCAGCATGGATTTCATCATTCTTGCCTTCAGTACGTGGAAGGAAGAGAAATCCAAATTTTATATCACTTTTCAGGGAGCCACACACAAGGTGCACGTCACTGAGGCCTCCCTTGCAACCATAGGTATAGCGTCCGGTACACAGGCCTCACCCAATCATAAGCAGGCCAAACAGGACATAAAGCCATACATTGACCTCACCAATGATCTGCACTGGACCAACGACGGATACCTCCTTGAAGCCATCACTGAGCCTTCCATCCACGCTGCTGCCCAGCTACTGAATAACTTCCTGATGGTTGGGAACCTCAAGAAAGATCGCATCACTTCTCAAATCATCCATAGGATAGTTGAGTCCTATACCAAGTTGGCCAAAGCCCCTCTTGAACCATATAATTGGTTCAAGACTATTCTGGTGAGTTCAAACGAGCTATTAAAGGCAATACTAAGCAGCAGTTTGCTGTTGGCTCTTTGTTGTCTCTTCTAGTCGCCTCTCACCTACAAAACAAAATCCATGGCTTCCACATGGATTCTGTGCTTTCGGTCTATGAAGAAGCACAAGCCGAGTCATCCCACCAGGCCTTGAGTTTCCATAGTCGACATCGTCCATGCAGTGAGATCGTCATTCCTAACTCGCCTTCCGCGTCACGACATCGCACTAGGCATACATCGTCAGTTGTGCTTCCACCCCCTACTGTTATTCATACTGAACTTCCTATTCCCCTCGTCTATGATGCTTCCCTCGCCTCTGCTTCCACACAAGGACAGTCTGTGACCATTGGGACTACCATTCCCATCACAGCTGCCCAGGCTGCCTCACCCCCGCACACCGAAGTTACTTCACCAAACACGCAGTATTTCATGGATATGTTCGAATATTTCGACCCCCTTGGGACCGCCAAAATTTTTGAAATGCCCTAGAGCCCTGCGCTCTTTGAATTCCAATTCTCTGGAAGAGAATTCGAACACATCCATGACACTACTATTGGTGTTGAAGACTCCATCCAGCAACTGCAAGATGAAGAAGCCCCAGCCACACTTCGGGTCGACCAAGCTGTGAAATCACCGAAGCAGTTCGACGCCACCGTGCCTGAGGATTTCGAGGAAGAAGATATTTTTGAAGAAGAAGAAGTACTGGCACCTATTCCACGCTAATCAAGGCCAGTATCATCAGGTCCTCCTGCCACCTCTACGACAGTAGATTTTGGTGATGCTCTCGGTTTGGTCTCAAGCCTTGCGCAAGTGATCCAGTCTATGCTAGACAAGAAAAAAGAAATGGAGCTGAGAATTTTTGATATGGGATCAGAAAACACTCTGATCAGTCATAAGATTGTCCAGCTGGATCGAGAGTTAAAAATTGCCAAGCCGCATGAAGACAAATCTGAAGTTGAAAAGAAGATGGCCCAGCAACATGCTGATCGCCTGGAAGAATACGTCAGCTCCCTACAAAATGCTCTGACAACCGCACAGGATCAGGTGGATAAGGCCGTGCATGATGAAATTGCACCTCGTGCAACTGCTGAAGGGTCAATTACAAATGGTAGAGCAGGATCACACGCGCCTACAAGGTGAATTGGATGCGACCACCCTTGAGCGTGGTGCGTATCTTCAAACGCAAATACTAGATCATCAGGTCACACCGACGGAGATCGCATATTTGTTCAAGAAAGTGAAAACATACAAACAGGGATTCCAAGGCCGCTTTGACAGGTTCAAAGGAGCAGCTTCAACTGAGTTGGCCAAGGCTAAAGAAACCATCGCCTATGAAAACGCAGCCGCTCGGGTGTTGGAAGTCGGACCACAAATCCCCGTACCGGTCATGCCGCAATTCTCCCCTACGCGCCAAGAAGATGTACCAATGGATAAATGGTTAGATTCGGGCATGGACCAAGGGGGAGCTCCAAATATAGAAGAACAACTGCCAATTTACCGGCAGTGCAAGCGGGTCCATTCTCATCCAGGACCACACCTCTATTCAGAAGGCCCACCAGCGTCGGGGTTCATATCCAGAGCTTCTTATCGCAACATTTGCATGAGTCCTCACGTGGTGGATGTGTCCTTAAGTTCAAGACCTCCGAGATAGAGGCCAGAAAAGAGTTGGACAAAATACCTGCATTGGGAGAGTAGCCAGCATGGACAATTACCGTTTTTGAGAAAACTCCGGAATCAATCAAGAGTTACGTCGCCAGCCCTCGCCAATTGCGGGTCGATCCTTATTATGTGCCAATGCCGAGAAGGAATAAATGGAAAGATTTGGGATGGCTATGGACAAAATCACCATCCATACGCCCAATTGGCCAATCATCCATCAATTCTACAACTGGACAATTTCAGTGGAGTTCCACCGAGCTTTACAAGCGTACCAGAGAGAGTATGTCCACTCTCCATATCCAATGGTGCGACAATTGGCACTATTTGCAAAACATCTAACTCTGTTGGCGTCAGTGGCAACCAGATGGGAAAATTGCCTACCTCCTCTGGCATTTGATCCAAATAAGCCGATGGCCTCAGAGAATATCAAAGATCAGCTGTCGGTTGCTCATTTATACTTTCGTGCAGCAATTATGGGAGGCTCCTAGGAATCACGTTTCACATCATGGACAACCTCAAAGTTGATTGACGGAGCCCATCATTGTTTTCTGCCACACCATTTAGATTTTAAATACTGCACGCCTCGACTTTATGGAGAAGGTGCAGTACCATTCAATAAGGCTTCGGCGCGAAGCCAATAAAAGTCCCCACTAACTGCATCTAGCAGGTGTCGTGGGACCGCCACCAGTTTTAGTGGGGGATACTGTTGGAGGGTTTGCGGATCCCAAGGCAACCCTAACCCTAGTTATTGGAAAGCAAAAATTTTGGAGTTTAAGACTACCCCAGGAGGTCAATAGATATCAGAAGTCTTAGTGCAACATGTATATATGCATTCAGAAATCAAAGTACATGATATCAATCCTCATGATCATAAAAAATGTAATTGTAAGTATATCAAAACATATGCACTCTACAACAATCATAGGTGATTTCCTTTATTGATGCTCTTCAGATTATGATGTAAATGCTTCAACATTGTTTTTTTCTTTCAGATTTATATCCATCATGCATAAGTGAATGGGAGCCCACACAATCACTTGCAGGAATATTAGATGTGATTCACTCTGATTTTGGAAAGCTGCACTACAGAGGAAGAAGTCCAAAGGAACTTGCAGATTGTGGTATCTATTTTTATGAATCTTTATATATGCCACAAACAGATGGAGGTTTTGGCGAGCTCGAAGCAATTCCATTGCCTATTTTTCAAAGTGATGAGTGGCCTACTCCTGACAGCATTGTTTCTGAATCCTTGAGATGCAAGCTACTCATTGATATTAGAAATGCTATGAAGATACGCACAGGCTCAAAAATTGTTCACCTAAGTTGGTTTATCTCATTGCATATATTTGTTGATTTTTTCTTGAGTGCTAGTATTCATAGGACACCAACTTTATTTGTTTGCAAGGATTTATCAGATGAGACTTTGTCAGATCTCATGCATCAAGGCTGGGATAGTAAAACAAATAATGACATAGAATGCAGGATTAAAAAGTCCTCAATAATCTTTCGTTATCATATCGAAAAGCAAATGCTCAGTCTCACATTTAGCTACCAGAGATACAAGAAAATTGAAGGTACATGGCTACCATTGGATCAAGAATTTGAACTAAATGGTCACACAAACCGAATGGAGATAAGCATTATCTACAATGAGGAATATTTGACTATGGGTGAGGTGGAAGAGCATTGGAAGCTTGATTTTATCAGAACAGAGCTCATGCTATTACAAACCAATCTACCACCAAATTTTAGATTTATCATCAACGGAAGACTCGTAAGTACTTTATGTTTATTGCCAATTCAAAATAGAACAAAATAATATAAAATGTCATCATTTACAATTGCACTGTCATAGATGCGAAAAAGACAGGAGCTGATAATGTGCTGCAAAGATCTACCTACAACAATCACCATTGTGGGAGAACAATAGTTTCAAATAAACTTTAGTAAAAATTTGTGTATACACTCTTTCATTCAATAAATGAAAGCCCAAGTTGGGCATCTGTTTTTTTTTTTTTTTGCTCCCAAATTCATAAACTGGAACAACATTTGATATATCAATGTATATTTTTCTATGAAGTCTATACATGTATTTTTGTTCTATGCTATCTATATTTTTTTTCTGATCTTAATTTAGTATAACTACATCATCCTTTGCACCATCATCAATAATGGGAGGCTGAAGCCTTGCCCTAGCCAGTATACTCAGGATAATTTCTTGTCTAAATCTGTACACCTGGCTTGATGTGTACTCAAGAAGTGTAAACTGCAAAATAGAACATTCATGTATTAGTAATGGCCAAAAACATCACCATAATAGAAAACTAATCATGATTCCAAAATAAGAATAAACAGAATTTATTACCTTAGAAATATCAACATCTTGTTGAAGGTTGAACCACCATAAAAACAACTTGGCATTGTACAATGTGTACCACCCACAGCTGAATGTATCATTTTGTTGGGGTGACTGCAAAATAATTCAGCACACAAGAAATCAATTATGAAACAGAATGAATTAGATTGAAAATATTTCATTAGAATACTGATTTCAAAATGCTATTAAGAAAGACAAAGTTTACCTCCAAACTGACGATCTGCCAGTCCATGGAATGGAGAATGTCTGTAGGAATATATTTACTTAGATATGGAAGGTATATATCTACATCCTTATGCATATTTCTCGTTGAATTCATCTTGACACAAAAACCTTTAATAATATTATTTACAGATCTCTTAATAGAGATTAGGTTTAAACTCCAGTGGTCATTGCAAAATAAGATTGAAATTTTTTTAGCTGCAATTCTGAGAACTATTTCTATTGACAATGCCAATGTTAATGCATAAAACATCAAGAAGCATTTAATATATCTGTATGATAAGGTATGAGCAGATACTTTGTTGCTGGTGTGAATCCACTTGTCAGACACTGTGACAATGTGTCATTGTTCTCCTTGAAGGCTTGAAGCAGAAAGTTACTCAGCACCAGCACTCATTTGATGAATCTCTTGCAATGTCATATTGCAAGAGTGTAAGCCCGGACTCTATCACACGATCACTGATAGGAGCCCGTCTGACTTTGAGATCCAAGCAATCTATAACTCTAAAATTAATACTAAAATCAACTTCATCTAGTCTAAAGCAAAAAGGAGTACCAATAGTATCTATAGCATCGGATAGTCTTTCTCAAATTTAAGATAATCATCCGAATCTATATATGTATAAAAATCTGGAGGAGGAGGAGGAGGTGGATGTGTAGTATCTACAACAATTGAAGGGATATCCAAAACAAAGGTAGCTATATCTACAGCATTATCAACAGTAGTATTTTTAACAATGGATTCTGGGTTAGGCTTCACAGAATCTGAAGGGTTAGGCTTCACTTTCTTAGAAGCACGCTTGGGGGATGTGTTAAAAATTCACAATTCTAGCTTGACTAGTTTTGGTCATATGACTTGTAAATAGTTAAATGGTCATGATGTGGCTTGTCACACGTGCCAAATAGCATAGGATTCCATTCATAAGGATGTTCTCAAGTAGACCTAAGTGTTAGAACCTTTGGAATGAGTCCAAATTATGCTTAGATACAAGGGAGAAAAAATAGGAGCTATTTTTGGTAATTTTTGCATTGTTGAGGGATCTCCAAGATTCCAACCCTAACTTGGTAGGGATGAAAGATCCACCAAAATTAGCATTAGGGATAGGTTTAGGGCTACTCATACCTGCCCAAAACCGTGATGGATCTTGTATATATAGGTGATGATATCTCACCAAAATCAATCAAGCAATTTCATGATTTTTCTCTCATAATGGTGCAATTGCTCTCTATGTTCATAATTGTTTGAGTACTTGTGATTACTAATGATTATAGGATTGAATGTAGGTCTGGTGTACAGTACTCAGACTGTGGGAGGCCGTACTTTCACACGTGTGAAGCCTTCTTCAAGGATTTGGGCCATTTAGTGAGGTTCAAGCATAGATTTTTGATGGATTTTGATGGTTCAACTTGTGCTAATCTTATGAAATCATAATCTATTGTTTCCCTCATCATTTCAAGTGTTTTAGGATCCTTATTTGCTGTAATTTTTACATGGTATCAGAGCCTAAAGGCTGAAATGAGCTAAATCCTTGGTTTTCATTCAATTTGATCACAATTTTTGATCTAAATCTTGTGTAGATTGGATCTTAGCATCTAGTATTGATTCTAGAACTCAAAGTGAGTCAAATACATTGGAGATTGGTGTTGTGTGACTTCATTTGCAGGTGTTTAGGTTTCTAAAACCAGAGGCAAAGTTGAATTCAATTCACATTACCAAGATAGCAAGTTTTGCTTGCTCCAAGCATTGATTTCTAAGCGAGTTTTGGAGGTGATTTCATAGAGGAGGCTTTCTAGCATTCAAGGAGAGGGAAGATCAGAGTTTTGGGGACTCTTCAAGGCTTTTCTAAGGTGTAGTAGGCACCTCCTAAAGTGATTTAGGTTCAGTCCAACCATTGCTTGACTTATGCACCAAATTAGATCAATTTTTCATCAATTTTGATCATTTTTTGCTTGTGATTGGGTAGTAGATTGTGTTGCATCCTCATTAAGTTCCATTTAGATCTTTTACAAGTGATTTTGGAAGTATATTAGGTTGCTGAAATTCACTCTTTATCAGATCATTTGGAAGCTTTAATGTTCTTTATAGAAAGAGGAGCAATTCTACTAGTATTGTCTACTTCAATCAAGCAAGTGCATTGTTTCTAGTATTCTATGATTTGATTTTGTTAGAGATCATTCTTAGATCTTTATAGGAAGTCTATTACTGATCTTTTCAGGTCCCTAAGAAGTGGGATAAGGTAGACCTTCAATCAAATCAATAGAAGTAACCTTCATTTGTGTCAAGTCCTTGATTAGGAGACTAGATGGCATCTATAAATGCATATCTTTTGGATACTAATGAAAGGCTCAACAAAACTAACTATTCCATATGGAAAGTTAGAATGGAATCTATCATGATCATGCAAGATCTGATGGAAATTGTAAATGGTAAGGAGGGTGAACCTATTCATCCTCAAGAAAAAGCCAAATACATCAAGAGGTGCAATGTTGCACTACATTGCATAAAAATGAATGTTGCAAATGAACTCTTAAGAGAGGTAGGAGATTGCACTTCAGCTCAAGATGCTTGGGAGACTTTGCAAAAGGTCTATGAATCCAAGAACCAAACTAGAATGTTAGCTTTGAAGAATCAAATCTATAGAAGCTATCAAAAGAAAGGAGAGAGTGCACATACTTTTGTCCTAAGAGTAAAGGAATTGAACAAAGAGCTAGCCTTTATAGGTGACCCTATCAAGGATGAAGAGCTTGTTCAACTCATATTGAATGGACTAAGCTTTGAATTTGACAATTTGGTTCAGGGATATGCAATTATGGGTAAGCTACCCATACTTGAAGAACTCCAAGGCACGCTCATGGCCGAGGAATCAAGAAGGAGCCAAATGCAAGAGAGGATGGATAGGCTTTCCATCCAAGGTGGAGATGACCAAGCTCTCTTCACCAAAGGCAAAGGCAAGTCCAAAGGCAAAGGATCAACATTCAAGAAGTCTACAAAGCTTGAGGATCAAGAAGGACCCCCAAAGGCATCTCCATCAACCACCAAAGTCAAGAAGGACAAATCAAAGGTGAAGTGCTACTATTGTAGCAAGATGGGGCATTATGCCTCGGAATGCTTCAAGAGGAAGCAAGATCAAAGCCAAGCCAACATGAGCAAAGAGGAGGAGGAGGAGAGTTCACATGAGGACTCTCTCATGATGTCCATATTTTCTTCAACAAGCTTCAAAGGAGAAGATCCTTGGTGGATTGACTCGGGTGCTAGTTCACACATGACTAGTAAAAGGGAGTTTTTCTCTTCTCTCTTATCTTATGATGGACCTATAAAGTCTATCTATACAGCAAATGATGAAGCTTGTAAGATTGAAGGAGTTGGTAGCATTCCCCTTTGCTTAGGATCTTCCAAAAAGATCAACATAGAAGGTGTTTTGTACATTCCTACAATAACAAAGAATCTACTAAGTGTTGGCCAAATGGTAGACAATGGTTTCAATGTTGACTTTGCTTCAAATGAATGTTTCATCAAGAAGAAGGGTAAGATAGTGGCTAAGGGCACTAGACTTGGCAAAATTTATAAGCTGGATGCATTTGTGGATACTAATGTTGTCATGTTGGCCGAGAAGAGCAAGATATCTACCTTTACTTTATGGCACAAAAGACTTGGACATGTCAACTCGGGTTCCATGGAGGCTATGATCAAGGAGGAGTATGCTTTAGGCCTACCAAGGTCTATTGGGAAGGAAGACAAGGTTTGTGAAGCTTGTGCCTTATCCAAGGCACATAAGAAGGTGTTTCCTAACTCCATCACAAAGTCATCTCATCCTCTTGAACTCATACACTCGGATGTGCACATTGCTAGCACCAAATCTAATGGAGGTTCATCCATGTTTTTAACCTTCATTGATGACTACTCAAGATATTGTTGGGTGTTCTTACTTTCCTTCAAGTCTCAAGTATTTGATACTTTTGTAAAGTTCAAGTTGTTTGTGGAAAAGCATCATAATCATAGCATCAAGATTCTTAGAAGTGACAATGGTGGAGAATTCATCTCCAATGAGTTCAAGGCCTTTTGTGAGGAGGAAGGGATCAAGAAAGAGACTTCTTATCCTTACACTCCTCAACAAAATGGAGTTGCTGAAAGAAGGAATAGAACATTATGTGAATGTTCTAAGGCTTTAAGATTAGATGCTTGTTTGCCCAAATCCTTTTGGGGTGAGTCTCTTGTATGTGCAAACTACTTGATGAATAGGGTGTCTTGCAAAGCAATTGAAGGCAAAACTCCTTATGAGATGTTGTATGGAAAGAAACCCAATCTTAATCACTTGAAAGTTTTTGGGTGTATATGTTATGTGCATGTGCCATTAGAAACAAGAACCAAGGAGGATCCATCTTCCACAAGAGGGATCATGCTTGGATATGCAAGCTCAAGCAAGGGCTACAAAGTCTATCTCCCATCCTTGAACAAATTTGTTGTTTCAAGGGATGTCATCTTTGATGAACATCATATGCATATGCTTGAAGAAGGCTCAAGTGCTCCAACAATCAAGAAGAAGATGGCCGAGGAGCAAGATCTTGGTTTTGAGGAGGAGCTCATGGAGGAGCAAGCACCAAACCCACCTATCACACCAAGGAGATCTTCAAGGGCAAAAGTGGAGCCATCAAGGCTCACATATCAAGGCAAAGGACAGCAAGTTGAGGGTATATCATCCACTTCTTATGCTTTATCTAGTTTTGAAGAACCGTCTAATGTTGAAGATGCATTGAACTCCAAAGAATGGTATAAAGCTATGTTGGATGAGTATGATGCCTTGATTGAGAATGAAACTTGGTTGCTTGTTGAGAGACCTCAAAGGAATGTAATAGGATGCAAGTGGGTCTTCAAGCTTAAGTTGAATGCAAATGGGAGTGTTAACAAACATAAAGCAAGATTAGTTGCAAAAGGTTATGCTCAAGAGAGAGGGATAGACTATGAGGAAACTTTTGCACCCGTGGCCAAGATGGTCACAATAAGACTAATCATTGCACTTGCATCACATTTTGGATGGATTCTATGTCAAATGGATGTCTCTAATGCTTTCTTGAATGGTTTTTTGGAAGAGGATATCTATATGGAGCAGCCACAAGGGTTCATCAAGCATGGAATGGAGAACAAAGTATGCCATCTCCAAAGAAGCATCTATGGCTTGAAGCAAGCCTCGAGATCTTGGAATTCAAGACTACATTGCTATCTTATTTCACTTTCTTTTGTTCAAAGTGAATATGATCCCACTCTTTACATTAAGTTTGATGATTTTGGTATTGTACTTTTACTCATTTATGTAGATGACATCATCATTAGTGGAAATAGTGTTGATGGTATTGAAAAAATCAAGATAGATCTATCCTTAGAGTTCAAGATGGTAGATCTAGGGTGTCTTCACTTCATCTTAGGCATAGAAGTACTTAGAGGGTCTGATTTTATCTTTATAAGTCAAGTAAACTATGCTCAAAGTCTTTTGAAGAAGTTTAAGATGGAAGTATGCAAAAGTGTTGACACACCAATGGAGCAAGATGTAAAAGTGCCAAATGAAGATGATGAAAGATCCTTCATGGACATCACTTTGTTTAGGCAACTTATAGGTTCCTTAATGTGGATCACTATAACTAGACCAGATCTTAGCTTTAGTGTATGTAGGTTGAGCCAATCCATGCAAAAGCCATTGAATATCCATTGGAAAAAGGCTAAGAGGATTCTAAGATACATCTCGGGTACATTGGATTTTGGGATTCTATATAGAGGAGATGTGATTAACCTTCATGCATTTAGTGATTCAGATTTTGCAGGGGACAAGAGGGATAGGAAATCAACAAGTGCCTATTCAACTTTCATAGGAGAAGGTGTGGTTTCATGGCTTTCAAAAAAGCAAGAAACTATATCTCTATCTTCAACTGAGGCCGAGTACAAAGCTTTGACAACCACTACAAAGGAGGTACTTTGGATCAAGAGATTATTGGTGGAACTAAAGATCATGGATTCAGAGGAGGCACCAATCATCTACAATGACAATATATCAGCCCAACACCTTGCATCTAACCCAATCTTCCATGCAAGATCTAAGCACATTGAGATATGCCATCACTTTGTGAGAGAAATGGTGCAAGCCAAGGAGATTGCTTTGGAGCATGTTCCAAGCAATGAATGTGTAGCTGATCTACTTACTAAACCACTTAAAAGGACACCTTTTATGAAGTTCAGATCATCACTTGGAGTGATTAGTAAAGCAATGATTGAACCAAGCTAGATAGTGAGGAGGAGTGTTAAAAATTCACAATTCTAGCTTGACTAGTTTTGGTCATATGACTTGTAAATAGTTAAATGGTCATGATGTGGCTTGTCACACGTGCCAAATAGCATAGGATTCCATTCATAAGGATGTTCTCAAGTAGACCTAAGTGTTAGAACCTTTGGAATGAGTCCAAATTATGCTTAGATACAAGGGAGAAAAAATAGGAGCTATTTTTGGTAATTTTTGCATTGTTGAGGGATCTCCAAGATTCCAACCCTAACTTGGTAGGGATGAAAGATCCACCAAAATTAGCATTAGGGATAGGTTTAGGGCTACTCATACCTGCCCAAAACCGTGATGGATCTTGTATATATAGGTGATGATATCTCACCAAAATCAATCAAGCAATTTCATGATTTTTCTCTCATAATGGTGCAATTGCTCTCTATGTTCATAATTGTTTGAGTACTTGTGATTACTAATGATTATAGGATTGAATGTAGGTCTGGTGTACAGTACTCAGACTGTGGGAGGCCGTACTTTCACACGTGTGAAGCCTTCTTCAAGGATTTGGGCCATTTAGTGAGGTTCAAGCATAGATTTTTGATGGATTTTGATGGTTCAACTTGTGCTAATCTTATGAAATCATAATCTATTGTTTCCCTCATCATTTCAAGTGTTTTAGGATCCTTATTTGCTGTAATTTTTACAGGTTGTCTGCTTCCTAGGATGCTTCGTAGGAAGATGAGTCCTATCTACAGGAGTTGGTCTAGGAGCAGCAGGCTGAGATACATGTAACCTACAGTACCTATCCCTCATCTTCTTCAAGAGCTAAAAATCCTTGGTCATTATGGTAACCCTCTTGGAATGGATGGCAAGCAAAAAAGAATCCTCAAAAAAAAGGCTAATGTAATCTTCAGCAGCCTCCTAAAAGCACTGACGAGCACTGGGTGTGAGTCTAACCAGTTGTCCAAGATCATTTCTTGTTATGTTCCGGATAGCACGCTCTTGGGATCAACAGAGCTGTTAATCTCTGATACTTGCGTATCTCAGAGAGCCACCTGCTGCGGTTGCGCATTCTAGGTCTAGCGGGTGGTTTGATGGCAACCGCAGGGGATGAGGAAGAGCCAGGAGAGAAGAAGTCCCTCCTTGTCTACTTTCTCCTATCCATGGACGTGTACTATGTGATAACGGACTTGTGCGTGATGGTTAGGATGAGCAGGGAGGGATGATAAAGAACTCGTAGAGGACCAATATGTACGGATAGAATGTACGGTATATCGGACCTGTGCAAGCCGAATATCGGAGAGAACGATTAGTTTTGAGAAAAGATGCACAAGTGCGATATGGGATGACACGTAGGCAGACGTATCGGACCTGTGCACATAGAAGGAAGTAGGAGGAATTTCGATTGTGAAGGACGCGCACAAGTGCGATATGCGGAGCCCAAAAAAAGTGAAAAAAATGCATCGAAGTTTGTGATTTTATATCGCGGTTCGCACGTGCGAAAGAACGTCCTGTCACACGTGTGGGAGTTGTACAAACAAATGCGAGAGTGACATGTGTCACCCTGTCACATTACACGTGTGGAATTTGTATGATCAAATAAGCGACACGTGTTGTTGAGCAAACGAATGAACACGCGACATGTGTCCAGGTGTCATTTCACACGTGTGTTGGTATCACCTCACACATGCCTGCGCCTGTAGTCCAATTGAAAGTTGACACATGTCCTAAGTCTGTTGACCACACGTGCAAAAATGTAGTATAAATGACACAAAAATCGATTAATTTTTTATCTTTTCCGTTCTTGAAATTCGCGGCATATCGCTCTTGTGCGCGCTCGTTGCCTTCCGTTTGCTTGCAACTGTACCTACTCGCGCACAAGTGCGATATTTGGTATCTGTCTGCCGTACATATCCCTCTTGTGCACCATTTTGATAGTTAGTTTTGGTTCAGTTCTCCCTCGCGCACAAGTGCGATATTCACGTTACTGCCATGGCCTCTTTCTCATCATCCTCACAAGATTCAGGCTTGAGTTCATTTCTTAGTGAATTTGGGATTACTGAAAACCTAGACTATTTCCACAGTCTATTCAAGCAATATCTACATGTTTTCAGGGCTGCACAATCAAATTTTGACGTACTTTATGACCATTATGTCAAATTCAGAGATATACTTAGTAAGCCTGTTTTCTCCATAGGTCCACTCCAGTACATGCATTATACTGATCTTGTTCATTTCTTTCCAGCTTTCAGACATAGACTGAATAGAATGTTCACCAAATTGTTTGATCTTTTCAAAAGCAGTTCAATGTGTCCATATTGCAACAAGAAATGTCGATTGGTTGAATTTCAAAGTGGTTTCGTACTTTTCCTGTTAGTTCAGATCCCAGATAATGATGAAGTTTCTGTTGCTGACCCTCCTTTTGCACCATCCTCTGTTCAGTCAACTATTAAGGATATCAGTCACTTTCTTATCGACAATCCTGATAAGGAAAGTGACTTTATTGATGTAAACACTGATGTTCTCCGGGATTCTTTCATTGGCCAAAATACATCTGATGATGAATCCAAATCTATGGAGGAGTCGAAATGTCTTTTCAATTTGCCTGTATATTATATTAATGACGATGTATATTTTACTACTGCTGATTTATTTAAATTTTTTGACTATCGTGAGGACGAGGTTCTATGTTTATTATCCGGCACAATTTCCGAATTCTCCGACTTTGTACATTTTGAAACGGATGACCTTGTTGCTGGTATTAATTTTGATGATGAGGAGGGACTTATGACTGGTGAAGAATGCATGAATAAGACTTTATCAAATATAGCTAAGGATGGGCGAGGCAGACCATCCGATGAAGAATTCACGACATTTCAATCCCAGATGGGCTTCCCTCGTCCATCATTAATGCATTTCGCTAATGATTCAACTTCAGTCGTGGTCATTATATTGATCATCCTGATCCGGTTGCTGCTAATGATGAAGAATGTGTAAGTGTTTAATCTTCCTTGCATTTGAATGTTTTCAATCACTGAATGTGTTTTTGCTAACATATGTCCTATTGCAGGATGCTCTCATAATAGATGATTTTGCTGCGAGACGAGGTGGTTTCAGACAACACGCATCCTCATTCCAGAGGGACAGTGGACTAGGCCACTATCTTAGGCATTTCCTGAAGAATGAGATTTGTATTGCTCATTCCAAGATGAGCCCAGTCGGGGAGAGTCTTATAATGGTAGTTAAAGCTTTATCATTTTACCTAGGAGGACATAAATTTGTTAAGACGAATAAGATCATTTTTGTCAAAAGATCTTATATTTTGAACATTTTAGGCTTTACTGATGGGAATGTTCCTTTAAGGAGCTCCCATTATTCATTGTATTCCACTTATATTGAGCTTAGTGGAAATAAGGATAATGCACATCTATTAGATGGATACACTAGCAGAGACTTTCTTCATGACAATACTGCCATAGAATCTGATACAAGATCTGATGATGAATAGTTGACACTTTGTATTTTGGTATAATACAATCAATACATTTACATTGGGTATTTATCCTCTCTTGTTCAATGAATTCGCAAAGCAATTCTAAACATGTCATGATTTGATGATAATGATGATTTTCTACTCATTAATATTGCATGCTTTTCTAAACTTGTTGTATTGCGTGGACTTTGTTATATGTTGAATCTGAACTCTATGGTAGAACCACTGAAACAATTGACAAATGTAGTTTCGTTTTTCATTGGTTCCTCCATGTGTATTTCGATGAAATGTTGCTCGTGCTTGCCAGTGTGACTTCTCCATCCCTTGTGATGACCATACACTCAAGCTTCCATATGTATTTGCAAAAAATATTGTGTGATCTCTTAGTATGTGTTGCATATTTCAAAATCATAATGTTAGTCTTATGTTTGGATCTAAATATATATGAAAATTTGAAAGCATTTTGAAAATTTTATACTAACCATGTAATGAGTGATGTGATCTTCTCCCCATGCTTTTGATACTGCATTAACAAACTCGACACAAGTCCTTTGGACAGCTTTCTTATCAATATTAGAGTATTTTTCTTTTCAGCAATCATACTGTCAAGCTTTTTCCATACATCAACTTTTCATCTTTTTGAATTTTGACATGTCCTTTATGGAGTCCTCCTTTTGATAAAACATCTTCTAATCGAGAGATAGTTTCCTTTGCTAATGATGCTGGCTTAGGATTCCAAGCAAAAACTATATGAAGATAAATGATCTTTTCTATTAATCTAACTTCTGCATGACGAGTGCAAACATGCACATTTTTTAAGGGGATAGGCAGCACAGGCTTCCAGTTTGGAACTGCATATTCTCTAGTGATTCATGTACTCCTAGTTACATCTTTTGTCATTTTCATGCAGTACAGCAAGGGTGTTTTGATGTAGCACCATGAGAGACATTATACATACATTTCAATGTTTTCAAATCACCTGCTAAGTGCCATTCAACATTGAAGTCTCCAACTCCTAGAACATTGAGAAGTCCTCCATCCATATGGTCCTTGATGATCCTAGGATAAGATGTCCTTGAGAATATCCATGATAATATATCATGATCCTCTTTCAGCACCTGTCCAAAGAATTAATCAGACTTAGTTTACAATGTATTAATACTATTCAATGAATGTAATGTAATAATGAGGCTAGTTACCTGAAACGCTGCCAACCACCATATATCATTTTTTGATTGGACACTAAATCTGAAATCTTCTTGGTTCTCTGTTTGTGATAGAGCACCATTCATGAGAGTTATACTAACCCTCTCCATCTTCTGCCCTTTCACAATTTCTGACTCATCTAACTTAAGTACTATGATTATTTTGCCATTCACCTTTTCATAGGTTATATCATAGAATGTGACGATGTATCTCAGCAAGTAGTTTAGATCAACAAATAAATTGCTTGATGAATTATAGAATATCGATCTTCCATCAGTTTCATACACCTCCTCAATATGAAATGGAGTTCCAGTGATCTTATGCATACCTATGTTTAATGTATCCCTCTCTTTCTTCAAGTGATATGTCCTAGAATCAATGACATTCTCGGAGTTGGATTTAGGCAATTTAGCTTTTTCATATTCGATGTCAAATGGTTCAAAGTTATTTGCAATGGTCCCAATGCAACTGTTAGGAAAGATGAGAGTGGTTATTTTGCCATTGACTCTACCAAGCTTTGAACAGATCAAAGTGATACATTTGTTTTTCCTCAACAATGTCAGCAAGTACATTTTTTCTATTTCTTCAAGATGTCTATGCTCTTTTGCATGGATATGCAATGGGCATAGTGGATTACTAGGATATTGTGAAAGATTGCAGAACCATGGAAAACAACTTTATATGAATAAAGTTCACTTTTTAGAAGGTGAGTTAATTCGGATATCCTCTTATTGTCAGAATAGAGATTGTCATCTCTAAAAGACGTTAGAAGAAAATTAACAACTTTAAAAAAATAATGAATCATTACAGAAGATAACAATCAATATCAAATCAGAACTAGAGCAAATGCAATCAGTCTTACAATATTCGTATTGAAAACTTACAATTATTGAAGGATGTGGATTTGGCAAAGAAGAAGGCTGAAAGTAAGAAGCGAAAGCGACAAAGTTGCAAGGATATCCAAAAGCTTTTAAAAGGAGGTTATTGAAATAGAAGGATCCGTGCATTCAAGTAAGCATACTCTGAATTTTGTAAGTTTTTCAATGAAATTGGGATTTAATTTCAGCTATGGTGATATTCTATTATCTATCTGTTTTTTTTGTAGATCCGCATTAGTAGCTCCTCGGATTATTAAAGACAATGCTTCACTAGGAATGTCATTGGGCATAATATTGACTTGCAAATCCACTGAGCGCATCATGATGAACAATAGGATTTCAAATGTAAGTGTAAACTTTAGCAGAGTCGTTGATGGTAGACATTCAAATTTTTTTAGACAAGACTATAGTTCAGGGTGCTTGTGATTTTGCAAGTATTAGCAGGGAAGCATATGCAACAATATTTAAACTAATTAGAGAAGATTTTAAGCAAGTTCAAATTTGAGAAGAGAGTAAATTGGTGTCCGCCTACTCTCTTGGATAAAGTCTGCCATGACTCCACAATCATATGTGTTTCTATTTTTGTCAATGTGCTCCATACGAAAGTGTCATCCATGCGTCCAAAATGCATTGCATTTCTGTACTAAATGAAATAGAACTAAATGTGTTAGAGGCTGAGATTGTGGATCTGATTTGCATACTCTCTAACAATCCTGCCCTTGATTGTTCTTGGGTATTCCAAGCATCAAGAAATGGGTGTTTCTTGATCCTTGGGCTGCTAGAGTGCTATTAGGAAACTGGTTTTCTTGTTTCTTGTTTCTTGCTGAGTAGCTTAATCTTGTCATTGCATCATTCCCTGATTTCCTAGATAGATCATAGATATGCTCACTGATTTAGAACGTTGATCTATGTTGAGCTAGACTGGTTGCATGGCTTGTAAATGCATGTAGCTGAGTAACGTAACCGTTTCTCCCCACTGACAGGCTGGGAATACACGTTGAAGATTAAAACCGTAAAGAACCGTAACCAACGGAAGTAACAGAGAATAAGAATAAAAAAAAAAACTGTTCATAGATTCAGTTGAAATCTGTGAACATTTGATACAAACTCAAGTACGGACCGTTTCGAGATACAAAAGGCCAAACTTATAGAGAAGGGCTTTTCTCAGAAGTACAACATTGACTACACTGACATCTTCTCTCCAATGGTGGAACATGCTTCCTTACGCCTACTATTTGCATATGCAGCTGTATACGACCTCATGATTCACATCGTTGATGAGAAGACAACATTCCTACATGGCGAATTAGACAAAGAGGTCTACATAGATCAACCTCCAGGTCATACCTCCGAATCACTTCCTACCTATGCATGCCGAATGCACAAGAGTATCTATGGTCTGAAGCAATCAGCACGACAATGGTATGAGAAGAAAGATCAAGCCCTGAGATCCTTAACATTCGAGCCATTAGTAGCCGATTCCAATGTTTATGTGAGAATCACAGATGGGAAAACCATTATTGTTGTTGTGTATGTGGACGACACCCTGATACTATGCAGAAGCGAAGGCTTGATTGTAGGAGTGAAGAATGAGATCTCGAAACATTTCGAGATAACAAACCTAGGAGAATCCAAATGTTATCTAGGCTTGCAGATTGACCGCGACTATGACGAAGGAAAGCTATACCTTCATTAGTCAAGGTACACCCAGAAAATCCTAGATGATTTTGCGATGACAGATTGCAAAGGGACAAATAAAGGACAGATGAGATCGCGAAAGTACCAGGAGGACGTCATCCCCCGGAGACTGACAGGATACCGTTAGGACGTGCCTAATCAACCGTTCTTGTAATCTCGTGGTCTGCTAATCATGTTCTCCTCTCTCCACATACATGTAGATCCTAATTATTAATTATGTAGTCGTAGCAGATTGACAATATACATATCAATGTAAGCTGAGCACTGTGTAGCCAGCAAGCTAAGGTTCAAGAAGTCCGCTAGTAAGCGCGACAAGTTTTGATTTGCGAAAGATAGTTTCTTTCGAGACGACACGCTGTGTGGTCTGTCACAACAGCGCTTAAGGAATTCTCTTATAATGCAGTAGATGTTTTTATGCAGAAGAGTTTTTTGTCCTGAACATGATCAAATGCTTAATTGTCTGATAGTTGTGCGTTGTCCAAACTTCAAAAGGTGTTTTTTCTGAGAGACCTTTAGTCAAACATCTATTCTGAATATAAGTTGTAGAGGAAACAGCTTTAGCCCAGAAGATTTTTGAAAGTGTCGCATGAGCAAGCATACACTGGGCGATTCGACTAAGATTCTGTTCTTTCTCTCAACAAGTCCATTCGACTGAGGCGAATAGGAGGTAATAAATTGCTGCTCAATGTCATTGTTAAGGAAATACCCCTTGAATTCGGTAGATAGTTGGACCTCAGTGCTTTATTTTTTTTACTAGTTTTCATTTTTGCACGCTCCTTGAATTGTCGAAATATTTTGAAAGCCTCTGATTTCTGCTTAATAAAATAAATAGATGTTCTTTTGAAATATTCATCAATGAAGATAATGAAATGCTTTGCATCAAGCAATGACAGAGTTTTCATTGGACCACATATATCTGAATCAACAACATCTAAAACATCTTTTCCTACATGCCTATGACTTGATCTAAAAGAACCCTAATCTGTTTTTCAAGGATGCAGCTATGACAAATAGGGAGGTCGACTTTGTTGGTTGGATAGTTGATATCAAGTGTTAAGGATTGTCTGGACATGTTCGACACATATGTATGATTCAAGTGTTGTAATCTATAATGTCAAAATAATGCGTTATAGACAAGAATAGAGGTTTTCAATGCTTAACTTGTGTCAGAATAACAATGATGCACGCTATATAAGTATCTATGCCTCTTGCCGAGTGTGACAATCTTACTTGTCCTATCCATAATTCGACACGGATCAGACTCAAAATCAGTAATTCTACTTACTTATAACAGATTCGTAGAGAGATTAGATACATACAAAACATTTGATAGTAGTTTGATATGATAATGTTGGAACTTCAATCTTACAGTGCCTTCACCTTTGATAGTGTGTGTACTATCATCACCAAGATGAACGAATTTCTTTGTATCCTAAGGCGTATAGGAGTGAAAATACTCACGATGACTGGTCATATGTTGAGTAGCTCCCGAATTCATAAACCAAGAATTATCAATTTGCGTCTTTTGGTCTTTGATCATAAACGCTCCTTCACCATGTTGATTGTAGGAGATTAAGATGATATTGTGATTGCATTCGCATGTTGATCTGGTTGCTTATTGGCGTTCTTTGGTTTTAGAATCCTACAATCCTAGATCTCATTATTAGTGCGTTTGCAATACTTACTGAACATCTTCTTATGCGACTGTGGATTTGATAATTGCTCTTGACTCTGTGTCGGCTTCTGATCCGATGTGGACTGCTTAGAGCTTTTCTTCTTCTATTGCTTAGAACCTTTATTGACATATAGAGCATGAGATGATGAAGTTGAAGAGGTGTCTTGACTTCTTCGATTATCTTCTTACTACAACATAGTAATAACTCTAAGAGTTAAATTTGAGTGTGTCGATCATCACCCAGTTTCCATACGTAGAAGGCAAGCTTGATAGCAATGTCATAATTGTGTCTTGATCATCGATGGTTGATCCGACAACTGCCATCTGTTGCAAGAGATTCTTTAACTGGTTAACGTGATTTTGTAGGGTCGAAGATCTTGCGTAGTATAGCCCTCCCACCTGTCAACAAGGATTAGATCACTGGATAGGTACCTAACTATGCATAGATGCTAATTTTAGTTAGTTTCCTACTTCCTCCCTAACTCTATTCACCACTAACACTACTCTCCCTTAACTCTACTCCTCTACTCTAACATTCATCATGATTTGGGGGAAGGAAAGGGATAGAAAAGGAGAGGGAGAGAGAGAGAGAGAGAGAGAGAGAGAGAGAGAGAGAGAGAGAGAGAGAGAGAGAGAGAGAGAGAGAGAGAGAGAGAGAGAGAGAGATGAGATGGAGGTTAGCTCAAATGCTCAATGTCATTGCTTATGGAAAAACCTTAACTAGCATAACCAAAAAACATGGGAAATGAAAATAACAAGCAATCACAACAATAGCATAAGCAAGAGTGATTAGCAAATGAGGATGCTTGAGCTCTCAAAATGATAGAGTCTCCTCCTCTCTATTAAGCATGAAAATAGTGTACAAATGGTGCCTTTTTATAAAATGGGGAAGGCCCTTGCCCCTCAATCCTATTGGCTAATATTCACATTGATCTTATCCATTCATCTTGGACCCAACTTGATCCAAGGGTCCATAGAAAGTACATTGGAAATCACAAGATTCATGTGAGTCCAAAATTGGACCCAACTCTAAAAAGTAAACTCTAAGTTTAGAATTGACTTTGGGCCTCAAGTTTTATTTTAGTTACAAAGGGCCCAAGTCTATTATTTTATTTACAACTTCACTTGCGTGCTCATTGGGCCATGGACTTATACACGCAGGATGCCATGCCCTCGCAACACATTTTATTGGATGATTTTATTTATCTACACTTTGATGGGAATACCCCCAATAGGACCCACATCCTGAAGTAGTGCCGGTCCCTCGGCACTCTGCCGATTTAGTATAGCGTTTTCTTCGTCCGCCTTTGCTGGATTAGGTAGGTGGTGACGTCCTCCATGAAGTTGAGGCGGTTCAATTTCTTCAAGTCCTTGGGCGTGTGAAGGGACTTGTGGACTCCTTGCAGCCAATCTTGGTCGACCCATGTTTGGAATCTGAGTGTCCATGGATCGCCCAGAAGTGCAGCTCGATAATACACACGAGCGATTGGTAGTTGATCTTTGACTTTGTCTGAAGGTAGCGCCTTATTAACGTCAAAGAATATGGATGGGAGAAAATTGTCCCATTTAGTCTCGATCCCCATTAGATGTTCTAAGTCTCGAGCGTAAGTGGCTACCGCGCGGATTGTTGGATCAGGGCGATTGATATAATGGGTTGCAAACGCGGTGAGAGCCCTTCTGGCATCTACATCCGTAGTCCACCCATATTCTGATTGTATGATCGGCCAATTAAAATTTTTGAAGTGTGATCTTGTCCAGAGAGGTGCCGCATTCCGCCTATTTGGATCTTCGTGTACATGGCAGGAAGTGCGCACCCGTAATTGTTGTGGACTCATCATGTAGGCTCTGATGGCTGCAGGGTCTCTTTTAAACAACTGTTGACACCACTATGGTTGTGGTTGGAGGGCAGGTAATGCTTGCAGTTCTTTGCCCTTTATGGTCTGAGCTGAAAACAATATCTGTCAGCCGTCTCTTGATGACTCGTGGGAATACTTTGATAGGAATTCGTTGATTTTCTCCTCCACGGACTTGGGTCTTCGGAAGGCCCGCTGGCAGATATCGTGCGCGAACCTCTGGATGATGTGGCTTGGCTTTGGCTGGTATCTACACCTTGGCCCTAGTCTCGCGTCTCAACAGTCATATCTGTTTGCCCTTGATCTTGGCCTTCAGACCCTTGATCTTGGTTAAATCACCCTGCTGCCTGTTGGCTTTGGTCTTGGCTGGTACTAGCCTGTGCAACGTCAAAAATTGGTGGCGATGGAATTACCACGGGGGCGGGCTGGGCCTTCGTGTCCATGAATTTTTGGCACGCCTTGAGGGCTTGCTTGGCCTGGGCGAGCTCGTGAGTTGCGCTTGTTCGATATTTATTGAACTCTACCTGGTAGCTATTTAAGGTTTGGCTATATACCTTCACCTGACGTTGAAGAAGATTCATTTTTTATTGAGAAAGCGGCCTTGAGTCTGGTGCAGGTTGAGCTAACTAGACGAGCTTTTCATCTTGTAGGCTTTGACCTCCGTCCCCAGGCGCGTAATCTCTGCTTCCAAAAGGTTTAGTTGCACCTGGATGGGAGCAAGTTGTTGGGATGCTTCAGATTGAAGCTCCTGCACCTTTGTGGAGGCCTCTGTCAGCGCTTTGGAGAGGCTTTGGATATATTTGTTGAGGCCCTCCTCCTTCTGCTGCAGCTTGGCAATCTCCTGGTGCCCTTCTTGTTCATGTTGTTGCATCAGAATCAGTTCAAGAATTCCGTCTGGTCCTCTTCGGTATAATTGGCTGGCAATCAACTGATAAGGTCTAGCTTTCAAGATCAATTTCTGTTGTTCCGCCTTTGGTAGTGATTTGTCTAATTGGCCCCGCATTAGATATTCAACAATGTCGGCAGCCCATTCTGGTACTGTGTCTATGTAAAGTAAGGTAGCATCTGCCAGCTCATCGTCGAGTTGGGTTGCAATCTCCTTTCCCTTGATTCGTGATACATGATCTGCCATGTAATATTGTTTTCCCTTGCGAACTACTATACGAAAATCAAATGCCAACAACAGAAGTAGCCATCTGGTGATTCTCTCGGTGTTGCAAGTTTTATTAATGAGATAGAGCAAGGGTTGATGGTCCGTATAAAAAACAAAATGTGTGGCCATCAGGTAATGTCAAAATTTCTTAACCGCATAA
The DNA here is from genome assembly GCA_029204225.1 of Diphasiastrum complanatum. Classification (NCBI taxonomy): domain Eukaryota; kingdom Viridiplantae; phylum Streptophyta; class Lycopodiopsida; order Lycopodiales; family Lycopodiaceae; genus Diphasiastrum; species Diphasiastrum complanatum. Next base: position 33,659,365 of record CM055114.1, read on the forward strand.
ATCATTGCCAGTGCTTTTCGCTCTATGGTTGAATAATTCATTTTGGTATCACTGAGCTGTCGGCTTGCAAATTGGATTGAAAAATCCTTTTCGTGTTCACCTGGCTAGGCTAAGACTGCTCCAACTGCATACTTTGATGCGTCTGTATCCACATGAAACTCAATGGACCAATTGGGTGGGCGTAAGATTGGTGCTAAAACCGATGCATCCTTAAGCTTCTGGAAAGCCTTTAGGGCTTCCTCGTTCCAATGTGGATCCGTTGTGAGTTTGTAAATTGGTCGGACTAGCTCTGCAAAATCAAGAATGAAGATCCTATAATAGTTAGCATGACCCATGAAGATATAGACTTCGTGGATCGTCCCTGGTAGTGGTAGATCAATAATAATCCTGATCTTTGATAGATCTGTGGCGATCCCGTGTCTTGACACTATATGGCCGAGAATCAAGCCGTGTGTTACCCAGAATTGACATTTTTTTGGATTCAGGGAGATTTGGTAGTCGCGGCATTTTTGTAACACCTTCTCCAGGTTGGATAAGTGTTCTGAGTCTGGTCCATCATGCACAGATTGTCCAAGAAAATTTCCAGTAATTTTTGCAGATAATCTTTCAATGTCGCCTGCATGACTCGTTGGAAGGTGCTTGGGGCATTGCAAAGTCCGAATGGCATCACTTTCTAGGCATAGGTTCCTCATTTCATGGCAAATGTTGTCTTGTGCTAGTCCTGGGGGGCTATCTTCACCTGGTTGTAGCCGCTGAAGCCGTCTAGAAAACTGTAGGCCTTGGCGCCGGCTACTCTATCGAGGACACTTTCCGTAAATGGTAAAGGAAAATGATCTTTTTTGGTGACTGCATTTAGCGCCTTCAGATTCACACAAATCTGTATTTTGTCGTTCTTCCTGGGTACTATAACTATCGGTGATACCCATTCCGTGTGTTCCATTTCATAGATGAAATCTGCATCCATCAGCTTCTGCAACTCTTGCTTGATCAGCTCAGTATAATTAGGGTTGCAACGGTAATAACGGCTTACCTTGGGGACTGCTCTGTTCACCAAGGGTATGGTGTGTTGGACTATTGTTGGTGGAATGCCCTTCAAGTCACTATAACTCCAGGCAAAACAGTCTTTATATTCCATCAACAATGATCGTAGTCTCTTGAACTGTGTGGGTGTTAACTGCTCTCCCACATGCACTATCTTTTCTTCTTCACCTGGCTCGACAAGATTCATTGGCTGTGTTCGCGCAGATCCCTCAAAGACTTGTTTCGCTGGTGCCTGACTTTGATCAAGTTCTCTCTGGGCTTGCGGCATCATGATTACCACGTCGTCCAAGGTGTAATTCTTGAAAATCTCAGGCATCTCGTGAACTGGCGCTCGTCAAGATTCCTCTTTCAGCATATTGATCTTAGCCCGACTGGTCATTTTTTTATTTTCTGTCACCTGTGTAGAAGATGACGTTGTATCTGAGTCTATCTTGATTGACTTCAAGGATTCCAACACTTTCTTTTTACTCTTTTTTGTCATTTTGGTGGATTCATCCTTGTTGTCTTTCACCTGGACTGCCATGATATTCGTCTCATGGTTGCGAATATCAACATCCACTGTAGCTATCACCATTTCGGGTAGATCACTCCATCGGATCACCTGGTTGTACCGTTGCTTCAACTGATTCTTCTTATTCGCAGGTGCCTCGGGTGGATTGATCCTTGAGACTTTCGTCATAGCATACTTTTGTGGTGGTTGAGCTGGTACTTTCTTGGTTCCGTAACGATCTAGGTCCATGTGATGTAGGACCTGTTCATCAGTCAGCTCAATCTCCTTATTATAAGTTAGAGCATGTTGCCAAGGGACTAGATCATCGTCCATTGGGTTCTCAATAGGCTCCGCTGACAGCCATGCTACGTTTATCATATTCACCCCAAATGTGATTGGTGTGTCCATGATTTAACATTTGGGTGAAGATGTACTAGGTTCAGGATCTGATTCATATTGACATGTCTGGCAGTCAATAGCTGCTAATGCATCTGTTCATATCACGACATCCGTCTCTGAATCATAGTGACCTCCCTTGGCTGGACTTGGGCGATCAATCGTGTGATCTGTCATGGATGATCCGTCATCAGCTTTGGGTGCAATAGGTTTCACCACCCATGTGGTTGGATCAACCTTTATAGCTTGTTCTTTGTTCTCGAAGGTGAGTTTTCTCGTACCCCAGTTGTGTACTACTTGCGCAGTCCTCACCCATGGTCTTCCCAGTAAGACACGGTATGTAGATGAAGATTCAGGTATATCCACGACTACAAAAGTAATCACAAACTGTATGCATGTTATCTTTACAGGGATCGGCAACTACACCTTTCGGTTTTACACAGGATTGATCTGCCAGCTTAATGGCGAATCTTGCTGGTTTCAACCCTTGTAAACCCCATTTTTCATACAAAGTAGTGGAGATCAAATTGACTCCCGATCCTCCATCTACCACTGTTGCCTCGTCCTCGTCTCTCTTGTGTTTGATGGGCAAAGTGATGTTGTGTTCCTCACTTTCCCATGTTGCTCTGATATGGAGGACGTTACTTGTTTTTTCATAGCCCTTACAATATATGGGCTCAGGTGCTACTGGCTACTCATCGACTTTGGCCCATTCAGCTAGAAGGCTTTTCGCTTGTGGTGCAATCCGTAGTAGTTCTCCGAGTGGTAAACTAACACGACTTGACAATAAAAGGGTGAGCCTTTCAGTGTGTGGTTCCTCGGACTCCACCATGTGAAAAGGTGGTTCATGTTGGTGCAACTGATCATTTTGATCAGTGCGCAGTGGTGATCCCGCTTGCGGTTCTTGTTCGACGCCAACTGGAGGTTCTGTGGGATTAACTCTTTCTTGCTCTTTTTCCTCCACTTGTGCCTTCTTATTTTCTAGTACTGCCTTGTTTCTTCCCTCACATTCGGATATGGAACGGAAGTTGAGGGTTGGTCGTCAGTGACCGATGGTGGTGGTGAGGGAGCCACTTCCTTCCTCTTCTACACTCGCGTAACAGCTAACATAGGAGCGTGGAATTGTCGACCTTTCGATAGCATCCCTGCTGGAACTGCTGGTTGCTGTATTGCAATGAAGTTAAGAGGTGCACTGGTTCCAGGTTTAAATGGACAATTCTTGTAACAGTGCCCATAACCGCATTCTCGGCAGAAGGATGTATATTGTCCCTTGTAGGGACATTCCGCAATTCTGTGTCCTTCGCCGCATCCGTAGCAGCCGTAATTTCTTCCGTCTTGACGCTGAGTTTGAACTGCATAGGCCGCAACATTTTCATTTTTGGCAGGATCCATAAATGGTTCATTCGGTCTGTACCATTGCTGCTGCTCGGGTTGAGGTGGCATTTGCATCTCTGATTCCACTGTTGTTAGGTTTACATGGGCCACTTGTTGATTGGTTGGCCCTGGTGGAGCAGGTAAGGCCATACGTTGTGGTTGATTTGGTGCGTCGTACCTTGGTGCCGCGTTGGGTGCCCCTTGATGGTAAGAATAAGAAGTCTGATAAGGACTTCTCTACTGTTGAACAATCCGGGGGTTGAACGGGCAAAATGTTATATCGTGCGATGTTGCATTGCACAAATGGCAGAATCTATGTGTCGGTCTCAGATTTTGCTTTAGGACTGGACATTCGTTCGTTGTATGGTTTTGCGTGCACACTGAACACCATATATTTTCTCATCTTGGATACTGCAGCTGGTTTGGTTTCGGTTGATGTGGCGTTACTACTACAGCTCCCTATAAGGCCTTCAGTTTCTGGTCAAACTGTGTCGTAAGTTGTTCCATCTGCTGTTTGTGTAATTTTGTCATTTGCTCCAACAGTAGTTCTGTGGATAGAGTAGATGCGGTTGATGATGATGATGCTAACGAGGGAGTATGGGTGTGGGTGGATGGGTATTCGTTGTCAGATCCCTCATCATCTTCCATGATGGCATCTTCCATAGCTTCTTGCAAAGTAGCGTACTGCTCCCGTCGTTTCAGCTCTCTTCTAATGCTTCGTGGTAGTCCGGCTAGGAACCACATGATCACCACATGATCGGGAGTTAGGGCTACATTGCACTCGGATCGTAAGTGTTTGACCCACTCAATATAGTCCCTGACCCTTTCTCTTTTTTCCATTTTGACTTTGCTCAGCAGGAGGAACGGGTCTTCCAAGAACTTTCTTGGTTTAAATTGTGTAATGAGAGCCGCTTTAACCGCTTCCCAGGTAGATTTTTCTTTCTCTGACAGGTTGAAAAACTAATCCTGAGCCACTGCCAATAAGGACACGGGGAATAGCATCAGCTTCTCCGCAGGTGTCCATTCGTCGTAGATTTCACAAGCTTGCTCGTAGATCTGGAGGAATCGGATGGGATCTGAAGATCTGTCGTATTTTGATATTTCCATCCGTGGTGCTCTCCGGACTACTTGCAAGGGAACGACAAGTACGGGTTGGCCCATTGGATCCATTGGTGTTGGTTCCGGTTTTGCCTCTTGTTGCACGGCTGCTAATTTGGGAAGGTGTGGTGTTTGATTTGCTATCCTTCGTGCTATTGATCATCCCGATCTCAGATTCATCTGATGGTGGGTTCCAAAGTGATTGGATCTTGCTTATACAGTAGGATGTTGTCTGGATCTCGGACATCCGATCGATCTGATCGGCCGGAAGTGAATTTTAGGCCTTTTACGATGTTTTTCCTTGATAACTTTTTACTCCTTGCACTAATTGACCTGAGATTTTGATAGTAGCTGAATCTGATGCAGATCTTTCCACTGATCTGGTCTGCGAGGGTTCTCTTGTGAAAGGGTTGGTTGTGCGAGGGTTCTTTAGCTGTTTTTGTAGATAAAAAATCTGCTATCTCTCCGATCTTTGGGAAGTAACTCTCACAAGGCTCATAGTAGCTAGATCTGGGTCAGATTTCACTATAGAATTCTCTACGAGAGTTAACTCTTGCAAGAAGTGAAAATTTTACTGTCTAAGAGGGTTCAAAACCACTTTTTTGGCTTGATCTTCACCAAATCTCACAACTAACTCTTGCAGGCCCCATCACTGATGGAAATGATCATTCTGAATTGATTGAGAGGGTCTGCAAGAGTTCTTACTAGAAGGATTTGTTGTATCTTCACTTTTTAGTGATTTTTTTGCACTTAAATCCAATTTTTAGCTCACTGGAATCAAACTAACTCTTGCAAGCTCTTATGTGTCCTGGTTTCACTGAGATGGAACTTCAAAATCCTCTGTGAGAGTTCTTGACCACTGGAACTGAAAATTTTACTGTCTGCAAGGGTTCACTAGTACTTTCCCGTCTTTTTTTCACTGAGAACTCTCGCACAGGCACTTAGACATCAAACTAGCTCTTGCAAGCTTCTCTGTGTCATGGTCTCACTGAGATGGAACTTCAGAGGGCTCTGTGAGAGTTCTTATGAAGATTTGAATTTTTTTTTGGATTTTTCAAGGCTTTTTTGAATTTTTTATGATTTTTCTCTGATTTTTACAATCTGCTTGGAACTAACTCTCGCAAGCTTCCATGCAGGTCTGGGACAGTACCCTGGAGTAGCTACCAGTCATGCAAGAGTTAATTCATACTGGTTCTAGAGATATAAAAATCTGATGAGATTTTAGGCAATTTTTCCCTCCAAAAATGCAGATTGGTGTGTTTTTCGGGTTTTTTGGCTGGTTGGTTTGGGTTTCAAGCCCTTAGAAGCTTTTCGGGGCCTCCTCTACCCTCTCACACCTCTGCTAGTTGTGAACAGTCCAAACACAAAAAAAATACAGAAAACTAACTCTAGACACCCAAAAATCTACCTAAAACTACTCTAAAAAGCAAGAAAATAGCTAAAATGCAGCTAAACTAGTTAGTGGAAACCTATCCCCGGCAACGGCGCCACTGTAGGGTCGAAGATCTTGTGTAGTATAGCCCTCCCACCTGTCAACAACGGTTAGATCACTAGATAGGAACCTAATTATGCATAGATGCTAATTTTAGTTAGTTTCCTACTTCCTCCCTAACTCTATTCACCACTAACACTACTCTCCCTTAACTCTACTCCTCTACTCTAACATTCATCATGATTTGAGGGAAGGAAAGGGATAGAAAAGGAGAGGAAGAGAGAAAATAAGAGAGAAAGAGAGAGAGAAAGAGAGAGAGATGAGATGGAGGTTAGCTCAAATGCTCAATGTCATTGCTTATGGAAAAACCTTAACTAGCATAACCAAAAAGCATGGGAAATGAAAACAACAAGCTATCGAGTGATTAGCAAATGAGGATGTTTGAGCTCTCAAAATGATAGAGCCTCCTCCTCTCTATTAAGCATGAAAATAGTGTACAAATGGTGCCTTTTTATAAAATGGGGAAGGCCCTTGCCCCTCAATCCTATTGGCTAATATTCACATTTATCCTATCCATTCATCTTGGACCCAACTTGATCCAAGGGTCCACAAAAAGTACATTGGAAATCACAAGATTCATGTGAGTCCAAAATTGGACCGAGATGCAACTTGGAAGTCACATCCCTCACATCATATAATGAGCTCAAGATGTCCCATACTTCTTTCGAAGTTTGAGCTTCAGATATGTGGCCAATCTGAGTGTCTGATATATTGAGTATGATAAGCGCAAAAGCTTTACCATCCTTCGATTTTCATTTTGAGTCGGTTGTGTCGTCTTCAAGATGACAACATCCCACAACTCAGTGGCAACTAGCAAGGTCTTCATCTTAAATTTTCACAAATAGTAATTGGATTCATTAAGCTTGTCTGCGATGAGACCAATTTTGTTTTAAGAATCCATCTGGAAAATAGTCTGTCGATAAATCAATGACTTAAGAATGACACTGTGTGACGCTACAATTAGAAATAATTATCTAATACTGAAATTTGATACCACTTGTTGAAGAATGGATATGGCTCTGATACTATGAAGAGTATATGGCTCTAATTTTCATTGGAAATTCTGCAGTTTCTTGGTTAAGCAAGAAGCAGCCCACTGTTGCTACATCCTCAAGTGAAACAGAATATAGAGCAACGTTCTCAGCCACTACGGACTGTATATGGCTGAGACAATTACTTGTCGATATGAAGCATGGCCAGCCCTCAGCTATTCTCCTATTTACGGATAGTCAAAGTGCTATTGCCATTGCACAAAATCTAGTATTTCATGCAAGAACAAAGCATATCGAGATCCACTATCACTTTGTTCGGGAGAAGCTTCATAATGGCGACTTCACGCTTGAATATTGTCCCACGGAGGATAATATTGCAGATGTGTTCACTAAGGCATTGCCTAGAGTTCTACACGTCATTTTCATTTAAGGAGGGTGTTAGAATAATAAATGTAAATGATGTAGAAGCCATAGGTTACTATGACCCAAAAGGTCGAGATCTGAGTAACCATGGTCATATCACAGATCCTCAAATTCAGATACACCGTTACTTAGATGCACTGTCACTGTTCCTTTGAATGAAACACCGTTACTTAGCATACATTCATTAAAATTCGCAAAAACAAAAGCAAATCCTCAAAAACAACTGATCTTTAGCACAATCACAGATCCTCAAATTCAGATACATCGTTACTTAGCATACTTTTACTTAGTTGTTTCTATGACCTTTGAAAACGCAAAGCTAGATATTCTTAGTTGCTTCGACTTGAATAAAGAGCATTTCGCACCTTTTCACTGTTTGGAATCAACTGTTGTAGATCTTATTTACTAGCATGTCTTTAATTATGAGTAGGATTTAACAGCGCAATCACAGATCCTCGATGAATGATAAAAAATTAATGTGCTTCAAAATTCAGATACACCGTTACTTAGCATACTATTACTTAGTTGCTAACTAAGTTATCTTAAACAATAGACATATCATATTTTTTTGCTATAATGTACCCTGATAAGTTTAAGGGCCATGTCATGTCCAACTTATGAATAGTCAAAAGTATTCTTTGCTATTTCAAGTGATCATCCTTTTGTGGGAGTACTGCTACTCATGCATAAATACCAATGCTTAATATAAGCTTTCTTAAGATTTTGAAGGAAAAGCCAATTGTAGACTCCGACCTGCGACATCTTCGTGTATTTTTACGAAGCCAATAGCCAATACGGTCCCCCACACCTCTCCATGAATTGGACTCCATCCATCCATTGAGGGGGTAGATAGTCAATCGTGCTCTGTTGAGGAGTGATTCTTCAACACCTTCCACTTTCTATTCTTGCTGGAATCTTTCAAATGCTTTGGTTAATTTCGATATGTTATGCGCTCTAGCGGAATCAACAAAATAGACCGTCTCTGTCTCTCTCTCTCTCTCTCTCTCTCTCTCTCTCTCTCTCTCTCTCTCTCTCTCTCTCTCTCTCTCTCTCTCTCTCTCTCTCTCTCTCTCTCTCTCTCTCTCTCTCTCTCTCTCTCTCTCTCTCTCTCTCTCTATATATATATATATATATATATATATATATATATATTACTTTGATTTGTATATGTGAAACGGGCTCAGTCTTTGCCATTAATTTTGATCTAAGGTATTGTTGGATCGTTGTTCCTCTTTCTTAAGTTTTTGGTTTAGAGTTTAGAGTGAACAACGTAGTTGTAGCAGTTAACAACACTCATTCATGTGCGCCCTCCAATTATGCTCAATTTGAGACATAGTCAATGACAAGGGTAGTGCATTGCAAGAACCAGCATAAATGACATACTTCTAAGTATTCAACCAATTTGTAGGACTTAGTGCCAAGAGGGCCAACATAGGGCCATCGGCTTCATTTTGTTATGGGTAATTGTGAAGCGGGACTTAAGTGTCATTTAAGTAATTAAAATATTACGATAGCGATAACAACCTTGGCCCATTTAAAAGAAATCAAAATCTCAGAAAATCTTCTTATGTGGGGGTCTGAAATGGCCAATTCACAACAAGCACAATGACGAAAACATCCAATCACTTTACGTGATCTATGAGCTTTTTGGATAGCATTATCGTGGTGGCAAATTACGTGAGACCCCTTAGTGTTGTCCATCTTAAACCGAAGCCTCACATATCAACAACTATCATTGGCCGCCACCTACATCGGAAAATCATCGCCCATCAACAACATACTGAATTTCCAAATCATCGGCCATCACCTAGATCGGCAGCCATTGCCCATCAACAACGGGCACTCACAACTAGATCATCGGCCGCCACCTAGATCGGCTTCCACCTAGATTTTTCAAAGACTCGAATTATTCCGAAGACTCGAATGTTTCTTTTTTCCAAAGACTCGAATTTTTCAAGGCTCGAATTTTTCCCAAGACTCGAAATTTGCAAAGACTCGAATTTTTTCCAAGACTCGAATTTTTCGAAAGACTCGAATTTTCCCAAGACTCGAATTTTTCCCAAGACTCGAATTTTTCCAAGACTCAATTTTTCCCAAGACTCGAACGGACGGCCACGTACATACACACACATACATCGGCCACCCGTCAACGACCATCGACTTTCTCCTAAAGCATTGTTGCTCGCCCGTCAATGAGATACTGAATTTCCAAATCATTGGAAAATCATCGCCCTTCAACGAGATACTGAATTTTCAAAATTGAGTGATAATGGAGATCAGGAATCATCGGCCGCCACCTAGATCGGCCTCCATTGCCCGTCAACCAAGGGTCGAAAAATTTCGACCCGACCTGACCAAGGGTCGAAAAAATTTCGACCCGACTCGACCCGACCAAGGGTCGGAAAATTTCTACTCGACCCGACCCAACCCGACCAAGGGGTCGAAAAATTTTGACCCGACCCGATTCGAGCAAGAGTCTGATTTTTTACCATGGGGTGGAAAAAATTTGACCCGAACCGACCTGACCAAGGGTCAGAAAATTTCGACCCGAAACGACCAAGGGTCGTAAAATCTGTTTTTGACAAGGATGCCATTGGGTCGGAAAATGTTTTGGGTCGGATTTTTTTGACAAGGATGACCAGGGTCAAAAAAGTCAGACCCGATTCGACCCGGCCAAGGACTTTTGACAAGGATGACCAGGGTCGAAAAAGTCATACCCGACCTCTTTTTTTTCCAAAGACTCGAATGTTTCAAGGACTCGAATTTTTTCAAAGACTCAATTGTTTTTTCCAAAGACTCGATTTTTCAAAGACTCAAATTTTTCCGAAGACTCTAATTTTTCTTTTTTCCAAAGACGAAAAATTTTTCAAAGGCTCAAATTTTTTCCAAGACTCGAATTTCTTAAGACTCAAAATTTCCAAAGACTCGAATTTTTTCCAAGACTCGAATTTTTCGAAAGACTCGAATTTTCCCAAGACTCGAATTTTTCAAAGACTCGAATTTTTCTCAAGACTCGAATTTTTCTCAAGACTCGAATTTTTTCCAAGACTCGATTCTTCCCAACACTCGAATTTTTCTAAAGACTCAAATGGACGGCCATGTACATACACACTCATACATCGGCCACCTGTCAACGACCATCAACTTTCCTCCTAAATCATCACTGCTCGCCCGTCAACGAGATACTGAATTTTCAAATCATTGGAAAATCATCACCTGTCAACGAGATACTGAATTTTCAAATCATTGGCCGTCACCTAGATCGGCCGCCATTGCCCGTCAACGACGGGCACTCACAACTAATATATATATATATATAGTTGCCTTAGATGGTGTTGGCGCTCTATATGTACTTGGCTCATGTTTGTGTACCATCTGCCATTTTATCCACTACACTAATGGGGTTGGCTCAATTGGTTAGCTTGACATCCAAAGTTCCTTTGGTCTCAGGTTCGAGCCTCCCCTTGGAAACCAAGAAACATTTTATCCACTACATGGTATCCTTTGGTGGTTTTTTTCGCTTAACAATTGTTGGTATCTTCCAATCCGTTTACTAATACATCCATTATATAATCATGGTGCACATGGCTCCATTTGCCATCGATATAGTTGTGCAAAACCTTTTCCTAGTGATGCAACAACATGGCCCATAAATTTGGCATGGGGTCTATTTGTATGTTATGAGCCATCTCCTCGTACTATTATGCGATAACCTTCATTTCAGTTGGATGCTATTGAACATTATACTACAATCATACAACTCATTTAATTCTCCTTTAGTACACCACATGATCCTATCTCACATTTACTTGGCACTAATGGCCTACATGATTTGAAGTCGGGCTCTAGCTACACACTTTCAGCTATCTACAATTACTAATGGCATTTATGGTCTCTAACCTTGAAGTATAATTTTGTCCCAAGCAATCTCCTATCAAATTCACAAGGCATTTCTAGGATATGCCTTCACTTGGTATTTCCTTGTATGGGACCTTACTCTTGTCTATACAAATAGGTCTTGACCATTATTAACCCTTGTGCTTACATTGCTTCTTATATTTGGTTTTTTGGTGCGTACTATGAATGCCTATTTTAAGGTATTTATCTTCATCGACAATTTTAAGGTCACAATAGGTTCAATTCTAGCGTAGATGGTTGCATTTCTTTATGCTGCTACTTTGTGAGTTCTCTGATTATGTTATTATTTTTTTCATGCCACCTATTTACATCTATGATGGTTGATCTTTCCTATCTTTATATTACAACAGAGCTCAAAGGCAAGGGGCTTGTTTCCATTCTTCTATTTCACTGACATACCATACATCTGCCTTACAATGCATTTGATTTTGTACACCTCCATTTGTTTCGGTGTAAACGAAATTGAGAATCCTCCTTTCCCATAACATTACGCTTTAATGGTGTTTTACTCATCAAGATCATATACTCCGCTCTCTTGATTGCATATACACAGAAGGGACACTATCCTACTGAGGATAGGGAGCTGACAGCATATTCTAAACAGCTTAAAGCCCCCATGAGCACATTCTTTGGGCACATTTGGTACTAAAATCTAGTGACATTTTATTATTATTGGGGGATAATTAATAACACACAAACCGAGACCTAATTCAAGCCTCCTGTTGGAATAAATAGGCCCTACAGACCTGTTTATTGATACTGAAACTGATTGGTCATAACTCATTAGCCAGGTCAAATGTCAAATCCAGACCTTCAGTTACATAGAAGAACTTATCACCGATCAGGTTTATAATCTCAACAATAACCAAGGGTCAGTTGGAAGAGAATTCAATCATAATCCTACTACTGAAAAAGATAAAAATGACCACCACTACAAATTCACATATGTGATACACGTGAGCAACGATCTTTTCTCTTTAACATCAATACAAGTTTGAAGAACAAAAGGTACTTGTTTCCCGATAAATCAAAACCTATTTCCTCTCAAAAGACATTAAACAGCTGTTATCATCCCAAAACATCTTATAATGCAGGTTCAAATGAGCTACTTCTAGGATCGGTACCATTGAAAGTTGTAGAATAGTCATGAACAGAAAGCGAAGACTTGGAATGTTCTCATCTGATCTTCCTGGTGTGTATTGCCAAAATATCAAGACATCAACAGTTCATGCATTCTACTAGCCGTGAGCCTCGTCAAAAACCTAAATTCGGATACTATCAGGATGTAGCATCCTTAGTCCTTTAGCCAAATGAATCTATTGGTCCATGAAACTTAGCCCTTTCTTCTTCAAAACATAAGATACCCTTCACAAATATTCCTCATTAAGTGGATCAGTTGGATTGGACGAATCCACAGAAACCGAGCCTCCATTTACACACCCACGTTTGGTCCTCCATCCCGATGCGTCCTCTTCCCATAAAAACTCCAATGGTTCAGAAGTAAGGCCCTCGATCTCTAATTCCTCCTCAACCAATTTGTGTAATTCATCATCAGGAGGAAAAGTCCGAGACTCCCCAAAGACATAACTTCTCAATGTGTTGAAAGGTGATACAGACTTCAGACTTGCTCTCCCTGTACCCACATTTTCTCTGCCGATAGATGAGCTTACTACATGATCAATTTCTGAAATCACCGATCTGGAAAACTCCGATGATGATTCCAAAAGTCGTCCTGAAAACTGTGACATGTCCTCACCATTCATCTCTCTGCTTTGTGAATCAAAATCAAGCCCTTTAATGATCATGGTGCCTATATTCACTGTTCATAGAATTCAACGCACAATCTCAATCAAATATCACGAAAAACAAGAATAGGTGAACTTCCATTATAGAAACTTCAATAGCATTGAATAGCTAATTAACAACCCGAAATACATGGATAATCAAGACCCAAGAACTTCTACAAAAGTGTAACAATATTAGCCTTGAATTTTCGAGATGCTACTCAGTAAGCTCATCTTGAGCATTAACTTTCACACTTGAGCAACCCTTCTTCATTAGATGTAGCGAGAAACTATGGATTTAAGCCTCACCAACAGCACCCAGACCGTTAAGGGAGGGCAGAAACCGCCTAATGTGCTCCTCTGAATCTTTATCACTCTTAAGTACTTCACACTCGAAAGATATGGAAAATGTATCTTCCCTCTTTTTCCCCCTTTCTGCAGCCTTGATTACATCTTCCTGCCATCTGCATGGCACACTTTCATCACAAAGACATATAGCAAAATCTCCTTGGGTAGGTTCTGAATACTGATGACAGTAAACACCTTATTTAAAACATAAATGACTGCAGGCAAACATTAGCTATTCGTCCCACCTATTTCATACAAGGTTGTTATGAACATTCAAAAACAGCAAAAAAAATTTCGAATTCGCATGCAAGATGGGAAGAAGAGGAAAAGTTAAAAGGCAGAATAGAGAGACATAAGGCAAAGAAGTAAGAAATAATTCAAAAAGTGGACACTAATCAATCTTTAAGAAATTCCTTTTCTGCATGAACCTAATAAGAAAGAAATGCCAAGAGCTTTGATCAGCAAAAAGAAATATAAGATACACCAGTAGAACATATACCCGTGAACATTTTCGGCATTAGAGAACCGGGCTGCATCTTCTCCTCGACACTCAACGATCACATGTGCCTCTCTCTTTGTCTGACCACATCCACATCTAGTGTCAACATGCAACTAATCAGAAAGAATTAAGAGGAAGATCTATAGAAGAAATGACTGTCCTGAGACTTTCTGACATATCAAATTGTGCAATCATACATGATTGTGTGCAAATTGGTAGGATTGGTGGGTACCAACTCCTAAGGGCTATTTCAAAATCCCACACTATTTGATACAACAAACACCATTGCTGGATTATGTGACCCAGCTGCATTCTGATTAGCATGTCTTACGCTAGATGCCCCTAGAGGTGAATTGAATTATCACATTTGTCATCCCAAAACTCTTGAGATGATTTCAATTATCACATTTATCATGCCAGATGAACTAACAAACCTGTGCAGTCCTTTTAACGCTTCTCCTAGCTCATTCTCTATGATTATTAGACAATCTGTAGGGAATAAAAGAGCATATTCAAATTAACTATGATTAAATTTGAAGTGCCAATTTTCTTGCAACGGCATTCATTCTGGGAGGCATTATTAATATCAAGGTTTAATCATAGAATTAATGAACCATTAACGGTTCACCACGGTTCTGAGAACCGTACAGTGAACCATACGGTTCTTTAAAAATTTTGCCCAGAACCGTGGTGAACTGTACTGAATAATTTATTGATTAATTTTTTTTTGTCCCACCCCCAAAAATAGCCCAAAAAATTGCTACAAAAAGGCCAAATTTTTTTTCAGAAAAAGCAAATTCTCCCTACTTAGATTATTAACTTCAAATGATTAAATTCCCAAATTGATAAGAGAGAGGGAGACAGAGAGAGAGGGACAAAAATTGATAAGAGAGAGGGAGACAGAGAGAAGGAGACAGAGAGAGAGAGGGACAAAAACAAGCTTTGAGGGGTTTGGGGGGAAATTTAGGAAAATTGATTAATTGATTAATTAATTATTTTTTTACATGAACCGTACCACGGTCAAACCGTGGTACAGTTCCCAGAACCGTGGGTTCTATGGGTTTAATTAATCCTTTTTGCAATAGTTTGCCCCAATGCGTCTTGACCTCCTCTTTCACATAGGAGAAATCTATTTGGAAGTGATCATCTAGAGATAATAGATTAACTCATATTTCCCAAAAGATGTGAATTAAGGAGATTCAAATAGAAATTCGAACCAATTTGAATTCCCTTGAGAAAACCTAATTTCTGATGTGGCTTTGTTATCTGCTAGCATGTACCTATCACGAGTGTGCTATGGACATGGCAAGATAAGAAATGTGCTCAAAATTAATCTCAACAACAAAAATTTCAAGATATGCACATGGAAAGCCATTGTACCAAATACAACTAGTTCTTGAGTAGACCCTTAGAAATTGCCTCAAGAAACTATGCCACATGGATACACAAGTGAAACGAACACACATGTGCCAAAGCTCTTGTCAGCATAACTCAGTCGGCATCCTATCTTGCCAAGTAAGGTTAATTCCTTAAGTCAAGTCACAATTTACAAACCAAATCTGGTCCTACATCTAGGACATTTATCCAACAGTTGCATGAGTGGGACACACTACCTCGCATTGTTTAACGAGGGTCCCACTCTCTTCATGTTTACTCTCACGTTTACTATGAGCTTCTATGCTTGTTTTTTGTTGCAAGAGTTCGTGCCAACAAACTCTCCTCTTTTCTACTTCTATCATTGTCTACGTTTGTTAGGAATTGATGTTTATTTTGTACCCTTAATGTTAATTTGGCTATGCCTACGTGCTATTATAGGGGCCATTTCTATTTATAGTAAATCATTTTTTATTAGTTACGCATGTAGGTGGGCGCACTACTACTAGAATAGGATTTGATTTCAGTACTTAGAAATACAAATATGTAGCAATAATAGCAATTAGCTTTTTGCCTTAGCTTTTGCTTTTGCTTTTATCTAGACTAGAGAATCTATATAAGAGAGGCTG
This sequence comes from Diphasiastrum complanatum, assembly GCA_029204225.1. NCBI lineage: Eukaryota > Viridiplantae > Streptophyta > Lycopodiopsida > Lycopodiales > Lycopodiaceae > Diphasiastrum > Diphasiastrum complanatum. The sequence continues at coordinate 33,675,223 of CM055114.1, forward strand.
GCGCCCAACCACAATCATTCCATTTTGTATAGAGCTTTGCTCTCTCTTCCATCATCTAAGCTCTTTTCATCTCTTAAGCTGATCTTGGTGTGTGTGAGTGCTAGTATGACTACATAACTCCTATCTAGAATTTGTAGATCAGATTATGGCATGGTATCAGAGCAGGCTTCGTGATCTTGGAAGCTATCAAGATTCTACGTGAGGGAGAGAGATTGGTTTTGCAGGTGTGCAATCTGATTATTGAAGGAGCATTAGTTGCATGTGGAGTCAATGTTGTTACGAGGACAACGTGGATCCGTGGGAGGATCATTGCTTTTTTAGTTGCTTTTTCATTTGCAGGAGCAACAAAGGAGTTTTCTTGCTAAAAAATTTTGTGAAGATCATTGCTGCAGGAAGTTCGCTAGTCAAGACAGGATCATAACTGCTGTTTGTTGGTTGCTATTTTCTGGTTTTTCACGTTTGACTGTTCGCTGGTTTCAAAGAGCTACATGCTGATTTTCTCCAGGATTCTGATCGCTGAAATCTGTAGACACTTTGCTGATTTTTGTGATAGTTGATTTCTAAAAGAATCTTCAGATTGTTGCTGGATGCTGGTTGACAGTCTGTCCGCTGGATTTTCAGAACTTAGAAGACAAATCGTTGTTTCTCAGGTAGCTGTTTGCTGGGGATTCACAGGATTTTGTTCACTGAATCTGCAAGGCAGTTCGCTAATTTTCAGGAAAGTTGTTTCCTGGGTTGTGAAGAGGCAAAGTTCGCTTCACGAGTCACCGGTCAAGTCTACAGGACCAGTCATCGTCCAGTCTCAAGTCTGACTTTTGGAACCCAAGGGAGTTGGGTCCCTAACATTCTCTCTTCCTTAAAAATTTCCTTATCTAAGGAAGAAAATCAAGGAACCTCAGTCTAAGGTCACGTTCCTTTTCCCAAGTATCGTCATCCTCAAAACTTCTTTTCCAAAGAACCAAGTACTCAGTTACCTGCCGGTTTCTGAGCCCACGTTGACGTACGTCAATAATGGTCTGTGGTTCCGTAGGACCAAAGGATGTCGGGTCCTCCAACCGAACTAAGTCCTCCTGAAGTATCAAGTCATCCTTTCCACAAAGTCGTTCTTTTAAACGACTAATGTGAAAAATTGGGTGAACTTTAACACCTTGAGGCAGCTCCAGCTGATAGGCATTCCGATGGAGTTTCCTTACTATACGGAATGGCCCTGCATAACGAGGTGATAACTTAGGACATTTCCCAGTCTTTAATACCTTAGAGTCTTTTGGAATTCTAAGATATACCCAAGCCCTCTCCTCATAGACCCTAGGTTGTCGCTTTTGATTACCATAAAACTGGGCTCTATCCTGAGCCGTTTTTACGTTCTCGCGAGCAACAAGCAACATTTCTTGCATATCATGCAGGAAATCTACTGCTGCCTTAACCTTGGGGCCTTTGAGACCCACTGAAATGGGAGCCCTAGGCTGGAAACCATACATTAGAGAAAATGGACTAAAACCCATCGCTGAGTGCTTTGCGCTGTTATACGCAAACTCAATCATTAGAAGGTACCTTTCCCAATCCGACTGTCTTCTGGAAACATACGCCCGAAGCATATCTTCCATAGACTGGTTTGTCCTCTCTGTCTGACCATCCGATTCAGGATGATCTGATGACCCCAAACTTAAAGTGGTCTCTAATTTCTCAGAGGCCGCTTGCCAGAATTTGCCAGTGAACTTTGGATCTCGATCACCCACAAAGTCCATGGAAATTCTTTCCCACTTTCTTTCAGGTTCCAAGGGCTTTAGTAAACCAGCTGCCTTAAGTCTTTCAGCTTTATTAACTTGGCATTGTGCACACTTGCGAACATATGCCTCCACTTGACTTTTTAAGTTTGGCCAGTAACCGTTTTACTAAGTCAAGCGTCCTTTGTGAGCCAGGGTGCCCAATACACGAGCTGTCATGGCATTCATGTAGGATTTGGGCCCTTATATCATCATTTTCTGGCACACAAACTTTTCCATTCCGGAAAAGTAACTCATTCCTAATGGAATAGTCTCTCTGTATCTTGTCCTGAGGAGAAATCTTGGAATAATGTCATAATGAAATTCTTGGAGCATCCTTGACCATCTGGCCTTACGACCCCTAAGGTCGACCGCATCGTTAATATACTTTAACGCCTGATGGTCAGTAACTATCGTAAACTGGGAGCCATACAAATAATGTCTCCAGACTTTCAGGGCATGAATAACAGCAAAAAGTTCCTTGTCATAGGTGGAATACTGCCTTAGAGCAGGGTCCAACTTCTTGCTTTCAAAAGCGACCGGTCTACCATCCTGATATAGGACTGCGCCTATAACATAGTCACTGGCATATGTTTCAAGTACATACGGCTTGTTAGGATCCACTATGTGTAGAATAGGCGCTGTAAAAACTCTGATTCAACTCTTCAGTCCAAGTAACCGGAGGACTGAACTTACTGTGCCGGCTAACTCTTTTAGCCCCTTTGAGGACATTCGTCAAGGCTAATGCAATTAATGCATAGTTCAAGATAAATCTATGAAAAAACCCTGTAAAGCCCAAAAAGGACTTAACCTCCCAGATGGTTTTAGAGATAGGCCATTCACGTACTTGTCGGACTTAATTTGGGTCAATTTCCAACCCATGGTCCGAAATAATGTGACCAAGGTATAACAACCTTTTTTGGAAGAACACACATTTGGAGCCGTACCTAGTTCTAAACCCGGTTTTTTCAAAATCCTCAGTCTTTATGTGAATCTGATGATACCCTGATCTCAAATTGATTTTGGTGAAGTACTTTGCACCATGCAATCGATCAACCAGTTAATCCATTCGCGGCAAAGGATAATGGTTTTAATCATTAATTTATTTAACTTTTTAAAGTCCAAACAAAGACGAGTACCTCCGTCTTTTTTATCAACAAGGAGCACAGGTGCGCCCCCCAGGGAGATTTACTAGGCCTAACATGGCCCATCTTAAAGTAATTTTGCAGTTGCCTATAAACCTCATCCTCTTCAGTAGTACTCATCCTATATGGATATAGTGATATGAGAACTACCAGGAATCAGTTTAATACCATGGTCAACACCCCTAGAGGGGGGAAGACCCTCAGGAAGCTGCTCAGGAAAAACATCGTTAAATTCTTGCCTAAGTTTCCTAAAGATTTCACCTCTAGTGAATTTTCTTGCTTTAGGTTATTAGACAACATCCATACATTTAACTGTTTCCAAAGCAGAAAGCATATACGGAGTAGAAATATCAACATTTCCATTTAATTCTATGAGTGAGCCGTTATGCAAGAACGACAAACTGTGAGTTACATAGTTTTTCTACATAGACTCGTTCCTCTCATAGAACCACTCCTTTCCAAGTATTACATCTACCCTATCTAGATTCATAATATGAAAGTCTTTATAGGCTTGAATCTCAATTGGTAGACGTGGCACTATCCGGTCCCAAACTTGGCTTTCTGCTCCCGTTGCTAGCTTCACTGTGTATCGGTGGTCACTTTGCCTTGTTTCCACCTTTAGCTTCTGCAACAAATTAGTGTTAATAAAGTTATGTGTGGAACCATCGTCAGATAAAATTGTTACGGCTTGGCCGCCCACAACCCCCTTCATCCAAATGAGGTCATGAGGGCCAAAAACAGCCATGTTAAAACAACAATGCTCACACACAAAATTACCAGCAAAGGAAAGATCTACACTAGATATGCTAGAGTTACCTGGCGTCTTGAAAGATTCCCCTTTAGCTTTCCATTTCTTTGGGCATTCCTTCACAACATGACCTGGTTCCATGCAATTAAAGCACAGATTGTCGCTTCTGGCTTTCATAAAGGTTTCCTGGTCCAAGGTAGATCTTTTCTTCGACTTACCCAAACCTGAAGACCCATCCTTCGCCTTATCTTTCGATTTCTTTGGAAAGAAAGGCTTCTTACCCTTTACGTCGGGCAAGACACCAGTCTCAGGCTTGGCCATTGTACGAGTATCGTCGTATATTGTGGCGAAGCGAACAGCATCCTTGAAGGCAAGAAGTTGGTTCCTCCTGACCTCTAGCTAATAGTCTCTTGGTAACCCAAGTATAAAATGCAACTTTACTAGTAAAGGGTCTGTTCTAGTTGCAAAACGAGAATAGACTTCCTGAAACGCTTGTAAATACTGATTCAGGCAGTTCCCCATATGGATCGTTGCATATTGACGGTAAAATTCAAAATCATCAAGAATAGGAAGGAAGGCCGCCTTAAAGGCCTTACAAAAATCTTCCCAATTCCTAGGAACTTCAGGCTTACCCCTAACACCTTGCCACCAGGTAAATGCTTTACCTCGCAGGCACATGACGGCGAGATTGATTGTGTTACTCGGATGAATCGTGCATGGAAAAGTGCGAATCCCATCGATCCAGCCATTGCAAGACCGCCTAAGCTTCAGGAGTGAATAAAGGTTGATGCACCAATTGCCTTAGCTGCGTCAATTCCTTCAGTTCCTGCTGATCTTGACTGTGCTTAGCTTGCATATCAACAATATGTTGCTGTAGATTGTTAATTGCAAGCAACAAGGCATCAGGATCTAAGGTAGAGGTAGATACAGTAACCTCCTTAGCAGGGGACATAGGCTGTGTGGTAGGATTAGGATCCATTTTACAAGAAGAAGAGAGGTGAATTAAGGAAGAGATGATAGAAGAGAATCAAAAGCTACTCAAGGAAGGTAGATACAAGGCCACTCTTGCTGTCTCTTCACAAACCAAATGGTATTGTCCATGGCTGCCAAAAGGAATAAGACAGAGCAAGAAGAAGGATGCACCACCACCACCACCACCTCCACCTCTTTTCTCAAAAAAACCTAGCATAGGAGAGGTATACCTCCCTCTCCATGCTTGATCTACACCTGCCATGTGGCTTTGCCTTGCCACATAGGCCGCCACCTCAGCCCCCTAGCCATCTCCTAGCAATCTGCCAGGTGGCCCTCAGCCCTCCCCCCCTTTTGGTTTCTCTTTCTTTCCAGAACTCTCCATCGCTGGAAAACAGAGGGAGAACGGGCAAAATTTCCATTTTCTGCTTAGAGGGGGTCACGATTTTACCAACTATCAAGCAGGAAGAGATCGAAAAACAGAAGCGCTGCCTCCTGCCACCTGTCCGGATCTGGACAGTGCCACATGGCAGTTTTTCAAACATTTTTTTGAAGACCATCGCTGGTCAGGCAGCGAACAACTACTTCCAATTTTTCATTGCTGAGGAGGGCCCACAGAAGCAGATCGCTACATGAATCTGAGCGCAACTGCTCCTCAGATGTTTGCCACCTGTCCTTTCCTAGACAGTGCAGGTCTCTGCTGGGCCCCTAAACTATTTCTTTTTAAAGTTTATTTCTTCAAAATTCAACAAAAAACAGCAGAAGGAAAACACTAGAGAGTGCATAAAAATATGCATTTTAAGCCCGTTTTGAATTCCGTCAAAAGCTCCGAAACTTACAAGAGAACTACTACGGATCAACGCACCTGCTTCCGGAATGCAATGGCTCTGATACCATATGTTACAATCTACTTCTTACTGCAAACCTCCAGGTGCCGGTTAACCACAAGAGACCGAACGATTCACGTTCCACCCCGCCGTAAGACCTAATCCGGGTCCACCCTCCGTGCCCTGGCCTGTGACCGTATCAAGCGGGATCCGACTTCCATCCTAGACGGCGTCCCAGCAATAGGTTCAGTGATTGAAGATTCAGACGCTATCATGACCTTATTGTCTAGCTTGTCGTTCCTCTTATGAAAATTGGCTGATGATGATTTCCACTCACTCAGATATAACCTTGTCCAAAGTCATAACAATGTTGCTGCAGGAAGAAACTCAATCCAAAACGTTTAGTGCATAGTTGTTTTTGTACACAAATAGTTCAAATCCAACACAAAACATTGTTTCAGCTTCTCTACCTTGAAATGGACCATACTGTACCTGGAACTACTGGCAACCTTCATAAATGAACTGCTCTTGCCAAGAGTTTCAATCTAATACCCATATTTCCCACCAAAAACAAAAATAAAACAACAATTCTTAAAAACCCTAACCAAAACCCAGATTCACGGTTCTATGCTGGATCTATGATTCTGCATTACATAAACAGTATATTAATTGCTTAATGCTGTTTTTTGGCTATAAAAATGAAAAAAATCGAAGTTTAATAAAATTTCCAACTATTAAAAACAATCAAAACAATAGTATCTGACAAGAATAAGGTCCCTGTAGTGTTTAAAAACATTTCGAAACACTACCATCAGATCCCCCATAAAAAATTTTGCAATTTGATGGTCCAATAGTATCGCCACATTAGCAGACTTTGAAAATCCTTTTCAAAAAACACACTGCATGCTTACACAAAACAGAGAGTATGAAATAACACACGCGTCGTATACAGAACGCACAAAAGAGGAGACTAAAACTGCAGGAGTGTGTGAGCAGATGAGATGCTCACGGCACAGGTTCTTAATAATGTACATACTTTGTATAAAGGTCTGATAGGAAAGATCAAAAAAAATTGATTTGTAACAAACGAGAGAAAAGGCTTACGGGGTAGTCATGAACTGTCAAGTTGATTAAACGATAATCCTCGCCCCTGCTGCACTCGCGCTCGCATGCAATCTCTGCAAACACAAAAAGACGGAAACCTTCAGCTGTGGGTGAATTCACCGATGCGAGATGTAAAATCCGAAAATAGAAACAGAAATATGAAGATGCAACGTAAATGAGATGAGAAAAGGGATAGGCAAAGGAAGAGGGAGCGACCAACCCACCGGTTCCGAAAATGGCAAGGCAGGTAGAGGTGGAGGGGTGCACAAAGTGGCCCGAAATTGATCCTGATGGAAGTAGAGCCAGAGATGCTACGCCCTCCATCTCCATCGCTGAGATCGCCCTCTCGCACTCTCTCTCGCTTGCTCGCTCTCTGTCTCTCTCTCTCTCTCTCTCTTTCTCTCTCTCTAGATCTTAATGTGAAGTATTCATATTTTCTTTCTATTTTGGAGACAGCTTTAAGATTGCAATGCTCGTTTATATATAGAACCATAAAGATTTATTTCTTCAAGGGGACAACTAATAAAAATCTAAATCTACACATAACATATGAGAGTTATGATAAAATGTGCATATGAAACCAATGAGAGATTCACATGGGCACATTTCATATGTGGCACAATGATTTTTTTTTAAAAACATTAGAAAACCAAAATCCACAAAAAAAAAAAATAGCAAAAAAAACACAGACAAAGAAAATCCGAAAAAGAAAACAGACACAAAAGAAAAAATTAAAGTAAAATCTTCTCGTGTGTCATTACATAGGGAGCCTTGAGCTCCTGCCCTCGGACAACCACCTCCGAGGGTGGAAAACCCTCGGACAGAGCCATCTCCCCCATGATAACACATGTTACATGCATCCCCTTGGAATATGCAATAATTATTATGCAATGGCCGTTAGATAAACAATCCAAGACCACTCTCTCTCTCTCTCTCTCTCTCTCTCTCTCTCTCTCTCTCTCTCTCTCTCTCTCTCTCTTTTCAAGAGGGCAAAAATATTTGGGGTCCTATATTATACAAGATAATATAGACTCCAAAAGGCCTAAAAATCACATAAATGACAATTGAAAAGGCCTAAAAATCACATAAATGACAATTACATACCCATAACATATAGCATTTTTGCAACACGAGTCTGCATATGGCTCATCTAATATATTCCATAGCATGCAACATTTCCGTTATTACGATATGTATCAACATTTTAACTCGGAGACTCCAAAAATTCGAGTTTCGAGTCTGGAAAATTTCGTGTCTCGAAAATTTTGAGAGTCAACAACTCAAAAATACCTCAAAACGTTTCCCGAAATACCTCAAAAATTTAAGACATTCACCCTCGAAACGTTCCTCGAAATACCTCGAAACGTTCCTCAACACTCACCCTCGAAAGTAACTCGAAATGTACCTCGAAAATACCTCCAGAAATTCGTGTCTTGAGTCTCCAAAAATTCGTCTCTACAATGACCCTCGAAATGTACCTCGAAAATTTGGAGTCTCCAAAAATTGAGTCTCAAAAATTTGTAGACTCCAAAAATTCGAGTTTCAAGTCTCGAGTCTCAAAAATTTCGAGACTCAATCTCTTGAAAATCCCTCGAAACCTCGAAAAATTGCACTCACCCTCGAAATATTCCTCTAAATACCTCGAAACATTCCTCCAAATACCTCGATTGCATCATGAACTAAAGGGTGACACTCACCCTCGAAATACCTCAAAAAATTAAGACACTCACCCTCGAAAGTAACTCGAAATGTACCTCAAAAATACCTCCTGAGTCTCCAAAAATTCGGCTCTCCACAAATTGACAAGTATATTATTACTTTAATTTTTGGGGTAGAAAGCAAAAAGTTGTGTGAACACATTCAATTGATTATGATATGCATATATGGGAAGAAGAGATGAACTAGAGAAGATCACGATGAAGACTTTCTATGACAAATGCTTGTCTTTTAAAAGTGATGTGTCTCAAAATTTTGCATGTTTTTGTCACCATTTACACAAGGAACATGAAAATCAAAAACTAGAAAGTCAATAAAAAAAATTATGGGTACATAAATGATATTGATTCCCAATAGCTCTACAACACAAATTGCTTGCTACCCTTATGATATTGAAGGAAAATCAAAACTTTAAGATGTCATAATTTTCTAGAGGTGTCATATTTTTCAATATTGTATTGAGATACATTGTAATATCATGTTAAACACAAATTAATATCTTGGTTTTATTCCTTCTTGATTTCATTCCCAAATAACTTGTATGTGTATCCCATGGTCAACCTAGAATATTATATTGTTTGATGGATATTGTTCAATTAGGGTTGTGTCACTTACAAATACTCATGTGAAATGTGCTTGTTGATATGCAAATAGAATTGGCTATAAATAAAAAATATCATTGTAGATCAATAAAAAAATCTCTCTATATTGAAACAAAATTTATCTTTTTATTTGAACTGTTCAAAGGCTAGTGCAATTTCGAGTTGTAAAAAATGGTTGAGAAAAGAACTCACAACCACAATTGCCAAATTGTCCTTCTAATCTTCAAGAATTATTATCTTAAATTGTTAGATCCCCTTAGTAACTTCATGTTTTACTTTTCAAATTTGGAATCAAGAAACTCCACAAAGGTATCCATTCTAGAAATAAAAGTCTTTAAGAACCAAACACAAGTTATACAAATGCTACCCCATCGCACTTGTAGTAACTTCATCGCTTATTCCTTGTAGATTGGGTCTTTCATATATTTGGGCAAAAGGCTAACTTTTATCTATTGCAATCATAAAGTTTGCCTACAGTAGCAAATTACATAGAGCTTCGAAGTGTAGCCTTTTTTTACATTTACATTTCATGCTCTTGCTTAACATTAGCCTCCAAAGTCCAAACAAAATATGCACCACACTCATGCTACCTCTCGCATGAATACATAGATCGCATACACGAAAAATCAACTTACACACACGTTAATTATATTATTTGATGTATCTCAAGAGGTAGCATAAGTTAATCCAGAATGCAAGCGATAACAAATTTAGCATAATTTGTTCTACTTGACAATAACATTCAAAATCAATCACTTAACCTCTCCAAACCTCATAGGCATGCATGACAAAGGTGCATGTACAAATTGAGTGCTACAATTTTCATGTTTATGTAGAACAAGGTAGATAATTACCTTCTGGCCACTCCTACTCCTGGGTTTAAACACTTGAGGATCAACACAAAAACATGATAGATGAAACTTCCCCAAGTTAGTGTCCCAGAAAGAAACATGTTCAACCCAATCTGCGACTTGGAATGGACTGTATGTTTCATATGCCTAATCTCATGCATGTGCATACACATGTGTCCTCAACGTACAAAACAATGGGAGGTTTATCATTCTCCGAGCCAAAACATTCAAGCAACGAGATGATTTCTGAACACTGGTCATTGCACACCAAATAAGTTAATTGTGGAGCATGGTGTAATTGGCTCCCAAAACACACCCATTATCATCTTATTGATGGATTTAGGAAACATAAAGTGCCTTGGTAATTTAGAGTTTTAGAATTTGGAATGGATAATCAGAATGGACCCCAATGGAGTCCATAAATCAAAATAATGTATTTATCATTTGGATAGATCTGATCATATTTTCACCTATTGTAGAGGGTTAGTATAGCATGGATAGTCATGTCTTGAAGTATATCACAAAGTCATGGATAATATAAGAGTTGGCCTATCAGTTCCACCTGTACCAATAATGGGTGAAGCTATGATGCAAGCTCAAAGTAAAACTCATGGAGATTTTAATCAAGTAAGTTCATCGAAACATGTGATCTTGCAAGCTATTTATTACCTTCGAGTGGTTAAAGCATTGAGAAACTTTACAAATGTGGTAAATCTTAGCTAGAGAATGAGGGAATATGCATTAGAATATACAACAAGACTACACATCAGAAATACTCTAATATGCATCTAATTGACAATTTGAAGAACCACCACGTAACTGATTAAAAGATTTTGTGAAGACAATACAACTTAAGACAAGTTCTGTGTTGAAAAAATAGTCGACATGATTATGGATGTAGTTTATGTAGATTTAATTTATGTTGGTCCTCTTTAGTTATGTTCTACCAAGATGATTGTACATATGCCGAATCAAATGCAAGATATTGTTAGCAAGAACTAAGTTGACTCGAATTCGTCTTTGTTTTGACAAATTAATATTCAAATACCAAAAAAAACAAAAGAAACTACTTTTGGTAGTGCTTAATTTTAAAAATACAAGTGGTCTTTTTTGTTTGTTGCAATGTGGCATATTGCCATAAATGACACAACATAATATGAAAACCAATGCTTGCACTCAATGTGGAAGAAGAATATTCATAAAAGAGGACAAAAAAATGAAACATATCAATCACAAGACAACCATTCACATGCCAGAATATCACAAAAAACATAAGAGAAATGAGCAAAACCTTGTAATACACAAAGAAAACAAATAGCATGACAAACATCATCCATGAACATAAAGACTTTTTTCTTTCATCCACCTAAGCTACTTAAGCAAGAAAATGTTGACAAAATAAAAGATAGTCACGATGCAAAACATGTGTGTGATGATTAATTATCTCAATAGTGGTGGGCTTCAACTATGGCAATTTCAACCTCTAATCATCTCCAACCAAATTGGACTTGTAGTGAATGTGTATTTGCTTAATGCACGAAATAGCTCAATGGGCAAAAGTAGGAATCTATGGACAAATGGATGTGCATCTATGGTAAGGCCGAGAACCCTCAAAAGAATGTAGTAATATGTTTACATGGCCTTATGCAGTTGTGTGAAGATTCACACATGTGGGAATGTCCTAATGTGTGAAATTGATCTCCTAAGCTTGGCTCATGCACTATAGATCACCTATTGAATGTTAAAAATATCACTTCCAACTTGATGTACCTTGTAGATCTCAAGTTATTTGATCTTGATAGGATCTCACACGTGTGAGGTCTGTTCCCACGTGTGAAAGAATGTACGTAAGTCACTTTTATAAAGATAGATTGATTTAGCTTGACCTACACTAGTGTGAAATTGACCTTTGAGTAGAATCTTGAAAATGGTCAAATTGGTCAAACGTTGTGTAAATAGATTAGATTTCCATGTGAATGAGTTATTACTCACACATGTCAAGATACCATTCACACGTGTGGATAAGCTTCTAGAAGATAAGATAGGAAGATTCCATTAGATCCTATTTTATAGGGAATATTTCTATAAATGTGGAAGACTAGCTTTTTTGTTTTCTAGCCAAAGAGAATAGTTAACTTTGGGAAATGAGCACATATGGCTCCCATTGGTGGATCTGGATGACTAGGCACTCTTCACACGTGTGAAGGATTGTTGGACAGTACACAGCTTGTGGATGTACTTGATCCATAAAGGGATCAACCAAATCAATAACAAGTTGATGTGACATTGGCAAATTCTAGTCTTGGTTGAGTTTTCCACATTTGTCTTGAGTTTTTATGATTGAAATACATTTGTAAGCTAATGTACTTTACTCTCTGTAAACAGGCTGTATTGGTACTGTCCACCACACGTGTGAGGCCACCCATCCATGTTTTTGATCATTTGATCCATTGCTCTTGCTTAAATCATAGTGTAAAGCATCTAGATCAAGATCTAACACCTAGAACTTGATAGATCTTTGGATTAAGCAATCAATAACTCTTAATGATTGATAAGTACAATCATATTTGTCCTTTTTCTCTAAAAGTTGACATGGTATCAGAGCCAAGTCTAAGAGTGATCTAAATGATTAATAGTACTTGTGAAATCATTGACAATTTGTTGTTTTTGAGTTGTGATTGAGAGGGCGAGAAGGAGAGAAGTATCATCATTATTTTTGGCCAAGATCGATTTGAATTACTGTCCACATGTGTGAAACTGTACATCAACCTTCAAATTAACTTCCATTAGTGTTCTTGATCCAAAAAAGTGCATACTAGTCCAAAATTCAAGGTTTTTAGTGCATTGTCTAGATCTAGGTTCAATCTATCGAATGCTAATGATCAAATAGTGATTTGAGTCATTGAAGCAATTCATTTTAAAGCATTAGATCAGATCTTTAAGGCTGATTTGTTCAGATCTTAAGTGTGTGTGAAATATTTAACAAAATTGAACTAGAATCAATTTTTGGAGGAGTGATTTGCTAGGATATGATCTATTATACCATCATCCAAGTTGAACTAGGATTGATTGGGCCGAGATTAGAAGCTTTTTGAAAGCTATAAATCTATCTTAGATCACACCTTATCAAGATATCTTTGTGTATCTCATAAGCTTTCATTCAAAATGACATCCATGGATGGATATATGTTAGAATCTAGTGAGAAACTAACTTCCACAAACTATTCCATTTGGAAAGTAAGAATGGAATCACTACTAGTGGTTCATGATCTCTTTGATATTGTTTTAGGAGTTGAGGAAGAGCCTCAAGCTCCCCAAGGACAACTAAAGTACAAGAAGAGGGTTAGATTAGCCCTACATTGCTTGAAGTTAAATTTAAGCAATGACCTCTTGAAGGAGGTGGCTTCTTGTACCACATCAAAAGAGGCTTGGGATTCACTAAAGAACATTTATGAATCCAATAACACTTCAAGAGTGCTTATGCTAAGAAACTTGATCTTGCAAAGCATGAGAGTCCTAAGGATAAAATCTTTGAACAAAGAATTGGGATCTATAGGAGAGAAGATCCAAGACAATGAACTAGTACAAGTAATTTTGAATGGATTAGGAGATGAGTTCTCTAATCTAGTTCAATCTTTTGCTATTCACGACCAGCTTCCATCAATTGAAAAATTTCATAATGTTCTTGTTGTCGAGGAGAGTAGGCTTCTACACCTCAAAACAAGAATGGGGTCCTTATCACTACATAATGGTGATGAGAAAGCAAACTTCACATCTAAAGGCAAAAAGAAGACTCATCCTTTCAAGAAGATCCAAAGCAAGGAGGCTGAGGCAAAGGATGGAGGATCTATCTCCAAAGGGAAGCAAAAGAACAAAGCAAAGCTAAAGTGTTTCTTTTGTGGGAAGAAATGACACTTTTCTTCCGAATGCTATAAGAAAACGAATGCACAAGGGAGTGAAGATCAAGGCAATCTTGCACAAGGGGAGGAGGAAGAGGATGGCTTCAACACATCCTTGATGGTAGCATCTACACCAACATCAAGCCAAGAGACATGGTGGATTGATAGTGGGGCTAGTTCCCACATGTCATTCAACAAGCATTATTTTTCTAATCTACTTTCTTGTAATGATTCTAAGAAATCAATCTACACTGCTAGTGATCAAGAATGCAAGATAGATGGCATAGGATCTATTCCATTATGCTTAGGATCATCTAAGAGGATAGATCTTGATAATGTTTTGTATGTTCATCCATTACAGAAAACTTGCTTAGTGTTGGTCAATTAATGGACAATGAATTAGATGTACATTTCAGGAATGGAGTGTTTCTATCTTGAAAAATGATAAGTGCATAGCTAGTGGCATTAAGCAAGGAAGGCTCTTTAAGTTGGATGCTAATGTGGCTATTGAAAGTGTGAATATGGTTAGGGAGGAGCTGACTCAAGTGGAGCTTTGGCACAAAATATTGGGCCATCCTAATCTTCAATCAATGGAATCCATGGCATCAAAGGAGCTAGCTCTCGGCCTACCAAAAGCTTTCAAGAAGTGTGGCAAAGTGTGTGAGGCATGTGGCCTTGCAAAGTCACACAATACTTCCTACAAGATATCTTTAACAAGATCTAACTCACCTTTAGATCTTATCCATTCGGATGTACATACTTTTTCTCATGAAAGTAATGGAGGTGCTTTAATGTATGTGACCTTTATAGATGATTGTACTAGATACACTTGGATTGAATTATTGCCCAGAAAAGCCTTGTATATATGAAGCTTTTGTAAAGTTTAAGTCTAGCAACTTAGTTCTTGCATTAAAGTTCTAAGATGTGATAATGGAGGAGAGTATATCTCCAACAAGATGAGAAACTTTTGTGAGATCAATGGCATTAGGAGAGAACTCACTTGTCCTTACACCCCCCAACAAAATGGGGTGGCCGAGAGGAAAAATAGGAGTCTTTGTGAATGTGCAAAGTCTTTAAGACTTGATGCATCTCTACCCATCACTTTTTAGGGGGAGGCCATAACTTGTGCTAATTACTTATGTAATAGGCTTCCTAGTAGTGCTATTGGTGGGATCTCACCATTTCAAGCTTTGTTTGGCAATAAGCCCAATGTAAGAGATTTTAAAGTGTTTGGATGTATATGTTATGTCCACATTCCTTTGGAAACAAGAAGGAAAGAAGATGCAACTTCCCTCAAAGGAATATTTGTAGGCTATAGTGAAAATAGCAAAGGATATATGATATTTGATCCTATTTCAAAGAAAGTAAAAGTTAGCAAGGATGTCTTATTTGATGAATCTCAAAGTTACAAGTTGTCTCCAAATGCATCTAATCTCTTAGGTGATGAATATTTTGCAACACCTGAGGAGGAGCCTCTTGAAAATGATCTTTTGGAAGATCAAAATCAAGTTCCAAAGGAGCCGAGAAGATCCACTAGGAGCAAGGCCGAACCTTCAAGGCTCAAAGGGAAACAAAGGGAAGACACATCTCCTTCTACCTCTTACTCTTTTCTAACCACAATGCTTGAAGAGCCATCATGTTATGAAGATGCAAGTAGATCACAAGTTTGGAGAGATGCAATGCAAGTAGAGTTTGATGCTTTGATAGATAATCAAACTTGGAATCTTGTACACCTTCCATATGGGAAGAAGCCGCTTGCATGTAAGTGGATCTATAGATTAAAGTACAATCAAGATGGATCTATAAGTAAGTACAAAGCTAGATTGGTTGCTAAGGGGTTTTTTCAAACTAAAGGCATAGATTATGAAGAAACATTTGCTCCTATAGCAAAGCTTGTAACCATTGGTCTACTTTATTAAAGTGGAATCTCTATCAAATGGATGTGACAAATGCTTTCTTGAATGGCTACTTGGAGGAGGAAATATACATGTTGATGGTAAGGAGGACAAGGTTTGCCACGTCTATATGGCTTGAAGCAAGCACCTAGAGTTTGGTACTCTAGGTTGCATGATTTTCTCTACTCTCTTGGCTTTGCGATTAGCTCTTATGAGCCTTCTTTGTACATCAAATGTAATGATGGAAAGATCATCATTTTAGTACTTTATGTTGATGATATCATATTGACAGGAAATGATGGTGAAGGCATAAGAAATGTTAAAGTTTCCTTGTCTAATGAATTCAAGATGGTAGATCTAGGACTTCTTACCACCACATAGGGTGCATCACTCATCAAACCTAAACTTGACATGTGTAAGCAACCTAATTAGCTTGAGTTACATCCCAATCGAATTTTGGCCTAATCATGACAAAACATGTGTACTTGACCATTTGACCTCTAAAGCCAAAATTGGCCCTATCACCTAGTGACACCAAAATGCTTGACTAGCAACCTTTATGATACCCCTAAAGTCAACATTATAAACTATTTCTAACTATTTTACACATGTGGGAACATGCTCCACACATGTGAAATGTAATCACAAACATAAAATCATAAAATAACCAAGATAGATTTCTTGACAATTTTTCACAGTTGTCCACTAGATGCAATGTGCTTTAAGTTTGCTTTAAGTCTTCACAGTCGCAATGTGGATGTTCTAAAATTTGCACTATGTACACCTAGTTATGCACAAAAGAGCCAGTAGCTACTATGGCAAGTTCAATGATCCAATTGTCCTTGATCACTATCTCATGCAAAATTTTCACTTCCATGTCCGATACTCTCTCTATTTGATCACATATATTCTTTGATTTTTTTTATTATTTCCTCTACCACACTTGTATTCTAGCCTGGACTTTCAAGAGACATTCTTGACGGTCCGTTATCCCCATCATCCTCCAGCACAAAACCTACCCTCAATAGTTGGTACCAATGGTAACTTTCCACACACCCAAGGGTTGGTCGAGCACACTAAAAGCAAATGGATTTTAGTTTTTATATGTGCGTCACATTGTCCCTGTGAAGATTTAACATAATTTAGCTTGATATTTTCTCATCATTATGTACATATATAAATCTCACATGTGTGGAGCATGTTCCCACTTGTGGAGGGTAGGCATACTCATTTTCGTTCTGGCCATCAAATGTTTGCAAGGCAAAATTCTAAGTTGGTCAGCTAGGTCAGGCCCTTGATATCAATAAGCGCTTCATTTAGCGATTGTTTGATCTTCCTAAATTTGAATGGATCCTACCTAACATGTTACTAGCGAGCGAGAGGCTGGGAAACTTGGGCAACTCAAGTATCATCCTTGACATTACTTGGCATCAACAGCTCGTATCTCCAATTTAAATGAGAACCCACCTTTTTACTGTTTGCATTGCCTAGTAGGACCATATGGACTTGTGCCAAGTCTCAATTTCTTTCCATGGGCCTCCCAAGTCTGGATCACAGGCTAGTCACTAGAATAGGGTACATGTTCTTTAAAGCCAAGTTTGTTGCCAACTTCGACGAGCTGCCATTCTTACACACCACCACTTCTCTTCTTTCGAAAAGTTCATACGGATTTGTATTCACGTCTTCTAACTATCAGATTATTGCACCCAATCATAGCTTCATTCAATCGTTTTAGTTCGAGGTCAAGTAGCACCTCGAACTAGCTCATTACATTATACATGGACTTCTGGCCTCTCTCAAGCGCATAATCCCAAATAGGTTGTATGGCCTTTTGAAATCTTTGAAAATCATTGTAGCAAGTTCAAATTGACACCCTAAGATAGTGTGTGATGTCAAATTGGCCATCGAATATCCACAAGACAAATCTCAAGTTGGCTAGGGTCCCTGACACGAAATATGTATTAAGTGCTGCATTCGACCAATTTGTGTATGATCTCCCTAATTTTAATTGGACCCCAACAAGTTGCAAGTTCATTGTGCCACACACTAATGGCTGAAACAAACCATGCAAAAAATGGGTACCATATGGAATTCATGAGCCAACAAATGAGAGGCTCCAAAACTTGGTAAATAATAACTTCGAAAAACATTCGGTAACTCGAGCAAGATTCTTGACATTTGGCATCGACGGCTCATATCTCCAATCTGAATGAGAATCCACTTTCCTACTATTTGTACTTGCTCAATAGGACTATATGGACTAGTGCAAGTTTTGGTTCTTTCCCACGGCCCTCCCAAGGCTAGATCACAGGCTAGTCCCTAGAATATCACACGCCACCACCTCTCTTATTCCCGAAAGTTCCTAAATATATGTAGTCACGTCCTTTAACTATCAGATCAAATCGCACTCAAATCAGGACTCCATTCAATCACTCTACTTTGGGGTCAATCAAAACCTCAAACTAGTTCATTACATGGACTTTTTAGCCTCTTTCAAGCCCATAATGCCAAATAGGTCGGATGGCCTTTTGAAATTTCCAAAAATCATTGTAGTATTCATATTGACACCTCAAGGCTGTGTGTGACATTTGACTGGTCACTGGAAGTCTGCAATGCAAAATATCAGGTTGCTGTGTGTGACATTTGACTGGTCACTGGAAGTCTGCAATGCAAAATATCAGGTTGGCCAACTAGGTCGGCCCCTGACATGAATTGTGCAGTATGCGCTTGTTTGATTTCCCTTAAGCTGAACGGACCTTCACAAGTTGCTACAAGTTTGTTGCGCCACACACTAATGAATAAGAACAAACCTTGGAGAATGGGTACCATATGGAAATTTTGGGCCAGCAAATGGGAGACTCTAAAACTAGGGGAACTCAAGAAAGATTCATGACACGGATCGGCTTCTCAATTGCTCTTTTTTCCTCAATCTATATATATAGTCTGTTGAAACACATTGAAAATGCCTGACTATAAAACAATTATTTTAAATGACAATTTTTTATAACCATGAAGCCTATGTTGAAGTGAAAGACAAATATTACCTCCTTTTGCTAGTAAGAGATTAGAACTGGTCTAGGATTGTCATCATATCAAACTTTGAGATCTATATTCATCATTAGCTTATGAAGTTATCAAGTACCTCAATATAATTTCCTTGGTGATGTGTTCTTGGATGAATTTAGAACCACCCCCAACATCGAGATGTATCTTTTCCCTGACCATTTCCTCATTTAAGCTTATTCCACATGATATTCATAGTGTCCTACATGGAAAACACATTTGGTTTATTTCGTTGTACCTATTTTTGGAAGACAATAGTGCATACAAAAAAGACATTGCACAATGTGGTTTCTCAAAGCAGCGCATGCAATTCAATGTTTCGTATTCCTTTCCAATAATGCCAATGGGAGTTGCTTTTGACAACCTTCCACTGCATTGTATTTGGTGTTGACCAATTTTTTCCTTTGTACGGATATTGAATATTGTGGTAGATCAAGTGTACTGCACATTGTGAACATTTGACAATACTCAGAAAACTTGCAATGTTTCAAGTAATGTACTCAATTCAGACATGTCCATCAAAGAGAGACATCAAATGCATGTTATCCGCATATGGCAGTTCAAACAAACAAACCTCATCATACACAATTGAAATTCATGTACTTAACGTCTCGCTTTTATTTGCATAAAAACCTATAAGAGTGTTGTTTTGGGATGTGGATTTTGTATGAGATCAATAACACGAGAACAATTTTCCTCGAATTAACCTGGAGTATGCTTACCACCGTTGCTACAACTTACAAATAAGAAGTGTGCTCACATTAGCTTGTTTGCTTGCCACATTTCCTAAATCAAATTTGGTATGGCAACAATCCTTTATAATAATAATAAAACAATGGATGGATATGAACTCTATGTTCATGGAAAAAAACATAGTGATGAATAAAACTATTTTATTTTGACAGGGCATGTGTAAAATTGAAATTTAGTTGATAATTGTCCACATTGACTTTCTTAAACTTTGTAAGAGCTCACAAATTTTAAGATCTTTGATGCGTCTTTCTATTAGATGTGGCTCCACGCCTTAATTAGTATTTGAGACTTCGTCATATAGATAGAAGCTTGGTCACCCAAATCTAGGCCAGTAATGTGGCACAAGGTGAATTTCACAAATTTTAATTTTCTTGAATTTCCAACAATGGAGACTACACGCTTTTCCCTTCTTTTCTTTTCTTTTTTCTTCTTTTTCCCGAAAGCATAAAATATTTTTGATGCATGTTTCTAGTAGTTGCAATTGCACAACCATGTGTGTAATTTTTGTGACTTGATATCATTTCGGAGGAAACAATTTACTATTGGCAACACCATTTTTAAGGCAAAGTCTATCAATAAGATATCATTATGATTAAGAAATTGATGATAATGAGTTTGGTTGAAATGATGTTAATTGTTTTCAATGGTGTTTTGATTGATGCTTTACGAGGCATTTAGGTTTTGATAGCATATTTATATAAAACCTCTTGCTAGAGTTTGGATTAATGCAACAAGGCATGTTTATGTTTTATTGAAAGTGCAGTATGTGGAGATGAAATTTAGCTTCTAGAGTGGAACAAAAACAATGTTTTCCATTATTCTAGCTTCTAGGGCTAGACAAAGTCTATTCGAACTCTTTTATTCTTTCTTTCTTTCTTTCTTTTTCCATCTTTTTTTCCCTTCTTTCACTTGTTCAAGCGGGCATTCAAGTAGTCAATTTGTGGGTGCTTAGATTTGTGGGCTCAAGATTCAAACAATGGAATGCCAAGAAATAAAATAGGTGAGCTAGATCTCCCATCTTCCTTTGCTACCATGAGCTTTTCAAGCAATGTTTACAACAAAATATAGTGCTAAAACCCTAAGTCATTGGTAGGTTTTGCATTTGAAATCCCAAAATATGGCGTAAAATCACCCATTTGTCGATAGATGGGTGATTCCACAACCTTTTTTGGATTGCCCTTCACTGACAATTTTTTTTTGGGAAAAATTAGATTTCATCCTTGAGGTGTGAAGCTTCGGTGCTCCTATATTGTCTTCTTTTTTTTTCCAGTGCTTTGGTTTCATCCCATCTTTGCATAGGATTTACTGATTATTTACTAGCTTTTCTATTTCTGGTGTAAACTTTCTTCCTAGACTTTTCTACCTTCTGTCACATTTTTCTAGAAGTAGCACATCACATTTTTCTAGAGTGAGTCCAACACATTTTTGTGGATAAAAAATTTGCAACAATTTTATTTTTCTAGCGATGACCTATTAGATCATTCAAAAGTGTTAGGACTACGATGTAGAAGGGCACTACAAGTCCATCACTACAATTCTAGGAGGGAAAAAAAATATATTGCCATGTTTTGAGGTTTTTGTGAAAATCTTCCACCAAATACAAAAGCATAGTCAGCTTTCATGGGCAAAGCAAGCATGTATTTTGAGTGTTAAAGGCTAGAGTACAGGTTATATATAGAGTGAGAGATGAAAAATTGTCCTTGGTGGGATTGGACATGGCCGAGGGTCATTGGATTGAAGAGAGGGACATTTGTTCAAAAAAGCTGATCTTTTGATGAACAAGACAATGTTGTAGAAAAGTAGCATGAAGCAGTTCAAGTTTGGCAACTAAAATTAAAGAAGTCCATGTTTTTTGACTCCCTTGGGGAGTCAAAAAACATGGAGTGGTGGAGCTTGGTAAGTTTGCAAGTTTTGTATGGTTCTTAGGGAAATCACGTCTTTTCTCTTTATGCAAAAAGAATGAAGTAGATATATTTGTGCATATATTGCCCTTATATGCCATAGTAGAGATAAGAATCTATTTTTCAATGAATTTGTTCAAATGTAAATGTCATTATTTATTGTTATTTGTTTTCAATAGTTGAAGAGACGTCCTTCAGTGTAGTTCGTTTACCTACAGTGTCTACTAGGAGTTCGAAAGAAAAAAACATTTTATTGATGTTCGACACATCCCTTTGGACTTTATGCTAAATGTGTTTTAGCAAGGACTTACCATGCCCAAAATTGATGTAATGCATTGTGATTGCATATTTGTTGGTGGTTGCATCAAGCAAAGGATTGTAGATATTAATTCTATGCACATAAGAGAATTTTTCAAAAAAAATGGTGCAAGTTTTTGTTGGAGGTGGGAAGGAAACGATTAGTCGGTAGATGCAATTATTGTTGATCTTTCAATGGGGCATCAAGTTATCAAATTTGAAGGAGATGTTATTGGAAACAACACTAGATGCTCTGATACCATTGTTGGAGAACAAAGCGGGAGAGAGAGATAGTGCGGAACAACTCTCCCTAAAATGGGCTGCTATTAATTGCCAGCAAGAACGATCATGGATCGCAAATGCCAAACAAGATCACAGCTCCTACGTTCACTACAGGATCAGTTAAAACAAATGTGTGTTCAGACACTAGTCCGATCACATCCACCAAAGAGTATTTGAGTTATTGTTGATACGTTTGAATCAGAAGGTTCAATACGGAATAAAGAGTAATGGTGCAGAAAGATTGCCTTTGTTCCTCAGGCGTCAAAGATGGCCATTGTTTGAACAGATACAGAGGAGTCAGAGACGTCCGTGATCTGTCAGATTGAGTGAACGAGCGAAACAAGCAAATAGAATGATGTAATCAAATCACAACACACGTACATCTATATTAAACATAGATGATGAAGAAGTGTTGCTTGTATATTACATTCAATGCTTGTCATGGAGCATGAGCAACAATATAGGTTACAACATTAATGGGGCGTAATGAAATGCTAAGTCTTCAGCTCTTTGCACCCCCTTTGCACACAGCTAAATGAGAGCCTGAAATGTATTTATAAACATCGTTCTTGTTTCTTACAAAAATCGTTTTAACTAAGCCATATTTACAAGACTAGTTTAGCTCTAAGTGTGTACTTGGTCATGCAATAGCGTGCAACGACATCTATACAAGCGTACATCACTCAGGTTAGAACTTCGCTTCAGGAGCATGAGAAAATGGTGCTTATCGCAACCGTATGTTGACCACAATCGTCGCTTTTGTGGTCCCCAAGCGGTCCATTTCTTTCGGGAGGGAGAACCGTATATAAATTGCATGTGTTGACCGTTGCGGTGCCTTCGACGATGCCTTGGCACTTGGTCTTCGCAAGATGATCGCAATGGTTGACTTTGCTGTGACTTGGTGATTATTGACGATGCCTTCGGCGATATTTTTGTGGTAAATAACCACAGGGTTGAATCCTTTAGTGCCTTGGCGGTTCCTTTCGATCCCTAAGGGACCGAGGTTTGGTGCAAGTCCATGGTCCTACTAGGCCAATGCAAATAGTAGGAAAGTGGCTTCTCATTCAGATTGGAGATATGAGTTGTCTGTGTCAGCTAATGTCAGAAATATCGCTTGATTTGTGCTAGTTTTGGAGCCTCCCGCTCACTAGCCCTGAAATTCCCTATGGTGTACACCTTCTCTGTAATATGTTTGAACAAATTTGTAGCAACTTGTAAAAATCCATTCAGATTTAGGGAGATTAATATAATGCTTAATGCACATTTCATGTCAAGGCCTGATCTAGCTGGCCAATGTTAGATTTTGCCTTGCGAACTTTAATGGCCACCAAAACATGACAAACAATCTCAGGGTGTTAATATGAACCTGCTTCAATGATTTTCAAAAATTTCTACAGGCCATCTAGATTATTTGCCATTCTGGCCTAAGAGACTCTTTATTTAATGAGCTAGTTCGAGTTATGGAGTCCGATTTGAGTGTGATTTGATTCGGTAATTGGGGGAGTGAATACAAATATGTAAGAACTTTCGAGAACAAGAGGTGGTGGTGTGTGAGAATGGCAATTCGTCGAAGTTGGCCCCAAACTTGTTGGCTTTAAAGAATGTGTGCCCTATGTGCTCTATTCTAGTGACTAGCCAGTGATCCAGGCCCCAGCGCCTTGGAAAGGAATCGAGACCTAGCTAAATTCCATATGGTCCTACTAGGCCAATGCAAACAATATGAAGGTGATTCTTATTCAAATTGAAGATATGAGTTGTTGGTGCCAAATAATGTTAGGAATATTGCTTGATTTGCCATAGGTTTGGAGCCTCCCGCTCGCTAGTCCAAAAATTCGCCATTTTCCATACAATTTGTTTCCGCCATCAATGTGTGGCACAACAAACTTGTAGCAACTTGTCGAGATCCATTCAAATTTAGGGAGATCATACAGTCACTCGTTGAATGTAGTGTTGCACATTTCAAGTCAGGGGCCCGACTTAGCTGGCCAACCTAAGAATTTGCCTTGCGGACTTCCGATGGCCAATCGAACATGACACACAATCTCAGGGTGTGAATATGAACCTGCTTCAATGGTTCCATAGATTTCGAAAGGCCATCCAGCAACATTCTGGGCCTAAGAGAGACCAAAAAGTCCATATATAATGAACTAGTTAGAAGTGTTAGTTGACCCGTACTAAAATGATTGGAGTATGATTTGAGTGTCGTCTGATCCGATAGTCAGAGGACATGAACAGAAATATGTAGGAATTTAAGTGAACAAGAGAGGTGGTGATGTGTGAGAATGGTAGCTCATTGAAGTTGGCCGCAAACGTAGCGTTAGGGCATGTGTGCCCTATGCATTTAGATTGGAAATACTAGGTATCGGTGCCAGTTATATATATATATATATATATATATATATAATGTGTTGCATGTGTTGCCTCATGTTCGTTGGACCGAAAATTTCATATGGTACCTTTTTTCTGAACGGTCTATTTCAACCATCTGATTGTGGCACAATGAACTTGTAGCAACTTGTTGGGTCCATTAAATCTAGTTAGATCCTACAACATCTCACCTAATGTAACACTTATTGCATATTTCATGTCAATATGAATCTAAAAAGCCATACGGCCGATTCAAATAACAACATAATGATAATAGCTCACATCTTCAAAAGTAAGAGATTTGAATGAAATTCAAGCTTCTAAATGCTACTTTTGGTAGCATGGAAAAAAAACTAGTTACATCAAAAACAGCAATAAGTAGAGGATGGGTGTGTTTGGGCTTGCCTCCGAAAGATGGTCTTGAACGGAAAATGGAGGGTTGGCAATGACCATTACTCGAAAATCAGCTCGCCGCTTTAGCTCCAAGAACAGTTAAATCCCAAAAAAAAGTGGGTCTCGGTAGGTCAATAAAATTGGGACCACATTCAACATGCACTAATCTGTGTTGGGACTTGAGCCCTACATCCAGTAGGTGCCACACAACGTTCTTATCCAATTTCCCTCAACTCACATGATGGTAGGATAATAGAAGTAAATCAAGCAAGCACGAGCAATAGGACATATGAAAATATAAATAACCTAATCACTCAGCAAAAGAGAATGTTTTACATTATGCTCTTTGGTTCTTAACAACATGTTAGGCATCACAACAAATTTTCATAGGCCTACATATAGAATTGAGATTGTCAAAGAAAGTAACACGTTGCATCTGATTATGCACACAAAGTTCACATTTAAGACGTCAAGTACCACTATCGTCTGAAAGAGTAAACCAAAACAGCAAAGGTGAGCTGCACTTGAGTAAACTAGGGTGGTCACTAATGGCATCAGTACAATCAGCCGGTCACAACCTGTTTTATTAAGTCATCCAATTCATATCCTGTCTGTAGGACTTCAATGTAGAGACTTAATTTCCAAACACTTGCAAGTCTTTTCATACATAGATAACTACATTGATTAATTGAGAAAGCAAAAGGGGACCAAAATTCAGCTGCTCAATTGGGCAATCTGTAGTTCATAGTTGGTGTTCTGGGACCACTGCTCCAACAATGGAGGCCTAACGAGAGCACAAATCTACTATCTGCATATATGACAGCATTTGAAGTTGCAATGACATAAGTTGTCTTTGCTCTTATGGCTCTGATTCACTTTAAAACAAATTGGCCAACTGGACTTTGACCAAAAGAATTAGGCAAGTAAAAGGCTTCCTGTCATGCTTCCTTTTGAGTAGAAGTTGCTAACTTTCCTTGTGATCGCAATTGGAAGTAGTAGATACAAGAATCAAACTAATCATTGCATGCTTTCGGACATTTTTCTAGGATATTCCGAGAGTATGGAGTAGACGTAGAATATCATAGAAAGCTGGAACTCTGGCTTTTGCCATTCAACCTGCTCCAAAAAATGACCGATCAGAATGGCTTCAGCTTAGTACCTGAAGATGCATTGAGCAAATAACATGCACCTTGATTGTCCAGGCACAAGATTCAGATTCACATGGCACATGCTAAAATAAACATGTCACCTGAAAGAGCTATCAACAAAGCTCTGGCCACCATATAATCCGCGTTTCGTATAGTATGACCCTAACCCACTTGAAACAGAACCTTCAAACGAAGTGGGCCCAAGCCCTTCACCATAATACCTCCTCCGAATCAACTGTATACAACCCGCCAGCAATGAGCTCTGGTATACCCACATCAAACTAAACTGCATATTGTTACTTGTAAATTTTGAAAAACACATGCACATGCTCGCTCTCTCTCTCTCTCTCTCTCTCTCTCTCTCTCTCTCTCTCTCTCCTGGCAGCTATTTTGCTCCCCCCTTATGGACAGTTGGCAGTTTGTAGTTTACTCATTTCTCTTTTATGCATAGTTTTTTCTTGGAGACGTTTATATACGCTCCCATGGTTTTCACATACTTGACATGTACTCCATTTGGTCTTATATGCCTTTTGGCATGGAAAAGACATTAATAAAGCTTTCTTTCTTTCTTTCTTCCTTCTCTCTCTCACATGTTATGGACAAATTAGAAATTTCTCTTTGATAGAAATCATCAAATACAGATCAGAACAGATGCAAAAAAGCCTGCAAATGTTATACTCACTGTTAAAAAAAATCTGTTTACTGCTTCCAAATCCAAGTTACCATCCTTTGCAGCCTGTGTTAGAACAGAAATATTGCCAACATCAAAACACTGCTCGAAGTACAGACTCAAGGACTTAAAAGCCTGAACAATAATCAACATCAGATGAGAAATGCCACAAAGTAATAAATCATCATAATCTTTTGTTACAAGCAAAGAACTTACATTCAAGTTTCCCTTATTTACCCTCACTGAAACACTACACTATCTGGAATGAGAAGATACCGCTCTAAGACCTTGAGTTCCCGGAAAAGATTCTGATGTTGGAAGCTCGTCGCTGGATGGGAGGAGACCTTGCTTTTCCACCCAATGTCTAGCAACATCAACAAGATTGCTGCTACTTCCACCTGATTTTGAAGATATGTCTGCTTTGTTGCCTATGACAAGAAATGGAACAGGGATGCCCCCAATATTAGGTGATGGTAATGGGGCCGAGAATGTCCCTAAAGACGCCACCTCTGTTGCCCATTTCTGCAAATTGGTCTTAGTCTTCCTCTGCGAAAGGTCATGAACAAAGATAACACCTGCCATATAAAATGCAACACAAACATCTTCTGAGGCGTGCAGAACATTTTAGTAAACATGAGGTGACAAAACACATCTTCTGGGGCGTGAAGAAAAATTCTGAAGTTTTCAGCAGCATGAAATTACCATGATTGAAGAAAATAAGAGCAAAATCACAGTTTTGAGACCCTAAAATAGAAAAACCTGGTGGCCAGAATATTCAGCAAACAGAAAAATGCTAATTCACTATAATGGAGGTTGATAAGTCTCAATGAACTATTAAGTGTCATAAAATGTCGAAAGTTTTGAAAAACATGGACAACTTCAAAGGAAGACTTCAAATCTCGTAAATTTACTTCTAGCAGCCTAGCTTTCAGACAAGAAAAAGGTAATCTAATACCCTATCCTTCAACAACCTATTGCCACAAGTTCAAATACATGACAACACCCTGTCAAATATAGAGACTTTTGCTCTGAAAATTGAAGAATAGCTGAAAAACTGGATACTTAGAATCCAAACTTCAGGGAAACTGAGTCGAAATTGGAAAGCAGATTCTTATCCCAAACTATTATAGGAAGCCCAGTTATGCAATCAAACTCTAGTAACTTGTTCACCAAACGTCAACAAGGGTGAACTTCCAGAACTGAATTATCTGTTGCGTACTTTCTAGTAGCAAGACTTGGAACTTAACCCTGTTTCCTTTAGCAACACTACCAAGAGGACTGGAATATGATTGGATTCCGAATAATGTGGATCCTTAAAAGTGCAGAGCCCTAAGACTGACAATTAGGGTTTTGTCCCTCTTTGGATCCAACTTTTTGCAAATAGGATCGGAAAAAGAATGTAGGGACTACTATGAACTCGTCCCAGAAAGTCCTCTGATACCAAGTTACAAGCCACAATTTGCATGAGAGAGAGAGAGAGAGAGAGTTTCATTGATGTCTTTAAAATTTGAAACAAGAGTACATAAGATTGAAAAGTACATTCCAAGTATGTTTCATGTTGTAGGAGTGTAAAACACCTTCAACGTGAAATAATAGACCTACAGAGCAAGAGAGCTTCACTGGTCAATAGAGCTCCCAAATGTCTGACAGGATGCCTGTCCAAACTTCGAATGGTGTTTTGTCTGAGAGACCTTTAGTAGGACATTTGTTCTGAATATAGTTTGTTGTTGAAACAGCTTCAGCCCAGAAAGACTTCGGAAGCGCATGTGATAACATGCACTTTGCCGATTCGACTAAGGTTCTGTTCTTTCTCTCAACAAAACCATTTGACTGAGGCGAATAGGAGGTAAAGTATTGTTGCTCAATGTCGTTGTTAAGGCAGTACTCCTTAAATTCGGTGGAGATATATTCTCCCCCGTTGTCGGACCTCAGTGCTTTGATTCGTTTGCCAGATTGATTTTCTGCATGCTCTTTGCATTCTCTGAACTTGATGAAAGCCTCCAATTTCTGCTTAATGAAGTAAACAGCTGTTCTTCGAGAGAATTCATCAATAAAGGTAATAACGTACTTTGCATCTAGCAATGAAGGAGTTTGCATAGGTCCACATATATCTGAATGAACAACATCTAACAGACCTTTTGTTGCATGCCTATGACTCGATCTAAAAGGAATCCTAGTCTATTTTCCAAGGATGCAGCTATGGCAGACAGGGAGATCGACTTTACCAGAAGGATAGTCGAGATCAAGTGCTAGGGATTGTCTGGACATGTTCGAAACAGATGCATAATTCAAGTGTCCTAAGCGATGATGCCATAGTAATGCTTTATTGACAAGAACAGAGGTTTTCAAGGCTTGACTAGAATCAGAATAACAATGCGCCAATCTATATAAGTATCCATGCCTCTTGCCGAGTGCAAGGATCTTATTACTCCTATCGATAATTCTGTATTGATCATACTCAAACTCCACCTTATGACGTAAATCTGTAATTCTACTTACTGATAACAGATTTATAGAGAGTTTAGGAACATACAAGACTTTTGACAGTATTTTGAATTGATCATGCTGGAACCTCAATCTTACAGTACCTTCACCTTCGATAGTGTGAGTACTATCATCACCAAGATGGACATACTTCTTTGTGTTGTAAGGTGTATAGGAATGGAAAATCTCACGATGATTGGTCATGTTTTGAATAGCTCCGGAATCCAAAAACCACGAATCATCCGAATTTATGTTTTTGTCTTTGACCATAAAAGTGCCTTCGTCCATTTCGACTTCAGAACATGCTGTAACTATATTTGCTTGTTGATCAGGTTGCTTGGCTGCATTCTTCGCTTTGAGAATTCGGCAATCCTGGATCTCATGGTTATTGCGCTTGCAATACCTGCGAAACATCTTCTTCTTCGACGAATGTGGATTCGATGATTGTTCTTGACTTTGAGAAGGTTTCTGATTCGAGACTGCTTGGAGCATTTCTGGTTTTGTCGTTTCAAGCTCTTGTTGACATATAGAGCATGAGACGAAGAGGTAGACGGAGTGTCTTGACTTCTTCGATTATCTTCTTGCAGCAACATAGTGATAACTCTGGTAATGTAGAGGGCAGGCTCGAAAGCAATGTCATAATTGCGTCTTGATCGTCTATGACTGATCCAACGGTGGCCATCTTTTGCAAGAGATTCTTAAACTGGTTAATATGATTCTGAAGAGAATCATTATTCAACATCTTGAGTGTGAAGAATTTCCTTCGAAGATGCAACTTGGTAGTTACGTCTCTCACATCATATAGTGAGCAGGATGTCCCAAACTTCTTTCGAAGTTTTTGGCTTCAGTTACGTGGCTAATCTGAGTATCTGCTATATTGAGGATAATAAGCGTGAAAGTTTTACCATCCTTCGATTTCCACTTTGAGTCGTTTGTGTCGTCTTCAGGCTTCACTTCGATGCCTGTAACAACATCCCACAACTCGTTGGCGATTAGCAAGGTCTGTTGAAGAGTAATGCCTATTTTACCCCTTTTGGCTAAGCATTAGTTAAGTTGTACATAACTCATGGGGCATGTTTTAATTAAATGCATGAGACCCCTCCTTTTGTTAAGTTATGTAAATTAGTGCAAGTGGCCCACTTGGCCAAGTAGCTCACTCCTATGGTTGACACCTAGACTTTCCATGCATGTAAAGGAGGTGCTTGCCTCACAAGGGATTTGGAGGACCCACGCCCTCCTCTCTCTCTCTCTAGCAATTCATTTCTTCTTGAGACTTTTGAGTTTGTGAGATGCTCATGCAATTCTCCTTGTGTGTGATATTTCCATAGCCAAGTTTTCTCAAGCTTTCATAGTTGATCTAGCATCTGAGTTAAGATACTCCATAGCTAGGTCTTGTAAATCTTCATGGTATCAGAGCAGGTTGTCTAGCCTGTGAGTCTGAGAGTGAGAGAAACTTCAGTGCTTAGATTCTTGAGAAGATTCTTATCTTCTACAAGCACCTCAATCTTGAAAGAGGGAGCATTTGATCTACAGGTGTCAGATCAGGTGGAGTCTTGCACTGTTGAGCTATTGGCAAGGGGAGTGGGATGATCCAAAAACTTTCTAAATCTGGCTAAGTTTTGGAGAGTCTTTTTGGAGGAGCTTACACAAAAGTAGGGCGCACTTTCTGTAGGGGCTTCTGGTTTCTGTTCCAGTGGAGCCTAGTGCTTGTGCTAGTGACGCCACACCAAGTGGCAAAGACAAAAGCAGGAGCTGAAGGGTTGCCTTGAAGTGGCTACATACCCTAGTTTGGGGTTAAACCCTTGTTGCTGGAAGCTGTTCTTTTCTGATCTCTTTCAAGTTGAGCTTCTGTTTTATGCACAGATTTTAGCATGGCAAGTCTTGGGGAGAGTTTGCTGGGTGAATCTAGCAAACTAGATGGCACAAACTACAGAGTGTGGAAGTTCAAGATAGCCAATATCTTGATGGATAAGAATTGTTGGGAGGTCATGACAGGTACAGAACCTGTACCAACATCTGATCCTGAATTGAAGGACTACATGAACAGGAGACATAAAGCTCATAGGATAATCAATCTTTCTATCAAGGACAATATTATTCCTCACATTTGCAATGCAAGGGATGCAGCTGATGCTTGGACAATTCCGAAGTCTATGTTTGAAACAGTGGATTCAGCCAAGTCGGTGTATTTGCAAAACAGGTTACATACTCTCAAGATGGAAGCAGGCGCAACAATTGGTGATCATATTACAAAGGTCAAGGACCTAATGGATCAGCTTGCTTCAGTTGGAGAGAAAGTAAGTGACAGGAGTATTGTTCCCATAGTCTTGAACAGCTTGTCATTCAACTATCAAGACTATGTGATGTCCCTTTCTGCTAGGGAGAAACTCCCAACCTTTGGGGAGTTATGTGGTCTTCTTTTACAGGAGGAGATGAGAAGGAAGAATCTTTCTGAAAGGGAAGATAATCCAGAGCTTGCATTTGCTTCTAAGAAGAAGCAAAACTTTCAGAAGAAAGGCAAAGGCAAAAAGAAGAACTCAAAGCAAAGCTTGGAGCAGCAGGTGTCCAAGTTACAGGTTGGAGAGGAGTCAAGCACCAATTCCTCATCTACACCCAAGAGGAAGGGCAACTGCAACTATTGTGGTAAGTATGGGCATTTTGCTTTTGAATGCAGGAAGAAGCAAAGTGATCAGAAGAAGGAAAAGAACCAGCAGAGTCACTTTGTTGACAAAGTTGCAGAGGAGGAGCAATCTGGTGTGCTTGAGCTATTCACCGCAGCCCTATCATCTGAATCCACATTTGGTGGATGGTAAATTGATTCTGGAGCCTCAAAGCACATGACACCTCATAGAGATTGGTTCAGCACCTATGAGGAGATAGAACATGGCCAGCATGTTTGCCTTGGAGATAATTCTACACGTATGGTGAGGGGCAAAGGTACAGTTGCAATACAGCTATCATCAGGTGAGGTGAAGGAAATTAAAAGTGTGTTGCATGTACCAGGGTTGGCTAAGAACTTGTTATCTGTTGGTGCCATTACCAAACAGAACATGGTGGTAGAGTTTAATGATTCTAAATGTTTGGTAAAAGACAAAGAGAAGAACTTCAAAGTGGTAGCCAACGGAATGCAAGAAGGAGGTCTTTTCAAGCTTTTCACAACCATTCCTAGCCAAGAGGCCTTATCTGCAAGAGATACTGATCGGGACAAGCTTTGGCATGAGAGATATGGTCATTTGAGTTACAAAAGTTTGCAAGTTTTGAACAGGCACAAAATGGTAGTAGATCTTCCTAGCATTAAGTCTTCTTCAGATACATGTGAGGCTTGTGCATTAGGAAAGCAACAGAGGAAAAAGTTTCCAAAGGAGAAAGCTACCAGGGCCAAGGGCATTCTTGAACTTGTGCATTCAGATTTATGCGGTCCCATGCAGGTCAAATCAGCAGGGGGGGCATACTATCTCATGACCTTCGTAGATGATTTCTCTCGGAAGGTATGGGTCTATTTTCTGAAACTGAAATCTGAAGCGTTCAAATACTTCAAACAGTGGAAAGCTATGGTGGAAAACCACACAGGAAAGAGGTTAAAGACTCTCAGGTCAGATAAGGGTGGTGAGTATATTTCTGATGAGTTCAAAGATCTTTGCAAAGCATGTGGGATAAAGAGACAGTTTACTGCTCCACATACACCGCAGCAAAACGGCGTGGCTGAGCGGAAAAACAGTTCTATAGTTGAGTGTGCGAGGAGCATGCTCAAGGCAAAGGGGTTGCCAAATTCCTTTTGGGCAGAAGCGGTAGCAACTGCTGTTTTTCTATTGAATAGAAGTCCAACCAAAGCAGTTGAAGGAATCACGCCAGAAGAGGCATATAGTGGCAACAAGCCCAAGGTGGGCAGCCTTCGAGTATTTGGGTGTACAGCATATGCACATATACCAAAGGACTTGCGGAAGAAACTTGATGCAAAATCCGTAAAGTGTGTCTTTCTTGGGTATAGTGAAGGTGAGAAAGCTTATGTGCTATATGATCTCGAAAATAGGAGGAAGATCCTAAGTCGAGATGTCATCTTTGATGAAGAGCATGCACCCAAGATACAGGAGCAGGAGAAGGAAGGAATTACTGAGTTCATACCCTTGATTGATTCCACGGATGAGGATCCTAGTCAAGAGTCCTGTAAGCCTCAAGTGCAGGAGCAACAACAGGAAACCGAACCTACTAGTTCGAGACCTCTTTTTGGCCAAGTACGAGAAGCAGAAGTTGGGGACAAACGGAAGACTAAAACAGTACCATGGGATACGTGGTCACCATCCACATCACCTACTGCTAGGAAGAAGCTACCTAGGTGGTATTGGGAAACAATCAAAGAAGGTCAAATGATTGAAGAAGGAGAGAGCAGTGAACAGGGTGTCAGAAGATCTCTTAGGTCTCATGAGAGACAAGAGACTAACTTTGCTCTTATGTCCACTATTCTGAATGCAGATGAGCCACAGTTCTTTCACGAAGCCGTGAGAGAAAAGGTATGGCAACATGCCATGCAGGAGGAGTACGAGTCCATTGTCAAGAATGACACATGGGAGCTCACTACATTGCCAGAAGGGAAGCAACCAATAGGTTGCAAGTGGGTCTATAAGACCAAGTTTCATGTCAATGGAACAGTGGACAAGTACAAGGCAAGGTTGGTGGCGAAAGGCTATGCTCAGCAAGAGGGGCTAGACTATGATGAGACATTCGCACCTGTTGCTAAAATGACATCTATCAGGACCGTTTTGGCTATAGCCTCATATTTTGATTGGGATGTCCATCAAATGGATGTCAAGAGTGCCTTTCTTAATGGGCACCTACAGGAGGAGGTTTACATGGAACAACCGCAGGGATTTGAAATAACAGGCAAGGAGAATCTGGTTTGCAGGCTTAGAAAAGCCTTGTATGGGCTCAAACAGGCGCCAAGGGCTTGGTATAGCCGAATTGATGAGTACTTTGCAAGGCAAGGGTTTGAGAAGAGTAAGTCTAATTGCAATCTTTATGTCTTCAGGGAAGGAGAAGACTTTGTGGTTGTTGTGCTCTATGTGGATGATCTACTCATCACAGGAAGCAATAAGAAGCTTATTGCTTGTGTTAAGAAGAATCTTTCTAATGAGTTTGAAATGAAAGATTTGGGTTTGCTACACTATTGCCTAGGAGTTGAAGTTTGGAAAGGGAAGCGTTGTCTTTTTATCTCACAGGCAAAGTATGCACAGAAATTATTGAAGAGGTTTAACATGCAAGAAAGCAAACCAATCAGCACACCCATGGATGCAAGCAACAAGCCATCAAAAGATGATGGTCCAGCATTTGCAGATGAGACGCTCTATCGTCAGTTAGTGGGCAGCCTGATTTACCTTACTACCACCAGGCCAGATATTGCTTATGCGGTTGGAATTGCAAGTCAATACATGTGTAAGCCTACCGAAACACATTGGAAGGCAGCCAAGCGGATCCTACGATATGTGAGAGGGACAGTGACTTATGGGATTGGATACACGGATGACGGGAACCTTCAGCTGGAAGGCTATTCAGATTCTGATTGGGCAGGTGATAGAGACGATCGGAGATCGACGACAGGCTATTGTTTCAGCCTAGGTTCAGGGGCTATATCGTGGTGCAGTAAGAAGCAGCCTACTATTGCTCTATCGTCTACCGAAGCTGAGTACAGGGCGACTACGAGGTCCGCCTGTGAAGCCATTTGGTTACACCGTCTACTTGAGGACATGCAGATTGCTCAAGTAAGACCTACATTGTTACATTGTGATAACCAAAGCTGCATTCAGCTTGCAAGGAATCTAGTCTATCATGCACGGACAAAACACATAGAGGTGGACTAGCATTTTATACGAGAGAAAGTGCACAGTGGGGAGATCGAGCTAGTTTATTGTGACACCAACAACCAGACAACTGATATTTTTACTAAACCACTTAGTAAAGATAAGTTTGAAAAGTTCAGAACCTTGTTGGGTGTCAGTTTGGATAAAATTGCCATTAAGGGGGGGTGTTGAAGAGTAATGCCTATTTTACCCCTTTTGGCTAAGCATTAGTTAAGTTGTACATAACTCATGGGGCATGTTTTAATTAAATGCATGAGACCCCTCCTTTTGTTAAGTTATGTAAATTAGTGCAAGTGGCCCACTTGGCCAAGTAGCTCACTCCTATGGTTGACACCTAGACTTTCCATGCATGTAAAGGAGGTGCTTGCCTCACAAGGGATTTGGAGGACCCACGCCCTCCTCTCTCTCTCTAGCAATTCATTTCTTCTTGAGACTTTTGAGTTTGTGAGATGCTCATGCAATTCTCCTTGTGTGTGATATTTCCATAGCCAAGTTTTCTCAAGCTTTCATAGTTGATCTAGCATCTGAGTTAAGATACTCCATAGCTAGGTCTTGTAAATCTTCAAGGACTTCATCTTAAATTTCCATAAATGATAATTGGATCCATTCAGCTTGTCTGCGATAAGACCGGCTTTACTTTGAGAATCCATCTGGAACTTTAGTTTGTCGACGTTAAGAGAGACACCGTGTGGTGGAAATCAATTCTCTGATACCGAAACAAATTGATTCGAACTGAAGAATAATTTGATATCGCGAAACATATCAATATAAGAACTTGCGCTTTGAAATAGTATTAGGCCTTGAAGAATCAACGCTCTGATACCATGTTGGAAAGAGATGTGTGAAAGATAGGTCGAATAGAATCGAATAAAAAGAATTCGAAAGACAAGAATTAAAACTTATCGTGCGCAGCAGAATAAACTATCTTTCTCTTTCTCTATGCATGACTACGCCTATCAATTTCAAACAAAACAATAGTAATAGAAATCATGTTCGATCTTATAGTAACTAACTTTGAAATCATTAGTACTATAGTGATTACGTAGCCAAACATTAAGCATTGAATTATCAGACAAATAATCAATCGCAAAGAATTACATAAACGCGTACATTCTGAGACGAACCTGAACGCAATAAGAAAATAGTATTGATTCAGTATGAAAACGAAACAGATGTAAATGAGTACAACAAGTTTGCGGATCGAAGCCGCGTACTCTAAGCTATCTCTGAGCGACTAAAATAAATCTGAATTAAGCGCAATGCTGATAAGCAGTAAGCGCAATAGCAATCTCTAATCAACTGTAAAGAAGTGAGCTAGAATGCTCAGGAGTGTCCAAGCTCGCAGGCTTGAGAGAGAGAACGCTAACTATTCAATACTTGATGATTGATCTTCATGCTTCAATCCTTGATGATGTAGGAATATGAACAGCTATTTATACTAAGCAATTAGGTCGTCAAATGCGTCATCCAGTTGGCTATGATGTGCTGGCATCCATCCAATTAGGACTTCTCAGAAATTACTTGCTTGATGAATTAATGCAAGTTGATGGCTTTGGTCGTAAACAATTTGTCTGCAGATTTGAACGTAAACCGTTACTCTGCAGAAATGAACGTAAACTGTCATGCGAAAAATGCGAAGGTCTTTGCCAACGTCATTTCCTTAACATCTAAGGCATCTGGCATTTTGCGAGAAAGCCGAAGTGAGAGAAAATCCCAAAAGACAAAAATCCCGAAAATGCCAACACTGTGAGCCGTTTTTGAGTAGTTATGCAGACTGTGTAAAAACACGAAGAAATCTGCAAGTCTGGATAAAAATTGGCCGAAGATTAAAATGTCGATTGGTCGATTAGTAAGAGAATAATCCAACAAGATTTGGAGTCAAGTCCTCACCGGAATGCAGGAAACTAATAAACCAACTAAGATAGAGTTTGATTATTCCATTTGTAACGGAGTGCTTTTTTTAAAAGGGAAAATTTGTGTGCCTCAAAACACTGATGTCCGAAATCGAATCCTGCATGAGTGTCACGATAGTCCTAGCCCCGAGCACCCGGGCATTCAGAGAACTCTTGAAATTGGTTTATTGGCTGAAGATGAAAAATGATATTGAGCATTATGTTTTGAAATGCGCCAGATGAATAAGGCCAAAAGGTTGAAGATGGGAGGTTTACTACACCCATTGGATATTCCCAATAATAAATGGAAAAGTATATCCATGGATTTTGTCATTTGTTTGCCCAAAACAACGAAGCGTTACGATGCTATTTGGATTGTAGTGGATAGGCTAACTAAGTTAGCACAGTTTATCCCTACAAAGACCACAGTCAAAGCCTCAAAGTTAGCACAACTTTTTGTAGAAAAGTTGTTTAGACTGTATGGCCTACCTCGTGATATAGTTAGTGACAGAGACCCTAAGTTTACAGGGCACTTCTGGCAAGCAGTGTTTCAACGATTAGAAACTACTTTAAGTATGAGTTCCTCAAACCATCCAGAATCTGATGGTCAAACTGGGAGAACTAACCAGTGTATGGAAGATATGCTACGTGCATATGTTT
Organism: Diphasiastrum complanatum; assembly: GCA_029204225.1. Lineage (NCBI taxonomy): Eukaryota > Viridiplantae > Streptophyta > Lycopodiopsida > Lycopodiales > Lycopodiaceae > Diphasiastrum > Diphasiastrum complanatum. The sequence continues at coordinate 33,712,504 of CM055114.1, forward strand.
CCTATCGACAGTCTGAATGGGAGAAGTATTTGCCTTTGGTGGAGTTTGCCTATAATAGTGCAAAACATTCAGCCACTGGCTTTAGCCCCTTATGTTGATGTATGGTTTTCAACCAAAATCACCTATTTCAGTAGGATTCAAAAGGATTCGAGTCCAGGCTGCCTCTGATTTCTTGGCTGATATGCAAGAGATGTTGCAAATAGCCAAGGATAGCATTATAAGTGCTCAAGATAGGGCACAATTTTATGCTAATCCTGGTCGATTAGTCAGGGGATTTGAAGTAGGAGATTTGTTTACCTTAAAATTTTGAAGGAATCTCGAGGATTGAAGAAGAAAAACCGTGGAAGTTAGCTTCCAAGTATTGTGGACCCTTTAAAAGAATCCAAAAGATTAATAAGGTTGCATATAAGTTGGATTTACCTTCTAACATTGGAATACATCCTGTGTTCTATGTTAGTCAACTCAAATCTTATTTGGGTAGCGAAGAAATCCTTATTTCTTCATATGATGTAGACCAACTTAGAACCCAAATGCATGCAGTTTCTCTCACTCTAGCTCGTGTAGGTGCACATGCATGAGGAAGACTCCTTCTCTCCTCTCTATATTAAGGCTAGGAGGGCATGGAGAGAGCATCATTTTGCTATTGGCTAGTTTGGTGAGGAGAGCTCTCTCTTCTTCCCCCTCATGCTGGTGGTATGGGACATTAGTAGGAGGTGGATTTGGAGAAGCTAGGCGAAGGAGAACTCCATTATTCTTGTGGCTGCTCAGGGGAGCTACTATCTTTAGTGCCTATGGTTGGGTGGAAACAAAGAAAATGATTCCAAGTGTTTGCCAAAAACTAACGATCATAGAGGGGATCCTAATACCACTCAACTTCTTTTTGAGTGCTTAAGGTCCAAATAATGTCTAATAAGTTGCAGGTCCAAAGGGGCCATAACCAAGTGGTAGCTAATAAACTAGGGTCCCAACTCCCCAGGGCTATTTCAAAGAAACATAGGACTCTGAGTTGAGTCTTCAGTGATTTCTTGAAAAAGGTTGATTCCCCGAGACATACCTTCCAAGGTCTTTAGCTGTCAAAATGAAAGTCAACATTGGCTGCTTAAGTTCCCACTTGATGCAGTTAAATTCAAGGTGCTCTTTTGATCATCGAGGGCAAAGTATCAACAATAAGAAGACATTTGCTCCAAGTACCGACAGAATAGAAGCTTAGAATTTGATATATATATTATAAACTGTAGGAAATAACAGTTGGCAGTACCGTACCACGTTAGCATGTCTAAAAGCCAAATCGTAACAGGAATCACACATTGTTACCTGCTGATTTCAGTTTGCTATTCTTTCAAAGCATTGTGTCAATTCAACATGACATCCAATTCGAATAGTGAATAGCTGGCAGTAACTGGTCAAATTTGGTATGTGAAACTCTATCATTGGAGCCTTGTGTTGACAAGTATCGAACTTGGTTCGAGTGCCAGAGAACAACTCATGAAGGCAAAAACAAAGACTGCAGAATACTAAGGACAATATACACTTGCATTCAGAACCTCATAAGACGTTGATTCTAGCACTACAGAGATGAAGCATAGGAAAGCACGGACCATGTGTAAGTTAAAAAATAGTCCTTACCGTTGATCTGTGAATAGAACACGGAGCGGCAATTTTCATAAAATTCATTCCCAGACACATCCCAGAGCTCGACAAAGAAATCTTGACAATTTTCTGTGTTAGCACTTGAAGATGTCCTTGAAGTATCTTTATATGTAAGAAGCTGAAAAAATTTACCACGACATAACCACTTTTAAGTTCTCAATTAGAAAGTTACAAACAACTTGGGCCAAAATATTATCACTGCAACTTCAATCAATACCTACTTACACGTGTACAGGACAAAGATTACACAAAGAATTGAGAAATAACAAAAGATAAAGATACAAAACAGCTGCAAACTTTCTTCAAACCTGACTAGCACCACTAGCAAATGCACAATGTAAGTGTCACGGATTGACTGACCCTAAGCATACAAGTTGCGACAACGGAAAAAGGGAAGATCTAAATACACCTGCGTGAAGCAACCAGCATGGAAAATTGAAACCAAATGTATTGTATGATTCTCACCTTGACATCAACTGCACATCCAATAGTTCTTTGAGGATTTTTGACAGGGCCGCCAGAAACTAGAAGCTGAACAATTGACGACTTTCCAACACCTGCATACAACGAGAGCAATTGGAAGTACTTAAGCCATAATGGCACTTTCAACATAAACTTTGCACAAACTTGCAGTCAAAACAGTAACCAATAGCAGAATTATGAGTATTTGGTCTTAAGTTTGTCCTTGAGGGCGCCCATCTTCTTCCCTCCTCTGTCTTGTGGAGATTGTTTGATAGTTAGATCTTGGTACCTTGCCTCTTGTTTTCCTACATGGTATCAAAGCTATACTGCAGCAAGCTTGTATGTTGGCGCCCTACCAAAAGAGGAGCTACTCTACTTTGTGATCTGAAAATTCAGCATCTTGCTGATTTTTCCAAGTGGAGTTTGGATCAGCTTTTTTGTCTCTTTTCATGTTGAAGGAGGGCGCCCATCACAGATCTTGGAGGAGCAATTTTTGGTGCCCAAAAATCAGCATCTCAAATCTGATTTTTTTGCAGCCAGCTTTCAGCAAGTTTTGCTTGGAGGGCGCCCAAAAATTTGCTTCTGATTTGGGGTTTTGGAGACTTCTTACCTTGCTATTTTTTTCAGGTTTGCAGTTGTGAATGAGGGCGCCCAAAATTTAGCAAACCCTATTTTGAGTAGCTGGAAAATTGCAGATTTTCGGCAAGCAGTAGGCCGCTTTCAACAGCCCTCTTGAAGTGTGCATTGATCACACTATTTGGCTTCCTAATTGGGTTTCGGTGTAGGCTTCAATTGAAGCTAACCTAATTTTCAAGAAGCTGAATTTTTTGTGCAAAAAAATAGCCATCTATCCATTATCTTTTGGGCACTTTGGTTGCAGATTGGAAGACATCTGGTGCTCCTATTTTCAGCTTATTGTTTGCTGCAAATTTTTGAGTAGATTTGGTTGTGGAAAGGCTCTCTTTCCTATCTACTACAAGCTGAAATTCTGTTGGAGGTAATGGCTAAAGAATTAGAAGCTATCGGTTCTTTGTTTAGTGAAGATCGGTTGGATGGCACAAACTACTCCTTGTAGAGTTACATGATAAAGAATCTTCTCATAGCGAAAGGGTTGTGGGATTTGGTCAATGGTGATGAGGAAAGGCCTCCTTCTTTGGCACCTACTACACCTTGTGGATCATCATCATCAACATCATCTTCTACATCTTCAGAAGAACAAAAGAATGGAATAGAAGGGATGGTTGCTCTTGCTGTGAAAAGATTTATCTTACCTCATTTTAGGTCTTGTAAGACATCTAAAAGTGCGTGGGATACACTTTATACTATGTATAGAGTCAAAAATCCAGCAAGAGTGGTGCATCTCAAAAATCAACTTTCTTTGTTGAAGATGCAAGAAAGGGATCACGTGACCAATCACTTGACGAATATCAAGGATCTTTGTGAGGAGCTTCTCAATATTGATGAGATAATTGAGGATGCTCAATTTGTTTCCATTACTCTCAACTCATTACCTTCCTCTTATCTTCCATTTGTTTCATCTTTGAGTATCTCTCTTAGGAGACATCAACTCTCCTTTGATGAACTTGTTGGGCTGCTTCTTCAAGAGGAGCTAACGAGGCAAAATTTAGCGGGTGACACTCAACAAGATCAAGCTTTCTTCACGAAAGACAAGGGCAAAGGCAAGTCAAAAGGAAAGGGGAAGCCTCCTTCCAAGGATGAGCAAAAGCCCATTGGAGGTCAAAATGTCAACACTCAAAAGAAGAAAGGGAAGTGCCATTATTGCAAGAAGTATGGTCACTTCATCAAGGATTGTAAGAAGAAGCTTGCGAAAGAGGAGAGTAAAGGAATTGATACTAGTGCTTCACTTGCTACTTTGGAGCAAGAGCTTGAAGCTAATGATGATCTCTTCAACCAAGACTATGCTTTTGTGTCTAATATTGCTTCTACTAGTACTTCTACATCTATCAGGAATTCAGGTTTTGTTTTGCAAGTTGCTGATTTTCAGCCCATTGAATGGGTGATTGATAGTGGTGCTACTCGTCATATGACTTTTCGCAAAGAAGCATTCACTAAATTAGTGAAAGTGCAAAATGGAAGCAAGGTACAATGTGCAGATAATGCATCTTATCCTATTCATGGAATTGGAATTGTAGCCTTCATTTGGTGAAGAAAGTACATCAAGAATGTGCTTTATGTTCCAGGAATCAAGAAGAGTCTTTTTTCGGTTTCAACTATGTTGAAGCAAGGACTAGTTGTTGAGTTCAAAGAAGATAAGTGTCTTGTCAAGGATCCTAAAAGATCTCTCTTGATTATTGTTTCGGGAACAATGCATGATGGCTTATTCATGATGGATACCTATGAGCGATGAATTCCCTCTACATGTCTTGTTGCTTGTACATCACAATCATTGGAGTTGGCTGAATTGTGGCATGCAAGGTTTGGGCATCTCAACTTTGCAAGTTTGAAGAAGTTGAAGACATTTAATATGGTAGAGGACACTCCTACTATTGAGCAGCCGGAAGGGCATGTATGTGAGGGGTGCATACTTGGAAACTTTCAAAGGAAAATCTTTTCCAATTGATGGAACTATAAGGGTTCTTGATAAATTTGATTTGGTTCATAGTGATGTTTGTGGTCCAATGAGGACCGAATCCATTGGAAAGTGCATCTATTTTGTGACTTTTATTGATGACTTTTCCCGTTTTACATGGATCTATCCTATGAAGGCTAAATTGGAAGCTTTTTAACATTTCAAAGATTTTCTAGCAATGGTGGAAAATCAGTTTGGGCATTCTTTGAAGACCCTACGCACCAATCGAGGAGGGGAATACATTAAGAGTACGTTCGGTGCATTTCTTCGAGAGAAGGGAATTCTACATCAAATGACAACTCCCTATACGCCTCAACAAAATGGTGTTGCCGAGCGAAAGAATCGCACACTTATGGAGATGGCTCGTTGCATGCTCAAAGCAAAGGGGCTGCCTCACAAGTTTTGGGCTGAAGCAGTTATAACGGCGGCATACATAAGCAATCGTAGTCCTATTAAAGCATTGAAAGTATTAACTCCTTATGAAGTTTGGTATGGAAAGAAGCCCTCAAAATCTCACACTTTCGCATTTTAGGCTGTACGGCTTATGCTTTTATTCCGAATAAACTTTGTACAAAGCTTGAGGATAAAGGAGTTAAATGCATTTTTGTTGGCTATAGTAGTGAAAGCAAAGGCTATAGGCTGTTCAATTTGAGCACTAACAAGATTATTGTTAGTCGTGATGTGCATTTTGATGAAAAGAATTCATTAGATGTGGCCCCAACTCATATCTTGAAGGTGCACAGCCCACATAGTGTGTGTTGAAGTTTTTCCAGATTTGGTACCATCCTCTATCTCTGGAGATAAGGGGCAGCAATCAACCAGTTTCGAACTACCCAACACCTCATCAAGTTTAGAGCCTAATGTTCATCAAGAACCGCCCATTGTTGCTCAAAATCAGCCTGCAGGAGCTGTTGGACAGCAAGGACCAGTTTTGGAAGACCTTGGACAGCCAAGTACAGTGTCGGAAGATCTTGGACAGCACTGCTGCGGATGGAACTGGAGTGGCCTCGCCTAGACCATGCACTGCACCTAAACCCTACCCAGAACGTGTTGTACTAGGCCATGCACCTGTACCATGCCCTGCCCGTGATGTACGAGGCCCTGCACCGGTAGTAGGCCTTGCCTGCCTGTCTGTGAGCCCTGCCTGTGAACCTGTAGCTGCTCCTGCTACCTGTCTCTGTCTAGAACCTGTGATGCATCATCGGGCCCATACATACTAGACAACCTCTCCACCTCCTCATCAGAAATCCTGGGGCAATTAAATATGCCCAATGCCCACCCATCTGGCCCTCTGACCCGCAGTAAGTGAGCCCTAACCCTGGTGAGTGATCTTGTGAAGAGACCACCACAATGCAAGCATCTCCATCTGCGGGTTCCTGAGCCATGGTGTGTAGCCACATCCACCTCGGTAAGCTCAACCTCGGCCCAAAGGCCTCGGCCCCGCACCGGCATCGTGTCAACACGAGATCAAACCTACAAACAAAAATAAGCAAGCAAGCGTTCAGTAGAAGAAAACACACTGCATTGAACAACATTACCAGGCTAAAATAGAGCTCAAAACATCAGAGCATACATCACAATGATTCCAATTCATACATCATAGCAAGTGCCAAAAAACACATGGGATTAGGGCGTGGGATAGAATTATTTCAATATGAGCCATGAAGGGCGAATGCCGTTAGCGTGGGAGTCCATGCAGGCGTAAAGGAGTGCAGTGTAGGCCTAAACCACGCCCCAGGCAGATGCTTGCACGCAGCACGATGCTCCACGCCTAAACCCTAAAAAACATGGAATTAGGGCATGGAAATTGAAATTTGTGATACGAACGAAGACGGGCGAAACAGAGGTCACAAGATGTGGAAATGCATTCTAGGCTCAGACATCACCTCAATCGGCTGCCTACAAGTCATTTTGTAAAAATGGCAAAAATACACATGCATTTGGAGTGTGGTGTTCAAATCTTGCTAGGCGTGCCGTAACGGCTGAAACTGACACCGTAGGAATTACCACGAGCATGAAGAAAGGTGGTCTAGAGCCAAACTTCGCTCGATTTGGTTGCCTACAACTCAATATCAACACTTGCAAAAAATCAAGCCTACACTTACCAACTATCGAAAATTGATCGTTTCGCTCTCCACGAAGCTCAGATCCCCCTGGCATCATGCACACCACCTCCGTATCACCAAGTCGATGCCTGCCAACTATTCACATGCGAAGATCGGATGCCTATAGCTCATAAAAAAAATAATTGACGACTCCACGGCTGGCGCGTTTCTGGCAGCGAGGAGGAGCACAAAATTTAATAAAATCTGTTTTTTTTTTCTGATATCACTGTTTTCCTAATCTCGAATTTAGGGAACTGACCACTTCCAAAGATCGATACAAAATCAGGGCGGCAACCATGCAAGTTTCGCGGTTCACGAAATGCAAACCCAGCGAATCGCGTTTCGCTGCAACTATGACATGTACCATAGAAACCGCCAAAATGCATTTGTTGATGTAGTAAGCAGAACAAAACTAGATCCTGTTTGACGATTGTGTGCATCACAATAGTAGTCAAATGGAACAAGAGATCCAGAATAGTGCATCATCATGGAGAAGTTTGTACCATACACTGATACACCATGCCAATAGAATGGACTAGGAATGCTACATAAACGACATATCCAAATGACACGAAAAGGAATAAACAGGAAAATGAGAATCATGACATGGGGAAAGAAATGTACTGCACAAATCCAATGCCAACCTGATAAGCCATGCATGCAACAGGAATTTAACACTGAATTGTATAGTAACAACAAATAAACCTCCAAGGCACTCATATGGACCAATCTGACCAAATAACAATATTAAGGAATCATCTGATGTGACCATAAATGTTCCATAATTGTTGCTCCAAGTGACTCAAAGAATGCACATAGATCGCAGTAGCATGAAACCAAAGCATTTCCCAACAAGATCGATATTCAACCCCTAGACCCCATACATGACCTTGCAATTGACCAATCACTAGGCAACAACCCATTTCCCGACATCAGCCAAGACCCAACTTTCCCTCTCTCCCCCACAAAAAAAGGAGTGTTCCTATCATGCCCTCAGATCACATGTACTTGAGATCAAAGAGAGATACTACTGTCTATTTCCAAGTACGCCTGTTACACTGCTATCTCTCATCGCATGAGGACCCACACTGTGTTGCACTTACGGTACGGGAGATGTTCTTACTGCAACAGAATCTATGTCGGCAAATAGTACAGTCACTCAGACACATAGCTCCAGAATACATCCTTCTTCTCTAGCAGAGGACCACAAATAGATCCAGCGACGATGACTCTTGCACATAGAGACCAGAGACAACGTATCACTCAACATCATGTTGTAGTCAGAGTTACCTGTCCTACCGTGAAAGTCACATTCATGAAGTAAGTAGAATGCATCTCAGGAGGTGGGGATTAGTAGATATACCACATAGAGGAG